>CM067342.1:37071969-37187028 GCA_034190875.2 Urechis unicinctus | reverse complement strand
GAGTATATTCATTTCAAAAAGAGAACTTTACTCATCCAAGTCCGTGATGTCCACACTGTGTACGCAAGTTTTCGCGAAGGCCTGTGCAGCTTTGGCTAAGTTTTCGCTCCAATACTACACCATCAAAAAGCCATTTCAGTCTCACACTAAGTAAAACGCGTCTTTTGATAGATTAACAAGCCAACAATGTCCGGATTAAGAAATGAAACTAGTTACAAAAGATTAATTAAGTATTTTTAGTTTGAATTTTTTTGCGGTTGTGAGGTTATGTAACAATGAAAAATCATGTCAGGTCATAAACTTTCGGATTCATGGCATAAACTGACATAATGTGCAATATCCTATAAACGGGGATGATAAATATATATATAACTACAGAATTACGACAATTTGGTAACAGTTTAATGAGTTTTTGTCGAGAGACTCTAGACTTGTTGGTTATGAAGTGGTCGCTGCTAACTGCGTAAAAGACTTACCAACTTATTCATGTCCACAGCCATTTGGGTTCCTCGAAAGTTATTCCAAAAATCCTGGGTTACCTTTTTCTGTTCCAGAGACAAACTACTCTCTATCGCCTGTCTCCTACGTCGCGCTGGGCCGCGATGTGACGTCATTTCAGACGATACTACCGCATCAATGATCGAACTGACCGCATGGGGTGAATGCGGCCCAGCGGAAGCAAAGTACGTGGACGCCGTTCCTGTGACAACCAGTATCATCCACATCCTCGTCATAAGTAGATTAATATCCACTCAGTAGTGTCCCAATACCTGAACTATAGTCGTATGCTTGACAGATATCTGACTCACTGGTGAAAACTCCGGCGCACTGTGTAAGCCCTTTTCAAACTTCTTCTTCGTGGAAAAACCCAAGCCCTTCCTTGCAAACAAGACAAGCATGACGATGTCACCAAGGCCTGTGGTACATGAATGGAATTCCTCAGAAATTACGCTACTGTCGATTGCGATACCACGGAGTTCGAGGCCCTGCGCCCGGGAGGGGGGGGGGGGGGCACTTAAGTGTATAGAGGTATAGAGGTAGTATATATGTGCCACGCGACGGGGTATGTTTTTTCGGCCTATCGACTTGTACGATGGGTTTTTTGGCCTCATACTTGTACGACGGGGTATGTTTTTCAGGTTTAATGTGTACGACGGGTTATACATTCGCATAATACCTAGTACGACGGGGTATGCTTTTTGGCCATTTTGACCTTGTACGACGGGTACGGGTTTTTTAGGTCCCGCGGCACACCCCTATCCAGAATAAGGCCAAGTTCCCACCCCCCCCCCCCCCAGCCCTGCGCTCACATGTTTTTCGGCACCAATACAGTTAAGTCTTACTGGAAATATGCCACGCTCTATCTATTCATGGACAATAAATCCAAGCAGGGTATGTTGACGAAGGGGCGTAACGTGTATTCAAAGAGTGACTAACAAAATGAATCAACTTCGACCAACTACGCAGCGTATAAGCAAATAAAATGGCGCAGTAGAGAGCCAGACACCCGCGTGATGAAAGGAGCCTTTTAATTGCGCCACCGTTTTTGTAAGCCCCCATAAACATGAGGTCTTTAAAACATATGTGGTGAGCATGGAGTGGCTGTGGAAATGCTTTCGCGAGTTAACCTGACACCGCGACATCGTGATACTCACATTAAGTACTAAGATGTTGATCGAAAGCAAAACGCGCCTCTACACAGACAGAGCCATTTAACGATACTGTCTCAAATCAGGAAGGGAAGGAGTCCTGCAGGAGCGAACTATTCATCAGTTCCCTCAGATTGCTAATCCACTGGTACGGACTACTTATCCGTTCCCTCGGAATGGTAATCCATTGGTACGGACTACTTATTCGTTGTTGAAAACGACGTTAAACACGATATTAGCATTGCCATTGCTTACCTAGATGTGGTTAGCTGTGTCGAGGATAAGCCAACGATACCATAACTCTGAAATTAAAGCCAGTAACAACAATTAACTTGCACTTAAATTTCCCAGCACGTACGGTTTGCCCTCGAATGTTCAGGCGATAAAGGATGCTTTTCTGAGGCCGATTCATTTCACAAATTGGCGCAAAACGGGGGGGGTAGTTATTTTTGGGTCGTTGCGAGAACCCAAATATCGTTTTCCTACGCTGATAAGTGCATCCGGCAAAGCGTGTTGACTCACCAAAGCGGCAAAAAAAAAAAAACAGAATTGTATGCCAACCACACGTTTAAACTACTAACCAGTAAGAAAAAATTCGGAATCCAAAATTGCATAAGTCAATGAATAAGCTTTTTTTGCAATACATATGCAAGTATATGAAAAAGTACCGCGGCCTGATAGCCATACTTCATTAAGTGAAAGTTGTCATGATGGACCTGATGATATGCATATGACTACTAGTAGTATAACAAATAGCGATTCTGGCGCACCTCGCTTCATTAAACCAACGGGCATCAGTTCGGCTTGTATTGGGCTTTCGATTTTTGCTCCCTGTCACTTTTGTTGTTTTCTAAGGTGATCCCCAACAGGTGCTTCTTCATTACAACTTTCTTCACCCCTCTTGCCTTTTTATTCTCGCCCGCGGCAGACATCAGGATCGAGGACATCTTTGTGAGCAGGCCCACATACTCCTTGATAGGCACACTGGCGAATTTATCCTCCATTTTTCCACCAAATCCTTCTTAATGGTGCTGGTGATGAGTGTGTGATCGGATGAGTAGTTGTTTTGTCAAAGTAGGTGAGGTATGTGCGCGTTTACGTCAGCTTTTCAGATGTCCATCAGCAGTCCGTGTCCGCAGACGCAGGTAGCTACCATATCTGGACTTCATTGCATTGTAACAGAAGTCGTACATCAGGCGCTTGGAGAGGTCGAGTATGCACATGCCAATATACACTAGGTGGGCTTTTGCATACACAGCTTAATAAGGACCTTTCTTTTGATGAAATGGTATTTTTACCATATGGTTATTGTCAAGTTTTATAGTATGGATGAGTCACGATAGAGACAAAAACAATAGTGGTGAGCTTTCTCAAGCAAGTTGCAGATAAAACTATCAGACTATATGAGCTTTGCTCACAGGAACTGAGATATATTTTAACAAGAACTGAACTTTTTGTCAACCACTCACAAAGCACTAAATCTCAAGCAGATGTCAATTATATACTGAACGACATATGGGCTATATTGTAATATGTCATTGCTTCATCTGTCGCTAACCAAATAGCACTGGCATCAAAATATTAGACATAAAAGCCTGTTTATTTTTCAATCACATTTTATACAATGCATAAACACATGTCCATCAAGTGTCGGCGTTTACAAGCACCATAAGTCGCCATGTTGGCATGACTATATAAATGTGTATATATATATATATATATATATATATATATATATATATATATATATATATATATATATATATATATATATATATATATATATATATATATATATATATATGTGTTGTCTTGCATTCTACAAGCGAAATATAGTACTATTTCCGTAGTGCTGAGCTTCTGTAGCGTATATGGACTGCTCGATGAAAATACAACTGACGACATTTGAATTTACCAACATGTGGAAATGAGGCTAGTCTGAGCCGAATGTACATCAGTATAGACATGATTATAGGCCAAATAATCATTTACCGGCTAGTGGTCCTCATTCTCAATTTCATTACGCATGGTTCATGCATCGATTCATTTGTCCCGTGAATGTGTCTTTAATGACAAACTCAATTTAGTGACCGTTATTATTTTCACTTTACCTTGAAACATAAAGCGCCGAGTAAATGTGTGACTGGTTAGGGAAATGCTCTGTATTGCGTATGAAATATTAAATCATACTATATTTCGTCCTCCCAATGATAAAGTGGTAGTTACCAAATTTTTGGGGGGAAGGTAAAGATCTTAATTATGCATACATATATTGTCTTATTCGCAGCAAACTAAATAATTCCCCTATTCACCAACCAATGAGAATGTTAGCTTCTCGGGTTGATAAGAATAACATGGCGGGGAGTATGAGCGTGTGAAGCTCGGTGCTCGTACATTAATGGCGACAGGATTACAAGAGCTATCGATTCAGTAATATTTCGTCTTAATTCAAAACGCACATTCAGTAGTAGCTCAGATTGCGACTTTCTCGACGCTTGGCGTTTGGGATTTTAGTTTCAGTCTGGTATGCTCGACCAAGTGATACATCCTGCTTCGCATTCAATGGCGTAACATTCGTCAGTTGACTGTGCGTAACGTATGCTATGTACTTGGCTAAGCAAAAAGCTAACAGATGTCACAGTGGGATTATACACTGGCGATGCTGGTAGTTATTAGAAGTGTGTGCATGCCGCATGTCAATCTACACACATAATATCTCACATATTTACAATATTTATATTTACGTTAGCCATATGAACACAAGCAACGAGCCAAGATATCACATTAATATGTCCTTTACATACGAGCGGGGTCCTTAATATACAGCAGATCTATCAATATAGTGTGTAGGTATTGATTCAGCGATACTTTTTCATCATTCACAGTTTGCTAAGAAACTTACCCTAATATAACTGAAAAGCGAGATACAGAGGTAACGTCTTCACATTTGCTTAGTTAACGGGTTGATTAGGGGAAAGTGCTGCGTACTTAACGCCTTAACCATCACATGCGTACACGTGGCCGGTTGGTCACGTGCCTTTTGATTATGTTTCAGTTCTTTTCGACGGCATTTATTTAATATGTGTTTGAACCAATTGTGATAAATATTGCTCAGTGCTTTGCTGTAACGGAGGAATCAAAGCATAAATAACATCGTAGATCACATAAGTGAAGATCAAAAACATTAACTGACCCGGCGCTATTTTGAAGTCACAAGGCCGAGGGTTAAGTTATTTCTATTACATTTATTTTCTAATAATCGTGTGATAAACAGAAAGACATTTCAAGTTCAGACGCTCAGCGTTAATTTTAACTCATGATGCGACTTAACGCAAAATTACTAGCCCCAAAATACCTGACCGGAATTAATGGGTATATTAGAGGAAAGTGCTGCGTACTTAACGCCTTAACCATCACATGCGTACACGTGGCCGGTTTGTCCCGTGCTTTTTTTAAACCATTGCTAAGTGCTTTGCTGTTAAGGAGGAATCAAAGCATGAATAACATCGTGGATCACATATGTGAAGGTAAAATATGTTAACTGCCCTTGCGCTATTTTGACATCACCAGACCGAGGGTTTGCTGATAGTTGTAATTTTTACTCACCGGACCTACTAAGAGTCAGTGCATCACCAAAAGCACTAAAGACCCATTTGATCACTACCATCTATCGCCAAATGAGCTGACACTGCGATTACTGTAGCTGTCAATTGTTGATAAAACGAACAGCAGATTAACTGTGTCATAGGGGCCAGCTTGCATAGTGGTGCAGTTATTGTTTCTTGAATTTAGAATGCATGATCTCTGAAGCTGTTGTTTGCCACTGCATTGACCTGCCAACCTTGCTATGAGCTGTAACATCCCATCAAACTGACTCTGGCCACGACCTCGTCGTCAATATAGCCTTCCGTGAAATTCCTGCAGCTGTTACATGGTCCGTTCATGTACTGTTTGAGCTTCGTGTATTGTCAGTGTTCATGTGCTGAACGACTCGGGCTCGGATGATGCCATGTTTCTCTTCTGATACTGTGTTTATGTAACTGATGGATCGGAAGTTGAAGTTGCCTTCTCGTTTGGTTTTGCACGTTCGGTTAGGCTGTGAAAGTTTAGAGGGTCGGACCAAGTATACTAACTTTGCGGAAGTCAGATGCAGCGCTGCTTGAGGCTTTTTCAAGCATTGCTTGGGAGTGGGTTGACAACCCGCTCGACTGGGAATTTTTGATGACGCTTGCGTAACTCGTAAATTCGTGCTCCTCCCTTGATCTCTTGGGCTGCTTGAGTTTAACCTCTACAGTGTAACAGGGGCGGTCGGTAATTAAGTCACTGATTGGGACCTCGAGGTCCTGGGGAACATCTGATGATGATGTGGTACCTGTTTAGATCTTGAAGTTGCTGGCGTGTTAGGTGTAACTTAGACTCTTCTCAGCCTTGCATTTTTTAGCTTGACACCGCCTGTGTATTGTTTTAGCTTGACTCAGCCTTTGTATTTATTTAGCTTGAAACTGCCTCTGTATTGTTTAAGCTTGACACCGCCTTTGTATTGTTTTAACTTGACACGGCCTTTGCTGAGGGACTCAACAACAGCATATGAACCAACCCAGCAAGGGCGCCAGCTTGGTTCCCATCCAGTGGATACGACGACTGTTTTTTATGTTTACTGTCGACCCTGTGACAACATCTTTGTTGCACTCATGACGATGATTATAACATTTCTTTTGAAGAGACTGTGCACTGGTGATGATGATGGAGGCTGTGGAACAGAGGTCATTACGAATGGTGTGAAGTGAGTCTGGACGTGTTGCTGCACTCTTGTCAGTAGACTTCCGGTCGACGGGCAGCTTGGCATTGCTGCCGTTCATAACTCCGAAGGGCTTACACTTCAATCAAGCATGGATAGATAAGCAAATAAACGCATGGAATGCACTGATCCCAATCATCGGCATGATCGCTGACGAGCTCACTCAATGCAGCCTTGGGTGTCCTGTTGTCACGTTCCCTTTGGCCGTTTGGCTGTTGGTGGTAAGCAGAGTTTATACGGTGATATGTGTGGAATTAGTCAATAAGGATGATAATTATTTGGTCCACAAATTCACAAACCCTGTAGCCATACAGCCGAGACGACATACAGCAGAGTACAGGAACTGTGCCACTGACTTCGCGCACTTGTCCAAGATAGCGGATGTTTCAGACTACTTGAAGAAAGAGTCAGTTATTGCGACGGTGTACCACTTACAGTTTCTTGTAGAGGGCCGATTATGTAATTCCAAACCAGACTCCAGATCTTGGCAGGTACAGGTACGGGGTTGAATGATGAAACTTCTTTGATTACTAATAAAACACTTCCGACATGCCTTAACATATTCATGAACATCGCTCTTCATGCATCTCCATTAATATCACTTTTTTCCCGTTTCGGTTTGGTTCGGTCAATACTCGCCTCCCTGGGCGTATTACTGACAGGAATCCAGCTTTTCTTGAACAAACTTGATTAAAAATATTTGTATCGAATTTGTGACAGACCGAGGATTTTGACCACTGTATATTCGTTCCAAAGTTCCCTACCGTTATAATGGTCTGATACTTCTTGCGGGGCTTCCGCGTATTCTTCTTGGTGATATTCACAATTCGATCACGCATTTTCGGTCGCGACTCACACCATAGATACGTTGTGATGGTGATATAAGAACAAAATATGTGAACAGACTAAGGGTGTTCAACTCACTGTTTGTGCACGATCACCTGCCATCCCCCCACCCTTCCCACCCCCTCATGTGGTCCAATATTATTATATGAGAAGTAGACTCTACACCCGCCATCTGCACATTTTTGTTCCAGAACATTTGATGTGTCTATCTGCTGCTGTGATCAAAATATCACGTAAGAAGCTCACGCAGCGTGTGCAGTGAATCTTCGTGAAGATGAGGAAAGGAGTTTAGTGACAGGAATCTTGCCCTATTTGCGATGCGCAAGTCATCTGTTTTCACCCGATTCCTATTTGGTTGAGAATGCGGCTGCCCTTCACTGCCTAATCATTGTACGATAAATCACCATTGCCGTCTGCTGCAAATAATTACAGGGGATTAATTGGCAAGTAAATTCAGCGTCTTGTCACCATATGCTTCATTAACTTTCCTGACACCGACAATTGTGATACAAACCAATCTAGACTGCATGGAATATTTGGTGCTGCGTTGATATATTGTCACGTTGTACTGGGTCCGGTCGGCGCCGAGTAATAATGACGTTAGTTAAGGTGCATCATTCGTTTATTTACGCCGTCTTTTCGTAACGTGAAAACTGCAAGTCACAAAGAGAGATCTGGTAAGTATTATAATAATAGGGACAATAAAGCTATGAAAATATCTGCACAATGTTATATATTCTTATACAAAAGTGACATTCAATTAGAAAGTTGGAACACTGATGCTACACGAAAACTTATAGAATTATAGCATAAATAGGCTATCGTAGGTAAGCTGTGGAATGTTCCAGAATTTGGACAATTTAAATGACAAACATTAGAAAACCGTTTTAAGACATGACCGAAAGTTCAAATATGACAGATAATGTACTAACAATATATAAACACGTTAATCTAGCTAGGGGAAAGTTATAATACAAGCGACAGGGGAAATACACTGTTTAAACGGGACTTGAAATTACGAATTTACTTGCTACGAAGTTTAAATTACTGAAATGCTACCGTAGCTGACTAAACAATCCAAACAATACAGGAAATATTGTCATGATCTGAATCATACAAACAGCCTCACTAATAAATGTGATATAGGGAAGGTTTTACTTCATATTACACGGGAATTAAACAATTACGTACCACTTTTCCGGGAGATTTGGGGAGATAAATTTCGATAACACGTTTTTCGTTTTGGCGGAAGCATAACAACAACAACCAAAGCGCCACCTGGCGAATGGCGCGGAGAAATAAGACTAAGGTCCTTGTAAGGCAAATTAAACGGCGGGAAATGCCGTAACATGGCTCCCCTGGATTGGGTACAATACAAACAATACAAACATATAAACATACAAACATCACTTGGCTCCCTCGACGGGGGTACCCGGTCTCAGAAGCAACACAAGTTTGTGAACAGGTCTCTCGTAGTTGGACAGGTTTTTTCGGACCTCGACCCTGCGCACCAGTCCGTCATCGCCGGGGAATGTCTTGGTCACGACTGCTCTCGGCCAGTTGCATCGCGGCGCGTCGTTGTCGATCATCAGCACGATGTCGCCGGGCCGGAGATTGTCCTTCTCGCGTCTACTTGCGACGTTCGGTGAGTGTTGGGTAGAATTCTCTGCGCCATCTTGTCCAAAACTCATTGGCCAGGTGTTGCACGCGTTGCCAGCGACGTCGGCAGTAGAGATCTTCTTGAACAAATCTCCCAGGGGGAGGGAGGACGACTGTTTTTCTGAGTGTCAGCAGCTGCGACGGAGTGATCGGGATTGACGTCTCGGTGTGAGTTGTGTCCGGAAGTGTGAGCGGTCGCGAGTTGACGGTCATTTCAGCCTCCACCATAAGAGTCTCAAGCAATTCGTCGTCGAGTTGGCTTCCATGACGTTCCAGCAGTTCGGACAGTACGGCGCGAACCGATCTCAACATCTTTTCCCACACTCCGCCCATGTGGCTAGAGAGTGGAAAGTTCACGTTAAACTCGAACCAGTCACATTAGTCCTTCAGCAGCTCGCTCTGTATCTTTGACGTGTCCAGCTCGTGAAGAGCCGCCTCCAACTCCGCTTTTGCCCCGACGAAATTGGTGCCTCGGTCGCAGCGCAGATGTCTTATGGCCCCACGGCGTCCCACGAAGCGTCGGTAGGCATTTAAGAAGGAGCTCGTGTCCAGCGAGTGAGCGACCTCTATGTGGATCGCCCTCGTCACCAAACAAGTGAACAAGACGCCCCAGCGTTTCTTGTCTGAGCTGCCCTGTTTAACGTAGAATGGTCCGAAGAGATCTACTCCCGAGTTCGTAAATGGAGTTGCTGACTCCATCCGGTCTTGTGGTAAGTCTGCCATCTTCTGGACAGAAGGCCGGCCCCTGAGCTTCCGGCAGGTGACGCAATTCCATACCCACGACGAAACTGCCGTCCTGGACTGTAGGATCCAGAATCCGGACGCCCTGATCTCGTTCAGTGTTGTGCTTCTGCCGGCATGGTGGACTTTGAAGTAAAAGTGCTGGATGATCAGACGGGTCACGTGGTGGGACTTCGGGAGAACGACTGGATGGGCTTCTTCCCGGGGAACGTTGGCTCTTCTTACCCTGCCGCCGACACTGATAAGTCCATCCTCATCCAGAAATGGATCGAGTCTTTCGAGCTTGCTTCCTCTGGAGACGGTCGGCTTTTTCTTTCTCCTGAGGTTCTTCAAGTCGTCCGCGAAGTTCTCTTGTTGCACGAGACGAATTATGACTGTTTGAGCGGCTTCTAGCTGGTTCGACGTGAGCTGTGTTCTCTCCTGTGCTCCGGGTTTGAAGGACAGACACAGAGCGATGAGTCGTTTCGCTCGGTGCCAGACGGAGATGCGTTCCAGACTCGTCAGTACGTGATCGCGTTCTGGTTTGGCAGAAGTTGTAGTCGTAGAGTGTACAGTCGTCTTCTTGACCTCAGGGTCTCCAGTCTTGAGACGGGAATCGATGTCGTCGAGGGGAAGAGGTGCATCTCTCAGCAGGAACGGTGGGCCCTTCCACCACAGTTCGTTTTCTAGCAGCTCCCCGACAACTGCTCCTCTCGAGGCTAGGTCAGCGGGGTTCAGTTTCCCTTCAATATGATGCCATTGGTCAGGCGAGGATGCGTCACGGATCTGCTGCACTCGGTTTCCGACAAACGTGTGGAACCTCTTGGACTCGTTGGAAATGTAGGACAACACAACAATGCTGTCGCTCCAGAAGAAGTGCTTCGCTTCTGTGTAGCCGAGTTCTCTGTTAAGAAGGGTTGAGACTTGAGATGATGTAACTGCGGCCGTCAGTTCGAGTCGGGGTATAGTTACACCCTTGAGGGGGGTCACTCTTGACTTTGCCGTCACCAGGCTCACGTTGATCTTGCCTGTCGTATCGATGATCCTCACGTAGCTACATTGACCGTAACCGGACTCCGAAGCATCGGAGAAGTGATGCAGCTCGACTCTCTGAGTGTTACCGAAGTCGGGATTCTTGTAGCAGCGCGGAACCTTCAGCTCCTGAAGTTTGAGGAGCTCTCGTCGCCACTTCTCCCACTGGGCCTTGATTTCTTCCGGGATGGAATCGTCCCAGCCGTGATGGTCTCTGCATAGTTCCTGTAGAATCTGCTTGCCACGTAACAGGATCGGCGATATGATGCCGAGGGGGTCGAAGATGGAACTTATCGTCGAGAGTATACCTCTCCTCGTGAATGGCTTGTCTTTGATGGTGATGTTGAACATCAGGTTGTCTGACTGAAGACACCACTGGATTCCAACAGCTCGCTCCAGGGGCAGGTCGTGTTCTCTGAGATCCAAGTGCATGATCGACTTCGATCCTCTTCATTCACGGACGCGATGACTTCTTTTGAGTTGGAGGCTACCTTGTGTATGTGAAATCCTCCCTTGGCGCAGAGGGCTGTGGTTGCCTGCAGCAAGTTGACGGCTTCCTTGGGAGTGGGAACTGATGTCAGGCCGTCGTCGACGTAGAAGTCACGTTCGATGAAATTGGCGGTTTCCAGCGGTGTGCTGTGCTCTTCAGGGCGTAATGTGCGCAGGCAGGCGAAGATCTGGCATCGAACAGGTGTACCGTCATCCTATACTCGCATGTCGTGGTCATACCTGCGTCCTTCCACCACAGAAACCTCAACAGGTCTCGGTCTTTGGGATCCACACTCACTTGGTGGAACATCTGCTTGATGTCACAGTTGAACGCAACACTTTCCCTTCGAAATCGGTACAGGATACCTGTGAGACTGTTCAGCAGGTCAGGTCCCGGCAGCAGGCGTGCGTTCAGTGATTGGCCCTGGAAGTCGGCACTACAATCGAACACGACTCTCAGCTTGTCCTTCTGATATATCCCCTGGTGAGGAATATACCACACGTTCTGATCTGGCCCGTTCAGCGACGGAGCTTCTTCAGCGTACTTGTGATCAATCAGATCCCTCATGTAAGTGGAGTAGTCATCTCGGTACCTCTTGTCTCTCATCAGACGTTTCTGTAGACCTCTCAGTCTTGCTTCGGCGAGGCCTCTGTTGTTTGGGAGAGAAGTGTTGTCTCTCAGCGGCAGTGGTAGTTCGAAGTGATCGTTTTCGTTCGTGCGGATGCCTTCATCCATTATCTTCAGAAATGTCTGATCCTCAACGGACGTCTTGTTGTCGCTAGTTTTCTCGTTAAAGTCCATCTCGAACATCTCCTTGATCTGCCTGGGACTTACTTCCTTCGTCGCTGTCTTGAAGAAGAAGTGTTGATTTTTAGTCACGTCTTGATGGTTGTCGTCCATCGCGCCGGTCACGCCCCAGCCGAGGCGAGTTCTCACGGCGTACGGTTCGTTCTCTCCAGCTGTTATGATCTCTCGTGGCATGAGGGCGGTAGAACAGTTGAATCCTACCAGTAAGCCGATTTCGATATCGTTCTCGGGGTCGCTGAGTTCATCGGGGATCCTCCTTAGGTGTGCCCATCTCCTCACCGTCTCCGGAGCGGGGATGAGGCTTCTGCTGGCGGGAATCTGTGGCCTGCTGTACGTACCAGGCAGGCGGATTTCATCACGTTGATCGTTTCCACAGACTATGAGGTCGTGCGCGATTTGGATCTCCACGAACGCGTCCGTCAGCATCGTTGTCATCTTCAGGTCGACAGGTTGCGTAGGGAGTCCGAGCTCATCTACAAGATCATCGGCGACAAAGCACGCATCTGATTGGTTGTCAAGCATGGCGTATGTTTTCATGCGTTTGTCGGGGGTGTCACTGTGGAACAGCCACACGGGTACGATCATCGAGTGGAATTGTCTGGCTTCATCAGTTTCGGTCCTGTACACTGACGATTTGTGGGTCTGCTTCCCTGTCTTCTCGGCTTCTTTCTTTGGCGTGTCGGAGCCTTCATTAGACGGTTTCTTAGCGGCCGGAGTTCCTTCGGCCAGAAGGTTCGAATCCTTCCTGCGACAGTCACCGTAAAGGTGGCCCTTCGAGGCACAGCCATAACATCTGCCGTTCTTCCTTATCCAGTCCTTACGTTCTTGTACAGACAACTTGAAGAACGCCTCGCACTTGCTGATGTAGTGTTCTCCTTTGCAGTGCCAGCAGTACGGCTTCTTCCTCTCTTCTTGGTTTTGCTCAGTCTGAGATGTGAAGGAGGACGATGTCTTGTGTGTTTTAGGTCTCGTTGACTTAGCTCGATCTCGATCGCCCTTGTCGTCTTGGGTTGTGAAGACTTCGGGTCCGTTGGCGACTCTGGCTTCCTTGCTCACGAACTCACAGAAGGCGGAGAATGGCGGGAACTGTCCCTCTCCGTCCGGGTTATACAGCCACTGGTCGACGACTCTGCTCCAGCGATGAGTGATGAACTTCGGCAGCTTCTGCATGATGCGCTTGTTCTCCTCTGGGCTATCTAGCGACTTCAGATAGCTGATGGTCTGCATAGCGGTTTGACAGTGAGATAAGAAGTCAGACAGTTTCTGTAGTGCGACACTGTCACCTGGTTTCACTTGCGGCCACTCGTTCAGCTTGCGTTGAAATGCTTCGGAAATCTTGAACTTGTCTCCGAACCTCCTGATCAGAGTCATCTTGGCTTCGTCGTAGGCGGTCTCATCGTCCAATGTCAGTGACCATTGGATAGTCTCCTTTGCATCTCCAGCAGTGTATTGGCTCAGGTAATGAAGTCTTTCTGCTGATGATGACGTCCGTTTCTCAATGAGGCATTCGAAAGAGTGCATCCACTCGACGAATTTTAGCGGGTCGCCTCTGTACACCGCCGGCTCCATCCGTGGGAGTCTGTCATCTCGCAACGACAGCAGATCAGCGAGTCTCTCTATCGCCGACGATTCGTCATGTTTTGATCCGAGTGACTTGTCAGCGGCGGGAGTCACCGGCACAAACTCGGGTATTTTACTCAGGTTACTCCAGGTGTCAGTCGGCGTAACTGGTTGTGGCTGATTGGTGGGGTCAGGTCCAGCGGCTCCTCTTACTGGGACGGTTGAATCGTTTCTTGGGTCGCGTGTAGTCATGTCGTTATCGGCATTCACTTGCCCGGTAGGGGCATCTAACGGCGTGGAGCTGGCAAAGTTCAACTTCTGTCGTGGAGTTGACCGGTTCGACGAGAGGTGTTGTTCTGCTGTTTTTGACAACTCCCTCTCCATCTTTGAGATCTCAGCTTCCATCTGGCTCACCTCTAGCTCGAGGATCCGTTTTTCTTGTTCAGCGATCTTCTTTCGCATCAAATAGACTTGGTTACTCTCCGTCGCCTTCAAGGATGGCTTGAGGGGACGGCCGAACTTCGATACACCCGCGTTCATCATCGTGGCTCCTCATTCCTAAAAGTGTTTTCACTGTACTGGGTCCGGTCGGCGCCGAGTAATAATGACGCCAGTTAAGGTGCATCATACGTTTATTTACGCCGTCTTTTCGTAACGTGAAAACTGCAATTCACAAAGAGAGATCTGGTAAGTATTATAATAATAGGGACAATAAAGCTATGAAAATATCTGCACAATGTTATATATTCTTATACAGAAGTGACATTCAATTAGAAAGTTGGAACACTGATGCTACACGAAAACTTATAGAATTATAGCATAAATAGGCTATCGTAGGTAAACTGTGGAATGTTCCAGAATTCGGACAATTTAAATGACAAACATTAGAAAACCGTTTTAAGACATGACCGAAAGTTCAAATATGACAGATAATGCACTAACAATATATAAACACGTTAATCTACCTAGGGGAAAGTTATAATACAAGCGACAGGGGAAATACACTGTTTAAACGGGACTTGAAATTACGAATTTACTTGCTACGAAGTTTAAATTACTGAAATGCTACCGTAGCTGACTAAACAATCCAAAAAATACACGAAATATTGTCATGATCTGAATCATACAAACAGCCTCACTAATATATGTGATATAGGGAAGGTTTTACTTCATATTACACGGGAATTAAACAATTACGTACCACTTTTCCGGGAGATTTGGGGAGATAAATTACGATAACGCGTTTTTCGTTTGGGCGGAAGCATAACAACAACAACCAAAGCGCCACCTGGCGAATGGCGCGGAATAAATATGTGATTAATGTAGATATGCATTCCTATTAAGTAATGTCGTAATATATAATATTGATCAACATGATTACATTAACCATGGTGTCAAACCGATATACAATGTTGTGTGAGTATGAATGAAGGACATTGTGTTACAAACATTAGTTCACAAAGAACCAATGCTGTCCTATTTGCTGTGAAATATTTGCCCAATGATAACAATGCTAAGGTCATATGGAATCTGCACAATTAGCGTGGCTTAAGTATGTGGTGGGCACTTATTTGATAACTTTGTAATCATAATTGATTAGCGCCGTTATATTCCAGTCGCAAGACACATACCCGTCCTAACACACTGCTCAGTATGCATGTTTGATCACTGCCATACATCTGTCTTCGGCCTTCTTTTACAAAAATACGGGAACTAACACTTCAGTACATCAGTAAGATTACAAAAACAGATGAAGCATATAGAGTATACTTTATTTAATGTTATTTCAATATGGGGATATATCAACAAAGCTCAGTGCTCAATATCTTATTTGTGACAATCCTTGTAACCCACTTAGGACAAGACATAGAAGCTAATCGTGAATGGTGTTGCTATTTCATTGTCATGTTAACAATATATGCGGATCGTTATGGGGCATCACTGCGTCTTAGAAATGCCCTTCAAATAACTCAATTTCCTTGCCAGGGCTATACACGATATTGCTTTTCGTTGTTACGTATTAATAGACCCACCATGCAGAGAGCCGTAAGATGAGTAGAGAACTTCTCAACCGTCGAACCAGAAACAGGATACTGTTAAAAAGTACTCTGTTGGAAAATGTTTCTTATACGCGCTGCACACCTAGACCTCATCACCGGAACCCATAAGCAAGCCCATTGCCACGATTGTCAACGACTTCTCGTCCTGAAAGCACACTCGGGTATATTGAGCTGCAACAATGTAAGCCTGATTAAGATTACAAACGGAACTAGGGGTACGTGTGTGATTCTTTTATTGAAGCCAAAAGCTATCAGATATTATCATTTTGTCCGATATACGACGACGAGCGTATATAGTGACCAGTTGATGACGTAGATGTTTTTGCGCAGTGTGTATGTGAGACACAATGCGCAGTTATTTCGAATGCGTTAATACAAACTTTTGGATCGAAACGTGCATGGTGCAATGAGTATTTCTTTACTGTTGGCATCAAGATCTACCGTGAACCAGAGCTTGCGGTATCCGCATGGACCGCTTCCGTGGTTCTAAGTTGGAAAAGTTAAAAACGGCACATTGATCTGATATTGCACCTTGACATGCTGCAGCAGTCGGCTTTGTTCTATATTGTATGGTCAGTGAGAAGGCGTACGCCGGTCATTGCAGTCTGCAGAGCTAATGAAACGCATATCTGATTACCTTACAGTAATCATGAACAAGCAGCAAATACGCTCGTGCGTAGCACGCTCTTAAAGAGTTTGCTTGCAAAGGGAGGTGGGATATTGGCACGAGAAGCGATGAGGTTTTACCTGAGCGTAACTAATGCTTGCATAATCGAGACAAGAAATAACATTGCATATATTACAATTCCAAACACTGGCCTCTCGATATAGTCGTTTAAATTGTCGGCGGTTTAAACTCAGTTAGCAATCTCACAGTTGATCTCCTACGCCGACAAATCTGAAAGTAATAGGTTGGCCTGATCGGAAACTTGTAAGCAGTTGGAACCTTGCTCTCCAGATTGATAACTACATGCTTGCCAATGATGGTGGTGAGTCAAAACGCCGAGTAACAAAGCTGATAACAAGGCTATTTGTAAAGCCACGGCATACATACGTTCTAAGAGGTCGCTTGAGCTGAATGATCGCAAGTTCTCAGCTACCATCAGGACGGGCTACCACTAACGGAAAAGCGCGCGGGCCAGCGGAGACCTTACGTACTTGCTGTTTTAAGATATGCGTCTTCGGTTGATCGAGGCCATCGTGCCCCCTTCTGTTTCAAGTCCTTGTCTCAAGACAAGCTCCATTTAGCAATGGCAGTCACAAAGGTTTCAATTTAGATTAACCAAAAAAAAAAAACGAACGTGGAACTAGGCGTGATGAAGAGAAGTTTTGAAAAGGACAGATGGCGCTTCACCGAAACGTCATAAAGTTTCCTACCCTGCGCGAATCAATAGACCAACTCATCCAATAAGAGAGGCTTTGGGCAAACCTTTCGGCGCTCAGATTAGTGGAATCTGTGCAATCACTGGATTTCGTCTTCCCTTGAAATGTCATTAATACATCATATAAATCTGCTATTGCGATATTATTCTGTTGTTTGTCTTCTGCCATTTATCTAATTACTTACATGTAAACGGTGTTTGTCACGTTTCCTATTTTTACTCGGGGTAAGTATATTAACCCTGATCATGCCGGCACGGCAATATAATTAGTGCACATGGCTTAGCCTCTAGCTCATCTAGCATTGCCCATCATCAAGAAGCAAACCCTCGGACGGGCACCTGGGACTGTTATCATGTGCTGGCAGACCACTAATTGAAAACCGCAGTGGAACGCCGAGTTTAACAATCTGTCAACAAACTAAAAATTAGGTTACCGCGTGGCTAACCCTCAGAGCAACTAGTTGTGGGAAATGGATCAAAATGTTATTAGGGGTACATCTCGAATCACGTCCAATAATTCAAAGCCACGAATGCGAGGGAGCCAACAACATGAGGTTTGTGTGGAATTACTCCCTCTCGCAACAATGGCTACAGTTGGAATGTGCTGTCAGCAGAATGAGAATTGTATTGGTCCAGCACTGTGTGGGGCGGACCGAAGTCACAAGAAAAAGATAACAGTTATAATGCGACTGCAAAAGCATTGTAATTGACAGCAGGCGAATGATGCCAGACCACAACGCGTCACATTAATGAATGCAGCGCCGATAACAAAGGAATGGGAAAATCAATAAACTAGAGCTGTCAATGGCACTGTGGTCGAAATCATTGATCATTTACATCATTATCTGTTTTATCGGGAACGCAATTCGAATGAAGTGGACGTAAAGCTGAGATTCGCCCACTGTAGCGGCTACTTTTGCCAATTGGTAGTCACTTCTACCGACCTGTCAAGCTAAGCAATTATATTAAGGTGATTACAACCAAGAAACGATTGAATTTGGGTGACAATGACATGAATTTTGCCGGTATGAATTTGTTCCGACATGCAACTTAAGGGGTGGGGGGATGAAAATAATATATCTTTTATGAAACAAGGCCATGTGGGCATCGAAATCCGTTTTAACCTAAGTTTTGTCGGCACAATCAAATCTAATTTTTATGCTTAATTGGAAACGTTATCTGCCATTTCACTGTAATTTCAACTGGACTGAATTACAAATTAAATCCCACATAATGGATCTTTCATGATCTGCTCAAATCAGTTGCAAGCTTTTCGTATTACGTATTATTGTTTATCTTTATTTGACAGAAGATGTGGATTGTATGAATCGATTCCACATTTCATATACATTTCCTCTGCGTTTCTCTCGCCCGACATAATTTCTGACAACGCTGCGCCTCATATTGTCTTTCCATTTCAAGTTCACGTCTGATAAGTTAATCTTTTCTCTATTACATGCCAGGGTTCATCACCTGCAGCCTGGTTGTCTTAGAACTAGTTGTTGTGATACATTGGCTGCCGCCTCACGTGCTCTTTTTCATATCTTCCTTAATAGTCACCTTATTGATAACCCCTAAATCAGACCTTTTCTTGTGTTTTGGCTGTACCATTCTGCTGCAGCATTTCCATGAAGTGCATGCGACCACTACTGCATCTTCCCTTTCACTTCTTCCTTAATAGCAACCTTGTTGATTGACACTAAATCAGACCTTTTCTTGTGTTTTGGCTGTACCATTCTGCTGCAGCATTTCCACGAAGCGCATGCGACCACTACTGCATCTTCCCTTTTACTTCTTCCTTAATAGCAACCTTGTTGATTGACACTAAATCAGATCTTTTCTTGTGTTTTGGCGGTACCATTCTGCTGCAGCATTTCCACGAAGCGCATGCGACCACTACTGCATCTTCCCTTTCACTTCTTCCTTAATAGCAACCTTGTTGATTGACACTAAATCAGATCTTTTCTTGTTTTTTGGCTGTACCATTCTGCTGCAGCATTTCCATGAAGTGCATGCGACCACTACTGCATCTTCCCTTTCACTTCTTCCTTAATAGCAACCTTGTTGATTGACACTAAATCAGACCTTTTCTTGTGTTTTGGCTGTACCATTCTGCTGCAGCATTTCCACGAAGCGCATGCGACCACTACTGCATCTTCCCTTTCACTTCTTCCTTAATAGCAACCTTGTTGATATACACTAAATCAGATCTTTTCTTGTGTTTTGGCGGTACCATTCTGCTGCAGCATTTCCACGAAGCGCATGCGACCACTACTGCATCTTCCCTTTCACTTCTTCCTTAATAGCAACCTTGTTGATTGACACTAAATCAGACCTTTTCTTGTGTTTTGGCTGTACCATTCTGCTGCAGCATTTCCATGAAGCGCATGCGACCACTACTGCATCTTCCCTTTTACTTCTTCCTTAATAGCCACCCGATTGATTAACACTTAATCGGACCTTGTTTTGTGTTTAGTCTGTAACATTCTGCTGTAGCATCACCACGAAGAGCATGCGACATCGTCGTTTTAGTCATGTGAGTTTTTGTGTTACAAATACAAATGCTTCAATAGGAGAAATGAGATTTCGAGGGCTACTATTTTAGCAGAGACTTTCTCTGTAAAGTATGAAAATAGAACGAAAGGAAATAAAGAATCAAGCAACAGGTAGGAAAATAGAAGAGCAGCCATTGTAATTCATCAGTTGATTTGACATGTAGTACTCAACCACTTTTATAATGAGCATATTCGGCGCGGTGTGAATTCTAAGATTACGAATATTGAATTATTGCTTTGTCAAAAGCATCGCGCGCGATGTTCATGTTGACAAACTTACATTGAAATATAGTTCATGTCATGTAACGCTTGCATTAAAATGTCACTTATGTCATGAGTGGGATAATTCCGAGATGCGCTTGGTTGCCTTTCGGAACAACCAAGGACCTCAGGGGGAATCATGATTATAGGAATAAATGTCTCAATTTTTAAAGTCTTTTAATTGTACGAATCTAGTTTGTATATTTATTTACTAAAAATGGCGAAATGAAGCAGTTTAAATTGCATGGAATCCAATATTTCGACCGTTGTTGGCATCGCAGCATGTGGGGCACGCGTCAGCAAGATTTAAGAAAACATTATTGATCCTCACAAGGATTAATATCTAGATAGCGACATTATATACATAGGGCTGAATGTGCTTTCTTCGCTGCACATTCATTGTCGGATGAAACAACGCATACTTCGCTGATAGTGTTTCGACAATCTCAAAACACTTATATAACGATCTAGTTGTTTCCTTAGTTATGACCATAAATGCGCTACATATTTTCGGAATCATGATAAGATCAATTATTTTAATAAACACATGGGTTATAGTTCAAGAGGGATTTCAAAAGATTTATGTACGTATGTATTCGTATGAAGAGTTTGAACAGTGCATTGTTTTTGTGAGAAGTTAAGAATCATTTTGGGCCAATATATACGAGGATATATATATATATATATAGAGATATATATATATATATATATATATATATATATAAGATATATATATATATATATATATATATACTATCTCTATATATATCTATCTATATATATATATATAGATATATATATATATATCTGCCTCTCTCTCTCCCCTCTTATCTATCTATATACCGCTCTCTTCACCCTAAACCTGAGGTCACACTCACAACTGTGCACATCAGAAAATTAGTATGTAGTGTGAGATTAAGACATACATATCTGATGTTCATCTGGAGTTGCTTCTGTGACGAAGCATTCACTAGATGTTTAGAATAAGTCTACAGCCCCGAGTGCATAGTTCAGTCTTCAGTAACAGGGCTGCAAATTAACTAAAATGGCCATCCGTCATCAGGACGGGTCAGGACGGATGGCCAGAAGATGTTACCTGTCCTTGACCGATTCTACCCGGCCAAACAGAAAAGATGCCATGTTAGGAGAACCCCAGGATAGTGTCACGATGGGTTGGTGATAAGAACCCCAGGTCAGTGACATACTGGGCTAGTGATAAGTACCCTAGGTCAGTGTCACGATGGGTTGGTGATAATAACCCCAGGTCAGTGTCACGTCGGGCTGGTGATAAGAAGAACCCAGTTCTGTGTTATGCTGGGCTGGTGATGAGGAGGAGATATGAATTGAGGATAAATACAAAGCAGATTAAGAGTACAACAATGTGACACTATACACAGGGGCATACATTATAACTGCAGGACCATCAATCAGGACCAGGTGGAGCTAAACAGTCATTATGGGTAAACAGAACCTCTGATAAAAAAACTCAAACAGACTAATCAGAAGCCATACTCACACCCAACAAATGCAGATTATACTCATTGTTTAGGTCATTTTGTCACTCTGATGGTTTGAACAACAATGACATTTAGACATAACATGTCTTTTTAAGCCCCAGTGATTGATATATCTCTACGGGATATAATACACAAGTGAAGCCAAAACATTGATAAAGCCACAACATTGATGAAGCCACAACATTGACAAAGCCCCAACACTGGCGAAGCCACAGAATTAGTGAAGAATAATATTTATGAAGCCGCAACTTTGACGAAGCCACAACATTGATGTAGCGACAGTTTTGGTGAAGCCACAGTATTTGTGAAGCCACAATATTGTTGAAGCCTCAATATTGGCGAAGTTACAATGTTGATGAAGACACAGTATTGGTGAAGCCACAGCATTGGTGAAGCCACAATATTGGTGAAGCCACAACATTGGTGAAGCCACAATATTGGTGAAGCCACAATACTGGTGAAATCATAATTATGATGTAGTAATGAATTTACCATTAACATGCATGCAGAAGAAAATAAATTTTCATGCGTGGTTGAACCTTAATATTGCAAATGTGACTCATTATGTAGAATAGTGCGGAGGTCATGTGGCTTCGTCTACATTACTGTCAGTAATGTAGATGAAGCCACATGACCTCTGCACTATTCTTATCTTTAACTATAGCAAAACTCTGCTCCCTTTGATATGAGGAGGTATCTTGCAGAGTTAGATGAGCGTAATTATAATGTTTGGACAGCTGATACTGTTGCCCATCTTGAACAAATAAAGTTCCTAAATAAGGGCTGATAAACCAACATAGAGGATATGAATCTCCAATATGATTCAATTGATATGCTGGGCCCATAATATTAAACCTAGAACAGGAGGTAAAGCAGTTAATCACTACCAGAGTGCTGCTGAGCAAAATGTCATCACAAACACTTAGTCAATCTTACTGCCTAACAATAAAGACAGAAGGCCGATGGCTATTGAACTCTGCTACTTTTGACACGATTTTCATTAACAAGTTATGACAGCATTTAATCATAGCTTTTATAGCATAACATTGTATTCAATGATACACCAGGGCTGAACAATAACCCCCAAACCCACTTGTCTGGCAACAATAGCCCATCGCCAAGTAGTAATGCAAATAGTTTTAGCATTTAAGCCTAATAATTCAAGGGGCATAACTATTAATGGTAACTGCCTAATGGTACCATAAATTTTACCTTATAATTGGCATGCAACAGGTCAGGGATGGGCAACCAATCAAAGTGACCAACCAAGTCATGCATAACCTATCAGTTTGCTACATCTTGGGAACTGCACCGTCCTAAAAATGCCTCATGTGTGATTTGGGGTTTCAAATATGCTTAATACCACTATCAAACTAGACCAGATTTATAGATTTTAAGACTAACTGACAGATGACCATGACATTTATAGCCTATATCTGATAGATTCAAATGAGGTGATTGTTCTAATAAAGAATTGTTTGGATTACAAACATTAAAAATTTGGCAACAATTTTAATACCAATATTGATGTGGCAGATACCGTGACAAAAGAGGCTCTTGACTTCGAAAAACTTATTTTGGCTAGCTGCTGTTTAACTTGGTTGTCAACTAAAACCAGCACAGTTTGTTTTGAGTAGCTTCCATTGAAATCTAAACGATCTCTTCCCTGACTAATTAATGGCAAAAAAGTGACACTGTCCATGACTGAACTATCATATAACACATAATCAAACTTATAGGAATGTAATAACGTTTTGAATGCTGATCTGCGTCTCGAATTCCTAGCTTAAGTACTACATTTATTCATATTTATCTAAATAAAACATTATCAGACAGATATATATTGAAAAAAACCCACCAAAAATGAATTGACAAAGACTTACAACCCCGGATTTCCCTGTAAATTTCGCCATTTTTTTTATATCCGTCAGTAACGATATTTGAGCTTGTATATGTATATATTTATACAAGTCCGACCATTTTGGTACAATTCAACGACCATTTTTGCACCTACTTATATTTTGGTGGATGATCATGGGGCCAAAATAGTCAGCGTCATCACATAGGCTTACACAACTGCGTGTCCTCACCAAAGTGTAACATTGCTTGCTACTACTCCGCCTAAGGTTGGTATCTTATTATTCGGTGTAACTATCCACTTTTTTGCCGTTAAATGCCTTTGCCTGAATTTACATTTTGGCCACAGCGACCATTTTGGCCATGTTGAACAATCGGTCATTATTTGGCTTTGTTCGATGTATATTTGCTTCAAACTTAGATTCATGATTTGTGTGACTTTTAACTTCAATGAACAATTCTTTGTTTTAAATTATCTCTTCAAATGAAAAACATGCAAATTTTGAATTAATATATAAATCAGCAGTTTAACGAATAACGGGCGGCACACGCTCAAATATCTTTACGGACGGATATAAAAAAAAATGGCGATTGGACCGGGAAATTCGGGGTTGTAAGTCTTTGTCAACTCATTTTAGTTTTTTTTTAAAATATATATCCGTCTGATAATGTTTAATTTAGATAAA
Source organism: Urechis unicinctus (assembly GCA_034190875.2). Taxonomy (NCBI): domain Eukaryota; kingdom Metazoa; phylum Annelida; class Polychaeta; order Xenopneusta; family Urechidae; genus Urechis; species Urechis unicinctus. The sequence goes on along the minus strand of CM067342.1, from coordinate 37,163,149 downwards.
TAAGAACAAAGGCAGCACTAATGCTTGGATTTCAAAACGCAGATCAGCATTCAAAACTTTTGGAGAATCTCACTAAAATGGGATACCGGCGTTCTCGATCTGTGATGTGTAAAGTTTCGAAGTAATAAACGAAATCATATCGTATCAACGGACTGTTTTTAACAAGGGAATAATTAGCCAGATTGTTTTATGTTATCAGTTTGCTCATGTCGCTAAATTCAACTGTCCCAACGAACGGAAGGCTCAAGCAGAAGGTATATTTTGTGATTGTAACAATTCCAGCTTTCCATACCGCGTGGAATTTCCGGTACACGAGAGAATATCAACAAAGGCGATCGGTCAGCAATGACAATTTTACACGCTCTGTTTCCATTTGATTCTTATTTGGTCAGTATGATTCCAACATTTATATATTTAACATCATTCATGTGACAATGAACGTTATTGTTGCGGGAAGAAATTTCACGTACGACAAATTATGAAATACCCTTAGTTTACAGTGGATAGCGAGCTTCATCGGGCTGTTCCGCACGTGGGCTCTAACGTTCACAGTCACACTTACCGATCACTAACACTATACCAACGACCAACAATACCCAGATACCACGGTAATGTTACTAGATGCCTGCAGCTTCGTTGGACAGATCTACAGATTACCGTTGATTTTTTTTAAATGTATTTCCTAACGTTCATTTTACAGTATTGACTATTGGCCATTCCAGCTAACGGCTTTTGCGCCATCTGTCAGATGTAAACATTGCCTGATCTTGACAGCGGACATGCGCTCCGGTATCACAATAACCCAAACGCTCCAATTCTGTTGTTGCGTAAGGTATGGGATCCTGATTCCAGGATCATCGATCCCACTAGTCTTCTGACGTTATGCCCTATAACTCACAATGTTGTATGGTGGCCTATGACACTAGCCACTCGGATGGCTAGTGTCATAGTACACTGTATAACAACTCTGGTGGTAGTGCGTTGGGGGGGGTGACTCTTTCAAAGGTTGAAGATTGATATTTTGCTTTTGACATCCTTGAATTATATACTTGCGTCAGTAATGTTACCCTTAACCTACCTTTTAAAGTACTTTGATGGGACATGGAAATAGCATGATCTGGTAATATTATGTATCATTGTAATGCACTAAAACATGAGTTCTTTATTACATTCCTATAAGTTTGGTTATGTGTTATATGATAGTTTGGTCATGGACAGAGTCACAATTTTGCCATCAATTAGTCAGGAGAGTGATCCTTTAGATCTCAATAGTAGCTATCCAAAACAACTGTGCTGGTTTGAGTTGACAACCAAGTTCAACAGCGGCTAGCCAAATAATCAGAACCCAAGTAGGTTTTTGAAGTCAAGAGCCTCTTTTGTCAGGGTATCTGCCACATCAATATTGGTAGTAAAATTGTTGTCAAATGTTCAATGTTTGTAATCCAAACAATTGTTCAATAGTACAATCACATCATTTGAATCTCTCAGGTGTAAGCTATAAATGCCATGGTCATCTGTCAGTTAGTCTTAAAAGCTGTGCATCTGGTCTAGTGTTGATAGGGGTATTAAGCACATCTGAAACCCCAAATCACACATGAAGCTTTTTAAGGACAGGGCAGTTCCCAAGGTGTAACAAAATGGCTGGTTACGCATGACTTGGAATGTCACTTTGATTGGTTGCCCATCCCGGACCTGTTGCATGCCACTTACAAGGTAACATTTATGGGACCGTTAGGCAGTAACCATTAATAGTTATGCCCTTCAGTACAGTTTTGCCCTGTCCATCTGTCTGCTTGTAAACTTTTGGTGTCACATTTTTTTGATAATGCAAGTCACTCTTATATTGATTGTCACTTACAAACAACATATCATACCTTATTATTGAAAAATAATCTCATTAGCTATGTTAACCAAATAGGGAATACCTGTTTCATATTAAACATGAACTACTCTTATATTGATAATCACTTACAAAGAAATATCAGCTCTGCATGACCTTTTGTTCCTGAGTGATTTACTCAATGGTGAATAATTCTTGATGGCACGTTTTCTTATAATGCATGCTAGCAACTTCACATTAACCAAATCTTACAAACTTTAACTCATAGCTTTATGGCTTTTGACCTCTGACGTTTTAATAAAAGCAAATTGAAATTGCTTGTTCCAGGAAAAATATAGCTAAGTTTTTATTAGCTCATGGGTGTTTAGGTGAATCATTTCGTAAAAACTTATGTTATTAGGCTTAAATGCTAAAACTACTTGCATGACTACTTGGTGATGGACTATTGTTGCCCGACAAGTGGGTTTGGGGGTTATTGTTCAGCCCTGGTGTGTCATTGAATACAATGTTATGCTATAAACGCTATGATTAAATGCTGTCATAACTTGTTAATGTCAAAAGCAGCACAGTTCAATAGCCATCGGCCTTCTGTCTTTATTGTTAGGCAGTAAGATTGACTAAGTGTTTGCAATGACATTTGCTTAGCAGCACTCATGTTCTGGTAGTGATTAACTGCTTTGCCTCCTGTTCTGGGTTTAATATTATGGACCCAGCATCTCAATTGAATCATATTGGAGATTCATATCCTCTGTGTTTGTTAATCTGCCCTATTTAGGAAATTTATTTGTTCGAGATGGGGAACAGTATTAGCTGTCCAAACATCACAAGTATGCTCATCTATCTGCATGATACCTGCTCATATCAAAGGGAGCAGTGTTTTGCTTTAGGGCCACTAGGCTCTTGCTTAGTGAAAAGAAATATTGTTTTGTCTTATCATTTCATGACATTTGGTGATTTGAGATAAATGCATAGTTAAAGATGAGAATAGTGAGGAGGTCATGTGGCTTCATCTACATTACTGACAGTAATGTAGACGAAGCCACATGACCTCCGCACTATTCTACATAATGAGTCACATTTGCAATATTAAGGTCCATGTGCTAAACCACCATGAAAATTTATTTTCTTCTGCATGCATGTTAATGGTAAATTCACAACTTCATCAATATTGTGGCTTCACCAGTATTGTGGCTTCACCAATACTGTGGCTTCATCAATATTGTAGCTTCATCATTATTATGGCTTCACCACTATTGTGGCTTCACCAATACTCTGGCTTCACCAATGTGTGGTTTCACCAATGTTGTGGCTTCACCAATACTGTGGCATCACCAATATTGTGGCTTCATCAATAATGTGGCTTCATCAATTCTGTTGCTTCACCAATACTATGGCTACACAAATACTTTTGCTTCACCAATGTTGTGGCTTTGCCAGTGTTGTGGCTTCACCAATATTGCGGCTTCATCAATATTGTGACTTTATCAATATTGTGGCTTCACCAATACTGTGACTATACCAATATTTTGGTTTCATCAATATTTTGGCTTCACCAATGTTGTGGCTTTATCAATATTGGGGCTTCATCAATATTGTGAATTCATCAATATTGTGGCTTCATCAATACTCTGGCTTCACCAAAATAGTGGCTTCATTAATATTATGGCTTCACCAATGTTGTGACTTTACCAGTGTTGTGGCTTTACCAATATTGTGGCTTCACCAATACTGTGGCATCAACAATATTGTGGCTACACAAATATTTTGGCTTCACCAATGTTGTGGCTTTGCCAGTGTTGTGGCTTCACCAATATTGTGGCTTCACCAATGTTGTGGCTTCACCAAAATTGTGGCTTCATCAATATTTTGGCTTCACCAATGTTGTGACTTCACCAGTGTTGTGGCTTTACCAATATTGTGGCTTCACCAATACTGTGACTTCGCCAGTGTTGTGGTTTTACCAATATTGTGGCTTCACCAGTACTGTGGCTTCACCAATACTGTGGCTTCACTTATGTTGTGGCTTCACCAATGTTGTGGCTTCACCAATACTGTAGCTTCCTCAATATTGTGGCTTGATCAATATTGTGGCTTCACTAATACTGTGGCTTCGCTAATATTGTGGCTTCATCAATTTTGTGGCTTCACTAGTGTTGTGGCTTTCTCAATGTTGAGGCTTCATCAATGTTGTGGCTTCATCAATGCTTTTGCTTCACTAATGTTGTTGCTTCACAAATGTTTTGGCTTCTCTTTTGTATCATATCCTGGGGTGATATATCAATCACTTAGGCTTAAAAAGACATCTGTATTTGTTGTGTGTGAGTATGGCTTCATCAGTCTGTTTAAGTAGAAGTTTTTGTATCAGAGGTTCTGTTTACCCAGAATGACTGCTAAGCTCCACCTGGTCCTGATTGATGGTCCTGCAGTTATGATGTATGCACCTGTGTACAGTGTCACATCGTTGTACACTTAATCTGCTTGGTATTTATCAGCAATTCATATCACCTCCTCATCACCAGCCCAGCATGACACAGACCTGGGATTCTCTTTATTACCAGCCCGTCGTGACACTGACCTGGGGTTCTTATCACCAGCCCAGTATATCACTGACCTAGGGTTCTTATCACCAGCCCAGTATGTCACTGACCTGGGGTTCGCTTAACGTGGCATCTTTTTTTTGTTTTGAGGGGTAGAATTTCTTTAGGCCGGTAAACATCTAAAATGGCCACCCGTCATCGGAACAGGTCAGGACGGGTGACCATTTAAGTTATTCTGAACATCAAGTGAATGTTTTGTCACAGAAGAGAGCTGGCTTATGTGGATTAGACACCATTTTATCAGGGTTTAAGTGACCATTGGAGATGCCCCAAGGCCAACCCAGGGGAGCAGCCAAGCATTGAATTCTAGTATATTTATCAATGCCAAGCTCCACAGCAACCTTCCTAGTGGTCCCCAGTCAATACCCGTCATCTCAGTGCCCAGAAAGAGAATGTTAAAGTTGCCATCAGTGGTCAATGAAGGAAGGTTACATCAATTATTGATGGGTGGGCGGTTTGTTATTGGTTATATAATTGCAATTTAAGTGCATACAATGTGTTTCTTGACCTATATTTTATTAATTAATATTTAAATGTAGATTCAGTTCCTGCCACATGAGACAGGATTAGTTTTTACTTCCTTTACTTAATAACAAGAGATTGATTTATGTGACATGTTGTATTGATGATAAACCTAATCAGGTTGGTAATAATTAATGTTGTGTAATTTTATGTGTGTAATAGAATGTGCAACTATAGCTAGGGCACAGCAGGAGAATCATCTTTTGCTGAATCATATGGACAAGCTGTTGTATGGATTCACTTATTGTGTCCATATGGAAACCCACCAAGACTGGACCTCTTAAAAGTCTATTACTGATAGTGCAACATAAGACGCTGTTTTGGTAGTTCCTGCTGATCAAGTTCAAATTTATCTGTTGATATGTTTAGCTTGATATCCTGATCATTGATTTTCTTATATTGTTAACCCTTATGAGGTCGATACGTTCAGTCCATTACGGTCAATTTATTCAGCCGAGTCAACTCTGAATGCCTGTATTGTGGATACATTTTTGTAGAATTTAACTGACCCTAGATAGGCAAGTGAACAGCAATCAAAGTTTAATCATCAACAAAACAAATTCATCTTCTACCTAGTCCTGACCTTAACAAATCCTTCAGCACATTGCCTGCTGTTTTTTCCATTTTGTAACTACATGTTATTATGTGGCAAACTGAATAAATTGCATGATTGCAGTTAATATTTAATAATACGAAAATAAATTATTGAAACGTATATTATAAGAGCGAGGACTGAGTTCATAACGCTATGTGATGCTGCCTCCACTGCTCCGTGTCATTCAGCGTAAAGCTAGCTGCTCAGAGCTTCATAGAAGCCTATCAACCCGATCGATTTGGAAAACACCCAAATAGCTTCAGTCGAAAGTTATTTGCTCTCAAATTGACATATTTTATTTACTATATATAAAAACTTCTTTCATTTAATTGGAACTGATTTAATATTATCACCTTGTTGTTTTGGATGCACCAAATTTAAGCGGATTTGGTAACTTTGGCCATGTGCGACAAGACTGTCGCCATGTCGCACGGAGATAAATAGTGACAGCTGTTTGGACTCTCCCGATTCAAGGGACGAGCGATGTTGTCCAACATCGTTGACAGACAGATTACAGTGTTCAGAGTGGTTAAATAACATTAAGCTGCCCAAAGCAATCGATATGTATGATAGTTACAGCAATACGTCAGTGATGGCAATTTGATTATCCATGAATCAGAATATAAATACATTAAAATATATGACCTACGTGCATTTTGACTTGGAATCGTCCGTGCTGCAACATTAGAGACGACTATCTTCAGAACGTTAAGTTTCACTAATGTTTGTTAAAACTCGCAGTTCCTTAGTATAAACTTGTATCCAAATTAATAACGGGTACGTTGAAGAACTCCCTTCCCTAAAAAAGGTGACTTTAATACATATTTTCTCCGTTCCCCTGGTACACCTGCCGCTCGGCAAGGTTCGGAACTTTTCGGAGCAAGGCATTGCGTCAGCATTTTGTGGAATCGCGCTGATAATTTAACTTCACTATTTTCTTCATGTCTCGTTGAATATTGTGAATGTACAGTTCGAATTATGTATAAAAATGAGAAATCGAAAACAGTTTCTTGCGGTTCCCGAAAGACCTAAAAACGCGCAATACTTTGTTGAAGCTTGTTTGTAGGAATTTAATTTAAGTCGTTTATGGTTTCATTGTCCTTCTAAGCTTTGTAACCCAAGGTTGTATAAACGATGGTCTGTCAGTAGTAGGTTGGTAAGAATAATAATGGTTGGTAATATTGGAAGGCAAAAATGGCTGGCCGGCTCATTTGTTTACTTAAATGGCAAAAATATGGTTGTATTATATATATATATATATATATATATATATATATATATATATATGAAGGATTTATAGATCAGTTTGAGCATGATAGCAGATTGCCGTATTACTGATTAAAGGCAACGCACAAGCACATTGAGCAAATCGTCATGGATGCGTTTTTTTCCAATAATTTACCTTAAGTAAAATAGTCATTGCAAGACAACCGTCGTGTGAACCGTGAGTGATCAGACTACAGGTTGTTAGAGATTTGAAATATGTGTATGTAAATCAAGCAATATATTTTGGTTACTATGCACTGCATTTACAACGACATCATTTTGTTAATGCGCCTGCTTCATATCGGGCACTTTGACATCTTGTTCATTTGTTTCACCAGATCTGGCCATCATGTTTTACACTATTAACATATCACTGTAACAGCAGAGTTGTATCAAGGAAAGCAATCAAAACAAAATAGTATACAGGATTGATCTTCATTCCGTTTATCAATGCGTATTCCGGTGTTATTTTTGTTGTTCATCCTACACTCACTTGCGGTCATATTTGCGAGATAAACAACATTAAGAATACCCTGTTACAGGTGTAGAATAATTTCCTTTACCTTATCTTAACGGTTTCCTAATCCACTGATACCTACAACAAATTGAATTCGATATTTCTTAGAATGATAATCACACACTCCGGAAATCTATTGCTTTCAGTACAAAACAACCATTTAGCTAATGCGGCGATCGCATACGCGGACACAATGCGCGTCCTTGCACATTACTTGGTCCCAGTCACCGGTTCATTCTGTTTGTTGGGATTCGTTTACAACATGTAAATGGTGAGGATGAAGGCAATTGCCGAGGTAACTGCGCAACTTGCAATGCGTTATTTTACACGATTTGATGCACGTTGATGAGTGTTGCACGTTTTCTCTGAAACATACCCCGAAATATAGGTGTTATCTCTACAGTTGTACTGCTTCTTAGGGACAACACCTTGCACAAGAAGCACCTCCAGCACCTGGCATGACCTCGTGCAATACTGCATAGAAGTCGACAATTTAAGTCGAAATAGCACTGCGATTTATCATTAGCGAGTAATGGTTTGTAAAAACATATTCCATTTACTAAGCACTGCCAGTACTCAAAGGATTTTTATTGAGGAAATGGACGCACTGAGCCTCGGAAGTGCTGTCAAGAATGGAGAGAATACATTACATTTCATTTTCATATAAATGCTGGAACACTGCATTTAGTTTTATTCAAATATCACGACGAAAATTAAGTATAATGTTACCATCAAAATGTTCAGACACTGTTCTTTGATCGTGACTCACGAACCTAGTTTATCATCACCCTAATTCCTTTTTCTATAAAACTAGTGTCAGGTTTGCAATAGACTGGTCCGAAGGTTGAGCCTCGAAGGCATCTACTTAATTGGATCCAGCGCAATCAATTAAATAGAGCTGTCAAAGAATTAAAAGTCCCAAATTCTATACCTGTGCGTTTAATACGGAATCTGGGTTGGCCGATTATTTCTGCGGTGTTTTAGGAAGTTATATTTGTGTTAGGATTCTATAATTGCACTTCTACTGAATATTTCTAGCCAGTGTTTATAGTCACTGTCGTATCGGAATATCCAAGCAACATGGATTCGGCTAAGCATTCTCTTATAATAGAGACATTGGTAAAAATATCAGGCCGTGCTTCAAGTCGGATATAATAAGATTGAATAATTTGAACGACAAACCAAATTTCTCGAAAACAAGTCATAAATTGCTTTAAAAAGAAGTAAATGAGTTAGCAGATACAGTCCTACACCTCTTTTGTATGTGAGCGTTAGGTAGGACGACTGTTGGCACCTCGCCACACTCAATCTCTGCAGTGATGGCGCAGCTGTTTAAGAACTCGGTTGTCTGATCCAATCAATAATCTTTCCTAGCCTCTTTGATTATTTTGTGAGTCCGTGAATTTTAGGGAAGGTACACATCTTTACTTTCAATGCAACAGATACTTGTCTTAAAGATTGCCACCGGTTATCAATCATTATAAGAACAAATTGTTTTGCCACTGAATGAAGTTGTTCAAGTTAATTGCAATCGTCTTTGACAATGAGTTGTTACTCGTTGTAAGGACATTTAATCATCAGGAAACGAATGTTTTGACATACATTTTCTAGTGTCACTTTGGTCCGGTAAGTTTGTTGCACTGAAACGTTATCGGAGAGAGTGGTGACGTTTGTGGTGACTGGTGAGCTATGCATGGGAAATCATTTCCATAGCCCCCCAGTGCTCTTACGGAGCTACGAACAGATCATCGTTGACTGATTGCCTATTGTTTGATCTTCATCAATACATAACTAGCTCGCTCGCTAATTGCCAACTAACATCCCTCCCTACCTACCAACCAACCTACCCACCGTACTACATACCAACATGCCTACCTACCTAATAACCTACCTATCTACCTACCTACCTAACTACCTTCCCACCTGCCTACCTACCTAAACATGCACACCTACCTACCTAACTATATACCTTCCAATCCACCTTCGTACCTTAACTACCTACCTGTCAAACTACGTACTCAACTACCTGCTCAACTACGCAACAACTAACCCATCTGCCATACTTCACACTGACGCCAACCTGCCAGCATATCTGCCTACTTACCTACCTACCAATCTACCGACCGTCCTACATACCTACATGCCTACCTACCTACCAACCTACCAATCTACCTTCCTACCTAACTATCTCCCGACCTACCTACCCACCAACATACAAACCTACCTACCTAACTATCTACCTTCCTATCTATCTTCGTACCTTAAATACCTACCTGTTAAACTACGTACTTTACTACCTGTTCAACTGCGCACCAACTTACCCATCTGCCATACTTCACACTGACGCCAACCTGCCAGCCTACCTGCCTACTTACCTAACTACCTACCTTCCAACCTATCAACCTCGGTACATACCTACCTACTTACCTTCCTACCAACATACCTAAATGCCAGAATGCATACATATGCTAACCTACAAACCTACTCGCCTATTTCCCTGCCTAACTACCTACCTACCTACATACCCACCTACCTACCTACCTACCTACCTACCTACCTACCTACCTACCTACCTACCTACCTACCTACCTACCTACCTACCTACCTACCTACCTACCTACCTACCTACCTACCTACCTACTTACCTACCTACCTACCTACCTACCTACCTACCTACCTACCCACCTACCTACCTACCTACCTACCTACCTACCTACCTACCTACCTACCTACCGACCTACCTACCTACCTACCTACCTACCTACTTACCTAACTACCTACCTATCTACCTACCTACCTACCTATCTACCTACATAACTACCTACTTACATACCTACTTACCTACCTACATACCTACCTACATACCGACCTAACTACCTACCTACCTACCTACCTATCTACCTATCTACCTACCTACCTGCCTACTTACAAACCTACCTACCTACCTACCTACTTACCTACCTACCTACCTACCTATCTACCTACCTACCTACCTACCTACCTACCTACCTACCTACCCCCTACCTACCCCTGTACCAACCCACAAACCTACCCATCTTCCTAGCTACCTAATCACTAAACCACCTACCGACCTACCCACCTTCTAACCCACCTACCTCCCTTCCTACATACCTACCAACGTACCTATCTACATACCTACCAACCTACCTACCAGCCCACATACCTAAAAAAGTACCAGCTCTTCTACCTGCCAACCTACCTAACTACTAACCTACCTACCTACCTACCGTTCTACCTTCCTACATAATTACCTCTTAAAAGCAATTGATGTTGCGCTTTGTCATTTTCCTTTATAAGTGTCTGAATAGTCCCGAAGTTTTAACATCCAATGTTTTCACCGCAGAACAACTGTTAACAATAATGTTCGAACAATAATGCATGCCCTGAACATCAATAGTTGTTATATATCACAGCAGAGTGAATGCATTAAAGACTCCAGCTATAGGTTACGCTACTATGCAACTCTGAACGTGGGAATATTGCCATGATCATAGAGGAGCTTATTTCAATTAGAGATGGGGATTCATTCTCGGTGCTTACCCAACATGCAGCTGAAGCTATGTTAAATGAGATTTTGTGGTTGCAATTAATAGTGTTTCTGTACACACGGTGTACAAAATAAAGATAATATTATTGTTATCATAATCATCATTTTTATTATCATAACATACCTACATACATGACAACACACGAACCAACAACCAGGCGTCCTACCTTCCGGCCTACCCAACTACCTTCCCCCTACCTAACAACCCCTCTACCTACAGACAAATCTACCTATCTTCCTACCTACATACTTACCAACCTACCTACCTACCTGCCCACCTTCTTACCGACCTACCTGCTTTTCTACATACCTACCTACGTACCTATGTACCTACTTACGTACCTATCAGTCTACCTACTTCCCCATACAACCTAGCAAATAACCTGCTCTCCTACATACCATCCTACCTAGCTGCCAACCTACCTACCTACTTACCACCCTGCCTACCTTGCTACATAACTACCTCGTGTGTGAAAACGAGACATACAACACAAAATTAGGCAAATGATACATTGTGTGTTTGATATGCAAATACATGTCATTATCACCAGCCTGCATCACTATTTCAAAAATTAATTCCGAAGCCAATTCAATGTGTTTTGCAGTCACAGTATCCTATGTATCGTCGGAACTTATTGAACAAACTTGCATACAGATGGCAGAAACCAAAACTGTGCCTCACTTGAATTAAGTCTGGTTTAATCTAATGCCAAATAATTAACCCTTCTTTGAGATTCGAAGGCTGAAGCAACAATTTTTCTATACGACCACAAATGGGTCGTCTTTTTTGTTTTGTTAGGGCAAAAACATCGACAATTAATGCGCGCTCGTTCTATACGAATTATGTTAATATTCCTGGAGAATATGCGTCCAATGACAATGTTTCCAGCTCATTCATAGCATATGCAAATATCATTATTAAAGAATGATCCCTACAATACAACCTCCAAAAACGAGTGCAAATGTTTATTCCCTTAAAGCGAAATATTACAATATCATGGTATCACAAGATTGGTTTTCCTAAACGATAACATTATCTATCAGCCATAAAACTTTTATGATTATTTGTGGCGTAGTCAAACTGCCGGCAAGCATAATACAGCATTACCTAGAAAACGCGATGTTCTCATAGATGTCATTATAGGTGGCATTGAGCGTTGATATGTAAACAAAGAGCGCAGTATATTGTTATCTAGAAAACGCAAATATTTGATTAAAACATCATTGCTGGTTCTTTTAAATATTCTTTGTGCGCAAAATATCAACTATCAGTAGTGCTACGAACTGCATAGTGTCAATCGATTCGTCGATACAAGGAAGTAAATTTATAATAACATATAAGCGAGCATTTCACATACGATGCATTTTGCGTCAATGTCATGCATGCGCATCAAAAGAATAATCGCAAAAGTCAATGTATAGGAGAAAGAAGCACCCCCGGCAGGTAGGTGCACATCGGTTTGGCAGGTGCACGTCGGTCCGCAGAATCACCATAAAACGCACATTTTCCTGGCAACATATCATTAAGCCTCTACCCAAATATTAACATCCGTGAGTGACGCAATTAAAAAGCTGGTAATTTTCCCGAAGAATATTAGCATTATTTTGGCCATATACGGCAATGATGATAACACGCTCAGAGAGTTAGAAAAGCAGTGGTCCAAGAACAACTCAAAGTAAAATTGCTCTGCTAAAGAAACGGACTTAGACAACATAAGTTCGAGATTTCTGCACTTGCTTGATGGAGCTAAACTTGGGGCGGGAATAGTATTGTTATTTTCACGAGCCAATTATTTTGCTGGCGTCAAATAACCATCGCTTTTGAAAGCTTGCGTTGGCCTGCGCGAGTTGTCAGCTCTGGTTTTTCTACAGCAACAGGAAGAAGCGGCAGCAACGATGATGATTACCAGAAGCAATCCTCCGCCCGCGCAGCCCGCTATCAGAGGCCAAGGAAGCCCATCAGCAGATGCATATCGGAGCTTGCCTACATGGAAGGTCAGGTAACCAACGTTTACCTGTCATAACAGAGTTCAACAAGTAGGGGGAGATAAGTAATAATAATTTACGATGTGTTGTCCGCTTACGCTCAATAGAACAATGTACTATTGCCACGTTTTGCCCTTTTAAATGTCCAATCGACGCAATGTTATAAATAGGATACCAGCACTCTTCGGGCGCCCTCAACTACATCGCCATCTTGTAGCAGCGCAGGGGGTGACACAGGCGGTTCACAGTGAAGCAGGTTCCAGGCAATATTAGTAACTCTGCAGGTTCCACCGTCACCGACGGAGATGTAGTAGTCATCAGCACTAACTCCCAAGTTGAGACGTTCTCCCTGAAACATTGATAATTCATCTGAAGCATATCAGTAGTTGTGCCTTACAATTTAATTAATCACTGAGCCTAAGATCAGTGAAACAACCAGAGCTCCGCCGGAAGGTGGCATTGCCAATAATGGTTTACAAACGAATCATCTCGATTTGCTATATGAGAAGTATTTAAATAGGCGGCATCAGAAGCATTTTACATTATCCACTTATCCGTTTCGATCGCTGGCTGACCCATCATCAGGTCATTACGAGCAGCATGTCAGCAGACGAATATTTTTACACTCTTTACACTCAGTGTAGGTTATTGTATGTGCTGTGTGTGTAGATACATATGCATGCTGTTACCAAATGATAATCGTTGTTGCATGACAGATGCAGAAGAACCAGGACATAGCCGTACAACGTGTCATTAATGTAACGCCTTATATTGCACATTAACACATAGAAGAATGATTTGTGTGACACTAGCCGTCTGATAATTACTGAAACGTAAACGATGAGTTCCCGTTGAAACTATTACTATCAAACCGGATAAGATTCTTACTATTATTATTATTATTATTGTTATTGTTATTCATTATTTACAATAAAGTGGATCACGAAAAAAATCATGCGTTCATATTCCATTACGACAAAGATCGTATTTGTGTTAATAGTTCCATGTCCGCTACCTGTATGGCTAGTATAGCCCCATAATCCTTAATGAGTGGGTTCCATTGCTCCACATGAGGATCCTGGTACACGCATATGCTGCCGCAATCATCCCTACCGCCACCCACCGGCAGAGGTGCAACGAGACCGTCGAACTTCACTTCAATACTGAATACCAGCCGCTCGTTGTTGACGGTGTGGTTATTGCTGGTGCTCGAGGCGCGTTTAGTTCGCTCGACAGGGAGATCGATCACTGGTGTAATGCATATTATGCTTTTATTCTCAAAAAGTGGACAGTCCTGTCAGCAACGAGAACAGACACAACAACATGAGAAAGATCACTGACGCGTTTAATTAAGTAATAATTCAAAGTTGGCTGGTGTAGTATGGCCGTGTAAAGACGCCCTTACCCCTTTGTATGTGACGTTAGAAGATACGCTATTCGAACTCGTATACTGCAAATGTATAAGGAGTACGGCTTGATTGACTGCACCTAAACTGCTTCCCTTCACCGTCAACCTTGTCCCACCACTGCCCAAAGAATACAGCAAAACAACGCCATTGAGAATTATTTCCTAAATGGTTGTAATTGCAGCATTGATTTATTGATTCATATACCTTAAGACCATCCGACGTGGAAGAATTGATGTTATTGTGGGTTCTCCATAGAATGCCAATGTTTGCTGTAGATCACAAGACCTCGTCCAATTCAAAACAACTGACATCTGCCAGGGAATCCCTTCAACCGCAACATTCTGTCTTAATGCTATAAAAGAAAATCCGTGAGGAGTTCTGAAATAGATAAAAGGCTTGAACAAGAGCAATGTAACAAACGGCGGACCGCTCAGAAACGATTCACAATCCCTTTTATTTGAAGCATTCAGAATATGTATGCATAATATTGTCACCAAACAACCTTTGTGCATCGAATATGAGAAATCGGACGTTTTCTGCTTGACCTCCTCCAAGTGACGCCTTCAATAACACATGAAGGGACACGATGTTGGGGAAATTCTTGTCGTATATTACTTGGATCTGCCTGTTCTGTTCGGTAGAGGCATGCCGTGGCTCGATTGTAATGTTAGATTTTCCTGATAGAAATACACACACAAAACGGACATTCGCAGGTACAACGGAATATACGCAAGTGGCATGAGGGACGGCGAGGAACCGGTATTGAAACATCCGACTCATAGATACAACTTATTAAGCTGACACGTCTTTGTACTCATCTAGCTGTACTTTTTAAAGTACACTTCAATGCTATACTATCTTTCAAGTAAGTAGTATCGCATTCACTATATGAATGTACAGTTACAATCACATGGGCTTGCTCTTCATATCCCATAAAATAGCAAAAAAAACGACAGCCGACAACTTACCAGAGCAAACTTCCGACCAACCAAATGGTGTGAATCCGACGGGGCAATCAAGACATAAGTAGCCAGGTGCACTGCATCTCTCACAGGGGCGTCGTGGAGCCTTCCCTGAACGAACAGCAGAACTTATTTATTATTTGAATCTGTTGCAGAGGTTTTGTGCGATGCCGTTTAATAACTAGGATGCAAACACTAATACGCTTTTCTCACAGTCGCACAATCCATTATCGCAGGCTACGTCTGAAGAACATCGTGAACATGGATCCCCAGGGGTGAAGGGTGGGTTCGCGAGAACGTCACCACTGCATCACAAATAAAAAATGAACAGTGAATTGTATGAAACGGTAACCAAAATACTTGTTCCGGTTTAGTTAAATATCTTTAGATTGACATCAGTAATATATATCCGGTGCTATGGTCGTGCGAATGATCAATGTTTTGTCGCAGAAAGTGTTTAAGAGTCAAGGGGTTTGACAATGGTTTGACGCCGGCGCATGGCACCAATGGTTGTCCAGGGCTATACAATCTATATATAGGTAAAGCTGATATACATTTTCCGCATTTAACTGTAGACCGGATGTGCTTTCCGATTTATTTATTTTTACATCTTATTAACACCAGATGTGCCTATCAGTAATGTCTTGTAAGCTGTGAATGGGGCGACCACAGTAATTTATGTTGCTTGAAGCCTTTTGGTCCAAACAGTAATACGAATACCTAGCGAGTGTCTAATGCCATCGATGGTCCGATACTTACATGGGGCTCAAGTTGCACACCAAATAATGAGCACGATTAAGTTTGGTCCCCTGCAGTCGGTCGCACACGGTATAACCGCACCCGATCTCCATAGCGGTTGACCACACGACCTACAGCACAAATAGAACCAAATCAGCGAAGCAGAAGCACGATTACTTTCGTAAAGTGATCGGTTTGCCTGACAACCAAATTTTCATTAACTCAGGTACTTACCACTCTGTAATAATAGTTCTCAGTATCCTGCCAAGATGTTTCATTCAATGTCGTTGCTATCTCGAGCAATGAAAAACCGCGTCGCATCCGTGCCATAGCGAATTTGTCCTTGACCCCTTAAAAATAAAACAGTTTGCCAGACAGTAAATCATTAGATCACATTGAACACAACTATATTCATTTCAAAAAGAGAACTTTACTCATCCACGTCCTTGATGTTCATACTGTGTACGCAAGTTTCCGCGAAGGCCTGCGCAGCTTTGGCTAAATTTTCGCTCCAATACTGCACCATCAAAAGACCATATCAGACTGACAAGCATCACACTAAGTCAAACCCATCTTTTGATGGATAATCAAGCCAACAATGACCAGATTAAGGAGCGAAACTGTTAAGAAAAGATTAATTCAGTTATTTGCATTTCTTTTGCGATCGTGATGTTATTTAACAATGAAGAATCATGTCAGGTCATACACTTCCGGATTCACGGCTTAAACTGTAATAACTTGAAACGGCCTATAAGCGGGGATTTGGTCACAGTTTAATGAGATATTGCCGAGAGACCGGTTTTTAAGTGGTCGTTGCTAACTGCGCAAAATACTTACCAACTTATTCATCTCCGCAGCCATTGCTTGTCGTCGAATATCATTAACAAATTCCAGGGATAAGTTTTTCAGACTACTCTCTATCGCCTGTCTCCTACGTCGCACTAGAGCGAGATGTGACGTCATCTCTGACGATACTACCGTATCAATGATCGAACTAACCACATGGGATGAACGCGGCACAGCGGAAGCACAGTACGTGAACGCCGCTCCTGTGGCAACCAGTACAATCCACAGCCGCATCCTCGTCGTTAGTAAATTAATATCCAGTCAGCAGTGTCGGTATACCTGAACTATAGTCGGTACGCTCGACGGTTATCTGACTCACTCGTGAAAGTATAATGGCTCCTGTGCACTGTGTAAACCCTTTTCAAACTTCTTCTTCGTGGAAAAATCCAAGCCCTTCCTGGTAAACAAGACAATCGGGACGATGTCACCCAAGCTTGTGGTAGACGAATAAAAGTTCTCTGAAGCCACTATCGAAAAAAGTTGTTTGGCTACCTATCACATATTGACATTCGTGAATTTAATCGTAGACGAACTCTGCTTATCTGGGGTCATATCCATAAAGATTTCTGTCTACCCAACGACTACTTTTTTTATTATGAATACGGCTGAGCGAGCCAACACAGCTTACCCTCTCAAAAACCTGACATAATGAATACCTGATCTAAAGCTTGTTGATACATGCGTTGTTTATGGTAGCGTGCGCAGACAAAAACCGGGGACAAACGTCTCAAGCGTGTTTTTGATGTTTGCCAATGTCGCCAGAAAGTAATGAACCAAGAGAAAGCGCGAAATCAACTTGCCCGGAATCAATTTCATTGGCGAGCGGGCGACCGTTAGTTTCCACCCCTGGACTATACTGCGCCGCCTTTCAACCTACAGGTTGTGGGTTGGATACCATCGTGTGAAAACCTGACTCTGTTCTCCGTGACACAGATGATCACCATAAAAGGCGGTCCCATCTCTGAAAAGGGGATGCACCCGACCCGTTAGCTCTATAGTACCGTGGTGGACCTTCGTCTCAGCTGTGTAGGTTTCACAGCCTGGTCTGGGCTATGGGGTTGTACCAAGTGGGCGCTGGTGCCTGAATGGAGCTGTCCAAGCATCACATTTATCCTCATCCATCCCCGTCGCAATATCACCTCGTTGTTGAAAATGACGTTAGACACCAATATTCACATTGCCATTACTTACGTAGATGTTGTTAGCTGTGTCTAGGATACCATAACATTGACATTAAAGCCGGTAACAACAATCAACTTGCACTTGAGAGAAATGACGCTGTTAAATGCGATGTAATTACTATATACAGTGCAACCTCGTTAAACGGGACCTCGCCAATGGGGATTCTTCGATAAAGGGGACGCAGACCGGGAAACCATTCCAGCAATGCTATTTCACTCGAATCGCCTCGTTAAAAGGGACGCGTTGCCGTCGATCGAATTTAAATACCATCGACTGTAACGCCTCAATCCGGATAACTTAACGATATCTGATCACCCGACCTCTGATCACCCGAGTTAAACGAAGTTGATGCGGTAGTTAAATCATCTAGGGGATGCTTGCGGGTGACTAACAAGCGTGACTTACGATTGGAGATTACGAGTGTGCACTGTCAGTGTGCCCAATTCCCGTTTTCGGTGGTTGCGGAGCCCAGTGTGCCCATATTGACGCCTTGATTCCCTGATCAAGTGTCAAGTCTGGTGGCAGAAAAGTCATCATTCATCATCAAACTTCCAAAGAATCTGCCACAATGCCTCGAAGAAAAGACCTCACCCTACAGAAAAAAGTAGAGATCCTGAAAGAACTAGAACGAAGTCGCCAAAGCCAAGCTACAATCGCCAAGAAATTTGAAGTTTCCACGTCCGCCATATCGTGCTTAGTAAAGAACAGGAATGACATCTTGGAGCAGCAAGGAGCCGGCCAATACGAAAGCCGAAAAAGAAAGAGAGCGGGTGGAGACGAAGAACTGGACGAGGCGCTGTTTACGTGGTTCAAACAGAAGTTGGCCAAAGGCGCACGACTGTCCGGACCTGAAATTCAATCAAAGGCTCTCCAGCTAGCGGAAATGAAGGGGGTGCCGAGTTTCAAAGCGTCATCTGGTTGGCTGTGGTGCTGGAAGTCACGGTTCAATGTAGTCTTCAAAAAGCAGCTAGGTGAAAAACAAGACGCCGATAACTCGTCCACCCGCCACTGGCTCCAAGACAAATTTCCTGAAATTGCTGCGACTTCAGTGACCAGGACATATTCAACGCAGACGAGACGGCCCTTTACTTCCGGGCCTTCAATGACAAGGGACACTGCCTGCCCACGGAGGAATTCACCGGAGGGAAAGCCGCCAAGGAAAGGATCACCGTCCTACTTTGCGCCAATACGGACGGATCAGAGAAGCTGCCGCTGCTCGTCATTGGTAAAAGTCGTTGCCCGCACTGTTTCCCGAAAAATACCACAATACTGCCAGTCGAGTACGCTTCTGACGGGAGAGATCTTCGCAAACTGGTTGACTAAATGTGACCGAAAGCTCCACTTCAACCAACGTAAGGTCTGCTTGTTGATCGATAACTGTTCTGCCCACTCGCCGCAAGTGACGCTGACCAACATCACTTTACAGTTCCTGCCGCCCAACACCACGAGTCTGATCCAGCCGATGGACCAAGGAGTGATACGGAACTGGAAAGGACATTACCGCAGCGCGTTGAATGGACGAATCATAAATGCCCTTGACGCTGACGAATCGGTACAAGCACTGCGAGTTGCCCGACAGATCAACCTTCGCGACGCCATCTAACTTGCCAAGTCTTCGTGGTCGATGGTAAAGGCCGTGACCATCGCCAACTGTTACCTTAAAGCCGTTGACGATTTCGACGGTGACCTGTACGACGAACCTTTGCCGCCAACCATGCCAAGAGAGGAGTTTGATCGACTCGTGTCACTAAATGACCCCGTTCCGACAAGCGGAGAATACGACGATGCCACTCTACTCGAGCAAGTCAGTCAAAACCGCGCTGCCCCCAACAACGACGACTCTGACGACGACGACGAAAGCCCGTGCATGACGAAGAATGAAAGACATATGCTCGTGGATTGTTTGAGACGCCTCGCTCAAGAGCAAGGCTACGGCGATGATCACGTTGTGTATTGTAGTCTGTGCCATATCGAAAAATGTGTCAATGGACTAAGCGGCCGAAGAAACAACCCAATCACGTTTGGACCAATTCTTCAAAAGTAATTAGAAACCGCATGGATATGTGGATCTATAAATACTATACGATCTCTGATGGGCCAAGCCAAGCCGATTTTACCTTAGATTCATTGTACACAATTGTCTGGGTTTTTTTTTGTAATTTGTAATAAATGACAAATTCAATTAGTGCGATGATTTAATTGTTCACATTTTACTTGCTTTTTGTGCGTTGGGTCGGGCCCTGTAGTTTTATGTTGGTTGTGGACACCTGCATGTTCTTTAATTGTGTAGGGTTCGTAGGACCTCGCTATTCGGAATGCCTCGTTAAAAGGGGATGTTAGACCGGCCACGGAGGCCTCCCCTTTAACGAGGTATCACTGTACAAAACTGTGAGGATTTAAATAAGTATACATATTTCCAATAGGACAAAAGTCAAAATTCTGCTGTTTTCTGTTTGGAATGGATCGCGGCAGGTAACATCCCTTGGACAGTCTACGGGGGGGTCGTCGCATTGGTTTTTGAAAGAGTTCTACGAGCGGATACAAACTATCATGGATAGAAAACTGTTCGGCAGGGTCACAAATCGATTAGAAAAAATATTTGTTTTAGTTCAGTCTTATCTCTAACTATTTTGCTGATTTATACTATCTCAGCCACTTCCTCCGGAGACAAAATCGCCCACTTGGTTTTCCTGTGTTTAAGTTTGTCAGACTTCTATTATCAATCAGTTCCCTTGTCCAATGCGCTATGAAAACCTTACCGTAAGTTATGGGCCACCATCTTTCATTTCTCTCTCTCTCTCTCTCTCTCTCTCTCTCTCTCTCTCTCTCTCTCTCTCTCTCTCTCTCTCTCTCTCTCTCTCTCTCTCTCTCTCTCTCTCTCTCTCTCTCTCTCTCTCTCTCTCTCTTGTCGTCTTGTATAATACCCCACTCACAACGCGCTCATTTTTATAATTACGCGATAGCATGGCCGGGAATAGACTGAATATATTTCCCAAATCTTGCCATATTCCTATTGTTTAAGCTACTAACCAGTTAGCAAAAAATATGTGCACAGGTCAATGAATATGCTTTTTTTTTGCAATACACATGCTTGTATATGAAAAAGTACTGCAGCCTGATAGCGATACTTCCTTAGTTGAAAGTTGTCATGATGGACATGATGATAAGCTCATGACTACGAGTTGCATAAAAAACAGTGGTACTGGCTACCTCACTTCATTCAACCACAGGGCATCAGTTCCGCTGACATTGGGTTATCGATTTTTGCTCCCTGTCACTTTTGTTGTTTTCAAAGGTGATCCCCAACAGGTGCTTCTTGATTACAACCTGCTTCACTCCCCTTGCCTCTTTAATCTCGCCCGCGTCAGACATCAGGAGTAAATCTTTGGACGCAGGCCCATATACTCCTTGATAGGAACACTTACGTACTCATCCTTCATTTTTTCCCCAGACCTTCTTATTGGTGCCGATGAGGAGTGTGTGATCGGGTGAATTGTTGCTGGTGTCAATGTGGGTGAGGTACGTCTGGGTACGCGTCAGCTGTGCCGATCTCCATGAGCAGTAGTATACTATACCCTCTTTGGCAGCTTATACATGATTTTTGCTCTCATCTAAGTTAAGAGAAAGGCGCCTCAAAAGGGGCCGAGGTGGTTCTGGCCCACCACCTCTCATCGTTATGGCATGCTAGTTTGTAGGTAAACCAGTGTGCCTATAAGCCAAGGTGTCTACAACTTTCGCGGCTATCCACCTCTTTGAATCAAAGTCTGCCAAGTGCACAATCGCGACGCCGAATTGCATTCGGAGATTCTCCATAGTTTTACCAAACACAGAGTTGTTCATCAGATTGCACAGGTCCTTCTCAAAGTCGCTGGTGGCAACCTTATGCAGGTAAGTGTTCACACGAATGAAAGGCTCCATCCACGAGCTCTGATTGAATGCAAGTGCACGGTGTACCTTTGTAAGCCACATTCCCAGAGATAGGTACAGCTTGAGATGCCCATTGTAGACCACATACTTCTCTGTATTGCGCAAGTTGGGTACCAGCTTCTCAACTCCATTTCCGGAGCGCCCCAATACACGTAGGGGATCCTCCGTGTAGTATGACAACCATACATTCTGCACAGACATTTGCTCTGGCGCTAGGGGATAATCATTGTGATCAGCATGTAACTCAGCAGAGTATTCCAGATCAACTAAGAGTATATATCCGGTTTCAGCATTGTCGGAATGGTCCTGTATATGTAGATCGGCCGGCTGTTCCAGCCTCTCCATACCCGCAGTAGGAAAAGGTTGACTCATAGCCCACCCGTACAGGTTGTTAGCGCCAAGGTACTGGATATAATTCGCTGGCTTATCCTGCTCACAGCCCTTTATGTACGGGTTATTAGCTTTAGCGTGGCGACGTGATACAATGCTTATGCCACTGCGCATGCCCTTCTCAATGAATAGGTGTTTGTCATAGTCGGTGAAAAGCTCGAGCTCCTCCCTTGTGCTCTTAAGAAGCGCATCCTATGACAGTCCAGTACTGGTATATTAGCGAGCTGGATCTAAACTATACTGCTAAAGACAGTAGCAGCCGGCGTTTCGTTTCATCAGGCTCATACTAAGCCGTCACTGCAAAGATATCTGGGTTGTTTGCAGACACCAGATCGTCATGCGAGGCCAGGAGAAACTGTGCACTGTCAATTAAGTGTAACTGTCCTATCGATAGGGATATATACTTCTCGATATTGTTTGGGATACAGTTGATCTTCTCTTCCACCTTGCTTACGGCCTGCATCAAGAGGTGGGAGTTATAGCCCCGTAGGTTATGGAATACAACAGGCAAGGCAGTTGTCTTAGGATTCAAACGCAGCTTTAGGTTGCATGCATTGTGGGCTGCCCCCCTATACTTACCTGTTATATGCCAATGGTCGCGGACGGAGTCCCAATCCATTTTTGTTTGTTACACAAATGACAATGAGTTGCTGCCCTGTGCACTCTTTTATCCTCTTGCGTCATGCGTATGGGACCAGGTTTTGACAGAACTGCTTTGATCTTGAGCTCTTCCTGTTGCAGGGATTGCAAGAATTTCTTCACAGTGTTGCCTCCTCTATACATCACAGGGAGTTTCAATCTGACCATCACACCGGACAACTACATAGCCGTAACCAAATGACTCATATTTCTCTGTTTTCTGTGTGTTGCCTTTGGTAGCATCAAGAACATGGCTTGGAAGTTTCACCGCGAGCGCCTCAAAGTCGGCTTGGGGGCAGCCAGCTGCTTCGGTCTGTCCTGGAAGAATAATATGTTCTTCCTTTCTTCAGGCATATCCACTCGCACAGCAGTTTGCCCTATCCCCATACACTCAGGTTAATGCTCAGAGAGCAGTTTATCAGAGGTATAACCAAGTAGGCATCGCTCACAGAAGAACTTTCGGTGCTCGTATTTACTCTTATCATGCACCAAGCACTTCAGATCTACGATTAGTGTGCAATGACATTTGCCATCCTTCTCAATTAGCATGAGGTTTCTACGGGGACCAGGCTGTTCACTGATGTGTGGTGAATGATAGTGCCCCCCCCCCCCCCCCCCCCCCCCCCCCCCCGAGCCGCCAAATACGTTCAAAGGCTAGGTTAGCATGTTTTTCTACCTTCTCAATATGCGACACTGGTGTTGGATATTCTACCCCTTTACCTTCCAGTAGAGTTAGCAGCAACTGAATGCTATATTATAATGGTCCCTGTTGATTCGTAACAACCGGGTGCCGAACCGATTTAATAGACCATAGAAGGCAGTAGTCGTCTTTTTTTTTACTTTGATTATCACCTTCTTAGCTGCAAGCTCACTCGGTAGCTAAGAAGGCAAACTAGGAGCCACCTTTTAATGGCTGGTAGTTAGCAATATCAATCCACAGAGTGTGACTGCTTAAATCTCTCAACCACAACCTTTATTGGTCTACTTCTCCAACCGCTCTTAGATATAAGCATTACTCTGGTCCAGCGCATCATTAATATCTTCTGAGGAGAGAACCACTAGCGGCTTATTGAGCAATACAGGCTAAACATACTCAGTGCTACAATCATCGGTGTGCTTCATAAGTCTTACTTTAAGGGCATACTGACACTTAATTCCGTTTAGCTCTTTCAGTTCATCAGTCACAACTTAATGCATCTGCCGACGCATGCCTATTAGGAACACCATAATGTCCTAGCCGAGGGGGTGAGACTTAGGGACGTTCATCACCCATCCACGCAAAAAGCTTTTAACAGCCCACTTAGTCTTCTTGAACTTAAGACATGATGTAGGAACATGGGGCTGCTTTGCGTGGCGCGGCGACTGGGGCTGCTTTGCGTGGTGTGGGGACTGGGGCTGCCTTTCGTGGCTCGAAGACTGGAGGTGATACCCCGGCCCTTAATATAGCAAATTTCTCATTGTAAACGCAGTCAAATTCATCAGGCTTTTCACGTGCTTGGAGTGTAACCTTAGATCGGTTTAAAACCGTGAATAGTAACATAATCGTGTTAGGCTTTACGTGCTCTTGTATTGTTAGTCATGTTTAATATGTATATCCATATCTCTAAATGGATTTTTTTTATACAAAAAACAACCGCAACGACTAGACAGAAAGCACACTTTGACTTTGTTGACAGCGCTAAGTTCTACAGTATTTCTATTTTTATACAGCTCAACATATTCAGCGTAGCCGGCTGGTGAGTCATTGTCACCGACTGCAGGCTGTTGTGAAGCTACCTTCTTCCTTTGGTAAACAAGCCTGTGGTTTACCTTATCGATCCCACAATCCAAACACAATCTTAGGTTATTTTTTATATCCTTCCGACAAACCGTACATAGACGATTAACGACACCATGTTTTATCTTATATCTGTGTAAAACCCATTCTCGAGCTTACACTGTCAACCATTGGATAGTGGTCACTTCGCCTTTCATTAGCACCCGTTGGGTAGTATAAGAAGGCCTGTCTGCGCCAATGCCCGACAGCCTTTCATAAACTGTCGCACGTAGGAGAGTGTAAGGAGAGGCTTGTCATGGGGCGTGAAATGAGGAAGGATCCCTCTTCCCGAGCTTCATCAGCCCAAGATGGCGGCCACCCGGTCAGGTGAGGATGGTTCGATGTTTTAGTTGTTATTAAATCGTCAATTATGTACACTAACCGAAATTGGACTCATGTGCAAGCACCATGAAACTTGTCAAAGGGCACTTTTAGTAATATTTGTTCCATGTTTTTTAGTCATTTATTTCATGTTTAGCGCTCTCTTATCTTAGGTTACGCAATATATTTCGATTTGATTCCCGCAAACGGAGTTCATCCGTTCGTGTCATGCCTACATTATCGGCCATCTGATATGTACAGCATTCCGTATATCAGCATGTTCGTTGGTTTTTGGTGATGTGGCAGTTGTACAGGCTGGTGAATGATCGTAATGACCTGTAGTATTATCGATAGCTATAGACAGGACAATGAAAACATTGAAGAGGTGTAACTGTGTTAATTGAGGGAAAGCGAGATAAATTGACTTTGATGATTGTTTAGGAGCTATTAAAGGCTGGAATTTCTGCAGATACAAAAATATATGTCAAACTTTTGTTTAAATGCAGACCATAAGAAGGCATTGGATAAAGCCGCTGCTTAATTACTCAAAGCCCTTTACCCAGCTAAGGCAAAATCTTCCGGTCTTGTTGATAACGCTCAACTGAGAAGTACCTCTGGTATAATGCCAAGGGGAGTGAAGTGCAAGCAAACCTCAGCTTCTTCAGCCAAACCCAAATTATTGTGGTACCTTTGTTAATAATGAAATATTCCAGAAAAAATTATTTTACAAAATTTACTTATCTTTAAGAACACATTGAGGTGCCTCGTTTGCTTGTGAAGAGGCCCTTGTACAGGAAAATCTTATTGGTAAAATCATAATATTTGTCAAGAGTTAAATGAAACTGTCAAACATAAATTATTAACTGTTATAGTGATAGTAAATTAATATGGAGTTATCTTCTGACGATAGATGTTAACTATGTGAAGGAGACAATTTAGTTTCTGACATTTAGAAGATGTACAGCCGATCACCTGTAACATATGACCATGATGATAGTGAGCTGACCGATCGGGAAAAGCAAAAACTGGAACGCCAAAACCTTTGGGAGACCCAAAGCCTATCGGATGTTGACTCATTGCTAGCGAACATTGGACCACCTGCTCAAGAGCCTATTTGTTGACTGTGTGAAAATCCAGCAAAACAAAGGTAACGCTACTCAAGTAATATTGCAATATCTACCTGTGAATGATCTTTTTGTGCACTAATGTATAACTTTCATATTCAGGTGGCTCCAGTGCCAGATGTTTATGTGTGAGGACCATGACGAGGCCCAACTCATTTGTGAAGGATGCCATGACAGAGAATCGTTTCATATTGATTTCTACTACCAACCCCCCACGGAGATGCCAGAAGATAATCCCAAGGCAGGATATAATTATTCAAATCGATTCCACAATACCGAATAGATTGATACTTTGCAACAAGGTACCCGAGAGACTTTGGGCAAAAATACTGTGGTCAGTGTGCTAATTCTGCCTGCATGGTGTTGGTTCCTGTGAAAACTGTGGTTACAATAATCCATTGAATATCACTGATTTGATTTCCCAATAGCTTTGGCCATCACTTCTCAAAATAAACCCAAGTAAGTTTTGTTACAGCATCGAAAAAAGATAACCTTTGAACATTTGTTATTTTTGTGCTTCGAAATATAATATTAGTTGTTATTCTTTCACTAGACACATATATATATATATATATATATATATATATATATATATATATATATATATATATATATATATATATATATATATATATATATATATATATATATATATATATATATATATATATATATATTTGAAACTGGTCTATTGGAGACCTTTCAAACCCTGAAGTGTGAGCTACCTGGGAGATCTGTGCGAGAGTTTTGGAGACCTTCAAATATCTAGAAGCCACAATAGAGTAAGTATCAGTTATAGGTATAGATATTTTGAAATAGTATTTATCGAATAATTGACATGAGGTTACACTGTCATTTGCTCTGTTGCAGAAATGCTTCATTGTGCCAACAGCTTTTATATGTCCCTTAAGAGAAAGGCAGAGATGCTCATTTGAGTTGGACAAGCACCGTGCTGTTGATCATCTGGCTTGTCCAGTCTGTGTGGTTGGGATTGCAAGGTTAGTAACTCCTGATAAAGGCCATTTATGTATCTTTACCTCAACAAGGTTTTTTCCTGGTTAATATTGAATGTTTGTTTTACCTGTAAGATAATGTATGGGGGGCGTTGGCAGGACAGTTCATATGCACAGAGTGGCGAAGAACAAGAGATGGTCAACCAATACATGTCAAGAGCAGGATTCACCACAAGAACCATGACCAAAAAAGGTGTGGTTCTCTGTGACTAAGAAAAAAGGGGATATATATTAATGTGATGATTGAAATAATTTCGTTACTCTCTTGTATTAATTAATATCAAACAGGACTTGAAGAACAGCTGACGCTCCATGAATTTTATTGGAATCGCAAGAAGTTGCTGAAGCTACCTCAGTTGTTTCAATAGTAGATAAGAAGGTCAATTTGTTGGTAATTTGTTTGGATGTTAAACCTTTAGCAATTAGAAAGGATGTCCAGTTGTGTGTCTATTAATTGTCAATCATAATTCACTTTGGTTTATCTATAATCAGTCACAAGAAAAAGTCAAAGAACTTAGTGATGATCTAGTCAGATCCATGGCGTCCGACAGCATTGGCCCTCTCCAAACTGATACATTAAGGCAGTGATTCCAGGACCTCAAGAATGTGGCACAGAGTAATGCTCTAACAC
Organism: Urechis unicinctus; assembly: GCA_034190875.2. NCBI lineage: Eukaryota > Metazoa > Annelida > Polychaeta > Xenopneusta > Urechidae > Urechis > Urechis unicinctus. Next base: position 37,135,260 of record CM067342.1, on the reverse strand, counting down.
AACTTATCTATCAGGTGTACAATACCATTCATACAAAATATCAGATTGTGAAATTTAAATATCAAACATAATCAGTTGTCTCTGTCATTGATGTATACTAGGTCATAGGGATACGCAGCCTCATTCAGACCTCTTGCCAGAGAAGCAGTTGTACCAATTGCACACCACCTTGTCAGATGACTTTGTGGTTTTGCCTCCAGTAAGGATCCAGGACAGGCACTCTCTTAAGTGGAACATCAAACCTTGTTACTCAGGCTGTGAAAAGGGTGCTGACCCCACATTTGTGCTCTTCAATTCAAGAGAAGTTCACATTACAGCTAGGATATATATGATATATATATATGGTGTATGGATTTATTTATAAGTATGTAGTGCCTATTAAATAGCATTGTTAAAATAAAATTGTATTTATTATACATATTATGTTCCCAGTCTGAAAGTGAGCTTGTTAGACAGGGCAAAGTCTTACTTGCAAAATGATCAATAACAAGTGTCAGGCAAGATGTGGAGCTGATGATGACTAGTATTATGAAACACAAGATGCTGATTGAAAAGGAGGCTGGAAATTATTCAAATTTCACTTTAACCTCCAAGCTTTGAATTTTGTGGCTATAAGGACTAAATACTTATCAGCAGCAAAAGGCGCACATGTCATAGGACAAAACTCTCTGCAGAACGCCAACGATTGTCACAGCTCCTATCAAGTTACAATTGCCTTGCCACAATCTTGCATGTCCCTCTTCTCAAGGGTGTTCTGAGAGTCCAGACTCTTTGCCATGGCAAGGAGCGGGTTAGCAGTTCTTGTATCGGATATGCTCATGCAAAAACGATTTTGAATTATATTCTCATTTGATTCTTAATGAATTGCGACAGAACTGATACCTCTTAAAGAACCTGAGCTCTGGTTGAGCAGTGACTTCACCTACAACGCTTCAAAGAAGAAGGGAGACAGCTGGCAAATGAAGTCAACATCTAATTGACCAACTAAAAAATCATAATAAATTATTTCTAACATAATTTAATATCCTTATATAAAACTGCAGACTGTTTACCATTAACAATATGTCTGTACATTTCTCCAGGCATGGAGACAGAATTCACGGCAGCAGCAGGCAAGCTTGCAATCCTATAGAGGCAACACCATGACATAAACATACATGAAAAGAATGCTCGCCTGGCTATTGCTCAAGCAGTTGGCAATTCTGGGATAAGTACAGATATATTTGTCAAGGGTATGACAGAACCTCCTGTGTTATCAGATTCTGAGTATGGGTCTGGTGCGTAGCAGTCTGATCTCCTAAGAAGTTACATTACTTGAAATTTCAAACCAATAATACTTTGTCCAATTTAAGATTCTTGCGAAATTAACTGTACATGTATGTGTTGTTTAAATCTGTTTGATATACTACATTTAATGACACAACATTTATAAACTTGTACTCATTAAAAGCAACTGTATTACACCATATCTTTCGGAAATAATTACATGCACTTGAATGATTTGACTGCTGGCACTGATTTGTTTGTTTCTTCAGAAATTTACCATGCCCTGAGGATAAACTAATAATGGTCAATGGTAGAATTATGGAACCCAGTGGGCCTTTAAAGAACACCCCTGTCAGTTATGATCACAGAGATACACAATTGTGCAAGAATTTTTTTTTACGAACCGTAAAATATTATCTACTGTTCAGAATGCAAACGGTATAAACATATCGATGCTTATCCCCAACATTTAAATTCTCCACTGATAGGGTTTTGAATGGTGACTCATGGCTGTATTATTTTTTATGCATGCATTGTTACTAAGTCATTATGCGGTTCGTCATGCATTAACTAAGGTGTGTTTATCCTGGAGGAAATTGTTTGTCATCGGTTTTTTAGCTTGTAATGTATGAATATTGTGCACTGTACTGTGATCACTGTCTGAACTTTTTGATAAAAGTATTGATTGAAAGTGAGTGAGAAGCATCTTGTTGATGTCATTGTAACTTCTCAGTTTTTTAAAAAGACCTTAAAACATGGATGGTTCATACCTCACAACAACTAACTGTATGAGCTGAAAGTCATGAAATAAAGAAACAAAAAAGTCCTTTTGATGCCAAGCAAGATTCCTTGAAATATCCTGTACAGTTTGCATGCGAAGTGAAATTCTCCATAATGTGAGGTGTCCTATCCCTAGTCTTGCTGTCATTGATCGTTAGTGTAAAGAAAAAACTACAAGCTAATAGCAATCAAGCAGTTTGTCCCTAGAACAAAATCGACCAAATGGTATATTACCCGTATCCAGTTTCCCTAAACACCTACGGAATATACTCAATGGAATTAATATCGAGCCTTATTAATAAAGCAAAGTTTGGGTCTTGCTGCATCAGGACTATCGAATAGACCAGCAAATTTCCGCGTTACCTTAGTTACTACAAAAACTATCGCCATAATGACTGCTGCCAAGCAAATGTCATTCTCCCATGCTACACACCGTAGCCACAACAGCACTGTACATTTACATGGAAAACACCTCTGTAACACCTTGCCCCTGACCATTAATTACGATCGGATTTCACCATAATCTGCAGACAAAAACAATCGCCAAGATGTAACTCGCTTGCGCGACATATACCCATGTATTGGCGATGTTCTGTTATTAATTCATGTTTCTTAAAGAATAGATCGCGTATTCCATAGGCAAATAAATATCACCTTGGACAGCGTCCGTGCTGTTGACTAGTATTGATTTTCATGTCCATGCTGCCCAAATGCGAACAATCAAGAGCGAGTTACCTTACTCACTCATTCAAACAGTGAAACCATGCAAGCTCGAGGGTCGACTATCAAAGTGTATGATATTCACTTATCTCAGTGCCTATCACTAATCCCGACTCTTATCACATCTAAATGTCCCAAATATCTATTAATGTGTCGCTTAGGTAATCCAATAAAGCATACAGAACAGTTTTACTCCTTCTGCCTTTCCCCTAAGGAGTACTGTAACACTGTTTAAGTGCGTTCATATTAGTTCAACTAGATATCGGTAACATATAACCGAATAAATGCGTATTAAATATCACAATTTGGTATCAGGTGTTTACACAGTCAAACAATTTGACAATGCATATTGCGAATTGAAAATTTCATCTTAATGTACAGAACTGAGATCGGAGGAATCGATAAACTGTAACATTTTGTAATGTTACTGACAGTGCCAAACGTCAAGCGGCGACCTAAGTCGAAAATTAACCAACGTTTATAACGTTTTATTCTAAAATTGGGATTTATGTAGGACAGAAGCATTATGAAACATGGTGTGAGATGTAACGTAACCGTTATTGCATTATCTGCGCTGCGATTCATCTCGCATTGAAATTACCACTGACTAGTGTTACTCCAGTGGTTTTAAAGTGACACGTTTTTCCTTCTCGAGTTAACTGACTTTTCCCTCTAATCTAAGAGCAATCTATTTTGACAGTCTTGTAGTGTACAAACTGGACACTAGTCTTATTTTGTACTAGCAGACTATATATCTAGCCCAACAGACCAACAGTCGATCGGTCACTCTCCTTGGTTCATAAGATCAATATATATATATAACTGTAGCTGCCAAATCTTAAACCATATTTAAAAATGACAATGAATTGCGGTTTGCTTAATTACGGGATTCCTTCCGTGACCAAACTTTTATCCCTACCCCGGGTCCCCACCATGACCTTAGTAACCCTTATCTCCACAACTTTATCCCCACTGCGTCCCAACCAAAAACCCTGTACAACCGGACGTTCCCCACCCAAATGCCCTAAGACGGATATGCAAGTCCGGTGTTTAATCCATGTTATGAAGTTAAAGATGTAGCCTTGAATGCTTATAGCCTTAAATGCTTATAGCCTTGAATGCAAAGATATCGCGCAATATGTGATCCACAGCAGAGCTTCTCAGATCACCAGTATACCGTCAAATTTGTGGAACAGTTTGACAATTGGCTTAGTGCGGTCGTTGTGGAGAAGAAGGTTGAAGACACAGACAAAAAAGACAAGCAAATAGCCATTCAGTCATATTTATTCTATAGTGAAACAAATCTATCCGAGTCGATTTGCTAGCCAATTTTTGTATGAATTCTTGAAAATATATTTCTAATTGTTCAATAGGACCATGTAGTTTCCTATGTGAAGCATGATTAGAAGCTGAATTTTTCGAGAAATCATTTCAGGTTAGAGCAGGTTTTTTTTGCATATCTAAAGGACCATCGACATATCCTTCATTGTATCGTTACTGTCGCGGTATTGTCCTCAAATTCATCTATTGCCAATAATAAATCAACCCCTTTTTGCAAACCTACAACTCGGCCTGGCAATAGGTTAGGCAGCCTTATACCCTGTTCCTTCTTTCGCACATTCTAGCGGTTTTATGTCTATAGGCGGCTGCATCAACAGCCATTGCGAGTTGCCCCGAGTTCACCTCGCAATTTTAAATATCAGTTGTATCAGATAGTGTCCTCACATTTTGTGTTTCGATCGATTTGATTACATACTTCTGATAGACCTCTAAATCTCACAGCAATTGACCAAGTCGCACAAGTCTAACAAGAGTACGTCTGTTTTAGAAGGTGGATGTGGTTGGTGTTCATCATCATCTATAGTACAGATACTATCTTTACAATTAGTGATGACGAACACCAACAACTCCGACCTTCTTCAGTGAAATGTTTCAACAGATATGCATTTAATTTCATCCATACATCTAAAAGCTCCCTCTGGTGTTGTTGTTTATACTAAGATGATGATGAAGTGAAGAAATCCATGATGTGGACAGATGATCTGAACATTTTCATATTTATTGATTCTATCCATTTGCGACAAATCTTACCAAAATTAGTGGGATGTCATCCTCTGACATTTAATATTCCCACCATGCATTTCCAGGAGCTGAAATAATACAAGAAATTGGATGACTACACAAACACAATACCTTGTATATACATGTACAGATTTTTCTGTTTTTTTGGGGATATCCATTCACCGCATCTGAAAATTGCATTTTTTCAGTATAAGCCCTAAAAGGGTGATTCTGTTGAATGTGGATCAAAACTTATGTTTTTTGGGTCACTTTATTAGTCCAACAACCTGAAGGTTAGCATGTGATTCACCAAAATATAACATAACCAATAAAAGCATGCACTTACCAACTGTAATTTTGATTTTTGTTTGTCATCTGAATCAAATCAAGTGTGTACCAGGTTATAATGATGTTTTTCCATTCTAGTTGTGTTATCATGAAAGAGACATCCATGTTTGATTACAATGCTAATAAAAGTACTCACTTACCAACAAGACTACTGAGTTCTGATTGGTCAGCTGAATAAAATAAAGCATACATGTGGATGCTAGGGACCAATAATATTTTATCTGGGCGTTTTGATGATATAGCCAATTCTTGTATGGATAATTGCAACAATTAATGCATACACCTACCAGTGATCATCTTTTTACTCTCCACACCTGCATCATGTATATTCTTGAGTTACATTTAATCAAATGGTTATTGCAGTTAGAGAATTTATATTTTGAAAAAGCCAAATATTAAATATGTGATCTATGTATATACTCTGTTCATACAATCAGCTGTTGATTGTGGTTGGACAACAGAATTCATCTGTTTCTCTGAAAGCCAATTAATAGAACCCATAAAAACAAAGCGCACATGCTAGTTTTACCTATCATACAGATGTCGCCTTTTTTACAATCAGCAAGAGCGAGTAACCACCTGGCCGATGAGTGACATCACAAGTGTATAGGGTATCAGACAGGAAATAAGTGCAATGTGAATGAAATATAAACATTGTATGTAAGCTGTGTCAGGAGTAAAAAAAAGTTTATGCACACACTAACTGCGTGATAATCATTTTTGTTTTTGCTCCATGTCACTAGTCACAAAACAAGGTCAATTTGAACTTGACTTGCTGTCAAATGTATATTAGCTTACCCTTGTTGTGGTATTCCACATCAGGTATTTTGCTGAAGACATCTTTTATATAGCTTCGGTGGGATGTCAGCCCTGCAGCAACTACATCACTGCCAGGCCTCATGGTAACAAGGTTTCTTTACAAATCAGTGCATAAGAATCTAGTTGAATATCAAAATAGGTGTTTTTTTATAAGATGGTACCCAAAGGTCACTGAATAACAACCACTAGCCTTGTTTTCGATTAAATTCATGATTCTGTAAAAATTACTGGGGCGCATATTGGCCCCCTTTTGATTCTTTTTTTCATTTGCTGATGCCCGCTTTCTTTGCAAATGCTCCCTGAGGCTATATCCATACTCACAAGAATACTTTTGGAGTGATTCAGTGAACTGCATGATGGAAAAAGTGTCTTGATTATTTCAGTTTTACCGAAAACCAAAATTTACCACAAATTTTCCATTAAGTAACATTGATTTACAATCAAATAATAAATGCAGCTAAGCTATGAAAAGCTAGAAACAAGTAACTAGTGGTAACAAAATCATAGTAAGTGTAGTTGGAATTTATCGCATGATTTACCAGAAACCTTCATTCACTTAGACAATCCAAATTGATAAATTATTCATCGGTACATCACTCTTAATATGTCTACGAAAAACGGCCTGATATACTAATTACACTCGCTTTGAGGATAGGGGTTACCTTTGGCCCGGCCGCAGTCTCTGGCATAAAAGATAGCTCCGGTCGAACGGTAACATAAATTTAGACGTCTTGTAGGGCTAGCCTTGAAGATAGCTGTGACCGAACCAATGCTGTTACCAGTGGCTGCTACCATCCCTTGTCATACGAAAATCATTTTACCTCTGACACTTACAGAAACGACCAAGCATATGTTGTCACGCATAAAGTATTTCATGGCCTGTTACAGGGGTCTTTCTTTCGGACTAATATCCACTGGCACTTATTTGCAAATACTACCATCATTATGTATATAGTCTAGATGTCTATTTGTCTAATTGAGAATACCGTCTGGTGGCAACTGGGTATCGGATTGCACCACAAGTTGCTTGTCCTTTACAAAGCCATGGAGTGGTCCATCTAATGAATAGTATAGTACAGGTTCACCAGGTTTAGTGAAAGAGCATCCGATTTGATAGACATTGAGTGACCACACAGGGTCAGTTGCGCGACGACGGTGGTCTTGCTCTAGCTCACCTAGCTTGTAGAGATAGTGAACGCCAACACCAGAGGAAATTTTTTGCTCTTTGACCCCCGGCTGGCAACTCGTTTTGCCTTAATAGCATCTTTCAGTCTAGCAGGTCACCTCATTATTTATCGCAGAGACAGCAGCCTGTAGTCGAGAAACCCACTCAGTCGATCGTTTCCGAGTAGCCTTTAACTCCACGGCATACTGGTGTCCAAAGGGTCGCTCAGCAAGTGTGCGGTTAAAGCATTCTATTTAGCAAGCCTATACGCGACCAGTCCAGTCGTAACCATTCCCAGGATAATGAACGTCCCCGGCGGCTGAGCTGCTCATTGATGATGTCTAACTGCTCAGCTCCCTTCTTAACCCATGCTGTCTGAGCAGATTGTAGCTGTTCTATTGCCATATTATGACGTTTACGTTCCACGTCCACCTGGCTACTTCGTAACTTACAGAATAAGAAGTTGCTCCCAGAGAATGCAAGGGCGTTGACAAGGGCACCTACAACAAGTAGCGCAATCGAGGCCATTACTTAAGTAAGTATATCAACTGGTAACATCCCTTGTTTACTTAGCATATACTTTGTGGCCATGGCATGTGATACATCGGCAACAGCTGTGTTTACAGAGGGGATAGGCCCATCAACTTTAGCGTCTTTAACCCACTTTATGCCCACCTCGATCAAGTCAGTATCATGCTGTACATGCTTGTTGGTGCGTCCTCTACGCTTCTTGTAGTTGTGGGCTCTGAGGGTGGCTCTTTTGGTGATATTATTACCACAAACATCGCTAATTCTGTGTTAATACATGTTGCGAGTTGTTAATGAGTTAAAGGTTCAGTTAAGGAATAATAAGGGGCGTCTATTGGACAATCATGACCTTCCTATTAGTGTTGTTTTTTCAATTTACAAGATGTCAATAAAAGCGAGTTTTTATGGACCTCAACATAAAACAGGGCACCGACCTCTCTGAATATGTTAAAAAACCTATGTTGATGCGCTTTACAACCAGCTCTCACTGAAGCCGAAGCCCCTCATTGCTATTTGGGCTGAAGAAAGGGGTCGGTAGGTTAATGGAATACATGAATAGTCATTTGGTGATAGTGCCAGTGGTGTTGACCATGGATATCCTATGCTGGTGCGACTATGTCACCGTCTGAGTGCGTACAACATCTCTCGAGTTGGCTGCAGGTGACCAAATCAGTCTCAGAACACGTGTTTATTCTTCCCAGGCATTTATGTGAGAAGTATCACTCCTATAAGAAGTTGACATATAGACTTATGTAAACAACAGCAGTATGAGACAACAACCAACCATGCCGACGGCACCGTTATATCCATAGCTGCCTGATAAGAATTCAGGGCATTCCTATCGATTGAATGAGATCAGTCTCAAGAAGCAATACCTTAAGAAAGAAATTGAAAAATATTGTGCAATGTACAAGAAATATGGGCGTGCAGTGAACTCAGTGAATGCAGTAGACACTGCTTTAGTTACTGTTGGTATGTGTCAAGTGGTCAAGGTGTAATGTCTACAGTAAGTTGCCATTGCTATTGCCACAGTGTTAGGTGCTACTGGGGCCGCTTGTGGGCTACTTGGAATTGCTGGAGAATTCGTCGGCTTCACCCATGGGCTAAGGTCGTATGAGAGCGAAAGGTGTGTCTTAGTTAGATTCATTCCTAGCGTTAGATTGAGCTTGAGGTTCCTGTGGCGTATCATATACTTGTCCTTTGACTAGGTTGGGTACCAGCTTTTCAACCTCTGCGGTGCTCCCCAATGCACACAGGAGTTCTTGAGGTCCTGGATGTAGTTCGCTGGCTTATCCTTGTCGAAGCAATCCATCTATGGGTTATTTGGCTTTAGTGTGGCGGTGCCATACCATACTTATCCCACCACGTAGTCCTTTCGCAATAACAGTTTTTTGTCATAGTCGGATAGTAAATCTAGCTGTGCTGTTTAGCAGCACATCCCATAAGAGTCCCGGACAGTTGGCTGGGTTCAGATCACACTGCTTCATACAGGTCTTGCAAAATATCTCAAACACATACGCTAGGAGCAGCACGTCTGTTCACATGTACAGGTGATCGTAGTCGCCCATATTGGTGCACCTGAACATGTCCAAGACCTTCTGTGCATGTTTATAATCGCCAGCAGATATGCCCTGCTTAAACAGCTTGCTGTATAACTCCTGTATAAGAGGTAGTGGAGCATCAAACTTATTCCAGCCATCCATAAACTCACATGTGTAAACTCTCTTGCAGAGTAGCAGCAGGCGCTTCGTTTCGTCAGGCTTATTCTTGGCTGTCACTACAAAGACCAGGAGGAAATGCGCATTGCCAAGGAAGCATAATTGTTCTGAGGTCAGTGAGATATACTTCTCCATGTTGTTAGGCATACAGTTGATTTGGCCTTCCACCTTGCTGATGGCCTGCACCAAGAGGTGGGATTCATAGCCCTGTTGTTTGCGGAAGACAACTGATATAGTTGTTGTTTGGGGATTCAACCGTAGCTTTATGTTGCATGTATTGTTCTCTTGTATTTTCCTGTTATGTAACAGTGGTCGCAGATGTAGTCACTTCCTGGTTCATTTTTACGCACATGTCAATGGGTTTCCGCCGTGTGGGCTCTTTTATCCTCTCGCAACATGCGCATGGAAGCAGGCTTTGACAAAACTGCTTCGATCTGGTGCTCTTGCTGTTGCAGGGCTCACAAGAATTTCTCTGCAGCCTTAAGTCCTCTGTACTCTAAAGGGGGTTGGGTCTAACCATCGCACCAGACAGCTACATAGCCGTTACTGCATGGCTGAAGTTACTCTTTCTTCTATGTGTTGCTCGTTGTGAGATCACGTGCAGGGCCATGGCGAGTACCTCAATGTTGGTATAGATAACATATGGCGATGCCACTTGCTTTTAGCAGTTCTTGAAGGACATTATGTTCTCTCCTTGCTCCGGCATGTCAACTCGCATAGCAGCCTGCCCAATGCCCATGCTCTCGGGCTTGTGCGCCTGGCATAATAATATTATCCTGTTGTCAGTCATTAGTCCGTACTCCAAAACAATAGAATCTGCCTATGAATGCGCAATGAGACCTTTCTAATTAGTGAAATTAAATATTTTTTCATCAATTTACGGCGCTCAGACAGAGCTACTTTTCGCTTGGCAAGCTCCGAAAATATTCGGCTCTTGACGTAATTTCTGCTAAACAACTCGGCTAGCCGAAAGCACTGACGGTTTTATGACCCATAAATAAAATATACCACACATTCTTCTGGTGCTCGGTTTCTGTATCTGTACGCGTTTTGTTCAAGGGGCATATCGTCACGAGACGACGGCCTGGACAAACGCCCATTGTAGACCAACCCTTCATTATTTCTGCATTCTTGATTGCAATTGTAATCGCACAGTTTTGTTGGTATCCAAGGTGTCGTAGAAGTAGCATACGCGTCAGCCAGTTCCTATTATCTTTAGTACAACTAAGGGTTTTTGTGTCATATCCTATTCCGTTCGAAAACCGCTATAACATTTTTGCCTGATTGCTATCACATTTGCTATTTGATCAGTGACTCTCAATGCCTAAAACATTACTATTATGGTTATTATGTTGATATTTTACCTGTTGTTGCGTCCTTTGCTGCATTGACTTGACTGTAGTACTCATGGCAGTCGGTCATGTGCATTCAATTATCAAAATACACAGACTTATTCAACACCAAGATGTTTTTCATGTTCATTTACTATGTTTTGCTGTTACGTGGCGGGTTGCCTTTTGCCGGAATGGATTACGTTTCCAATGGGTTCACGTTCTTTGCGTTCCGGTGTATAGTGCATGGTAATCAATAGCATGTCAGCGCATTATTATAACATTCACGTATGGGTCTCACCGAGTTTGCTTGCTATAATGCAAGGAAACTTACGATTCGTAGTGTGCATGTTGTGATAGCTTAAAGTTTTGCAAAGAGGACCCACTCCGGCTAGCTGTTGTGATCTGAAAACCACACGCACGTCATCAGTTGACGCTATTATGAAATCAACGACATCACATTGGCAAGGCCTCCATCTACATCTCTGCTTACAGATATAAAGTTTCCATATCCAATGTCTCTTGGGTCTAGTGACGAAAGTTGATGGAGAGTACCGACTGTATCATAAAACACAGTCGGGATTATCAACGCATTTTGAATTTGTTTGAAAACCCGATTCGCACGAAGCGAACTACCTTTAGCATTATAGGATGGTTATAGCTCTTTCTAAGCTCACGATCTACATCTCAATCACAAAAATGATCATACTACTTAGGTGGATGGATAAATGTCAAATACCATCGGTGAAATACGACGTAGTAATGAATTGACATGAATATCGCTGATTATTATGGCAATGTGTGTTGGAAGAACATTTAACATTTGGTTGCGGTGTAACTGATTCCGAGATTAAAGAATGCTTTCATCAAACAATATATTCTACAGTCTGAAATCAGACCGCATTGTGGGGGAAATAATTGGTTAGTATACCACTGCGCACATCAATCTGAGGCTAGCTCGGCGTGAAGTTGCTATTAGCATTAAAGCCAGTATTCCATTAAAATTCTGTGACAAACTTAGCAATAGCCATCATTCCCTGCCACTCAAGTTTCTTATGATGCTTTGAATTATAAACTTTATCAATTCAGAAAATTTGTTTAAAAGTTCCAAATGCGATTTGCTTTAGTTCATATCCCTCGGTTTCTATGGAATCAGACCAATATACAAAGGCAGATTGGGTCTGGGGGCATTCGATATCATGACATCGAAATAAATATATTTGTATTTTGTACTAAAGGTACTAACATAAAACAAATCAGAGATAACTATCAAGCTGGACATCATTTCACCGAATGGGGAAAACAAGGAAAAATAACAAACAGCTACGATATCAAAATAGAAATGTGTCCTAAGTGGTTGATATCGTTAAACCATGGACCATAGAGGCCGTCAAATAACACTTTATCAAATTCATTGACTGTATCAGCATATTAACATATCAATGGATTGAAAGTTACATTATTTTCATTGCCAAATTGTTCACATATTTCCACAAAACCTTCAATTCATTTGGACTAGGACTAATAAGAGCAATATCATCGGCATAACCAAGATCACCAGCATAATTATGACCCATATGACAGTCAAGGCAGTACCTATCCAACCTATGGATAAGTTCATCAATGTAAACAGTGAATGATATTTGTGACATGAAAATTCACACCGTTTAATGCAGTGCATCCATTCGATAAACTAGTATTTCATTAAACGGATATAGTCTGTCTAGTGTAGTCATAGTCTTTACTATTAACAAAGGCACACCAAGCTGCAGTAGCAGTTGAAATTTTTTTCCCGTAATGTATCCAATAATAACAATAGTTAGTTTTGTCAGCATACTATCAAGTTTGGTCGTTTCGTTAGTCAAGTGGTCGGTTGCCATCGCTTTTTCACTTTGAGTTTACAGATACCTTACATTTATAACAGAGGGTGTAACAACATGAATCCTCATGCTGTCATTATTAATACCCGCATATACCTTCTTCATCACTTCTATATAGAGCTGCGTACATACCCAGAAAAAGGTCTGCAATAGATTCGGGCACACTCTTATAACCTGGCAAAAATCATTTCAGCTCACGTCATAAGGCAATTTTCCCATATGCTTTTCAGCATATTTCAGCTATTTTTCACCAAAGTCATTTTTTGGACGGCATAAAAGGCATCACACCCCTGATGCTGCCAACCTCATGACTTGTGTCTTACTGACTAATTCTCTTAACATTTTGTTATTGAACTAACCTTGCCCAGGAAATGTTGCATAGAAGTTATATAAGAGACTTGTAGTTATTACAAATGCAATAGTGGCACTAGTTACGTGTAAACTACCCTCAGCTGCAAGCGCTATCATCTGTATCTGAAAGCATTTTTCGAGCCAGACATCCAAAAGATATTTCCCGTTTAATTAATATATCGTTACTCAGCAAAGTAATGACTATAAAGAGTGCGCTTTGGGTAAGCTAGCCACATCAACCTGGACAAATTTTTTGATAACGTCCGCTAACTTGACGTATTAGTTATCGTAATAATTTGTCTATATCAGTTTATTCATAATTATATACAAAATGGTCGAATTCTCGCTAATAAAGATGGATAATGTCATCTATTGTCCACAATATCATTTGCATATCTACGCCTTTCATCCGTGCAAATGTTGAGCAAATGGTCAAATAGTATTGCTAATAACTGCCAACACGATATAACTACCTAGTTGGTGAATTCATACTAACTACAGCAAAATGCGCTATATGCGTTCAAAGCAGTGCGTGCTTAAGGCTGATAGGCGGGAAGCGAAGAAAGCAAGAACCGGAGATAAATGTCCTAATCGTTGACTTGGTGCCTTTAAACCACCAATCAAAGTAATTCATCAAACACCAATCGTTATTTCATTAATAGACTAATAATTACAGTTTGCATCTTAGTTTGATATGGACAAATTTTATGTTAAGTATATCTGTTAACTGGAAACCGGACGAAGGGTGCGGCGTCGGATCGGTCGCTGATAACAGCTTCAAGTTGCCAATCCTTTTGGAATAAACGAGCGTAAATTGGATTCGACAGCAATATTACAAGAGAATAAAACTCGGACTTGGCTTAAAAATGCATGATCAGTAGTGAATTGAGTCATATTGGTAAAGATTTTCCATTCCTTCAGAACTCGCAATGTAGTCGATATTAAGGTCAACAAATAACAACGTGAAACATGAGTAATTAACTCTCCATCTCGCTTCTTTGCATTAAACTCAGGGAATGATTGACGTAATACTCGTCAGCTATTTGAAACAATCATTTAAAGTATATCCTACAAACTATCAAAAGGATAATGAGTATGAACAGTTTCTGCTTGTCACATAAGAGAAGCTATAAAGGGACAGGGTTCATTCATACGGCAATGGGGATAAGGAGGATAACAGTCACAGTAAGCGTGGCCTCACGCCAAAAAGAAGCTATAAAAATGCGTCTGATCCACAAATATCATCTGTACACATCTTGGTTAATTCCTTGAGTATTACACACGTTGGCGATTCTAAGGGCATCGGTCCTGGCATCAATGAATCACACTGTATTGTCATATTTGCATTTCAAATGCATTTACTTACGTCGCAAGATTTGTATTCTTTTCATTGAGTTCCCAGTAACTTTGGCAAAGGCCAACACCTCGATTTGATCCTAAAAGCTTGATTGCACAAATTACGCAGCAATAGCGGATATACCAAGAAAAACGTTTTACTGCCACGGTCACACAAGACCAAGGGGTTAAAGGTATACGGAAATTATCGAGGACAGCGTGACATTGTCTGAAAACAGAAGAGAAAACACTAGCAATTAAAGGATACAATCCTCGTTTGCTCAAGATTGCTCTCATGAAAAGGATAACCAACCACAACGTTGCAATTCGCAAAGACAGATGACCTGATATCTAACATAATCAGTTATATTTTGATACAAATGCTTCATTAATTGTTTGATTTCGGTGCGACGGACAATCCAGTGCTAGGTAAGTATTCAACATGGGACTTGCAACAACCCATACTAGAAGATTCACTTATAGATAGATGTAGGCACAAAACGGTATTGTACTGGAATTTCAGTAAATATTTAGTCAAAAAACAATTGACACAAAAGGCAATAATTCCTTGTAACTAGAACCACCCAGGTGAGCCGTCGGCGAGTGCCTACATTAATAAAAAGACAACACAGTAAAGAAAACCACAGTCTACCGCACTTCAACCAAAGTCTTGTTCATTGTCATTGATGAAAGCTGCAAACAATCGAGGCAACAATTTAGCGAATGCTTAGTGGAGGTCTTGATGCATCGACACATTGTGATGGGAACAGCCACTACTCGACGAATGTGTCTAGATTGCGCTTTAACGCATGTAGATAACTACGACTGTTAAGCTGTTATCGTCTCCTAAACTGCTAATGATTCGTTCCTTGTAATGCCGATGTTACTGGTGTTCCAAGCTGCAATCATCGAACGACAAAACCGCAATGCTACCAATAAGCATACAGTAAACATCACTTCCCCATCTGCTTCGTAGTTTAATGGTGTCTATGGGGAATGTCGATCGTTGTAGGTATACTAAGTACCTTCATGATGTTTGTTTACTAATTGTGACACGTTAGGCTATTTGTTAGTGTTATTGAGAGGCAGCAACACGAAATAGATTAATGAATTACGAAAGAAAGTGTATTTATATAAGCCACACTATTTTCAATGTGAGCAGATCGGCTTCGTTAATAATACTTCCTAAACGATGTTGCTGACGATTTACACGCATTATGTTTGCTTAGAGGATGCATTGACGCCGAGACGAAATTAACCACTTTCTCTCAATTCTCTTAGCCTTTTTTCCCCCATTTTGATCAAGACGTTTTACACAGGACCCTCAGTAAAGCCACAAGACTCCGCTTTGCTTATCGCTTGCGAACGGTTGTAGAACAGATCTTACGAGCATAAGCTTTATCTTCACCCGGAAGCGCGTTGTTTGTATTGAATACACATTTAAACATTAGTTATCTTCGATATGATGATTAGAAATGGCATACGATAATCTGAAGTTGTAATATGCCTGTGCAATGCCAGCATTAATGCCACTTAAATAAGTGAAATTGAATCTTCTTCAGCTGTTAAAATCTCATCGCATCCAATAGAAACGACCGCTACGTTAAAGCACTCAAATGGTATATCTTCAAAATACTATATGCAGTCAAAGCATAACAATTTGTAGTGCTACTGGGATGATTCAAAATTTGTCAAGTTAACGCGATGCATCCGTTCATGTCATGCGTTAATGTCTATTCCCATCCCACTTATGAATTGTTTAAAGACCTTTATTTATCGGCATTATGCAGGTTTATATATCTAATGAACTGTTAATTTGGTGGTGGTGGTTGAGAGATTAAATGCTCTCGCAGTCCAGGTAGTGGAATAATACTTCCAATCCACATCGTCAATGTCAATAAGATCTGCAATTAAATCTCGCCATGCCGTTTATTTTTTATTATATGACCCACACCGACATTTGTATAATATTGAGACATTTCGCATGATACTTCAATTCGCTCTCTTTGATTTTTTACTATTGGTCTATGAGTTTTTGACCAGTCCATATCCATACCTTATGTTCATTATTCATTATAAGTTACTTCAATAACCTTCAGTTTGGATGTCTCAGAAAATATTCCTGGACGAAATGCGTCCGTAGCCTGGATTTTGTGATGACGTGAAACATCCAAACTTATAAGAAACGAAAGAGCTAATGTGTGATGTAATGAGGATGCGGTGGCATACATTGACATAAACACATATGGATGATTGTGTACTCGCTGGCCAGGCCAGAATATCGGCACATCGATGTTATGCTATTTCTCGCTCTCAAAATTATAGTATGGAGATATATATAGGGATATATAGATACAGATATAGAGAGAGAGATATATATAGAGATTATGATCTATCTATAGAGATATATATGAGATACTAGATCGAGAGAGAGGAGAGATTGAGATATATATATATATATAGAGAGATATATAGAGATATAGGAGAGAGAAGATAGATCTCTATTATTACTCTCGCCTCCCGACCTATAGAAATCTACATATAGTATCTATAAATACCTTTCTATATATATATACTAAATTTATATATATATTACGATATTTGTGTGAATAATTATGCTAAAAAAATATACATTGAGATCCTGAAAGTACTAGGGCATGTTTAGAAATACGAATATCTATACCTACCTCTCTCTCTCTCTCTCTCTCTCTCTCCTCTCTCTCTCTCTCTCTCTCAACTCCTCTCTGTTTCTCTATAGAGACTGATATATATACAGAAGACAGGGGAGAGACATATAGGGAGGATCCCTCTAGAGAGAGAGATTAGAGATATAGTCTCTCTCAAGGGGGAGAGATAAAGGGATTCCTGGAGAGAGAGAAAAGAGAGAGAGAGAAATAGAGAGAAGAACAGAGAGAGAGAGATCTATATATCGAGGGACAGAGAGAGATCTGCAGGTGAACCTGCAGGGGGCATACATATCTCTATCTGTCTAGACTATATAGATATTATAGAGAGATATAATATATGATAGGATGAGAGAGAGAGATAGAGAGAGAGAGAGAGATAGAGATGGTCTATATAGATATAGAGAGATTGATCTCATCTCTCTCTCTCCCTGTACCGACAGACATATAGATATATAAATATAAATATAATAGAGATATATATATATCTCCATATATAAATAGATATATATATACATATTTGTGGTGAAAAATAATATTCTATAAAAATATATGGAGATCCGTGAATGTATGTAGGCATGTTTAGAAAACGAATATATATATATTTATATGTATATCTTTCTCTTTCTCTCTATATATTCTATCTCTCTATCTATCTCTCTCTCTCTCTCTCTCTCTCGCTCTCTCTCTCTATCTCCTCTCCTCGCTCACTATCTCTCTCTATCTCCCTCTCTATTCTCTCTCTCTCTCTATCACCCTATCTTCTCTCTCTCTCTCTCTCCTAGATAGAGAAAATATAGAGATATATAGAAATAGAGAATATATTATATATATATATTATGTAGCATTATATATATATATATATATGTCGCTCTCATATATATTGCTGTATATATGGTGAATATACATATCTATATATTGCTGTATATATTATTATATCTCCTATCTCATATATGCTCTCAACTTGCTGGAGCTCGTAGGAGGAAAATAGCATCGCCATGTCTCAATATGCCTCTCTATGATCTCTAATCTCTGAGAATGCTATTTAGGAATCAAATGTGCCAGTTGATGTAATGTTTATTTGAGTTGGTTCCTAGTACATTTAATAGTTTTGATCAGCTCAAGTTGTCTGATACGGTCGACTCCCTCATATTGCCCGAATAATCCAATACTTGTTGACCGAATATGTTTGAATACGATAGTTGGTAGACTATCAGCGAGGAAATAATTTTTACATGCTGGCTTGACAATATTTAAGCGAGTTTTTCCATATTCCAAATGAGCTAAACCCACAGCAGGTGTAAGGAGCCCTTGTTATTAGCAATTGTTTGTGCGATTGAGAATGCTTTTTAGTAAGAAAGGTTGTTTATTTTGTAAAAGTGATGCATCAGCTGTTAGGAAGCACGTAGTTGACGTTGTTTGCTCGCTTCATACTCTGAAACAATCAGTTAACGTAATTGCACAAATTGCATTCATTGCCCAGGTTCAATACATCTAATGACATATCTCTACTTACCGCGCTTGTGCATGTAAAATGTTTTAGGAAATATATTGGGACAATTTACGCCAGTGGGTTTACCTCAAAAAATGATCCGTGCGGAACCGAAGTAAAGAGAGATTATATATACGCTAAAAGGGCTTACTGTGGCTCCCGACCGGGAAAATATATGAGGACGCGACCTGCATGCCGTGTGTTGCTTTGTTATAGCTTCACTAATTAATTCAGAGGCGTGGTTGCCTTGACCAATCAGAAGACTCTATATTTTCAACAGAGCCCATAGATGTTGGACCAACAACCGAAAGTGCTTTCCAACAACCACATCGTCGGCAGCCAGTGGCGGTTCTCCAATCTTAAAATTAGCAGCTTGCTTTGTATATGGTAACTTTCAAGGCTGCGTGGAGTGTTGGCGATCCTGGCGGTGTATGTGAGTCCAATCTTTATTGCAGAGATAGTGCACGTAAGTATGTCATGTATCCTTGATGTTTTTGATTCATTTATGTTATTGTCATTTCTAGGCAACAATTAGATTCGGTTTGCTATAAATACATTTTATCAATTGACGGCTGTGACAGTGCCAGAATTAATAATGCAACAACATCCGGCCACCGACAATCATCAGACGCACTCAGCAGAGCTTTGTAGCTAACGATAATGTGGAACGAATCTACAACCACTGGTTTGGAATATTGGAATATGGGATTATACCTTGCAAGTCTCTGAGTAGCTATTGCTACATGTCTCCACGTGTTATCAACGTAACATCGCTTTCTGGATCCTGACATCAACCATAAAAAGCAGTTATTGAGGGTTTATGGCGTCGATATTTTAATCATACTCATCTATCTAGATTGATATCTACTTAAGGACTCATTGTTATTTTCGAGATGTGGAGCAATCACGCCCACCTGACCACAAACGACAGCTCCACCAGGATTATTCGACCCAATACATCCCATAATAAAACCTACTAACATGATTAGAATCGACGCGCGCCAATAAAACTTTTAATCCTTTATGTGTTGTTGGACAAGCATATTTTCACAATCAATGAAATATTCAAAGTTACGCGTTACTGGCCGTAGGGGCGCCATAACGACCACAAATACAGGATTGTATGGCCATGTATGGCCTCTTGGTTAGAGCATATCACGTTATCCACCACGCATTTCATCGGTGCTTCATTTATCATCCCTATCACATCTAGAAAGGAAATATTATTTGTTTTAACTTGGTCACAACAGTTGTTCCCGATACATTTGTAATCGGAATTTGTCTCTTTCACTAGCTGTCCGGCATTTATAACAGGCATCACACGCATATTACATCCCCTAGTCTATATGCTTCATGAGATCATGGAATTGGGAAGAGCGTAAACGTTTCCAGGGATAAATATAACGATGACATGGCCAAACGACCCACCAACTGCTTGTAAAATCGTACCGCGCATCGCCATTGGTGAAAAACATAGTCGTAACGTTGTGCGACAGGCGTTCTTTGTTCCCACAAATTGGAGTGAGCTTCTTGCGGTCGGCCAGGCGCGCGGTAAAAAGACTATTCCTAGCTATAAAGATTATTTCGGTAAGGCTATTAAGTCCCCTTCGCTGCTGCATTTACCCAATTACAAGGCACTGTGGTTAATTTATGATCGACATTTTATGCCGGCACATTCGGTACACTTTATGGTTTATCTAGACCATCGGGGACAACGTGTGATGGATACAGCAGTCTTTGGAGTGAGTGGAGTGGTGCTGAGTATCAGAAGACGCACACATTTTACTCTTTGACGTATCGCTGTTATTTATTTCTATAACAAATGGAGAGGGCAGGCTGTAGTTTTTTTTCAATCCATAAAGCTAATCTACATATATTCGTTTCTTAGCTTGCACTTATTCTGTCAGACAAGGACTTGCTGTCATCATACATGCCTAAGCAATGCTACCCACAACATTATTCACCCGTTTAGTTTCAGCATAATACCACAAATGCTTCCATCAACATCGCCAGATACAATGATTGGGAATTGATGAAACGCTAGGCAAGCATGTTTGAAATAAAGAACAAGTACGCCTAAAACATCGTTGACGATGACGGGTTATAGGGAGTACTTGCATTATCTGTTGGCTGGTTGGCAGATGAGATAATAAATTCATTCAGTACCAAATTGGTTGGTTTGCCGTTACCTCATGTACGGACGTCCTCGGGGAGGCATTGACAGGATGCAATAGAACAGTACTAGATAATCGATTACTTATCGCTCGGTTCCATGATGTCTACTGATATTCGACGCATCAAGAAGGCTATAAGTGACTGCTGCCGTTCACACACTCAGCTGAGTTTCCGGTTACGGAGC
This sequence comes from Urechis unicinctus, assembly GCA_034190875.2. Lineage (NCBI taxonomy): Eukaryota > Metazoa > Annelida > Polychaeta > Xenopneusta > Urechidae > Urechis > Urechis unicinctus. The sequence continues at coordinate 37,114,423 of CM067342.1, read as the reverse complement.
TAGAAAAGAGCTACGCACAATATCTAGTGCGTCGTTCACGCACATCGTAGCATCACTGTGCTATTGGTTACGGAATTTATCATGGTCAACCGCGGCATGTTTTAGACTTCTTTGGTTATATATTAATGCAAAAGCATCTATTTTATTGCTATAGACATCTGTATTCATTGAAGTAGCGCAGTTAAAATATCGTTTCCAACAAATAGCTTTGACAAGTAAAATACCGAACCCGGGCCTAGTGAATTATACTTTTTTGCCAAAACTTATGCATATAAATAGTAGTAATAACCCAATCATGTAAATTTGGCCTACATTTATTACAGCTACCCTGCTTAATGGTTTTTTCTACAGATGTCACCCATATTTAAACATTAAGGAACAAATATAGCCACGCAATATGATATTCTTCTATTCAACATTTACCAGTATTCCATGTACTCATCACTGTTATTTGCCCTCAGAAACTGCTTTTGACAAAGCTACAAGCATGTAAGCAGCAAAGTACGGAGGTATAAGTAACTGATTACTGCAGAAATATAATGTTAGGGCACCTGATGACCGATTGTTGGCGATTATAATATATATGACTTGTTATGCTCCAGACGGCCGGTTATATGCAGAAAAATATAAAGGTAGAAAGATATATATAGATATATATATATATATATATATATATATATATATAGATAGAGATATATATATAGATAGATAGATATATATAATATAGATATATATATATATATATATATATATATATATATATATATATATATATATATATAGATATATATATATATATATATATATATATATATATATATATATATATATATATATATATATATATATACAGGGCATGAAACTAAGAAAATTTGCCACCGGCCAACCTGGCTGGTAGTTCCCAAAATCCACCGGCCCAGAAAAAATTCCACCAGCCAACAAAATTTAACACAAGTTTATGTATAGTTATGAATACTTTATTTTTTTTACCCATATCCCGCATAATATAACTCACAATATGCACGAGCAAAAAATAGATTAAAATTGCACCACATTCAATAACTTTATATACACAGCATGTAAAACATGACACTCGAGTAAGGACATATAATACACATAACAATATCACCCTCCTTAACAACAGTCTTTCTGGTGTGTGGCCTCCTCACATTCACATCGAATGTATTCCTTGTAACTGGGGCGTCGATACCAGGTCCCAGTTATCTGCCACAGTTCTATAGCACGCTTGGGCTTGTAGTCAGCTATAGGGGTGACACAAGAAGCTCCTTCATCAGCTCACTGAAGGAGTCTGGGCTAAGACTGGACCTCCACTATTTGCTTCATTATGTTAAATCCTCTTTCACACTCAGCTGAAGAGGCAGGAAGGGTCAGAATGAGGTCCATGAGGTTTATACAGCATCAGCTCACCAGTGTTTTAAGCATTGCCTTCTGGTCTGGGATATATGCAGTGTCAACACCTACACCAGAGAGCCCAACACTGATATGTTCAACGAGTGTGGCTACTGCCTGATCATCAAAATCTGAAAGCATATTCAGACAGCTGCATATCTTTGGTTGCATATGTTCTGCAGCAATCGCAAAACATTACATCATGGTTTTCATCGTGTCGCAGCCAACCTCTATCCTCTCCCCAGTCTGTTTTCAGCCAGCGAGAGTTCCATTTCCTGCCATTTTCTCATAATCTTTACTTTGAAGCCTTAGATCTTCTGGAAGCTTGCGCTTACTCGGCTCGGCCCCTTCAACGAAATGCCACATAGTGTAGAAAAATTTGTGAAATGGACTCTGGCGATTCGACTTGGTCGATTCGTAGAACAGAGTTTGATGATTAATCAAGATCAAACGAAGACTTGGCTATCCACATAAGTTCGCCGAGACCCAAACGCAACGCGCGATGCTACGCAGCGAGCGACGTTGCGCGCGTGTCATTACGTGACACGCTGACAGCACGCGCCGCATCGTGAGGCGCTGACCAGTTGAAAGCGCGAGCTCTTGTCGCAGCTTCTCAAAACCCGACACTAACCTTGGAGTCATACCTCCGTGCAGCTACTTACATTATTACCTGAAACAACAACAATTAATTGGCACAAACCGGCCCACAGCGACACATGCCAAGATAAACAAGCATTCAAATACAATGCTAGCACAACAAATTCACGGCTGCTCGTGAGGGGTGTTATAACTTCCGAAGTACGGAAAATATCGCTACGATTTCGCATATGGTAATGAAAGATTATATTGTTGGAATAAAGCAAACTCAGTTATATTATATATAAAAGACCAGAAATCATATATGAATGAGGATGCGTCAGGTAAGTATAACCGTCACATTGCAGCGTTAGTAAGTCGTCAGCTTAGTGAGCGACGGTATATTGGCGCCCAATTAACAATACCAACGGGACATCCGATAAAGTCGTATAAGGTGTCCAAATCTGTATATTTAATACTACCATGAAAACCAGAGACCCTCTAAATAAATACTCGCTGCCTTTGGAGTAAAAACAATCGCTGGCGATCTCAGTCGGGGTTTGGGGCTTAAGTGCGCGTTAAATTAAAGGTCGGGCGCTTCGGAACGTGCTGCGAGCGGGCGCATCATAAAAACTTAATACAGGCGATTTGTTGACTCGCCACCCGGGCGACCAGTTTCGTAATTTCTACTCGCCCGAGCCGATTTTGACTCGCCATTGGCGGGCGGGCGGGCGTTAGTTTCGAGCCCTGTATATATATATATATATATATATATATATATATATATATATATATATATATATATATATATATATATATATATATATATATATATATATATATATATATATATATATATATATATATATAGCTTGCCAATCGGGAGTGATATACAGTCTTTATTTGAAAATGATAGGATACTCTCGTCATGTTTGATGTTCCGGTCATGTCTTGGAATGCTACATACAAATCAACTTTGACGACTGAGGCAGTACTTATTTGGGCTCGTCACTGATTCATTTGATTGTTTGGGTCTGTGACGTTCCTCTCACTAATATTTTCTACATAATTGAATCCTTGCTGACCTATGTTTGTATTAATTTGTCGGTGGACTATCAGCAAGGGAATAATTTAAACAAACTCTCTTGACAATTTGGTGCCTCCAAATTACAATTGACTGTAAGCTGTACAATGCCGTTATAATGTAACTCCCGGATGGCGAATCGGGAACTTTGTTACAATATTGTTCCACCTGCAGCATATAAATCATGCTTAACGACTTTAATTTATGGGTCTGATGAAAATCGAAAATAAAACATGCCACACCTTTGCTGCACGTGGCAGCATGTGTAATTGGCCCTTGTGATTCGCGATTGATTGTGTTTCCTGGAAGTTAGGTTTCTTATTTTGAAAATGTGAGTAGATACATCACCAGTAGAATTTTAATGAGGGATGGGGGAATAACATTTGTCGAATGATACGCCAATAATATCATCTGGATAATCAGCCAACATAATTGCACAAATTGCATTCATTGACGAGGCCAGATACATCTTGAGATATATCTTAAATTACGTCGCTTAAGCCTGCATGATGTTGTAGGGAATATTTCTCGACTATTTACGCTGTTGAAGTCATCTTCAAAGGTGAACCCGTGCGTAAAAGAAGATTTATATCTACGTTCAGAGGGTTTTTTTCGCCTCCGACCGAGATATTATATGAAGACGCCACCTGTGATGATTTGTAATAGCTTCTCTAAATAATTCGGAGGCGTGGTTGCATCGACCAATCAGAAGACTACATATATTAAACAGATGTCGAGAGACTTTGGACCAGCAGTCGAATGTGCTTCTGACTCCATTATAGTCTCACAAGATGACGGGTGTGTATTTAACTCATTTTCACGCAGCTTGTCGGAGTGAGCCCCCTAAGCAAAGCAATAAACTCATTGACTGAAGCTCAAAGCAATATTAAACCTATGCGTTCATATCGGGTTATTTTTGTAGGAGGCACAGATGAAATTCTCTTCATCATTCCACGATGCACGATAAGCACCAGAGATGAGAAACGCAATGGCAATACACTTAAATTGTATTCGCTTCAATAACTTTTGAATTGCAAATAAATCTTTGATTGAAGATTAGAGAGCAATTTGTTAAGTTCGGAGGCCAGGAAAGATCTGGATTTAAAATGTTTATAAAGTCTCTTTAAAGCCTTATCCACGTCGTCCAATTGTCTTGGTACCCAGATCTGGCTGTTGTCATTACCTGACAAGTTACTTAGAGCCTCATATCGATAAAATGAGTGCTGGTATCAGATTGCAGTATTGGAAACTCGTGTATGTGCTTCTTTCAGAGATATAATCAAGAAAATCCGCTCAGATATATGATGAAGGTGCCGCCGAATCGGTTTTTTTTTTGCGCGAGAATCAATGCCCACACAACCTGACTTATTGGGTAAACCTATTTGCTTTGCATGCCACTAGAAAACATGTTTATCAACAACTGCAAATCCCTGACCATTCAGCAGAACCTTGCAGTTGGAGGCAAATCCTAGCCGCTCCGAGTAAGTATCAATTTGTCAAGGGCTATAAGCATAAGGCAAACATTTATATTTCTCAGAGAACCGACAATTAATGGCAATTCGTCATAGCTGGACTATCACGAGGTATATTAATGAGTAGCCGAACGATGAAACAATGCATGATATACGACTATTTGATCGATAATGAATGCATTTGAATGCATCATGCATGACAATCGTAAGGAGGATAATGCTTTGTAGCTGTTTAGGTGTTATCGATCAAGCTGTACGTCCGGTATAACTGCTGTATATGAGTCACGAATGGCGACATCTGCAACATTCTTCCCAGCGGAGGTTAACTCACACGGAGTCTAAAAACAAGTAGAATAAGTGAAAAATGTCCATTATCGATTTTATTTTAGTGTTCTCGTTACTTTGCTAACGTAACTTCCCAATGAAAGCTGAATATGCATCACGCGAGTAATCAATCTAGTCAGACTAGGGGACAACAACAGCACCGACCACATCGTCGGCAGCCAGTGGCGGTTCTCCCGTCTTTACATTAACAGCCAGACGATAACTCCCTAGGCGCGGGTGGTGTTGGCGATCGTGGCGGTATATGTGGGTACCAGAACCCTCATGTAGTACATTGAGGTCCTCCCGACTGGAACTATGAGGTAACCATAACTATGCATGTACCGTTCATGCCAGAGTCCAGTCTATGTTGCAGAGATAGCCCACAAATTGTTCGTATTTAAGATGTATGTGCTCGTAAGTTTGTAATGTCACCTCGATGTTTTTGATTAATTTGAATAATTGTCATTTCTAAGCAGCAATTAGAATCGGTTTGTTATAAATACATTTGATCAATTAACGGCTGTGACAGTGTAAGAAGTAATAATGCAATAACATCCAGCCACCGACAATCATCAGACGCACTCAGTAGAACCCTCCTGACGACTTAGTGGCTAACGATGGTGCCCATATGAGCACAGACTCTAATTTCGATTTCATTACAGATTTTAAGCAAAATTAATTTGGCATTTGGTCAATTAATACGAAGACCATTAGTAGACGGCCTTTCTCCTGTAGCAGATGGTATATCCCTGTAACCGTATATCCATGTGATAATGACATTTGTGGATGGAATTAACAATTTTGCATGCCATCGATATGTGCTGGAAATATCTGTAACGTGGTGCGTTCGTTTGAGTGCGATAATGTGGAACAAATCTACAACATCTGGCTTGTAATATTACAGTGTACCATGAAAGTCTCTGGTTAGCTAATGTAACGTGTGTACACGTGTTAGCAACATAACATCGCTTAAGTGATCCTGACATCAGCCATAAAACATCAGGGTTTATAGCGTCTTTAATACAATCATACTCATCTACCTAGATTGATATCTACCTAAAGACTCTTTGCTATTTTTGAGATGCGCGACATCACGCCCACATGACTACAAATTACAGCTACACCAAGATTCTTCTACCCCATATATCCCATAATAAAACCTATTAACGTGATAAGTGTCCATGTTCGCCAATAACAATTCTAATCTTTTATGTGTTGCTAGACAAGCATATTTACACAATCAAAGAAATATGCAAAACTCAACGAGCGCATAGCCATAACGACCACAAATAGAGGATTCCTCATGTACGGTCTCTTAGTTAGATTACATCGGTCTTCTGTTTATAGTTCCTGTCACGTCTAGAAAGTAACACAAGCTGTTTCAACTTGGTCACAACAGTTTTTCCTGAAACATTTTTATATTTGAAATTTGTCACTTGCACTAGCCGTCCGGCATTTATGATAGGCATAATAAATAATTAGCCAACTGGCAAAGCATAAAGCTAATTTTCATGCATTCGATTCTTAGCCAGCACATTATTTTATTTCGGGCAAGGACTTGCTGTCATTTTACTTGCTAAATCAATGCTGCCCACAACATTATTCACCGGTTCCGTCGCAGCACAATACCGCAATTACCTCCATTAACATCACCAAATACAATGATAGGGTATTGATGGAACGCTAGACAACCTTGTTTGAAATAAAGGACAACTACTACTAAAATATCGTTGACGCTCAGTCTTAAAGGGAATATATGCACTACCTGTTGGCTGGCTGGCAGATGAGATAAGAAATTGATTCAGGACCAACTTGGTTGTAAGGACTGCCTCGGGGAGGCATGAAACAGAATGCAATAGAGTCAGATAATCGATTACTAATGGCTTGGTAACATTATGACCAATGTAATCGACGCACCAAGAAGGCTATAAGTGACTGCTCTCAGCTGAGTTCCCGGTTACCAAGCTAGCAGAGACCTGAGCACAGTTTCTAGTGCGTCGCTCACGCACATCCTAGCATCACTGTCCATTGGGTACAAAAATTATTGATGTCAACCTCCGCGTGTTTTGCCCTTTTCAGTTACATATAAATGCAAAAGCATCTACGTCATTATAATGCACGTTCGCATTCATTGAAATAGCGAGGATAACATTATGTGATCACGTCGTCGCAGGCAAGATGACAGCTGTTTGGGAACGCCCTATGCAAGGGAGAATGATTGTTTTTCAACAGTGTTGACAGGTAAAACACCGAACCCGGGCCTACTAAATAATACCTATCTGCCAAAACTTATGCTTATGAATAGTAGTAATAATGCAATCATGTAAATTGCATTTACTACAAAAAGGAGATAATATGGCCTCCATTAATGAAAGCTACCTGGACTCACTCGCTTTGTGGTTTCGAAACTACTGTTTGTTTTAGCATATACTGATAACTTTGTAAAATGTATTCAATTAAAGTAAGTATGTTAGGAATATCTGCCCACAGAAGTTGTTGTGATATGTCTGCATTTGGCATGCACATAAATCTTTAATATTGCCTATTTCTATGGCCTCTAAGTCGGTAAAGTAAGAGGCTCCTATGCTTCCTTTGGTAGACTGAGGACATGCTATTTTTCCAAACCTTTCCAATTTAGATTCTTCAAGATATTCTGTGGTAGACAGTTATGACAATATTGATGTGGCTGTAACCATTCTAGGGAGTTCTATTGCAATTTTGATATAACATTGTCGTGATTAAATAGAGATTATAATTGAACAAATTCAAGTTGTGATTACGACCAAATGGATCCACATATACACCTCCATCGTACACTACTACAAATGCCTATCTATCACACGACAAAAGTGGGCATGTAGCATATTGAATAAGATTAATACCAATGCAACAAAGAAAGTCAATTACCTGTCCTCGATTTGTACCATCCATTGCAGACAGCATACATATGATTGATTTGCGTTTTCATCAACCCATAAATCACAGTGCACTTAAAATCTACATTCATGTCAATATTCGTTGTCATTTACGTTCAATAAAGTTAAGCGATTTAGATAAAATGTCGTCTCGTTTGAGGAAATATTCTATTTCACAAAGCCTAACACACCATAAGAAAGCACCGCTCCTCCAGAATGATAACTAACTACAACATGGTGACACAATCAACAAGACCGAAAATCATAACATGAAGAACAATCTCATTTTAATACTAGGATAGTGTTTCTATGCTGTGGCTTAGATTTTTAAGTCGTGAGACGTTAAGAACGTTTAACCCGATAAGTTGAATACACTATGCACAACTGCTCACTCTGACCTCTGTAAGTAACAGGTGGTTTTAAATCTGCCCCACTGAAGTACCCTGATTGCAAACATGCACAAAGCGATGATAGGTTAATTACTATAAAGATCTATATAGTTGCGATTGAATACATATCGGTATACAACACTTTCAGTTATGTGGTTTATACAAACTTCTGCGACGGGCTCACTTATCGTTCTCCCTTACAGTGAAAATTCATGTAATTTTCAGAATAGCACATATCAGATCAATAACATTTTACACTGAATTCGCAACATTGAATACGTACCTCAACATTAGCCACATCCAATTACCAGAACTACGAGATTCCATGGCAGGATTGATTCATTTTCTGTCATCGGTTGTTAATCAAATGATTGTAAAGTACGATTTCTTCCATGATAGTTTTAATCTGTTCAAGGTTTTTGTCTTTGCAATTCGAACCAGAAGTGACATTTCTCATCTGTTAATATTGAAAGAGCTGACCGCTCGGTGTGCCGCATTTACCAGCCTTGTGAATGCGAGATGGTTCGCCCAAACAACTTAAGTATTGTTGTGAATACAGACATTGTACTAAATATTGTGCGTCTGTGTTCTGTCTTAAGTCAGAACAACATATTATGCTCAATCAAGCTGCAACCCAATGCCTAGTTTTAATTTACGCGAAAAATGTCCTAAAACAAGGTAACACTATAGAGACCTTGGATTGTGACATATACTTTAAACCGAGGCCTCATTAAGCTAATAAATGAATCGCGACAGCGCCCATAGCAATTGCCTTAGTTCCCGCTGGTAGTGCTTGAACATTCCACATGGACGCGATTCAGCCAAAAGCAACGCAATCAGCTAGCTTTAACGTTGCTCATTTAGTATAAACGTATTCATGTTGTGCCTCTACTGCTCAATAGTATTGTAATGGTATTGATTACACTATCTAAGGCCGTTACATCCGTATATATAGGCGTTTTCTAACGTTTAGGCTCACTTAATCGTGGTAATATTTACTATGATAATAAATGTTAGTAATGTTTAGATGATATTTTATAGATGGCGCTTCTTTTAAAAATATTTCGTTTTAGATTCTGTTCACATCAGTAATCTCATTAAAGCCTAAATCCACAATATATATTCCCCAACGAAAGATGATCTACATCATATAAACCGTTAGAAACTCGAATCTCTCATGACTCATATTGGCCGGCCGCCCTATGGTTTCAGTGCCAATATAATTGTGCCTTGCAACATGTTATTAGTCGGACATGTTAATTTGCTGTGTAACCTTCAATATTAGCGTGAACATATGAATTACTTCCATTCGCATTTTATATCCGAGGAAATCGTTTCTTTGGTCGTAAGATATGTCGTTAGATCTGTTGTCCTGATAAAGGTGCTCATAGTGGTCGTCTAAGAGTTTTGTCTGAAAGGCCGATAAGTGGTGTCTGGGAGCAAACGTAATAAGCGCGATAATTAGACAACGCGTTCAATACCTGATTCTATATGCAAGCAATCAACATTAGCCGTTTTCCTCGGAAAACACTCGCGCTTTGAAAATATATATAATTCTGAGATCGAAAGGGCTAGAAAGATGACAAATAGAGACTTCATTAATTTCATATCCCTGTGTCTGAATCCGTCATTTATGCAGAATTGAACCAATTCATTCATGCACTCGTCTTGATTAAAATCGGGGTATCAACTTTAAGAAGGCGTGGTGAGGCAGAGAGGGCACGTATCTACATCTAGAATTATGTGATACACGCCAAACAGATTGCAGATATTGAAATGGAAATTACCAACCGCGCCGAGTTTGTGTTAAGGTGAATTCTAACGAGCAAGTAAAAGCATTTAAATAACTACTGTTTCCTAGGTCAACAAAGCATTCCTATCACAGAATGCTTGTGCTAAATAGTGTTCTCTACATTTAAAAAATACCCAATCAGTCTATCGTTGTCTTTTTGTGTTTTGTGGGTCAATAAGACCACACTTATTACTGTATATCGTCATGTCTTGCTTAACGTCATAAACGTAAATGCATGCGAGCACGGATTCTACAATGGCTAGCGCCTAAGTGTATGCAAATGATAGATATATTAGTTCCTGTGGAATCTAAAATGTGGCTCAAAACCTGTCGTTGAGACACATTGTATATTTATTCTAATTAAAGTTTGCAATAAATACCGAAATTAGCACGCATGATTCGTATAGCTTAAGAACAATATTTACATACGTCTTGATGCTGTTGAATATAGCTTGTATTATGCGAGAAAGAATAACCCCATTCGCCGCTAACGGCTGCATGTAATATGCATGATGATAAAGGGTGCCCAGGATGCTAGTCTCGATTCTATTTAAACCACAGGATATGAATTAAAGTAGGCCCCATTTCGATCTTCAATTCCTGAGTTGATCATTTCATCAATCAATGTATTTTAGGATTGCGTAAGTGCCAATTAATAATTACGACTGCTCCTAGTTCAGATCCTGTCTTCGACGCAAATTTTATGTCAGGGTTAATTATGATGGTTACTATCATCTTAATACCGTGATAGGTTACATCTCTACTAAATTGTTATCCCAATTAATCGACTTTAGACTATTTGTGTAATATATTATAGCTTGACCCACACTCTGTTCAAAGCTAAGCCTTTGTTATCATACGGGTACTTCTCTCACCATCATTATCTCAAAAGCATATTAACCCTTTTTTCACATAGTTACAAAACTGCAACAAATAGGTCATATTTGTATGTTAGACAATGACAGCCGGTGATGCAAAATTACAACTCATGGTATCACAAGTAAAGGCTCGCTTATTAACAAATATCACGCCTAGGGAAATTACGGAGCGTGGATGGACGTTAAGGTAAACAGTAGCAGCCTATGTAGGGGGTAGCCAACTAAGATGTAACCATATTATACGGGATGTATGTGATCGGCTATGGCCTAATGTTATTTCACATTAATGATATGCCAAAATGTCTCTAGAAGGTATCGTGTACAATTAAAGGCTGGTGATCGGCCAAGCGACAATCGTGTAAGCTGTTTCTGCTTTTGTCCTCAACTTTGTGCACTTTTTATGCTTTCTAACGTCTTCAGTTACCATTGGTAACGTGCATGAATTCCCTGACCTATGTAAGGCATTAATTTGTCAATTTCGATGACGCACATCGACACAACAGAAGGATAATGTAGGATCAAATAGGACTAGTTGGAGGAACTAGTATCTTCCCGATGTATTCCTGTTTTTTTTTATAATTAACGTGCGCTTACGATGCAAGTTATGACCTCCGGTGCAGCTATAAGGATGCATGTTGACATTAAAGGCAGGTTCAAACGTGTAAAAAGGCTGTTTAAAGAGATGTCTAATAGATCATAATATCACCAATAACATTCTTCTCTAGACTCGCGAGACTCACTCATATCTCAGTAGGGTGGTGTCATAGCGGTGATAAGGGTTGAATCACAACGAGGATCAAGGGGGGTCCCAGCGAGAATTCATTGATGAGTCGAGAAATCGAGTTATTGCGGATTTAAGTATGGAGTCACTGTAGGAATGACGAAGCTGTATCAAGGCCGGAATGCGAGGATCCTTCAATCAAATGCTTAATACTTGATTCAGGGCTATTTGTAGCTTCCGTCTAGCCAGGGAAATGCCGGTCAATCGGCCACATGGAAGACTGCTAGCCCAATCGTCTTTGCACGCACTCTTCGTGATCCCCAAAAGCAATTTGCCTCCGCTTTAGTTGCGAAGCATGGCCATTTGTTTGGTTTATCTACGTAAACAAGATAATATAAATTGAATGTGTCATGCAAAGGAATAGGCAAAGACAGTGATATCCTGGAGATATCATCGCTGTTTGTACATTGTGTATAGTGATTCGTATAATCTTCTCAATTGCATCTGTGGGCCGGATGCAGTAGTATATATGTCTTTTTAAAGGACCTAAGTTTATATACCTCCAGAATATATGTCGTTGTAAAACACCTTCCTAGATTCGAAATTATCTATTACCACGACATATGACTGTAATAGGGTGACGTTTGAGCACTTGTGCAGATCATAAACTTCCATTGTACCGTGTTCGACCTGTCTCTACCATGTATTGTATTGCTAATCCATCACCCGTACCAATTAAATGAATCGAAGCTTCTGAATCAAATATTCACTTTCATACCTACACTTTATTTGACAGAGGAGATGAGTAGCCCATTGATATTTTCATAAAACCCATAATATTGGTTTGATAAGGACGTTCTTTCTTTCGATCGAGTTTTATAGTAAATGAGCCACTTTTACCATATGGGGTGCTTACTATTGATCGAGCTTTTGATAGTACGAGATGAGCCACGATAGAGACAAAGACAATACTGAACGGCATATGGGCTATATTGTGATGAGCTATTGTTTTACTCAAGCACTGGTAAGAATATTGTGAAGTTTTCGATCACATTTTAAACTATACAAATACATATATGAGCTTGGCTCGCATATAAATACGAGATATATGTTATAACAAGCTATAAACTGAACATATTTTTGTCAACCACTCACAAAGCAGATGTCAATCATATACATATATATATATATTTATACATGTGTTTATTTATTTACATGTATATATATATATGAATATATAAATACATATAGATATATAGGTATATATACACACATATATATACATGTATATATATAAAAGGTATATATATATATAGATTAATATATATATATGTAGATATATATAAAGATAGAGATATACATGTATAAATATATATATAAATATATATATATAGATATATATATATATATATATATATATAATTATTTTTATGTATATATAGGTATATATATATAATATGTATATATATATATATATATATATATATACATATATATATATATATATATATATATATATATATATATATATATATATATATATATATATATATATTTATATATATATACACCGCCTTTGTACGATGCAAGTTATGACCTCCGGTGCAGCTATAAGGATGCATGTTGACATTAAAGGCAGGTTCAAACGTGTAAAAAGGCTGTTTAAAGAGATGTCTAATAGATCATAATATCACCAATAACATTCTTCTCTAGACTTGCGAGACTCACTCATATCTCGGTAGGGAGGTGTCATAGCGGTGATAAGGGTTGAATCACGACGAGGATCAAGGAGCGGTCCTAGCGAGAATTCATTGATGAGTCGAGAAATCGAGTTCTTGCGGATTTAAGTATGGAGTCACTGTAGGAATGAAGAAGCTGGATCAAGGCCGGAATGCGAGGATCCTTCAATAAAATGCTTAATACTTAATTCAGGGCTATTTGTAGCTTCCGTCTAGCCAGGGAACTGCCGGTCAATCGGCCACATGGATGACTGCAAGCCCAATCGTCTTTGGCACGCACTCTTCGTGATCCCCAAAAGCAATTTGTCTCTGCTTTAGTTGCGAAAGCATGGCAATTTGTTTGGTTTATCGACGTAAACAAGATAATATAAATTGAATGTGCCATGCAAAGGAATGGACAAAGACAGTGATATCCTTGAGATATCATCGCTGTCTGTACATTGTGTATAGTGATTCGTATAATCTTCTCAATTTCATACATGTGTTTTTTTATTTACATGTATATATATCCAGAAATATAAAACACCTTCCTAGATCGAAATATATACGTATATACTGTAATAGGGTATTTGACACTTGTGCAGATATATATATATGTATGTTACATGTCTCTATATGTATTATATTGTATCCATCACCCGTACCAATAAATGAATCGAATCTGAATAAATATTCACTTTCATACCTATACTTTATTTGACAGAGGAGATGATAGCCCATTGATATTTTCATAAAACCCATAATATGGTTTGATAAGGACGTTTCTTTCGATGAAATGACACTTTTACCATATGGTTATTGATCGAGTTTTATAGTATGGATGAGCCACGATAGAGACAAAGACAATAGTGGGGTGCTTACTCAAGCAAGTTGTGAATAAAACTATCAAACCATATGAGCTTGGCTCGCATAAAACGAGATATATTTTAACAAGAACTGAACTTTTTGTCAACCACTCATAAGCAGATGTCAATCATATACTGAACGGCATATGGGCTATATTGTGATGAGCTATTGTTTCATCCGACGCTTACAAAATAGCACTGGTATCAGAATATTAGTATATAAATATGTTTAGTTATCGATCACATTTTATACAATGCATAAATACATGTATATATATATATGAATATATATCTATATATATATTTATATATATATATATATATATAATATCATATATATATATATATATATATATATATATATATATATATATATATATATATATATATATATATATATATGTACATATTGTCGTGCATCTTCACAAGCGAAATATGGTGTTATTTCTGTAGGGCTGAGTTTCTGCAGCGTACATGGACTACTCGATGAAACTACAACTTACGACACATGAAATATACCAACATGTAGAAATGAGACTAGCCGGAGAAGCGTCTACATCAGTAAATATATGATTATAGGCTAAACAATCGGCTGCCGGATAGTTGTCCTCATTTTCAATTTCATTACGCATGGTTCATGCATCGATTCATTTGTCTTCTGTATGTGGCACTGAAGAGAAACTCAAATTAGTTACCGGTATTATTTTCACTTAACCTTGAAACATAAAGAGTATTCGTGTGACTCACAGGCTGGTTAGGGAAACGCTCTGTATTGCGTTTGATTCTTAAACCACACTAAACTTCGTCCTCCCAATGATAAAGTGGCAATTACCAAAGTTATTTTGGGATGGTAAAGAGCTTTATTATGCGGACCTATATAGTCTTATTCGCAGCAAACTAAATAATTACTCAGTTCACCCACCAACGAGAATGACAGCTACTTGGGTCGATATGAATAACATGGCGGGGAGTATGAGTGCTTATATCTCTGTGCTCGTACACTAATGGCAGCAGGACTACAACGGCAATCGGTCCAGTAATGTTTCGTCTTAATTCAAAACGTGCATTCAGCGTTGCTGTTATCAGTAGCAGCTCCTATTGCGACTTCCTCGACGCTTGGCGTTTGTGATTTTAGTTTCAGTCTGATATGTTCAACCAAGTGATACATCCCGCTTCGCATTCAATGACGTAACATTAATAAGTTGACTGTGCGGTACACATGTTATTAACTCGGCTAAGCAAAAAGCTAACAGATGTCACGGTGGGTTTATACATTGGCGATGCTGGTAGTTATTAGAAGTGTGTGTATGCCGCATATCAGCCTGCAATCACAATATCTCACATGTTTACAATATTAATATTAACATAACCCATATGAACACAAACAACGAGCAAACTTATCACATTATATGTCTTTTACATACGAGCGGGGACCTTAATATACGGTAGATCATCAAATATATAGTGTACGTATTGATTCCGCGATACTCTTTCATCATTCACAGTTTTCTAAAAAAAACTTACTTATATATAACTGAAAAGCGAGATACAGAGATAACGTCTTCATATTTGTTTAATTAGTGGGTTTATTAGGGGAAAGTGCTGCGTACTTAACGCCTTAACCATCACATGCGTACACGTGGCCGGTTTGTCCCGTGCTTTTTAAACCATTGCTAAGTGCTTTGCTCTAACGGAGGAATCAAAGCATGAATAACATCGTGGATCACATATGTGAAGGTAAAATATGTTAACTGCCCTTGCGCTATTTTGACGTCACCAGACCGAGGGATTGATGAAAGTTGTAATTTTTCCTCACCGGACCTACTAAGAGTCAGTGAATCATCAAAAGCACTAAAGCCTATATAAGCACTGTCATCTATCGCCAAATGCCCCGACACTGCGATTACTGCAGCTGTCAGAAGTTGATGAAGCAAACAGCAGATTAACTGTGTCATAGGGGCCAGTTTCCATAGTGGTGCGGTTATTACTTCTAGAATTTAGAATGCATGATCTCTGAATATTTGGATATGTTTGCCACTGCATTGACCGGCCAACCTTGCTATGAGCTGTCACATCCCATCAAACTGACTCTGGCCACGACCTCGTCGTCAGTCGTCCATATAGCTTCGAGCATCGTGTGGATGTCAGTGTTCATGTGCTGAACGACTCGGGCTCGGATGATGCCATGTTTCTCCTCTTAAACAGTGAGTATCTAACTGATGGATCGGAAGTAGCAGTTGCCTTCTCGTTTGGTCTTGCACGTTCGATTAGGCGGTGTAAGTTTAGAGGGTCAGACAAAGTATATTAGCTATGCAGAGGTCAGGAGTGGGTTGACAACCTGCTCGACTTGGAATTTTTGATGAAGCTTGCGTCACTGGTAAATTCGTGCTCCTCTCTTGGTATCATGGGTTGCTTGAGTTTGTCCTCTACAGTGTCCCAGGGGCGGTCAGTAATCAAGTCACTGATTGGGACCTCGAGGTCCTGGGGAACATCTGATGATTATATAGATCTGGAAGTTGCTGGCGTGTTAAGTGTTACTTAGAATTTTCTCGGCCTTTGCATTTTTCAGCTTGACGCGGTCTTTGTATTGCTCAGCTTTACACAGCCTTTGTATTTCTTTAGCATTACACCGCCTTTGTATTGTTTTAGCTTGACTCAGCCTTGGTTTTTTTAGCTTGACACCGCCTTTGTGTTGCTTTAGCTTGAGACCCCCCTTTATTGTTTTAGCTTGACACGGCCTTTGTATTGTTTTAGCTTGACACGGCCTTTGCTGTGGGACTCAACAACAGCATATGAACCAATCTACCAAGAGCGCCAGCTTGGTTTCCATCCAGTGGATAAATTGACTGTTTTTAATGTAGACTGTTGACCTTGTGAGAATATCTTTGTTGCACTCATGGCCATGATCATAACACATCTTTGGACGAGACCGTGCACTGGTGATGATGATGGAGGCTGTGGAGCAAAGGTCATTACGAATGGCGTGAAGTGAGTATGGTTGCTGCGTTCTTGTCAGTAGACTTCAGGTCGACGGTAAGCTTGGCATTGCGGCCGTTCATAACTACTAAGGGCTTACACTTCAATGATGCATGGATAGATAAGCAAACAAAACACATGGAATGGATTATCCCAATCATCGGCTTGGTCGCTGACGAGCTTACTCAGTGCTGCGTTGAGTGTCCTGTTCCCTTTGGCCGTTTGGCTGTGGGTGGTATGCAGAGGTTATACGGTGATATGTATGGAAATAGTCCATAAGGATGTCAATGATTTGGTTCACACATTCACGACACTGCAGCCATACAGCCTAGACGACATACAACAGAGTACAGGAACCGTGCCACTGACTTCGCGCACTTGTCCAGGAAAGCGGATGTTTCAGAACCCCCTGGCGAAATAGTCAGTTATTGCAGTCGTGTATTTGTAACCACTTAAAGTCTCTTGCAAAGAGCCGATTATGTAATTCAAACCAGACTCCAGATCTTGGCAGGTACAAGTACGGGGTTGAGTGAAGAAACTTCTCTGATGACGTTTGGATTACTGATGAAACAATTCCGAAATGCTTTCGCGTATTCATGTACATCGTTATTCATGCATCCCCATTAATATCACTTAGGGTTTTTTTCGTTTCGGTTTGGTTTGGTCAATACTCGCCTCCCTGGGCGTATTACTGACAGGAATCTGGGTTGTCTTAACCAAACTTGATTATAATATATTTGTAATGAATTTGTGACAGATAGAGGATTTTGTCTACTGGATTTCTCTTCCAAAGTTTCCAACCGTTATTAAGGTTATTAAGCTTATTAATCTTGGTGACATTCACCATTTTCGGTCGCGATTCACACCATAGCGATACGTTGTGATATAAGCTAGGGGTATTCAGCACAATGTTTGTCATAACGACTATCTCATAACAAATAGAAATTTGGTGATGGGCCCGCATTGACGAAGAAGATATCCCCAGTACGTGATCATATAAAAAAACTACCATGTGATTGAAGCCAATAAGAGTAGGCCCTCTTAGCGTAGATATAAGCTCATTGGTGAAGCTACAACAACGCTGGTCATTGCCAGATACACATGAGATATTACCAATCTCGCTTCAATGAGCGACTTGGTGTTTATTTCGGCAAATTGTTGTTGATGCATAGTATTCGGCCCTTCACAAGTTATGCACCAATACAAAACCTGCTGTATATTTCGATTAATCCGTACTTCACTTTTATTTGCCCTATATGTTAATGATGGAAGCTTTTCAGAACTGCCATTTGTGATATCATTATATTACCAATTGCACGGCAGGCGATAAAGCAAATCTGATGATTATAATGTACGCTGTAGAACGTGCGTTAGCCTTGATGATATCGAATTCCCATACGCATCACTGAGCGGGAACCGATACAAATGAACGCTTTGCATCGATGTGCGAGCACCGATGGGGGTTATTGTATGCACTTTCATATCCACTGTCGCTAAATTAGCTTATATTTGTGACCACAGCCAAGTGACCGCCATTTTATTAAATTATTCTAAAGGGAAATAAACTTTTGGTGAACAAGTTAAAAATATGTCTGCATTATCTTACCCTGTAGATTATGAAACAACTGTGATATTTGGCTATTTACTATACAGAGGAATAACTGTAACTCGGTGTCACTCTAAACATAGGCCATAATGTACCGCTTATCCGCCTGTAAAGGCACCTGCAAACTGAACCTACGTAGTTAACGATGCTCAACTGTACCATCAAACGTTAACTGAGGCTGCTTGGATGTAGACTGCAGTATCAAAAGACATTGTAATATTATGAAATGAATGTGTTTGCTCGTGGTTATGCCAGATGACTAACCGTAAGATTAAACAGGTTGTTCTTGGTAGTTATGCTATCGCTAGTTTTGCAAACATCGTAAAACAATAAAACACTTTATTGATGGGTGAAATCAACACCACATTGTCTTTATCGTCACACTTCAGCTTGCCATCCGATGTTACATTGGTAATATATTCGCGGATTTTTGCTGCGTATGCAGAGAACCATGGATATGCAATAGTTCATCTCGATCTATATTATTTGATGGTTAGTTATTGCACGAACAGCTTTGTTAGCAATCACATCACTATTTATACAAAGGTTGGTCAAGCAAATCACTCAACCATGATTTGGTTGCAACAAAATTCAATAAAAATATCTAAGCATGCGCGGAGCTCAGATAAGCGATATTTACCCTTGACTCGCCGCTGGTGAGACAGGTAGGTAAACAAGGTTACAAATATAGTCTTCTGGTCTCAGGTATTGGTGAGTGCCTAGACGATGTAGTGTTGCTTTTATCTATACATCAAAACATGGAAGAAAGAACACATCGTGAGCTTATTAGTTGGCGTTACTTATGGCAACCAGGAAAAACGTTTCTGATGCATAAGACATCGCTGATTAAAACGGGCATGTTAGTAGAGCTGACGGCTTGGCTTCACGCGGATCTACCCATTTTCTGTCATGGTTGCTTTGAAAACATTCCATGAACAAACAATTTTAATTAAGTGTTTGCTTTCGACTGATTGGTTGATGACGGGGTCATTCATTAGTCGTGTAGATCAAAATGACGGTGATGTTTATGGTGATGAAGATAATGATGATTATAAAGATGTTGAGGATTATGATGATGTTTCTGTTGTTGTTGTTGTTGCTGATTATGATGATGAAGATGAGGATGGTAATAGGAGTGTTATTTATTATGGCTGTGAAGAGTAAAAATATTTTGTTGCTTTAGAGCACTTGAGTGTACCGAAATATCACATGATCTCGTCTAATGTCAACAGAGCGCTTGTCATCGGTTAGCGGTTGTACTTGCTGACATTCAGTAAAAAAGGTATTAATCAGTATCATTTCCCAGGCCATGAATTCAACAGATCGCTTGCCTCGACACTGGTCGTACAATACCTAATTCTGCTTTCAATAAGGCTGTTTGCACATGCAAGTCCAAGTTCTATCAACTGGCTTACCTAACGTCAATTACCTATATGATATCTTTGATTTGCGAAGATCGACAGCCTGGTGGATTGCAACACATTGGTACATCAAAACATTCTGCCTGTTCTTGTTTCGTATCCATAAAACATTTAAACGGGACTCCCTGGTGGCATTGGCCGAAGCTTCGTGTGTATACTTGGTACAACTCCAACTCCATTCTTTCCAACTCAATCCCTGCGTCAAAACGGTACGTTGTACGGGCATTGAAGGTGTCGAAGTGTGCACTGATACACATCATAGAGCAGCGACATATCGCAGGCAAACGTGATACCTATAGGTGATACTGTTCATAAACTTACTGATTTATGGATAATATGCATAATATTAGGATGCTGATTTAATATCAAAGAATATACATCCAACGTTAATGTTCTTCGGGATCCATCAGCTTGGATACCCTTGTTTATATGTTCTTTCTAGTAGCACGAATGACGAACTCGCTCAACATTAATACCACAACTTATTTAAATAGAGAGCCTGCTATAGGGTGAATCATAGATTTGGTACAATAGCTTGATGTTAGGCCGGTTAAATATTAATTAGTCGAACATACATTATACAACCCGATTATATATGACATAATCAACCCAAGTAACGCTGAAGTACATGATTGAGCTAAGCAATGAACTGCCTTAATGTATTGGAAAGAATGCGCAAGATTTTATTGATACAAATGCCAGTGAATAAGAACTCAACCAATTCGGGCATGCCAAACAGTTAATTGCAGCGCAGAAATGCCCATTTGTGTTAGACTTCTAGTCAGACATACTCGCAAGTCATAACGAAGTTGGTTGACTGCTGCGCGTCGAGTAGCTTCCACAAAAGTAGGGGGCGCTGCCTGCGCGGTGTCACGGAATTTGTCGGGCGAGCTGCCAAGTCGGGTATCTTATTATAACAAGATCTTTGGTACCGGAGCTAGATGTTAGGCCGGTTAAATATTAATTAGTCGAACATACATTATGCAACCCGATTATATATGACATAATCAACCCAAGTAACGCGGAAGTACGTGATTGAGCTATGCAATGGATTGCCATAATGTATTAGAAAGAAAGTGCAACATCTCATGAATACAAATTCCAGTGGATAACACCAAAACCAATTTGGGCATGCCACCACATCAAACCGTACCAAGTTGACATTAGTTCGCTTTATTGCTAATATGCTGTTCACGGGAAATGTAGGAGGGCGTTATATGCAAATATCACGACAAACTAGATTATTTATACCTAGCGTAAAATACCTCATTAGTTGAGTCGGCTACCTCCGAAATGATATACTAACATGACCCTTTCCGAACTGCTGTGGACCCATGTTAATCAGATGACTACAGATAGCATTACCTCATGCATTATTTGTTTTCGGTGCTCGCAGATCAGGTTATTTTTGTCACTGTGTATATTTAGAAGAACACCCTCTGTAAGTTTATTTATCTAGTCAGCCGACATGCAACCAATACAATCTCAACCTCGAAGCATATCACGGCTAGCCATATATAGGGGAGTGATATCTATTAATATAGACGGCGTGGCAGTGGTTATAGCGTTGGGGTAAGTAGAGCGTAGAACAGGGATGAATTATATTTATCTTTAAAGTGACAGCAGTGAACAAATATAATTCGTATGCTGATGATGGTAGGCAAATCGGTGTAGATGAGAAACAGAGACCGAATATGCAGTATTTACCCAAGCTTGACTTATGCAGCGAGGGACGCTCTTCTCGGATATGCATGAAAAATATCTGCAGCCAACATTTCTGCAGCCAACTTTTCTACTCCCCACCAACTCGAACTACAATGCGCCAGCTCACCTCTAATCGATTCGATGGATATTTAAGTACTCGGCTGACACTTCAGATTTACGTACATTTTGCAACTATTTAGTACAAATCACCTACCTCAATGCTCAAATCATACTAATACCGACGTTTCTGTAGCAGCAGTCGTATGGCGGTACATATTATATGTTCCACTTAAAAATGTGCTAATGTGCATTCACAACTATTTACTTCAAGCTTGGAACAGGTATTTTTAGGCCAACATCATACATATTCAAAGTGAGCCGTAATAAGTTCCACATCCTTAGAGTGATGTTCACGTTCAGTTTTTTTGATCTGTTCACTAAACGTGATTTGATCTTTTAAAAAACGGATGCTTGCATAACCCTATAAATACACCAGTAACATGCGCGTGCATCACCAATCGGGAAATGGGGGAGAGCAGCGTCCGGATCAATGTGTGCGCACTGACTCGCAAAACACGGCACGCACAATCACATTACCTGCCTCTACTTTTATGCTCAGCCAAGGAGCCGCATTTCGCAGTTGTGTAGAGACTTAACGCAAACTTTGTTCGCAAGGTTAATTGAATGCAACATGTTCGGACCCGAGTATATTCTGCCTCTCGCATTGAGGTCGGCCTTAAGTTCATTATTAGGATTTCATCTGTTAGTCTACAGACATGAAAAGTGAACACGTCTGGTGCTAGCCCTCAAGACGTCTGCGTTGACGTCTTACCGTTTCTCGAAACAACGCAACTCAATTAATTAGATCGATACCAAACACCAAACATCACAAGTGATGGAGTTATAGAATGCAATGATGTTTTACGGACAATTTCATCCCTTTTCAACTGGTGATTTCATCCGATGGTAATTATTTATAGTTCGATCAATTTGGGAAATATTAATTAAAAATTCATGAAAAAGTCAGAAAAACACAGCAACATGTTTGTTTACAAGTTCAAGACCACATGCATTGCGGGGGGGGGGGCACTTTAGTGTAAAGATATAGTATATAAGCACGTGTACTCTTTTTTCAAGAATCTCGACTTTTACAACGTGGGTTTGAAGACATTCGCATAATACCTTGTACGATGGAGTATAGTTTTTTTCTATTCTCAACGAGTACAACGGGTAAAGGTTTTCGAGGTCCCGTGGCACACCCCTATCCGCTTATAAACCCCAATGGCAATGCGGGAAATCGCGAGAATTTAAAATGGCACGCGTATCTCGATTTTTAGGAAACGAATAATGCCATTTATTACAGTGTCCTTTTAAAGTTCCCTGAGATGACACAAGAAAGATGATACGATGCATGTAACTTGTTCGTTCTCCAATCTCTAAGTACAATGAGGCAAATATTTCATGATAGTTGGACAAACACATAATTGATATATTGAATGACCAGATGTTCATCACAGATATAAATCACATATGTTTACAGTGTCCGATGTAAATATGATCATATGACACTATAAGAAAATCATGCATTGATATATTGCATGCAAAATAGAGTCAATCATACCGCTGAAATAGTTATGGCTGTGTGCTTGTAGACGGAAAAATGTGCGATCACTATTGAAAAAAATATTAACAATGCATCTCATTTGCATGCCAAACAATGCAACACCAAATGGGGAGAGCAGCGTCCGGATTTGCGCATGACTCCAAGCATACTATAAGATTTCATGAATGCATTATCGTGCCATGTTCCACATGGAGGCTAATGCCATTTCACCCATTTCTCATTTATTTAAGCAAACTTTTGGACCAATTATGTTAATACGTCATGCACAGCTAAGTTCAAGACCACATGCATTCGGGGGGGGCACTTTAGTGTAAAATATAGTATACATGTCACGAAGGGGGTGGTTTTTTGATCTCGACTTTTACGACGGGTTAGACATTCGCATAACACCTTGTTGGAGTATACTTATCTCATTCTCAACGAGTACAACAAACAGGTTTTCGAGGTCCCGTGGCACACCCCTATACAGTTAGGGTAAGTGCCCCCCACTTGGAATCTAAGGCAATGCGGGAAATCGCGAGAATTAATTGTGTCCAAAATGGCAGACATCGTATCGCGATTTGTTAGGAAACGAACTATCGATGCCATTTATTGAAGAATAGCGTCAAGTGGTGGTAAGTTTTTTGGCGCGCAAAGTCTATTTTTTGTAAAGGCTCTTGATATATGTTATTTTCTAGGTACGCAGAGTAGTCCTTCAACCCAAACGAGAACTTGCCGACTGTGTTTGACGAACTATCGTAACGGTTAAATTCATGTTACTGTTACACCGGAGCTACGCGTATGCATGATAGATAGTGCTTTGAGATCCAGTGCGCAAGGTAAACTATTTTTTTTGCGAAAATTTGGCGTCAAGAGTCGATTAATGTATTTAATTAAAGGGCTGATTTATGACTGATTTCCGCAAGCTCGGTGGTATACCATTGAGGCATTGCAAAGGGTGTATACGATATGGGCTAGGCCAAGGAATCCGATCGGTGCAGTCATAATGGTTTCTCTTTTCTCGGATTGTGCCGGATTATTCAAGCGAGTAAACTCGCTTTTCCAAACACTGCTTGACATTATGACTAGTTTTCAGATCAGGCCGTGAGCAGGCAAACAGAACACCTGTTTATTTAATATTGGTTTAACCAGATATATAGCAACGTAAAATAAACAGTTTAAGCGCCTATCATCCCTTGATAGAACTTCACACGTAGCACACACAAATAATCTGTTGGGCTCCAAAAGGTTTAGCATTTAGGCGGGGAGCTCCCGATAGAAGAAAGATTCCTAAGAGGAATTAGATATCACGTTCATCTCGCGACCTCGTCAGAATGTTACATCCAACGGAGTTACCCATCATTCACTGTGCTACCTTCTTGGACAGAGCTTATATGTACGACTCAGCTGTGTCTTTTGTCTATAAGCTGCATTGTTGTGACAAATACTAAAGATCTTACTAATGACGTAATTATTCCTCATTAGACATTTCCATGTTCCAGTGACGCATCCCATATTGTTTGCATCCACGTGAAAAATGCAGGATCTTTTTCAACTAGAGTACAATTCATTAGTCACCTGTCAGCGATCGGACTAAGACATGCCATGTACAAAAGGTTAATCGTTTCATCGGCATATTGGGTGTTAAAACATATACTGGAGCATATCAGGTGATTTAGACTCTCTTCAATGACGATCACATCACCGCATTTAACAAGCGTAATCAGACAATGGCGGACTATGATATGCTTAACTATCACTCGACGATCTCCGCTAATCTTCTCAAACTACTTCAACGGGTATTTTTACCACCATCCTATTCAAATGTCCGTAATAAGTTCCACATCCTTATCGTGCTTCACTTCAGTTGATCTGTTCACTAACCGTGTGATCTTTTAAAAAAAAGGATGCTTGCATCCCTATAATTGCAGTAAAGGAGTCCAATGTTCGAAGTGAAATTTAGGCCACAATCAGTTGTTGTAAATTGAGAACAGTCCCGGATATTGCCTTGCGAAAGGCCAGCATTGTTTCTCATCGTTAGTCTACAGACTGAAAAGTGAACACATGGTGCGTCAGGGGTTGAATGATGTGGGGGTAATAAGGTAATGAGGATATCCACCATCACAGTAATATAATTACTTGAATTGACCAACAAACCATATCAACTTGTTTACATATGTTAAGTATGTATGTATGTTTTTGGCTAATATTCATCATTGCTTGAGAAAATATTTAATTTATCTATTACAGACAAGCTTTTATGGCAGATTATAAACACCAATGAAAGGGCCAGATATAAGCTGTGTACTCTCGTTTAAAGAATAAGCTTAACAACCGTGAAATTGAAGTCAATCTGAACGATTGCTAATGGACAATAAATAGTTGGTGTATTGTTATTCATATCAAAGGAAAGGTCAACGACATTTGATTACAGTCAATGGTGTAACATTAAAACCACGCGGACCTCGATAAAACAAATAAATACAGTGTCCTTATTAAAGTTCCCTGAGATGACATCAGCTTGCAGACCTGATACGAAATGTAAATTTGTTGTCTTTCACTGAGGCAAATATTCATGATAGTTGGAGCAAACAGATAATTGATATATTCAGACAAGATTCTATCACAGATAATGCATCACAATGGCAGTGTCCGATGTAAACCATGATATACCCACTATAAGAAAATTATGCGTTCTCATTTGCGTGCAAAATAAGTCAATCAGCCGCTAAATAGTTATTCTGCTTGCTTGGAAAATGTGCGATCACTCATAGAAAATGAAATACTTGCACTGCCATTTGGCCAGGACCAAACGGAATACTTTGCATCCAACCGCATAACGTATGGCTAAGCAACAAGGACGTCGATAAAATAAATAGATACATTGTCCTCATTGAATGTAACTGTGATGTCATTTACAGTTCAACAACGGTTTGATATTCACACGGTACTACAAACAAACCACGTACGATGTCTTTATTACATTTATCTTAATTGCCTGTGAATCTAAATCTGCCGTACGCACAAACAAGCTGTTCATATGCAAATACATTTCTGTTCATGAATTAACTATGCATCTGAAATAGCTGTCTGTCAACTACTATGCGGTTGTGTGGGCGTCCGGAGAGGCATTGGTCTATAGAACACGCTTATGCGTTACACATGGTTAGCAATCATCATGCATGCCGACCAATCACCACGATTATCATTTCCCATATTAAACCATTAATACAAATGATCTGCTTAGCTCGGCCATACGGACTGTTTTGTAATTGTCACAATCTTATTCGATTTTACAAACAAACGAGGATCGGTGTCTTAATCGCTGTAACAATCATGCATGATGTCGAACAAAATCATTTTTAATCCCTAATTGGTAATTTGGTGAGCGTGGCTATAGACCAGCTGTAGATGTTAGTGTCTTGTATTCATTTTTGACGGGTTATTTGTGGTGTGCGATCGTGCTAACATTTGTTATTGTATATGACGTATCTAATATGTACAACGAAGTGGAAGGGACAGCTAGGCACGCCCTGCATTATTAGTAGTTCCTGGGAAATTTCGTAGAGCTAGCTCTCGTTGATCAAATCTGATTGGCACCTCAACGGACTTAGCGGTGATCTGTCACGCATGTGTCACTACTGGCTGTACAATATTAGTTGCATTGCAAATCGACTTCGCGGACGAGGAACGTATTATCGAGCCGAATGCAATGTTCGCATTTGGTTGTGGCGATATATATTGTGCAATTACGGATCCACTGTCCCATTAGGGATTATCCCAAAAAATTTAATATGGAAAGGTAATGCACCGGAAACATAAAAAAACCCCGAAAACGTTTGATATTGACACTTGTCACCTTGTGCGTCCGCCCTTGCTTTGACCATGTATTTATCCGTATGAATGGGAATACACATGCAATGCAGCAGGCTTTTCAGTAACTTCTAGCCAGGCTGTGTTATTGGATCCATTCAATCATGATTCTAGTCCCGAATCAGAATCAAAGCAGGCGACAGCAAATCAGGTGGCGTGCCAGTGTTTTGTCGCTGTTTTATTGACAACGTGAATAATTCTTCCACCCGAGCTTATCATCGTTCTTTTGACAAAGAAAAAAAAAACGATACGCAAGTATTTTGTTGACATTATCTCATACATTCAGACATCAGACAGCTCTAGTTAGTCAGATGTCTCTGAAAACTGCCCGTTCTTAACTTCCATCCCCCGATCTCTCTTATTCAATATTGGTCAATCCCTCTGCTGCGCACCCAGCTCTGCTCATTCAACTGCCATCGCGTCACCCATTCCACATTTGCCTGAATTCTCTTTCTATGCATGTCCGTTCTGCATGTAGACGGCAATACTTAATTCACAGTCGGCTTTCTCAAGTATACATAACAGGCAACAGACGATTTGTCCGAGTGTCATCAGTGTTACAAATAATAGATATCTGTCATATATGAAAATCGTTGGTTTTGGTTAATTCGGCTGGTCAATAGAAAGTAAAAAATTACATCACTAAAACATGGAATTATCCATTCTCCATAATGATATCACTAAAACATGGGATTCACCATAATGACATCACTACAACATGGGATTTTCCATAATGACATCACTACAACATGGGATTATCAATAATGTTAGCGTTAGATGAGCAAAGCCTGGTTATCCCGTTGATAATTAGAATGAGACTAATCGGATGACTGGGAGTTAATTGTACATGTTATCACTGATGCTACTATTAGACCATGCTGGCAGCTTATGTGAATGTTGCTCAGGTGCAGGAAGAATCTGTATACCCCCTGTAGTCAAAGGGCAATACAAATACATTTGCCACAATGACATCTGCTACTGAAATCAATAAAAACCGCAAATGATGGAAACAAACGCCCGTTGTGTCACATGCATATCCAATGTTCCATTGGCGGAACCCATGAGCATCGAGTTCTAACTGATTAACCCTTCTAGACTTAGGTGTAATCATACTGTATTTAATGAATGTCTAACCCTTATAAGACTGAGGGTCAGCTAAAGCTATCAACATCACCGTTGATTTGTTTGTGTATACTGGCCAGACAGTCAGAGGAAATAATAACCGTGGCGTGGCTCGTTAATCCGGTCTGATTGGCACCTCTATGCCAGAGTATATTAATAAACACACACACACACACACACACACACACACACACACACACACACACACACACACATATATATATATATATATATATATATATATATATATATATATATATATATATATATATATATATATATATATATATATATATATATATATATATATATATATATATATATATATATATATATAGATAGATAGATAGATAGATAGAGATAGATAGATAGATAGATAGATAGATAGATAGATAGATATAGATAGATAGATAGATAGATAGATAGATAGATAGATAGATAGATAGATAGATAGATAGATAGATAGATAGATAGATAGATAGATAGATAGATAGATAGATAGATAGATAGATAGATAGATAGATAGATAGATAGATAGATAGATAGATAGATAGATAGATAGATAGATAGATAGATAGATAGAGATAGATAGATAGAGATAGATAGATAGAGATAGATAGATAGATAGATAGATAGATAGATAGATAGATAGATAGATAGATAGATAGATAGATAGATAGATAGATAGATAGATAGATAGATAGATAGATAGATAGATAGATAGATAGATAGATAGATAGATAGATAGATAGATAGATAGATAGATAGATAGATAGATAGATAGATAGATAGATAGATAGATAGATTATCATGGAACTACTCATTGTTGAGAACAGAATATCTTCATGATTTCGCGGCGAATAAATAGGTTATTTGTTAATTCCACAACTACATCTGTCCTGGAACATATATTGCTATAAACGTCTCTGTTCTAATGCAAGACATGTCCCTTAAACCATCATTGTGCGTGCTTAATCCCAATAAGCTTAACAACCGCATGGTAAAAAACCTGCATACCTTGAATATGTTGATTGCTGTTGATAGAGGGGCACTTTGCTATTCAATGGCGGTGCTTGTTTTCCGACCTTGGATGCAGGAGCCCTCGGTTCAATAGATGACAGAGCGACATAAAATATGATTAAAGTGTCATATCGCAATTATAATCAATATATGCTATTCTTTATCAGTTGTTCAGACTAAGGATTTCATGAACCAATAATCCATTTGGTATTGTCGTCTTTCGTTAACAATGCGGTTATGCGTGTTATGCTATATGTGTGTTATAGGCTTTGACAAATACGCCGGTGTGTCGCACTTAATTGAAAAAAGATATTGACGACTGTTAGCACTACCCATAAGAAACATATTACAACAGATACGACCGTAATTCTATTAATGATGTGGGCTGTGTCGCATTGGTCCATGTGTGATACTAGTAATGCAGCCTAACATTTATAGGTGTACAAGTACACAGACTCAGGTTACATTAAAAGTGCTGACAAGAGCGCAGCAAAAAAATGTGTGTTATGGCTATTATTGCGTCATTCCAAAACAAGGCAGATGAATGAGAATACTTTTTATTTTTTCGTTACGCAATGTAGTTCATGCTAATCATCACACCAACATTCATTACTGGCACTAACACCCAATATGTCTAACTGGATAATGTGCTTGCATTTAATATCATAGACATAATATACAATTAGCAATTTACCACACATGATAGTTTTTTGCTTTATCTGCTAATTTGACGTTTGTCTCAATAATCTATGAAGATGGTTGAATTACAAGTTCATCAAAATCTCTGCAGTCCATGTGTTGTGTCGTTGCTGATGCTTGCGTCGAGCAGATATTGTCTAAATTACTCTTCAGGAATGTTAACAATTTCAGTATTTTACGATGACTGCAAACAAATACCCTTCTGGCATTTACCAAGTGAACGGAAAATAATTAAAAATGCATAAGTCGTTTTAATGCAATTTTATCCTGGCAAAACGAGGGCGCTTCATTTTAATTAAAATATTCCTGGTCGTCGCATCTTTGTTGTTGCCTATGCTCAAAACAAAACTCTGGCTACCTGCAAGTCAGAGCCCCAAAGCAAATATTCCAATGCAAGACTCAAGGAAAGGATAAAGCAATTAGTGGGAAGTGTCATCTCATACCCTGATTGGTAACGATGAAAGCGTAGCGAAATTTTGAATTCGCTTTGCACCTTAGAATGTTTTGTTCGCGTTCATGGATCCCCTGTCGAAGGAGAAAATTATTCGACAATGAGGTATCTAGCATGTAAATATTGCTGCGGAACGTACTGTTCAAATACGATGATTATTGTTCAATAAGGATACAAAAAATAGATGAAAGGCACTGTTTGCCAACAATCAATTGGCGGACCGCCAAGCGCATTGCGTTTTTAACGCACTTGCTACATCACATCGAACAGTATTACGTCTCTTGTGGTTTGCTGACGCTAATTCCTAAGTTACCTTAGCCCTACAGGTGCTTACGGGTTCTGTACGGCTTTTTGGACCTAACCGGGCCGTAGCACGGTGGAAGCCCGTAAGGAAACATCCCCGTGCGAAGTAGAGGGCCTGTAAATATCACGTGACTTTGTCATAGTACACATTACGTACCACAATAAATATATTTTATATATATATATATATATATATATATATATATATATATATATATATATATATATATATATATATATATATATATATATATATATATATATTCGTGTAGTTTTATAGGGATGTCTGTCCTCGCAAGTGCAATCTGGTTTGCTATGGACCAATTATCATTAGTACACTCATTTCATGACAAATCATCGAAATTCCATTTTGAGTAAAACTTCACTGACGGCTTCCCTAGTACTCTTAGAACTGATATCCAAAATATCCAATCGGTGACCCCGTCTATTTTCATGGCCTTTGTAAAGTTCACTTCCTCACTTTTGACGGATCGTAAATTATAAAGCAAGCATGGTGTGTGGTTGACGCCACCTGATATATGAAACTGAAAAACGGTTGGAGTTTGAGCGATAATACCTGAAAATGATTGAACTGCGCAAGCATATAACTCGACATGGTCGCTACAAATTCGGGGGTTGTTTGCAAGGCACCGATGATGATCCATCATCAATGATTTGGTGTTTACAATACCAAGGAAGAATTAGTATAGTTTCATTCCATCAGATACACTAAAGTGGAGCAAAATAAGAATCGGCGAAAAATAACAAGGGCATTTTGCACAGGCTAAATCGTACATAATACTTTAATGTAAGTTCCTCTGTACAGTCATTTCATTGACTGCCAGACAAATACTTTCGTTATTGCGCATAAAGCAGACATATATATTATCTACGGTGTGCTATGACCTGGCTTTATTATGACGACGTATCAGGACTCGGATTAAATTGGACGGCAGATGTCCAGAATCCTCTGGCGAAATGCTACTTTGATATCCAACGGTCTGATTTAAGATGGACAGATGAATTGCGTGAGGCTATGAACATCCTCGTATTACGAGAAATCTTTTATCGCAGACGGTGATTAAATGTGCAATGATTGATTTTGGAATCCGCTTATTTTATCGGGACTATCTAACGCTATCTAACGTATTAGACATCGTGTAAAGTGATTTATTGTAGTATGATCGATTGTTCATATGAGTCCCCTACATGTTTGTTATCTTGTCAACGCAAAGGGAGAATTTCGTTCACTTGGTTTAAAGCAGGTTAAATCATTGTGAGAAACCATTTAACGATCTGATATCAATAAGAAACGACAGCTTCCAAGTTCATCCCCATAACATACAGTGCATCTACACCCCATAAGATACAATGCGCGGGTTATTGTCACGTCTATGGCCACGCCTGATAGCCCGGGCAACCACCATACCCTAGCTGATCAGGCTAGCGCTTGTCCCCAGATTATGGGGTAGCTTCTCTTATTCGCTGCAGGAAGCATTTTAACGAATTTTAAACATTTAATTCTACCCTGGCCCACGAGCTTGACGTATCTCTACTCAATATTACGAAAAAGATCCATCCCCAATTTCGAAGGTCAAAGTAAATTAATAAAGTTTTAGATTTATAACCTATGCCCTTAATTTGCGTTCCTCATTCAACAACTGCAGGTGCGTATCGTGCATCATCATACGACATGGGTACCTTGGTGTGCACTAAAGATTATGCGAAAGATGACGGTTGACGTTTGAAGCTGTTATCGCACCCTTACGGTGGTAAATGCGTGCCATGATCTTTGCAAAGTTTATTGATCAACAGTCAAGATATCATTTTCTAACAATATAGAACAGATTCTTCTGTAAACTTCGACTCTATTCCACTTAGATAAGATGTGATATAGTTCACCATATCGGCTGCATCAATTGTGGTCATACAAGAGTAATGTCTTCACATCTCTTCAACAGCAATGTGTCCTCGAGTAGATATTTTTTGACACTATCGGACGCTATTGTCTGATTGCATACGAGCAGTTACTACTAAACACAGTCTAGCGTCACACCGTTACGACATACACGTAATCGCAACATACATTTAGTTATCTAATTCACCCAGATAAGCGGTCCATATTTGGTCTTCAATCTGCACATGGATATTCCATGCAAAGCGTTGCCTAATCATAATCGATACCACAATGAGAGCGCTGATATTATATTCCAACGGGTAAATATTGCCCCCTCATTTTTGATTCACAATGCTAAACATACACACGATCAAGTATTTGCGGACCTCTTAGATTAAGCATGACAGAAATTAAAAATGTTCTTTTGTCTCCACTAACTATAATTAAACATAACGCAGTTTACATATTATAATGAAATATTCAATTTATGTGTGCAACAAGGACTTGGATGGACTTAATTTGGTTGAAGGGGTTATGTCGGAAATGGGTATATATACATAGCAAAAAGGGTCGCGTTAGGCTCATGGAGTTTGCACGATAAATGCTCCGCAATGTGTTGGTTTGCCATGCCAGGACATGTTTGACAATTATACCTGCTTGCTTAGAAAATGGATCACTGGAGACTTGGCATGGGTTTCAAAAATTTAAAAAGAATATAAAGGAAAGAATTTAAATATTATTCGTCACTACCAAGTATTGCACTAAACAGATTTCATACATTTTCGATTTTGGCCAAATTACCATGTAGCCATTGTCGTCTTCTTGCTAATATTGATTGAATCCGTGCCAAATCACCTATATATGCAGCCATCAATCATTTTGGAATGCAATTGCAAAATATGTTTCTCAGACTATGTGGCATGACTACGTCGTTGGCATGTAAGGCTTTCATAGAGTTTATAATGACATCAAGCTAGGTACCCAATGGCACCATATTTTTTGCATGTAAATACCCTCGAGCAAGCGCAACATACTGGTGTAATTAAACGTGGTTGTAGAAACTCAAATCAATGACACTTTGACATGGGAAATCAAATGTTATTGGGCATCAAGCTATATTATCTGCTGCCGACAAAAACATGAACCCTAAACTTATTACTACCATTGTGAGCAATATCTAAGCAGCACAATATATAGCGGTTAACATAATTCTTGAAATATTGTCCTTGAAGCACACATCGAGCTGCTGCTTTTAAAAGCTGTTCAATAAAAGGGCTTCATAAGAGACTGTTCAGCCCCCATATTTATAACGAGGTTGCCCAGCAAGCTGACTGGCAACCGCACCATGGAAATCAAAAGTTCAAATATTTCAGACTTTCAGTCGCTACGTGGCGAAGCGGTCTCAGAAAATAGATCCTCACTTCGGCTGTCGCCATTTTTGTTGTCGGAAATAACCTTTCCTGCTTGTCAGTCTTATATTTTGCGCAATGATGCCTACAACTGAAATAAGTGAAGATTTGATGCAATCTACATTTTGTTAACCTAAGCGGAAGTATACACATTGATAGCGAGCGCGTATTGATTTACAGCTAACATTCGTGTGGTTCATGGTGGTAGGGAGGCACCGTTATCGATGGAGCCACACAACTAATAAAAACAGATTGAGTAAAGATGGCATTATTTATGTCTGTATTAAACGTAGCAATGTTTTAATACAATGATCCCTGCGTGCTCGATATGGGCTTAGCAGCTTCTTTAACTTGGCTAGCAAGCTGTTCCACTGGGTCAAAATTCGATGTGATAAAACATTTCGTTTTAAGTTCTTAGCGATTCCTGTATTTTAACTAAGTCGTAATGATATCCTTGTTGTTTTCAAGAAGCTGACAAATGTAAATTATTGCGCATATTACCTTATCCTTAAAAATTTTTTTAAAACCTCTATGCGAATTCTACCTCGTTCTATGAGGTTTCAGTTCCAACAAATGTACCTTGTTCGTAACTTAACTCATACCAAGCCATGACGCGCTTTGATGTTTACATTTTCAACATGTCTGTGTCATAAAGAATGTATTGAGACCATGCGCGAATGACGTATTCTAGATCAGGCCAATCAAATGCTTCTAATAGTTTGATAAAGACGTCTTTAGCGACAGTTGAACGTTGATCTGATCTCCCCGAGGACTCTGCTTGTCTTTGTAGCTGCTGCTCAGCTATTCGTTATAAGGTATGAAAAGCTGCAGTTAGGACACTTGAAACCATTTCCTGTCGCATTTCCTTAAGTGCAGCGCAGCCGATGTAGGGTCAACAATGTTTGTGAGAATTTCGTCATGGAATGCTAAGGTCGTGGTTTAAGACATTCTTAACAGCTATGTACACAACACAGCTTTGTCACTATTGGGTAATAGTTACACAATCGAGAAAACTTGGTATGCTTAAGCGACATATTACTATGGGCTGTGCTCTGTGAATGTGATTAATTGACGTGGACCAGTTGAACCGCGATAAACGACTGTTGCTCTTGACTTTTAGGATAGTGTTGGTTGTTGTTTCCATATAACGAAGTCGCTGTTATCAATATTTTTTCCTCAGACATTGCAAAGTCAACAACGGATCCAGTTTGTACAATCATAAAACGTGATTTTTGCTGGATGTGTGGCGGATCCTTCAAGTACATTTCGCTTTTCCTATCGCTAATACACATTATGACTACACTTCAGCTTCCATAGGTCGCCCAATTGAACATTTGTTTATATATATTCGGCTGTACGAGCCACATAAATCGTAAAATATACTAATTCAGTTTTGGCGCATGAATTCCCATAGTCACCGGCATACTTTCGAACTTTACATGCACCACGCATATATAATCTGTCATGCCCTAAGAACCTTTGATTTGAGTCCCGACAGAAGCGAGATGCTTACGAGAAGCTGCGCGAAGTGGGTTGATGTATTGTTTGTAACCTCGCTGAAAGGTAATATCGATCAAAGCTGCCCATCATTCACTGTGCTACTCTTCGGTCACAGCTTATCAGCATCACTCAGCTCTGCCTTTTGTGTTAAAGGTGGCTGGTTGTGGCATATAATAAATGTGTCTCCATTGACGCTGTTATTTCTCATTAGAGACTCCTGTGACACTTCCAGCGACACATCCCATGGAGTCTGTAGCCATGTGCAAAATACAGGATTCTCTCTCTCTCTCTCTCTCTCTCTCTCTCTCTCTCTCTCTCTCTCTCTCTCTCTCTCTCTCTCTCTCTCTCTCTCTCTCTCTCTCTCTCTCTCTCTCTCTCTCTCTCTCTCTCTCTCTCTCTCTCTCTCTCTCTCTCTCTCTCTCTCTCTCTCTCTCGCTCTCTCTCTCTCTCTATATATGCATGCATATATTTATATATATTTATATGTATATATATATATATATATATATACATATATATAAATGTAGAAATATATATCTTTTAATACATATTTGCACATATTAAAATATAGAAATATATTCATTTATATATATATATATATATATATATATTAAATATATATATTATATATATATATATAGGATATATATAATATATATATATATATATTATATTTAGTATATATATATATATATATATATATATATATATATATATATAGATATATATAGATTATATGGAGTATATATGGTATATATGTATATGTACATATCTATATATACACATATATATATATATATATATATATATATATATACATATATATATATATATATATATATATATATATATATATATATATATATATATATATATATATATATATATATATCTATATATATATATATATATATATATATATATATATATATATATATATATATATATATATATATATATATATAACCTGATGCGTCCGTCCTAGCGTTGATCTTGTAATTGTTGCATGAAATTTATAATGCACATTAAATAGAGGGGGTAAATCAGACTGGCAAGGCCATGTCATTGGATCCAGCTAATCATGTTTTTAATACCTAATCAGGATAAGATCATTCTACAACACAACTGGTGGCGTGCCTTTGTGATTTGTCGCTGTGATCCTTCTTCCAAGGTTACCATCATTCATTGGACGCACAAAGCATGTGACACCCATGTACCTTGTTGACAATGTCATATAAATTCATGCAAACGGTATTCAGCTGACAGCTGCCTCTGAATAAATTTGGCTCGACAGAAATCCATCTCAACTTCTATTACCGATCTTTTTTTAGTTCAATATCTGTCGACCCCTTAGTCAATCGCCAACCTCTTCCTCTCAACTGCAATCGCTCTACCCAGAGTACATTTCACTTCTTAAATGAAACATGGAAGATCTGATAATTGGATAAATAGTTTTGCTATGTGGCGCAGATGAAACAATGCGGGATATCCATTGCTTGATGAGAACCAAGTTGAATGACTTTTCCAATACTTTTTCATGTACAAAATACGATATTTCATGTCCAAATGTTCTAACTGGTATATCGAAAACACTGAAGTCCAACCACCTCCAGCCCCCTGTCTGACCGCATTCCGGTGCTGAATACGCTGACGGGTTGCTTGCTTATAGTGAAATCGTCTTGTAAGCAACAAACATGCCATGGTAATAAGCGCCGGATTCGCGATTCTAGTTAGGCCTGCACAGTTATCGAATGAGAAACGGGAGTATAACTGTATGAAGTTTACTATAAACAACACAATTCCGTGACCCTGACCCCTGGGCGCCCTGCAATTGTAAAATGAACAACGAAATAGGCCACCAACAAGTGTGATTGATGGCAATTAAAATGATTAATCATTTTCACCACCATCTCTACCACTACTATTCAGCCCCAGTTTTCTTTCATCATTATCTCAAGATAACTTTCCGAGTCCGCCTCCGCGGGGCTTTATCATCTCATGTGATCAATAAAGGCATCTAACACATCTCGCTTTGACGAGTAATATATTCTAAGGTGTAGTTAGACCAACAATCAGCAGCTATGGCCTTCAGTAGAGGCCTATCTAATGTCGAGCCCAACTTGGTGGTGTGGTGTACAAAGATCTAGTTTCCTTTATACATGTGAAATAGACATACTGCTATTTTTTCTTTCGACTCAATTCGCTGGTGTCACAGGAAAATATCACAGCCTTATCACAAGTTTATACCAAATTAAAACAAATTCGAAACGGAGATATTGGCATTGATGTCGTCTGCTGACAGCCAGGCTGGCATTTTGTTAATTGCTCCCTTTACGTGGAGTGGTGCAGCACATGCTTATAACAGAATGATCGCTCAAATTGTCATAAACAAAACTCTGGTGCTTATACGAACAAATGACCAATGCGTTTTCACTTTTCTGCTATGCTAGTGTTGAAACCATGAACCGGAACAATGACCGGGTAATCATGACATGAGCGCCAACTCTGTCTACGAAGCATTGAAATCTTTAACAAAAACGCCAATATCCTTGAGAGTGCAGACGTCTGTTTACCTGCAACGACATCATCTTGTTTGTGTAACACTCCTAGACAACTTCACTAACTTTCTCAAATCTAAAAGCCTCTATAAGCGTTCCGTCAAATGTACCTAGATAATGACTATGCCAACCAAACCTTTGCTCGCAAAAGGTACCGGCAGGCTTTCGGTGCTAGAAAAGGAATCGTTTTACATTGATATGAAATAATTTTAATACCAGTCGCTGTGATTATAATAGTAGGATGTGAGTAGCCGCTTGTTAGGGTAGGCAGCAATGAGTCACACTCTTCACTCGAATCAAATCTTAAAATATTATTGATATCTGCCATCCGCGGTGTTTTTCATTGCTTAGACATCGGAAGTGCAATTGAACGCTGAAGTGCATGACACAGCCAATCCAATGGTATCTCATGGTCACAGTTTTTTGCTACCTAATCTACGTTATGCTCCATCAATATTCAATCAGAGCGAGTTATTTGAACTAGGTATTTAATGATTTGTACATTGAAAATATGTCACTGCGGTGGTCTGATTTGATATATCTCAGGTTAACTAGTGCTGTGCATGTAGTAGATGCATAATGCGTATGGTATGATATTGACATGAGTAACCGGCTTTCATTAGATTAAATATGTTCCAAATTTTAATTGCAGTTTCAATCACCACCGCACCTCATCATCTGGCCGGCTGCGTCGGTGTGAATATGCAGAACTTAACGGATGAGATTATTTGAACATAATGCAATGTTAGCATACCATTACTAATATTGTCGTTCCAGGCAATTAGTACATTTTATGAAAAATTGAAAAATAATCGATAATATTTCCAACAAATAGAATGATATTGTAGAAATTGATACAACGTTTACATGGGAAATGATAGATTAGACATATACCTGTAGGGTCCTGTTATGTAGCGCCATCAGTAGGAGCAGCCAGAGCGTGAAATAGGACGGGGTAAGGTGTTAATGCAGAGCTACTATAGACGACTGAATTGAATATAGTCAGCGCGATTTTGCCGAATGAGAGACATATTTCCAAAAATTTGCATGAATTAAATTTGGCATTGAAAGGACTGTTTAACTGTTTATATTCTAATTGATGGTATTTATCCTGGAAATGTTGGTCACCAAACTGAATAAAGTAGCCGACAAATAACGTTATCATAGCTGCTTCGATTACCAAATTAATAAGCACTATTTACTCGAGTTAATGTCTCATGTCGTACTAACTTTTAAAAATACATTGTTACTTTAGACTATTTGGAAACTGCAGTATGTAAATTTACAACAGAAAATAAATAATGGAAAGATAACTAGATTAATTGGTTGTTTGTTATATTGTTATGCATAATCATATACTGCACATCGCTATTGATAGTGACGTAGCAGTGCAATGCCAAAGACAGTGGCAAAATCTATATGAGCTCTACGTAAAACGATAAAATTTCGAACATCGCACAACATGCTGATGTAACAGTATGGTTGGCGTTGTGACAGATTTTTTCACTAGATATCGTGGTGTGCTATTTGCTTTAGTCTGCAGAGATGTTTATATTAACGAAGAATTTAAAAATACGCTTATTGTTGCAAATGTAGATTTCAGACCAAGCAATGCTACGATTTGGTGTGTGATTAGTTGTAATCTTGTATAAAACTTGTTATTATATAACTTGACAAACCATTTAATGTTAAAAGCATAATGAACATATGAAGCATAGTAATGGCACAGTTAACCTTGACATTATCATATGATGTCAATACTGATGTATTTGTGAATTTGCTTTAGAAATTATTGCGAAAGTCAGATATAATGAAAGGTTGTTGCTAGCTCGAACAGAATATCGATCATACTTTGCCGGTCGTAGCTACAATCTTGGTAGTGATCAATATGAAGTGCTCTACGAATAAAGGAATCAGACGCAGTCAGGCGCCTGAAAGACGGCGCTTTGAAAAACCTACGCACTTTAATTCACAACATTTAATCCAGGCTACATATGTATCTAACGTAATACACATAACACAGCCGAATATCTAAAAGGCTACCACACAGTGACCGTTCTGCTTGGCATTCTTACTATTGCATTCAAGTTTATAATAAACCAGTAGTATAGAATGAGATCAAGCGGCGAAACGAAGCAATTATAATTCATAAGCTGCTAATTTGAAATTCGTAAGGTTAAGGATTGTACATTTGCACATAATAGTAGCACACAGCGCTGTGCGTCAGGTACGGAGATTATGAAACCCACACGTCCTGCTAACTCACGGACGACCCACCACCCTCGACGGCCGTGAGTCTGCCTGTCAATTCTTTGACCGTTATTTCTGGGTCCTTTACTCTGTCTTATATCACAAATTCCATTTTCTTGCTTCTCCTCCAATATATAACCACCCCACGTCGATAGGTTTTGACAATTGCGGCGCGTTTATCTCCATCTGCTTCTAACTGTCT
Organism: Urechis unicinctus; assembly: GCA_034190875.2. Lineage (NCBI taxonomy): Eukaryota > Metazoa > Annelida > Polychaeta > Xenopneusta > Urechidae > Urechis > Urechis unicinctus. The sequence continues at coordinate 37,073,684 of CM067342.1, read as the reverse complement.
TGGTAGCTGCGAGATCTCTTGAAGCCTTAATGACTGAGCTGCATCAGTCGCAACTGTCGGTTGTCGTGTTCATTCTGAGTACTAGCATACAGGTCTGCAAGTTGAATTAAGGTCGCTTCTGTGTTCGCATTAGATGCATAAAAGCTTATTACATTACCTTGTCCTAGCTGTAAAGGTTGGTCAAAAGGAGCTCTCGTCGCTGTTGTTCAGTCTGAATCAGCCCTGCTTTATTAACGTCTGGTGTGTCTGACTCCCGCAATCCCTCAATGAACACAGTCTCCTCTTCCTCTGTCCCGGCTGCTCTTCTCTGTCGTGGTCAGATGTTGTTTTGTCAAAACCATCTTGCACGTGACTTTGCTCGGCCACAAAATCAATGCCCAAGAACAATGATATGCTGTCAGAGGTTGCCTTTAGCAGCCGCCACGCAAAGCGTCTGGGTCCTCACCCTAAAATACAACTTTGTGCAGTAGGAACTATGTGAGCAGACCCGATGGGTAGTACTCTTTCATACGGAGGACCGTGACTCGTTTGAATACGCCCTGTGTGAGAATGATATAAAACAACAAGGGAGGAACAGAGACCAAGCCAAAGCTGCTGCTGATGACAGATCAACATGGCGCATATGCCGTTGCTCGGACAGTTTGGGGACGATGATAACACAAAATCTATTGCTCGTGAACACGCTGATGCCGGCTGTAGTATTGGTTGCTGGGTTAGGCGTTATTGTCTGAGCGGCATACAAATATATTAGATTTCGGCCGCCTGTATTAGAAACAAGATTGCTCCTGATAGCATCATTGACACAGACACGGCTGCTGCCCCAGAAGATGAACCCAGCGCTCCTGAGCCAGACTCCTCTGTTGACGAGATACGCTGGCTGCGGTCACAGTCAGTGGTCAGGCCAGTCATTACCGTTGATACACACCACCTGACAATGGACGGGGTTGAACCAATGATGAACGTTGAGATCACCAAGCTGTATGTTCGAGAGGAGGCTCGGCTGGCTGGTGGTAAGGCGCGCACTCTTGGTCAATACATACAGCTGTAATCAGGTATTGGTTGGTATGTAGCAAGTTACAGACCCTACTCATTTGACCTTCGGCAGGCTTATCGGAGTGGGCCTCCATCTGTACTTTTCCCGGGCCACAATGCTTGCCGCGTGGTTGGTTCCAAAGTCTGTGTCTGCTAGGGCCACGTCGCCCAGATTAGCATCGACCAGGCGTGTCCATTTTGGGCGATGAGCACTATTGGCCATCGCCCCCCCCCCCCCCCCCCGATAGCTCCCACTGTTATGGATGTCCTCACCCGCTATTTCTTTCAAGACAATGACACGTATGAGAATCCTCGTTTGAGAAGTCTGCTTTGTCGTGAACAGTAGCGCCTGGTCTATGGACGCGCTCCTCTCACTACCTCAGTAAGCTCATGGCCTCTAATAGCACTTTCTAAGTTGTCTATGACCCTATTTGCAAAGCAGTTAAGGTTATCGATGCGGAGTGGCTCCAGATTGGTGGGGTATACATGTGTATATACATATATAAATGTATGAATGTATAAGTATTTATAAATATACACGTACATATACACACACACACATATATATATATATATATATATATATATATATATATATATATAAAACAATGTATATATTTATATATGTATATAAAATATATATATATATATATATATATATTTATATATATATATATATATAT
>CM067342.1:37036969-37069469 GCA_034190875.2 Urechis unicinctus | reverse complement strand
CGAATTCGCTGTATGCAGGATATCTCTCTGTTATTGTGCATTCTATTTGCTGGTCTGTGCAAAAACTAATAGTAGCCGAACACTGGCGTAGCCCTGACCAAATATGCACTACAGTAAAGTCTTGTGTTCGCCCACGACAGGTGCAATTGTAAGTGTTTCCGCTAATTTCCCGGGTCGGTGAGTGTGGTGTGCCGTCAGGGGAAATGTTGCAAAACAACATGAGGTCAAACAAAACATTGTTCGTGCTTTTTTCTGTTGCTGGGTTCTCTGAGGTCTTGCCCTGATGTATGCATTGTACTGCTTTGCAAACATAATGATAAAATTGTCGCTGTTCGTCCATTGATAATAGTAACATTCCTGGCAGAACGACGTGTGGCAATGGCGCGCTTATGTGTTGCATATAGACACTGAAAAAACTTTCCTATATGCTAGGCCTTCCAAGATATCGTTCAATTCATTTTATTATGCCAGCTAACACTTAATGCGCACTCAAAAATGGAATTGTATCATGATTAACACGGGCAAGGGCATCTAGATCATTCAAGTGGAATGATAAAAATGTCGTGTAGAGGAATGTTTTACATTAAGTCAAACATCCTGGAATATTCAAATGCCTATATATTACGCATTCGAAGGTTTCGGATATATTTCATTGAAAGGACGGATATATATCCAAGCTGAACATCAAATGAGTAGTTTGGTATTAATGTATGCAATATACATATCCACACTCAGCATTCCCACGGTACTAACGGTCCAGCGACTACTTAAGACCAAAGAAAAATTGTTAAATGTGTATCTTTAACGAGTACCCCTTAACATACTCAGCCCACCGAAGACTGGCCTTGTCAAACCGTTGGTAACTAGACCAGACATATTGGTAGTCCTTTTCAGTGTGATACGCCATGGGTATCGCATACAGGTATACAAATTATTTAATAAATTAGGTAATATAAGTGATGATTTGTTTTCTCAACCTCGCTCTCTTGGAAACTCATGACTAAGGAGACGTATATACATACACCTGTGCACAACCCGACGAACGGTTAGAGATGTTTAAAAAAATGGCAACTCGCTTCGGATTCGGATCTCTTTCAACCCGTTGTCTGCCATGGTAATCAACACCATCTCACTGAACTATTTAAATACCAACTTTATGTGCCTCAGCGACAAGGTTGTTGTGTTTCCAATTCATTTTAAGTGGGCTGTATACTGCGGTATGGATATAGTCTTTAATTATCCGAACGTCTTAAATCGTAAAATTAAAGGCTATTGCTGTAGTAAGTTCAAGTTTCGAGGTCTACAAAGTCAGGTTACTTGTAGCAATTATGCCTTAAACTGCCTACGCTTCTCTTGTTGTTCTGCTTTATGAGCACTTGGAAAGCTAGCCTTGACATATTCTAGGACATTATCATGTGATGATATCCCCCTCAATATTCGCAGGTTTAACCCTAAGTTGCCTTAATTGTCCTCACTGTCAGGCGTCACACAGAACTCGGCCTTGGTTTAATCCATGCCCCGGATGCATCAGGCATATTAAAAATGTCAATTATGCACTCTGCTGTAAAATTCAATGAAGCGGTTATCATTAAAGATATCGGTAAACTGTATTTCTCTATTTATTTACTTAAGGTTGTATTGGTCCGATTCAAGTCCATTCAGTTAAACTCAATCACATAACCGTTCTAGGGATTATCATGAAATAGGACTTGATCATAGCAATTAGTTGCAACATATTTCCAAGAACGTCTTGAAATGCTGTCACAAATCCACGCTAGCTCGCTAATGGATACAAAAACCTTTGATATTGAATTCTATCTTTGATCTGGTTGTGGTTTGATCATGTATATGAGAATTCATGTAATTAAGGTGCACCAAACACGCTTGTGTCATTCAATCTATTTGATGTCATTCCTACCCGGGGTAGGATCAGGGCGTAACATGTGTGTTCGTGTGCACTGTCGGCGTTCCTGTAGCAGAGAAAGCATGAACAATCCTTTCATCAAAGGTCATAATCATTGATTATGACGAACAGAACATGTGGTAGTATCTTGTAGACATTACTTTACCCTTTCGTTGCTGATTTAAGTTTCAGCAGCCTACTATCCCCTGATCTCCTAAGTTAAGTATCTGTCAGCCCTTCATTCGAACGCCAACCTCTGCTGATGTGGAGTAACTGCAGGATTTTAGCAACTTTGTATTCGCTTTACTTTTCTCTTCATAAAAGAACCTAGGAAATCGCTGACAACTTATATCGCCGTTCTGCACATGGAAAGTCCAGCTCAAATCAGTTCTACATTCCGGCCAAATGACGATTTATTCGACGTCTTCGGTGTTCGAAATAATTTAATGACTGTCACAAGTAAAGATCATTGAAGTGGCGCTATCCAGCTGATAAGTGGTATGTAAACATGCGCAAAACATAAATAGGCCACAGGACTTTATAAAACACCAAGTATAGCGATATGCAATGTAAAGGTAGTAATACTGCAATATAAGCAGCTGTGTAGATCATATTCGTTGCATTTTTGTTGCATATAAAGGGGGTCAATAGAAGGTGCATTACAAGAGATAGCTTTCTATTACATAACTGTGGAGGGTCGAGTAATAGGAGATCAGTAGTGCAATGAAAATGTCATTGCAATATATTGATAATAATTATCATAATTATACCATCCTTTATTCATATTGCGTACTGTGAATGAATCAAATACTTCTATGCACTTTGTGCGCCGGCTTCTCAGTCCAAACGTAATATCTAAGGATGATTTCATTTACAAGGTTTGGTAATACAGAACTCGACTAAACACTGTACAGCTTCCTAGGAAGAGAGTTCAATGGCGCTTGTGTTTGTTGATACCCGCTCTGCTCCCATTATCGAATTAGGGGTAACGAAGCCCCTACGACCCATCTGTAATTGGTCAAAGAAATTCGATATACAATATTTGAGTTTTACCATACACGTATTACTTCGATTTCGGACGGATTGTAACGCCCAAACCCATCATTTGTGTTGTGGCGTGAAATTGATGGTTCTAGTGATTGTACCTTTATCATCATGCAACCTCTTTGATGAATCATACAAAACGTGCGCCAAGAACATCTCGATGATGGAATGCCTATTCTTGCTGTATTGACGTGCATCAACTTGTCTCGGGCATTGCAGTATGAGTGCTGTATTAAAATCCTCGAACCTCTCTGATGCTACCTCTCGGCTGACAACAATCGTACTTTTTTGTTACCTTTTCTGACCAATTACATAAAATTCAGACCTATAAATCCCAGTGAATCACCAGGGAGAGTCATTCCCAATTTGGTAGGATTGGAAACAAGAAAAAGGAGTAGTTTATGTTAAATTTGACATTTTGCCAATTAATGTCCCTTCATCTGCGTCTTGCTATTTATCATTAACATGTCGGGAATTACAAACGTATTGTCAAATTACCCGAAATTTACAGAATACATTTTCAATGTCCTCGAGCAGTTTATGTGATGGAATTGGTGGGTATATATGTGCCGTAGGATGTTCAAGAGTCAGTGCTTTTAAAGCAATGAGGAAGATATATGTTAACAGGGTTGTTTACAGTAACAAGATGCTGGTGTGGAATGGACAGCGTTACTATGGAAGATGTCAAACTAGATAGCAGGATGATGATGCACATACCACTTGTTGCGGAAAATGCGATTGACACTGTGTAAAAAACGGAACCACGTCCTGTATTGAGTACGGTTTTTGCCAATTCTGTAATGAAATCATTGGAGCTTCTATTCAATCGTTTTCAATATTCATTTTCAACTTTCCCTATTATCACTCATTGTTTTGCTTATGCCTTTACAATTTTACTAGATGGCCCTGACAAATCTCAATTTAAAAAGACATCTTCTATCCTAGAAAAGTTCACCACGCCTATTATTGGTTGAATCTTCTGTAAATCGTTTATCGCTTGGTGATCATTTGCATAAATTGTACAATTTTTATATCCGAATTCACGGGTTGCCAATTAGAATATGCTATACCTAATTATCTAAATAAAATATAGGCCGAGCAAGGGTCACATTTTGCGACCGGTGATCAGTCCTGATTGGAAGAAGCAGACCTCAAACAACCACCGATTAAACATATTGGTGAGTCGACTGATTATTGGCGATCTAGCAACACCAAATAAGTTCAAGACCATTCAAGACAAATGTAAAATGTCGTTCCTAGCTGGGTAATCGCAATGATGTTATAATTTGCAGTATGGAGTAAAAACACCTTCCCAGGTCGTCACAGGACTACGAACACATAACATGTTAGGTTCTAATGATCCAATCCAACTATCTCCTCCACATCACTCCAATCCAAGGCCATATGCTCTGACCGTGCCATCCCACTTGCCTATTTATGATGCTAACATATTGTGTTAACAACCTGTTATTGCCGACATCATCAACTTCGTGCACCCATTCGATCGATCTCGTAGGATGTTATCGACATACGTTTAATTGGGTGACCAGTTATATACTATACAATGGACAGTTTGAATTTTGAATTAAACGTTAAGTCGACTATCGTTTGACGGTATTGACCATAATATTATGCAGGAACGTATATCAATACGGAAGACTGCCAGGACGGAAGGACTAGTGTATGGAGAGTTTGAAATCAGTGTACCACATACGTTATTAAATAGAAATAAGTTTACTCCTAAGTTCATAATCACGGTGGAAAGTCTCGCGGTTGAATAAATGTATTCATGAACAAATGATTAACATAGAGACTTAGCACCTCGACAATACATGAGTCTGGATAGATGGATAAGAAGTGCACCAACAAAATCAGCAACCCATTTGGTGATACATATACTGCTACCTACATCGAGCAGATACTGTCCAACTTGTCCTGATTTAATGAAAAGGATTAAAATAGTATAAAACAAGGCATCGTCAGTATCGTAGTCAGCGCGGTGAGCAAGTGGCGCTGCCATGACGGGTTGTGTAGAATCAAATGACAAATGCGTTATCCGTGAGTATGATTAAGCGAAAGTCAAAGGGAAAAGAATAATTAAGGCAATCATCGGAAGCATTTACACAAAGATCAAGTTTGACGAAAGATCATACGACTTAGTCCTAAATAGCATACGAAAGGCGAGGCCAAAGTTTCACACGAATTGAAAAACCAGGTTAAGATGCCAGTGCTTGCCATTGGGTTGATGTGTACGTAGTAAGAAGGATGAGAACAACATAGTGTGTGCAATATATTCCGGGTCGTTGCAAGTGTCTAAATGGCTGAATGTCTCTAGTCATGTACTTCCGGCCGATGCAGATATCGAAGCATGACAATTTTAGTCAATCTCGAAAACAACGATTGGTATGGAATGTAGATAAATAAAATGAGCAGTCGGTAGCTGATGCAAATTATACATCTTTGTATATTCCTATTTTTATAGCATAAATCAGCCGTGATTATCATTTATTATACTGGCAGTAACATATCTAGTTACCTCACGGGCAATCAGAACTGGCATGGAGCAACACGAGGAAAAGTCGCTTCTTTTAAAGGGTGCGCCAGAACCCAGTCGCGACATATTTAATTACCGATTCTCCTAGGGAATAGACATTAATCACATTAAAGATTTCATTGAAGAGAATCAAATCACTGTCAGATCCATCGACAAGATCTCCAGTACTGCGTCAAAAATCGTCAGTTTCAAGGCGGCAATTAACGGTTCTCGTCTTGATACCGTATTATCCGCTGATTACTGACCCAAAGGTGTTTGTGTGCGGAGGTAATTCAAGTGCATTGGTCCATTTTTGTAAATTTTTGCTCCTGCATAAATGGCTACATATAACAAATTAACGCTCATGTTTTATAATTGTAAAGGACATGCTAATAATCACATAGCTTATATTCAGCCATTGCTGCAAAATTGCTATATTCTGCTACTTCAAGAAGATTAGTGTTTACAGGAAAACCTATGCATATTTGTGTTACTGTGAACAGGGGTCAACGAGGGACAACGTGGATGTGCCATTGCTTTTACATAGTCACTTGATTGAATGATAGAGCCAAAGACATCTTATTGTAACAGACCTAGTGCTTGCGTGATAACAGTACCTCACCACGCAAATGCTTCTTATTTCTGCTTACATGTTGTGCGACTCAAACTGTAATAGTAATACTGAATTATATCGAGGTGATTTGAACGAGATAACGTCTTTAATTGCGCGTAGGATTGTGTAGAATATGTTGTCATTGGTGGAGTTATCTGACTCAAGGCACACTACACTGCTTAAGCGATTGGTGCGAACGAGATTCAGTAATTCAGCATAATGAGTGCATGTTCTACTGTGGATTATACATAAAAAAATTCGTTTTCGTATTTTACGTCTTGTATTGCTCATTTTATTGTATCTGATAATATGTTTCAATTTATAACCGATTATCATTGATAACACGAGGGTCATAACCTGTCAGACCATTGTCCTTTAATTTTAGAACTTGATATTCCTGTTGAATAAGTGCCCGTGAAGCGCAAAGTATTGCACACTGTGCCTTACATTATCTCGGATAGCTCATCACGCTTAATAGTAGCCAGCGCATCTATCAGTTGTTATTATGTGGTGCTAAATAAACACCTACGTCTATGCACCTCGTTTTTTGTATGGTAGCTATGTCTGAGACACGAAATGTTAAAGTAGTTCTCTTAATCCTTGCCATCTGTATCCCGCTCCCCTCGTCAGTAGTGGAACGTTAATATTTGCATATAATTTGGTTCTGTAATCCGTAAGTTTTAGCGGGTTTGGAAATATTTGGCGTGTATTTCTGTTCGTTACAATTATATTCTTAGGTAAAGCGTTTGCCTTCTATATCAACTGAGGGATTTGTCTAAAATTTGCTTTGATGGGTTTCTGTTGATACATCATTGCAATTCCGATGCCACCAAACTAAGTTGTAGAGCAGACGAAGCGTCTACGGTCAGAGTCATTTCATACCTGTTTTATTTGCCATATTCCACCATATAACTCATTTAAAAACTTCCTGCAAATATGGGGAAATATTTACTACCGTCTTTAATAAATATGCCGCTTGTAACATTGCGTGCTGTATTAGGATTAAATATGTTAGTTATTAGTTTGGTGCTCTGTTACGTTACTCTGGGGGATCTTGTAATCAGAGCATATGAACCAGCGCAACATTTGGTCGTTAGATCATCTACACTCGTTTCCTCATCGTCATTTCACAAATATAGACAGGTCTGCAGTTTAAGGTTCCAAGAATAAATAAAGGATGCTAGTTCAATGTGTATCACAATAGTGCGCAGCTCAATAAAATTGTCCACCAACCTACCACCAAATAGAACACTGCATTGTTCAAATCTCATATTACGCCCTGCAGGGTGATATGTTAATGTAGAGGAACTGCAGGATTCATTGCAATTTCCGCCGAATAGAATAATTGCGTAGGATTTAATACGTTTCCATCGGAATGAGAGATGAGGCACATATATATTATATATATATATATATATATATATATATATATATATATATATATATATATATATATATATATATATATATATATATATATATATATATATATATATATATATATATATATATATATATATATATATATATATATATATATATATATACATTGCCCGAGTATATTGACCTTTTCATTAGCAATTCTTACAGCTTGCTATATTAGGCCGGTGGTCGCTGTGTGATTAATGACCTTCTTTGCCCCTCATTACAGGTAATGAGTTCAATCAAGCAGACTTAAGCCTAATCAGCTCCGACAGATACCGCATAGTTTTATTATTGGGGTTTTACTGCTGCGTATGATGTAAACTGAAGAAAGAATCGGTGTAGGCCTGGCATGGGCATGTTGCATTATTGCAGTAATGTCTATCATATCCTCTTTACATTTCCAAATCAGGTTTAATTATCCAAACGATAATGTCATGCTCAATCATCGTGAATGCCATCATATTATCGGAAGTTAAAATACATAGATTTTATGCGACGAAGGGGATGAATTGCAATCATAACGTATTTCTTATGCAGGCCCCAGGTCTACAGCTATGAATCATAGATAAATGGTGACCATCTCGATATCTCTTTGTATTGCTGCTGCTTGTGAATAATCAAGGCAGACCAATTGTTTACGCTAATCATTTGATGACGCCTTCAGGCGGGCACACATGTTTAGGATGAAAATCAATACGGCCAATAGGCAAGCAGATAGTGGTTGTTTTCTTATATAAAACATATCTGGTTCGGACAGAATGTCGTTGACACGACGTTGACGATATTACCCCGGCTGTTCATAAGCACGATTGGTCAATGACGTAGCAGTAATGATTTCTGACTTCGTGGAGCAAAATCTATGGGTAGAAGAAGCAAAGACGCCATCAGAGCAAATGCTACCCCATCATGTCACTGGTCAGATGGATGGCTACAAGGTATTGTTATAAAAGCGTTTATGTACATGTGAAATAACCACACAAGCACCAAACGGAATGTACGAAATGAATGTGAAGATAATATCTAACGAGGTTTTGACATTTTAAGCAGTTATTACTACACATACCAAATTTTGCTTAAAAAAGGTAATGGAGAGAGCGACAATCATTGAAAATGCATTTGGTTGCACATCCGATGCTGATTTGACAAACGGCCGTTTTAAACCAACCATGATACTATGTAACTCCTTGATAACGTAGAATATCGTGTAGCGCGTGCGTGATATATAACAAACACAAAGTGATTGTGAGTAGTTACAAAAGAGTACTGGCATGTGGTTGTTTGATAACATCATTCCTAGTTGTCTTCGATATATTGGCTTGTCAAGACATGATGAAAATATTTACTCACTCTATTGATGATGTCTTTCGTGTAAAAAGAGGCAGTGAAGTAACCATGCAGTCAAACAGACCTTGTCAATTATTCTACTCAGATTTGTAACTGTATATATGCTTATTCTCATCAGAATCCGACTGATATATTGCTGTCAAGACAATACTATGGGTAGTTCAATTAAGCAAACATCCAGTCAACATCATTTCTTCAAGACGTACATCTCATTTGTCATCTGGGCATATACGATTCAACACTCTACTCACATAATGAAAAATGCATTAAAGGTTAGACAATGGCATGATTTAAAGCAATCGTAATGATATCGTGTCGTTCAAGATTTCATTTGGTATATTGAATTATCGGTGCGATTATATAGTCAGTGTTGAAGCCATCGTCATTTACTCACAGGCAACAGTGACAACAACTGTGACTAATATTGGTGAGAAAAGTAACCCTACAGAATTCGTATGAGCACAAACATACAGCCAGTCACATGAGTTATTCACGATAAGTGCTGAACGTCATCCCAGGTGCAAACACTCTCCAACCCACCTTAAAATAGGCTCAGTATCTCGCTATTGTGTGCGCTTCTGTTGATCCGTGGGCCCGTGATCCAGCGATGGTACTTATATTGCATTGGTCGCTATACGTCCTTCAAAGTCAATCGCCTTGCAACCATCAACAGGAAGTTGTCCCTCATGAAAGGCAGACTTCAGGATCATTAAGATAATGGGTATTGTATATCGACTTTCATGGATGATATGAAATCTGACAACATTGGATGTTATACGGGAACATTGGACATAGTGACATTATTAAATTCCATGTCTGATGGCCTGATGCAAATGAGACTACCCGGGTGTAATTGACAAGTGATGATCATAGTACGTGACTGTATTCGGTCAATTGCAATGTTTTTAAATCGAATTGATAATGAAAATATTACAGTTCACAGCTTTTCAATAAATTCCATTTGGTCCGATGGGAGCCAATGTAAATTATATACAGTATAATGTGTTCTATAGGGTACATTGTGATGCATCATAGAGTCGTACCACTTCGTGTGTACGTGTTTCCGTGCATTTTTCATCGATACGTAAGCCTGATTTGGTATATATGTGACGTTATAAAATAACAGAAGTCATGGTAAATGATATCGCTATGGCATCATTGCAAGACGCGCCCTCGCAGCTGTTAACCTGATGCGGCACTGTAAAGTTAGAATACGATAGCCAGCATTGTCGAAGCAGAAGCAACGTTGGTTATTTTTCCCGAAGTTTACCTTGGCGGAGCATTTGAGATGTTTTCAGGGAACTTACCCCATGTATGCATAAAACTTTGGTTAAGGGCCTTTCCTAGGCATTGTCTTAGTGTGAACATATCGGCCTTTTTTATTTTCATGTTGATATTGAAAATAACTAGACTTTGATCACAACTGACCATGCATATAGAACATTTAATCCAATGGTTTTAGTTTAAGGCCAATTAAATACACACGCAACTCACCAATTGCAATTCGTAGATTTTTCCATACCGTATCTTTCGGATGCCGTAGCGAATTTCACAACGAAAATGTGTGCAGCGTCATTTACAATATTTGTTGACGGGCTACACGCCAACAAGAAAGGACGGTTCACCATGTACTAATCCTTTAGATATTTTCTGCATAGAAGGATCCATCTTCTTTTCAATCCGCCAATAATCTTTCATTATACCTGACCTTGGTACTAATTGCCATAGCAAATTTGCAAATACCTTGGACTGGCATCTCTACTAACCAGTATAAATGATCACTTAATTGCATTACTTTTATTAGTATTAAATATGCATTTACATATGCATATACCAGCGGTCTTCTCATTACATTTTGTAAAGTCAAAACACTATTTATATTTGATAAGCATGTTGTAAACCACTAAAGAGATGTTTTTCGAAATCAAAGGAGCTATTATCATCATGCTTTCTTTGAAGCATGGTTAATGGAATTACAAAGAAGTGGAACTCAGCTTTTCGATAATGTAAGCCGCTTATTCAGTTCAAATCGCGCTGATTACCATCGATTCAGTAGTAGATAGTAACCTTTTATTAAAACCGATCCCCATCCAATTTCACGCTTTGGCTTCCACGACTAATTTTGATCATATGACGGATGTAATTTCCCCTTCTCTAATGTCCATAGATACTCTGCCTAAAATTTTATGGCATCATTTTATTCGATGATGATTTTGTTGAATCACTTGAAATAACGTGACGCCGTAGTTTTGTTATGTTACCAGAGGATTAAAACAGTAGTGTGTTTCGTTTGTTCGATTGCAAAATGCTCGATAATGAAACTTTTATGCAATGTTTGTGCAATCATATAACAACAACGACATCTTGGATATAATGTTGCTCGGCTAGCGACCGCTGAGCGACGATGGTTGGTGCGAAACTGCGATGTATAACTTCAGTTCTATAAAGCTGATGATAATACTGTTTAATGATTCTCCCTATTCGGCTTACATCAATTCTTCAGAACATTATTCTTACGAAAGCCATTATCAATTCGTCACAACCTTGTAAAGCCTTGTGGTTTGTTGTCTCGAGAGCTTGCACAATTATTGTAGATTCACCGATTAAATTTGGATGAATTGTTTATTTCCATGGTGGTATTTGTTGCAATCAATAAAAGCGCTTACACTTTTCGTGTTCACACAACAGACTAAGGGTAAGATGCAAGCACTTGTCGAAAAAGAAACTATCTATTATGTACAGCAGAGTTATGTATATGTTTTTGTTTATTTCAATGTAAGTGCCGTGCAGCGCTCCAAACCGTAGTTTGTTAATGGGACAAGGCGGATATTGATCAATGGACGGGGATAATCACAGATAAACAGAACATAATGCATCCAGGCCGAAAATATCCACCATGTTTACCAGACAGACTGACAGTTGGTGATTTGTGTCAATCATATATGCAAATAGATAATATGCCTACCGATCAAATGGATTCTTAAAGTGGAAAGAATAATTTTAAGGTCAGTTACCAATGAAAAATGTGCCAGCTGCAGAGATCTCGAAATGAATTATATACGCAAAAGCGTGTTTTTAATGATTTGAACTGTCGACCTCACTATGTTTTCAATATCCCAGTTTGATGAACATTGGTAGTATCGGATGCCTTGATGAATATTCGGCATCTAAAGGCATTCGCCATTTCACGGAAAGTTCTGGGAATACTTAAATTTTTAACTGAGATTGCCATACCAACATCAGTCTTGTCGTGGTTAAATACGTACCGCATATCAAATTACACTTCTGTCCGTACATGTAATTTGATTCTGATTATTTGGCTGTTTAGCTATGACTCTGTGTATTGATGTGTCAACTTGTGTTCATATCTACTGCTCCGCTATCCGACTCAAGTTATAAGCCTTTACAAAGTCGTCTCGGAATTTATTACAAGGAAGCGATCAATGGCGCCGACAGTAGATGGCTATCACCATAGGTTAGCATCATATATAAGCCAGTTACATGAATCGATCAGTACAAAAGTTACGAGTCTAAATACGACACTTGTTTCTGTCTTCCCCCCGTCTGGATGTCAGCCTTTTTTTGCGGGCGTATATTTGAATGTCAGTTACTGAGGCACGCGGCTTCTCATAATCATTGCGATTTGCTTTAGGGAAATTACTTTGGAATGCTCCAAAATCAGTCGTAATACGATTGGTGTTTCCATAACCTATCGAAAGCACGATGAGCGGGGTTAGAGTTCGGGTTAGGGTCATCGAATGCAGTAGTTACAATATTCCTTCCAATTGTGTCTATTTCCTGAGTAGAGCATAAACACACATCATTTGGCATCACAGCCAAGGTCAGCAAACTCAATAAAAAGGTCGAATAAGATTATAGATTACACCAAGAATTAACGTGGCGCATCAAAATGACATAATATGAAGTTAGCTGACAATAAGAGATATTTTAGAATGATTGGATTCCAAGAAATGTCCCACTTTAGTACTACTGTTCAAATGCTTCCATTCGTAATGTATTTACTCCATGACGAGATTATCGTCTGCCGTGAGTTGAATGAAAAAACTGCTCAAATATTAAACTAAACTCTAGTCCAAGCATATTACGGCCATCTACATGTATCGCTAAACATACAGCCTCCGTCGGGGAACATACGTTTGTTAGATGTAAATTTTGTTCGCTGGTGGTTATCAATGGGGATGCATTGACATGTTGATGGGTATACAGTGATATCTGAGTCGATGAAAGATATTGACTTCAAATTTATGTCATTAGATTTGATATCACAATGTAAAATATTATGTAGCAATGTCCATTATGTATATGCGTGAGATACGCGGATAAATAAATATGCTGTCAAAACCAAAAAATTTAGATTTTTGTCCGCCATCTTCTATACCTCTCTCTGAACCCGTAAGGCAATGTATTATAAATCATCCGCTCAATAGAGAGTAGGCCGTGTTCTCCCCACCGCGGTGAAGGTAAATGATGTTCCGGCATACCTTGGTGTTGTAGTTTTTCTCAATAACCGCAATTGCAACCTCCTCAAAGGCCTGGCCCCAGAGGCAGGGGACGCTAAGGCGACCACCTACGTTGCTAGTTTTTTCCAGCTAACTTCTTACTTAAGCTGATTAAGTAGTTTTGTCCGATGACGGTGGAGTAGTCTCTTCCACCAATGTAGTGCTTTCTTTTATTCTCCCACTGAATTGTCTTTTGTCTGATCCCCTTTGCTCCTGTGTAGAGCATCCCACGAGAGGCCTGGGCTGGTGTAGTAGTTGGCCGGGTCCAGACCGTACTGCTTTAGGCTGGTCTTCATGAATGTTTCAAACACGTCGGCTAAGAGGAGGACGTCTGTCCGGAGGTAGAGGTCGTGGTAGTCGCCCATATTCTTGCAACCGAACGTGCTTCAGACTTTTTGAGCATGGGTGTAGTCTGTGGCTGATATGCCCTGCTCCGAGAGCTCGCTGTAGAAGTCTTGGATGGGCGGGAGGGGAGAATCAAACTTATCCCAGCTGTCCATGAACTCATAGGGGAAGACCCCCTTGCGTAGTAGTAACCTCCTCTTTATCTACTCTGCCGTCAGGGCGAAGGCGTCTGGGTTGTTGGCTGAGACCAGCTTGTCGAGGTAGGCCAGGAGGAACTGTGCGCTGTCTATGAAGCGGTATTGGGTATACAGTTGATGTCCCCCTCTACCTTGCTTATGCTTTGCATTAGGAGATGGGAGTCATAGCCCCTCAGGTTGTGGAAGACCAGAGGAATGGGGGTTGTCGTGAGGCTCAGCCTAAGCTTTAGGTTGCAGGCGTTGTGGGCTGGCCCTCTGTACTTGCTGGTTATGTGGCAGTGGTCACCGACCCGGTCGGTTCCGAGTGGTTTGCTGCATACGTGGCATTGGGTTGCTGTCTTGTGGACTCTTTGGTCCTCCCTGGTCATCCGCATGGGGACTGGCTTGGAGAGAACTGCTTTGACCTTTTTCTCCTCCCTCTGTAAGGCATTGAGGAACTTCTCCACACTGTGTCTTCCCCTGTAGACAACAGGGGGCGAGGTCTTTCCATCGCACCTGACCACTATGTAGCCGTACCTGCAGCCCTGGTGTTCCTGGGTCTTCTGGGTATTACTCTTTTCAGGATTGAGCGCCGGCACTGGAAGCTTCACTGTGAGCGCCCCAAAGTCAGCGTAGATGACAGAGGGGGCCGGGAGCTGCTTCAGCCAGTTCTGGAAGGATAATATGTTTTTTTCTCCTCCTCAGGCATATCCACCCGGTGTACCCGTGGAGGCAAAGATCGCAGAAGAACTTGCGTTGCTTATGTTTATTCTGGTAGTAGAGTAAGCGGTTCAGGTCTTTGATGTGAGTATAGTGACACCTGTTGTCTTTCTTGATCAGCATGAGGTTAATGCGAATGCCGGGGTGTTTGCTGATCCGGTGTACTACGGTGGTTTTCCCATCCTAGTTAAATACGTTTAGGGCTAGGTTAAGATGCTTTTCTATTTTTCCAACGTGGGAGACCGGGGTAGGGATCTCCACCCCCACACCCTCGAGCTTATCTAGCAACCCGCGGAGGTTATATTTTGTGAGCCGCTGTGGATCTTTAGCAACTGGGTGGAGGGCTGCTGCTATTTACCATAGTATGCATAAGACTTCTTGTTTGCTAGGGATGGTGGTAGCTCAGTGTGGGAGCCGCCCTTGAGTGGTTGATACTTGGCGATGTCTATCCAGATAGTTGTTACCTCCTCAAAGACCCACCCAGAACCTTGGTTTGTCCACTTCTCCAGCCTCTCTTGAATTTCAACGTTGGACTGCTTCAGCGCGGTGTCGATGTCTTCGAGTTCTAGAACCACCTCCTGCTTATTTCGCAAGACTGGTTCAATGCACTCTGTGGTGCCCTCTTTATCATGCTTGTAGAGTCTTACCTTGATTGCGAACTGACACTTGAGGCCGCCTAGCTCATCCAGTTCCCAGGTCAGAATTTTGCGGATTTTCGGGCATGTGGCTTTCTGGAAGATCACGAGGTGTGCGGCTGGGTGGTGGGGCACTAGAACATCCATCACCCATCCCCGCAGGTAGTTCTTTAAAGCCCGTTTGGTCATCCTGAACTTTCTGGGAGAGAATGACCTTGGAAGTGGTCGTGGTCGCCGTACTGGTTTTACCTTCCGCCGCAGCTTCGGAACTGGAAGGGTGACCGTGGCCGTGGGGGTCGTGCCCGCCACCTTACCCCTCAGCCTTGTATATATCTCCTTGTACTTGCGATCAAAGTCGTTTTGTTTTTCAAGCGCTTTGAGGGCAACCTTTGTGCGTGGGTAGGGGGGAGGGGCTTGTCCGTGAATTTCGACATGGTCGGCTTGGGCCATCCGGGCTCGTGTACTATGAGTCATATATACCTTATAGTACCATTACTTCAATTGGGGGGTAAAAATACAAAAAATAGGCTCTCAACGAAGTCCCAACCCCGCTACCCCATGAAACCGAAACCGAAATCAAATCGACCAGAGCGGCTGGTCCCTAATTGAGGTCCACGGTAGTATATGTAAGGCGGTGCGCTGGCACCGCCGTTACCTATACCACTAAGACAGTAACCTAGTGCTAAAGCCTAATTTACGTGTTCATGCATCATGAGTAAATATCGATGGCCAGGCTTAGAAGATTGAAGTCAGTGGCACAACAATGCCAATGTTTAATCATATACACAAACAACGCAAATGTGCTTGATGTGCCAGAATAATTTCAATGCAATGTAGATACACGAATATAGATAATAATCAGCAAAAATCTGCCAACACAATAAACCAAACATGAAAGTGCGTAACTTATAATTATAGCCGCAATCTCATTAACGATGATACATGTACCGTAAGTCGTGGTTATTCAAATCATATCCATGCGTTCTTCAATGTACGCCGATAAGAATATAAGCCGCAATGGTTAGAATTACTAATAGTTGAGCCAATTAAGTGATACAAATTCGATAACATGATATAAAAAGCCTTCAAACCATGTTTTCCGAAGTACATGGTAAACCGCACATATACAGGTTAAGGAATTATACAATATATCATGCGTGTTTACACAACTGGCCTTTGCTTTATAATTGTAATGGTCAACATTTGCATTGAATATATACGCTTGTCCATAGAGAGAGCTGTTTCTTAGCAACCATCTTAGAGCTTTGTCTGATAGAACGAAGGATAAATAAGATAAGCGCGACAAACAGATCACGCGCCCAGTTCTTGCTAAGCAAACACCGCGAAAACACCTAATTAAGAGAGCGAGAGGGCCAGCAAGAATTCTGTATAATAAATGTCCGGGAAAAAAGATGATGAACGGTGACTTCATTAAGGTTCTTGTCTACGTGTCTGGATCATATATCGTGCAGCCTAGAACCAATTCATACACGCACTCATCTTGATTAGGGTCAAGGTACCGGAAGAAGAAGTATATGTGGTGGATGCGGGTGATATCGAAATTCCTAGACTTTATACAGATTGTTTACAGGTAAAGTCTGCGAGCGAGAGGAAGCAGGTAAATAGCTAGTTAAGCCAAATGCTCGCGTTACAACCAAAGACTTTGCAGCAAGGCTGAGAGGGTTTATTCAATCCTTAGCCCGAGAAAAAAATGAGAAGACGTCACCTGTGAATCGCCGTGTGTTGCTTTGGCATAGCGTCCCTAAAAACCGCTTAATATTCTCTGATTAATTCGGAGCCGTGGAAGCCTCGACCAATCAGATGACTCCATGTCTTTAACAGACACCGACCTTGCGACGTCGGATCAACAATCCTGTGTGCTTTAGTTGATTTCATGGCATCGCCGCTTGTATTTCATGTAGTCTTATAATCCCCACATAGCTTATTGATTCCTTGAACTCTATGCTCCAGATCTTCACATGTCCCTTGGCAAGCAAATATATCTTACCTCAGGCTAGCTCCCCAGCTCTAAACGGTTGTTGACAATCAAATATCACCACCTCCAACGCGGATATATATATATATATATATATATATATATATATATATATATATATATATATATATATATATATATATATATATATATATACGTGATTATATATTAATATATATTAAACAATAGTGCATTAAAAATTCAGCGGAACAGCGGAAAACAAAACTGTTACGATATTAAAATATCTCGCATTATCAAATCATCGTCGAATCCATAACTCATAATTTCATTGTTTCTAAAACGATACAATTTATTTAAAGTGCAGACCAATGCCTATTAGTCATTTGTTAACGACTCTGTTTTGATAATTTGCGTGATATTGAACGCCACATCATTATATACATAAATGTTGTTTATATCTCTGAGATACTGCGTCCTGAAAGTGCACAGCATGTTTGATCACACATTGAACTACTGCATTTTTGCTGATCATTTAAAGAGTTTTTAATGTGTACTTGGCCAATCTATGGCCCAGGTACCCAAGTATACAAAGAGAACGAGAAATTGAGTATTCTCCAAACAGCCTTATTCCATTGAACAGATATTCTCTTGTTTCCATCATTACTAATGGTCCATAACTGCGGGCCATAAAAACTGCCGCAATAGGAAGGAAATATTTACACAATGTATTGTTTTGCAAATCGCTTAAGTTCCCAATCATTGTTTGGAATGCAACATTAAACATAGAACATTGTGATATACAATCACTATAATCAGTCAACTTGTTTGTAATATCGTTCCCCAAGTGTTTAATAGTTATGACCCATTTAATAGTCGAGCCATGCAATATCATCTTTTCTAGTTCATTTACTGCCTTGCCATATTTGGTGCGTTTAGTTTTCAACGGATTCAAGGTCACGGTATATTCATCAGCAAATGATTCACATAGTTTCAAGTAAGGTAATAACATCGGCATAACCATGCGCATCTACATATTATTAGTCTATATGAAAGTCTATTCCAGACTTTTTAACCTCTGGATCAATTTAAACAGTGAATAATATTGTTGATATAGCACACGGTAGTTTGACACCGTTTAATACATTGCACGCTTTCGATTAACATGCATTTTATTCAAAAGATATAGTCTGTCTAGTATAACTATCAACAATAAACCTAGCTATTAGAGGAGGCGCTTTATGCTGCAGTAACAATTTAAATAATGTTGCCTGTCAAAGGCTTTACTAGCATCTGATAAACAACTAAAAAAACATCGCCATTTTTTGCGTATTATAGCTTATTGTTTCTTTGAGATATATCTAACTGTGACACATGCTATGAAAGTAACTTTCGGTATAAAATTGTTGTCCCACCATAAGGGCGCCCAACTAGAATGTCGGATGTTGAGTCCATACCAGATTTTCCGACAAATTTATAATCCTTATGTACATTATTTAACACTACGATAAGTTTCTTGTAAACAAATTATAAGACACCTGTAGCGGTTCAAAGTATCGCAAATACTGGGAGTACACCTCTTTATCCATTCAAAATTCAAAGAGCATATTTTAAAACCATTGCTGTGTGGACCAATATCCATGAGTACATAAAAATACAAAGAAACAAAACTCAAACTATTGCGTGCATTTCCCACCCAAAACGCCTACTTCCAATACTTTCAGGGCAGAATTACGGCTTGTGAAGCAGATTTATATCTCAAATCTCTGAAGTTATTCGGTGTGAGAGTGACCATGATTCTGGTTTTAATGCGCATTCAATTTCGAGCACCTAGACGCTCTGTTTGTCCAAAAAATGATTTCAGCATTGACGAGTCGATTTCTCGATGCACACGAAAGATGAAGAGTTTATATCTTCGAGGTCCTGCTTGCTGTTTTGTATCGGTGCGGCTACCAAAAATGACTCGAGACCTATCCTGACAGCAAACGGCGCGGACGCTGCGAAAGGCGAACTCTTTTCAAGAGATTTACCCAAGCAATCTATCAAGCTGACATTTGTTGTCATATTGTAGAGATGTTACTTTCGGTATTTGTAAGCCTGTGTGACTAATATTTTGCTCACAGACTTCTTTCACCATAATGATTTCAACAGCATATGAGAATGTTCGCACATTGATGTTGGTCACACGGTGTTAAACTACAACAGTAACGCCATTTTTGCATGTAAAATCATGGCAGCAGGTGTTGCGAATATAAAAGTCATGATATTATGAACTAAGGCTTGCTGATTTAGAGCTAATACCAGTTGCTGATGAACTGGGGTTCAGTACGTCGATGGACGCTTAGATAAACCGTAGGAGTCACCGATTCAAACTACCGCCAGATTATATGGGGTGTATTGGATCGGCTCTAACATAGTTTTATCACAAGTTAATGATATGTTTCGAAACGGTATTGTAAAAAACCAACGACTTGTAATTTTCAAAGCAACTGCAGAGTTTGCTGTTTCTTATTTTTTATCATGACGAATTAATACAAGTCGTATGTTGCAGTTTGTAAAGATTTCCCCATCTAAGGGTTTATTTTCCACTATCGACCACATTATCAAAACCTAAAGGATAACATGGGGACAACTGGACTAATGGGTGGGACTGATATCTTACCCAATAATAACTCCTATGAGCTTGATTAAAATGCTACCATAATACAAATTATGACATAAAGTGAATCCATAAGGATTTCCGTGGATCGTTTATGCAATTTGCAAAGAGCTATAAGTTTTTGTTATCCGATACCGAATACCTTTAAGATCATGTATTCAACAATAATATGCTTCGGTCGATTCGAGAGCCATCGAACTCGAGCATATATGTATATATATTCACACACACACATATAAATATATATATATATATATATATATATATATATATATATATATATATATATATATATATATATAGATATAAAGAAAATAAAATATGCATATATATATATATATATATATATAGATATAAATGTTTATAGAAATATATATATATACATATACATTTATATGCTTATAAAAATATATATATTTATAAAAATATATATAAAATGAAATATATAAATAAATATTATAAATATATATATATATATATATATATATATATATATATATACTAATAATACACGCACACATATATATACATATATTTACATATATATATATATATATATATATATATATATATACAAGTATAATTATATATACTAGTATATATATATAGATATATATATATATATATATATGTAGATTTATTTACCAATACACACACATATATATACAGAGGAGAGATTATATTTACATATATATATATTTATAAAAGATATACAAGTAGAAGAATATATACCGGTATATATATATAGATAGATATATATAGATATATAGATAGAGATATCTATAGAGAGATAGATATAGGAGATAGAATATAGAAATATATATATAGATACACACACACACACACACATATATAGATAGATATATATATATATATATATATATATATATATATATATATATATATATATATACATATATATGTATATAGATTTATTTTTATATAGATATATATGTTTATATTATAATATAATATATATCTCTAGATATGTCTTTTTTAATTATATCTCTCTCTTTCTGTATCTGTTTCCCTCTCTCTCTCTTTCTATATATCTCTATGTTCTTCCTCTCTCTACATCTCTCTCTCTCTATATTTCTATCTGTCTCTATATATATCTCTCTCTGTTTATCTCTCTTTCTCTCTCTCTTTCTATAGATATCTATGTTTATAAATCTTCCTCTATCTATCTCTCCCTACCTATATATAGATATCTCTGTTTAAAGTAAGATATATATCTCTCTTTTAACGAGATATATTTGTTTTCCCTCTATAAATAGAGGGAGAGATCTAGATACAACAAGGAGGGAGATATAGATACCTTCTCCCTCTCTATAAGAATCCCTCTCTATATCTCCTTCTATCTACATATATTTATATCTATAGGAGTAGAGATCCAATGTATCTATCTCGCTCTTTCTCTCCTTCTCTGATATATATCTCTCTCTATATATATCTCTCTCTCTTCCTTCTTCCTTTCCTCCGCGTTTCTCTATATTTTTTTCTCTCTCTACATACCTCTCTATATCTCCCCTCTCTCTCTCTATATATATGTATATATGGGTATCTATACCTTTATATATTCATATATATATATATAAATACATACACATATACTTACGCATATATATATATATACATATATATATATACACACACACATATATGTATACATAAATATATATATACATGAATATATTTATTTATATATCTATATATATATAAATATATATGCATATGTATATATTTATACATATATATGTATATATATTTATATATATATTTATTTATTATATATATATATGCATATACATATATATATATATATATATATATATATATATATATGTGTGTGTGTGTGTGTGTGTGTGCGTGTGTGTGTGTGTGTGTGTGTGTGTAACGTGCGCGATAAATTTGGACAGAAGCGAAATGTTTTTGTGTGTTATTTATTGATTGATATTGGTAAACAAGGTTGTTTTGTGGCCTTGAGTTGTGAGGCATATATCACAGGTATATGTTTCTGTGATATCCGAAGAGGATTATCTCGTCTTCGGGATATCGAGTAGTTTTGGACCTATCAAGAAGTGGCCAAAGGCGGTTTTTTTTATTTAATTAAGGCTTGGTTTCAATTAATAATCTACACCTGTCTAGGTAACGAGATGCCGTTCTAGCTTTATCCTTCGGTGTTGGATGAAACGTTTGCTCATCGCTAGTCTATGTGCGTCATATGTCAAAACTTAGGCTACTTCTGACCATATGTATAACAATATCAAGGCATATGATTCATTGAAATTTAAGATAATCTTTTAACGGCCAAGTATATTGGCCCGATGAATTGGAAATAGGCAAATAATTGATTCTTTGAGTATGTGTTTTATTCGGACTCAGCTGGCCTCTACCAACTACACAACAGATAGAAGTGCAACGACTTAAAACTATAAAAGTATAACATCAACGTGTTGTTATCTTGCCAGAAAGCATGGCTCTACCTGGTGCTTGATGTTGAAGTCTACCTCTCACCACGGTGCTCAAAATACTTAATCAATACTGTCTATGAATTGCATCATCGTTTTAAGCGGTCAAAGTGGACAAAAAGTTTTGTCTACGAGTTAATATGGGAGAGAATGATCGACGGCTAGATTAGATGTATACGACAAGGCTGGGTCATTGGAAAGGTTGTATGTACATATAATCTTAATTAAAGGGATATGGTATAATACAAAGGATCGTCTCACCTTGAATATGACAGAGGTCATAATTCTACGAAATTTCATGAAAGTGGTATGTCGTGATAAACTTATTTAGTACAAAGCCAATATTTTTTGAGGTTACAGAGGAGGGAATGTGACTGTGTTATCAATAAACCGACAACGCTTATGGGCATAATATGTCTATTTATAAACATATATATATATATATTATATGTTTATATATTTATGTATATACACCCCGGTGGGTAGGGGGGATATCGTGTCGGTGGACAATTGGATCCTGATGGTTGAATGGAGAGGTCTTTACGAAGGCCATATCTGCAACACATAATTCTGGCCCAGATTTCGCCAAGACGAGAGGCCATATTCATCTTTTCCATCTCCATTTCCATTAATCCTAGAAGGCGGCTGTTTAATCAGGTCAATCTTATCTATTAACCTTTCCGGGGTTAGAGTTCGGGTTAGGGTCATCGAACGCAGTAGTTACAATATTCCTTCCAATTGTGTCTATTTCCTGAGTAGAGCATAAACACACATCATTTGGCATCACAGCCAAGGTCAGCAAACTCAATAAAAAGGTCGAATAGGATTATAGATTACACCAAGAATTAACGTGGCGCATCAAAATGACATAATATGAAGTTAGCTGACAATAAGGAGATATTTTAGAATGATTGGATTCCAAGAAATGTCCCACTTTAGTACTACTGTTCAAATGCTTCCATTCGTAATGTATTTACTCCATGACGAGATTATCGTCTGCCGTGAGTTGAATGAAAAAACTGCTCAAATATTAAACTAA
Organism: Urechis unicinctus; assembly: GCA_034190875.2. Classification (NCBI taxonomy): domain Eukaryota; kingdom Metazoa; phylum Annelida; class Polychaeta; order Xenopneusta; family Urechidae; genus Urechis; species Urechis unicinctus. The sequence goes on along the minus strand of CM067342.1, from coordinate 37,046,088 downwards.
ACTCTAGTCCAAGCATATTACGGCCATCTACATGTAACGCTAAACATACAGCCTCCGTCGGGGAACATACGTTTGTTAGTAATTATTTTGTTCGCTGGTGGTTATCAATGGGGATGCATTGACATGTTGATGGGTATACAGTGATATCTGAGTCGATGAAAGATATCGACTTCAAATTTATGTCATTAGATTTGATATCACAATGTAAAACATTATGTAGCAATGTTCATTATGTATATGCGTGAGATACGCGAATAAATAAATATGCTGTCAAAACCAAAAAGTTTAGATTTTTGTCCGCCATCTTCTATACCTCTCTCTGAACCCGTAAGGCAATGTATTATAAATCATCCGCTCAATAAATAGAGAGTAGGCCGTGTTCTCCCCACCGCGGTGAAGGTAAATGATGTTCCGGCATACCTTGGTGTTGTAGTTTTTTCTCAATAACCGCAATTGCAACCTCCTCAAAGGCCTGGCCCCAGAGGCAGGGGACGCTAAGGCGACCACCTACGTTGCTAGTTTTTTCCAGCTAACTTCTTACTTAAGCTGATTAAGTAGTTTTGTCCGATGACGGTGGAGTAGTCTCTTCCACCAATGTAGTGCTTTCTTTTATTCTCCCACTGAATTGTCTTTTGTCTGATCCCCTTTGCTCCTGTGTAGAGCATCCCACGAGAGGCCTGGGCTGGTGTAGTAGTTGGCCGGGTCCAGACCGTACTGCTTTAGGCTGGTCTTCATGAATGTTTCAAACACGTCGGCTAAGAGGAGGATGTCTGTCCGGAGGTAGAGGTCGTGGTAGTCGCCCATATTCTTGCAACCGAACGTGCTTCAGACCTTTTGAGCATGGGTGTAGTCTGTGGCTGATATGCCCTGCTCCGAGAGCTCGCTGTAGAAGTCTTGGATGGGCGGGAGGGGAGAATCAAACTTATCCCAGCTGTCCATGAACTCATAGGGGAAGACCCCCTTGCGTAGTAGTAACCTCCTCTTTATCTACTCTGCCGTCAGGGCGAAGGCGTCTGGGTGTTGGCTGAGACCAGCTTGTCGAGGTAGGCCAGGAGGAACTGTGCGCTGTCTATGAAGCGGTATTGGGGTATACAGTTGATGTCCCCCTCTACCTTGCTTATGCTTTGCATTAGGAGATGGGGAGTCATAGCCCCTCAGGTTGTGGAAGACCAGAAGAAATGGGGGTTTGTCGTGAGGCTCAGCCTAAGCTTTAGGTTGCAGGCGTTGTGGGCTGGCCCTCTGTACTTGCTGGTTATGTGGCAGTGGTCACCGACCCGGTCGGTTCCGAGTGGTTTGCTGCATACGTGGCATTGGGTTGCTGTCTTGTGGACTCTTTGGTCCTCCCTGGTCATCCGCATGGGGACTGGCTTGGAGAGAACTGCTTTGACCTTTTTCTCCTCCCTCTGTAAGGCATTGAGGAACTTCTCCACACTGTGTCTTCCCCTGTAGACAACAGGGGGCGAGGTCTTTCCATCGCACCTGACCACTATGTAGCCGTACCTGCAGCCCTGGTGTTCCTGGGTCTTCTGGGTATTACTCTTTTCAGGATTGAGCGCCGGCACTGGAAGCTTCACTGTGAGCGCCCCAAAGTCAGCGTAGATGACAGAGGGGGCCGGGAGCTGCTTCAGCCAGTTCTGGAAGGATAATATGTTTTTCTCCTCCTCAGGCATATCCACCCGGTGTACCCGTGGAGGCAAAGATCGCAGAAGAACTTGCGTTGCTTATGTTTATTCTGGTAGTAGAGTAAGCGGTTCAGGTCTTTGATGTGAGTATAGTGACACCTGTTGTCTTTCTCGATCAGCATGAGGTTAATGCGAATGCCGGGGTGTTTGCTGATCCGGTGTACTACGGTGGTTTTCCCATCCTAGTTAAATACGTTTAGGGCTAGGTTAAGATGCTTTTCTATTTTTCCAACGTGGGAGACCGGGGTAGGGATCTCCACCCCCACACCCTCGAGCTTATCTAGCAACCCGCGGAGGTTATATTTTGTGAGCCGCTGTGAATCTTTAGCAACTGGGTGGAGGGCTGCTGCTATTTACCATAGTATGCATAAGTCGTCTTGGTTCTTAACGTTTATGATGGACTTCTTGTTTGCTAGGGATGGTGGTAGCTCAATGTGGGAGCCGCTCTTGAGTGGTTGATACTTGGCGATGTCTATCTAGATAGTTGTTACCTCCTCAAAGACCCACCCAGAACCTTGGTTTGTCCACTTCTCCAGCCTCTCTTGAATTTCAACGTTGGACTGCTTCAGCACGGTGTCGATGTCTACGAGTTCTAGAACCACCTCCTGCTTATTCGCAAGAGACTGGTTCAATGCACTCTGTGGTGCCCTCTTCATGCTTGTAGAGTCTTACCTTGATTGCGAACTGACACTTGAGGCCGCCTAGCTCATCCAGTTCCCAGGTCAGAATTTTGAGGATTTTCGGGCATGCGGCTCTCTGGAAGATCATGAGGTGTGAGGCTGGGTGGTGGGGCACAAGAACATCCATCACCCATCCCCACAGGTAGTTCTTTAAAGCCCGTTTGGTCATCCTGAACTTTCTGGGAGAGAATGACCTTGGAAGTGGTCGTGGTCGCCGTACTGGTTTTACCTTCCGCCGCAGCTTCGGAACTGGAAGGGTGACCGTGGCCGTGGGGGTCGTGCCCGCCACCTTACCCCTCAGCCTTGTATATATCTCCTTGTACTTGCGATCAAAGTCGTTTTGTTTTTCAAGCGCTTTGAGGGCAACCTTCGTGCGTGGGTAGGGGGGAGGGGCTTGTCCTTGAATTTCGACATGGTCGGCTTGGGCCATCCGGGCTCGTGTACTATGAGTCATATATACCTTAAAGTACCATTACTTCAATTGGGGGGTAAAAATACAAAAAATAGGCTCTCAACGAAGTCCCTACCCCGCTACCCCATGAAACCGAAACCGAAATCAAATCGACCAGAGCGGCTGGTCCCTAATTGAGGTCCACGGTAGTATATGTAAGGCGGTGCGCTGGCACCGCCGTTACCTATACCACTAAGACAGTAACCTAGTGCTAAAGCCTAATTTACGTGTTCGTGCATCGTGAGTAAATATCGATGGCCAGGCTTAGAAGATTGAAGTCAGTGGCACAACAATGCCAATGTTTAATCATATACACAAACAACGCAAATGTGCTTGATGTGCCAGAATAATTTCAATGCAATGTAGATACACGAATATAGATAATAATCAGCAAAAATCTGCCAACACAATAAACCAAACATGAAAGTGCGTAACTTATAATTATAGCCGCAATCTCATTAACGATGATACATGTACCGTAAGTCGTGGTTATTCAAATCATATCCATGCGTTCTTCAATGTACGCCGATAAGAATATAAGCCGCAATGGTTAGAATTACTATTAGTTGAGCCAATTAAGTGATACAAATTCGATAACATGATATAAAAAGCCTTCAAACCATGTTTTCCGAAGTACATGGTAAACCGCACATATACAGGTTAAGGAATTATACAATATATCATGCGTGTTTACACAACTGGCCTTTGCTTTATAATTGTAATGGTCAACATTTGCATTGAATATATACGCTTGTCCATAGAGAGAGCTGTTTCTTAGCAACCATCTTAGAGCTTTGTCTGATAGAACGAAGGATAAATAAGATAAGCGCGACAAACAGATCACGCGCCCAGTACGTGATCATATGTATTCCGCCGAGGGTTCGTTGGGGTATAGTGTAGACATCAGTATGTTTCTATATCTTCTTGCTAAGCAAACACCGCGAAAACACCTAATTAAGAGAGCGAGAGGGCCAGCAAGAATTCTGTGTAATAAATGTCCGGGGACTATATCTTTTGAAAAAAAGATGATGAACGGTGACTGTCGGTGATCATTAAGGTTCTTGTCTACGTGTCTGGATCATATATCGTGCAGCCTAGAACCAATTCATACACGCACGCACTCATCTTGATTAGGGTCAAGGTACCGGAAGAAGAAGTATATGTGGTGGATGCGGGTGATATCGAAATTCCTAGACTTTATACAGATTGTTTACAGGTAAAGTCTGCGAGCGAGAGGAAGCAGGTAAATAGCTAGTTAAGCCAAATGCTCGCGTTACAACCAAAGACTTTGCAGCAAGGCTGAGAGGGTTTATTCAATCCTTAGCCCGAGAAAAAAATGAGAAGACGTCACCTGTGAATCGCCGTGTGTTGCTTTGGCATAGCGTCCCTAAAAACCGCTTAATATTCTCTGATTAATTCGGAGCCGTGGAAGCCTCGACCAATCAGATGACTCCATGTCTTTAACAGACACCGACCTTGCGACGTCGGATCAACAATCCTGTGTGCTTTAGTTGATTTCATGGCATCGCCGCTTGTATTTCATGTAGTCTTATAATCCCCACATAGCTTATTGATTCCTTGAACTCTATGCTCCAGATCTTCACATGTCCCTTGGTAAGCAAATATATCTTACCTCAGGCTAGCTCCCCAGCTCTAAACGGTTGTTGACAATCAAATATCACCACCTCCAACGCGGATATATATATATATATATATGTTCATAAAATAAACGTGATTCATTAAATAATTTAAACAATAGTGCAAAATTCAGCGGAACAAAAACAAAACTGTTACGATATTAAAGTATCTCGCATTATCAAATCATCGTCGAATCCATAACTCATAATTTCATTGTTTCTAAAACGATACAATTTTTTTAAAGTGCAGACCAATGCCTATTAGTCATTTGTTAACGACTCTGTTTTGATAATTTGCGTGATATTGAACGCCACATCATTATATACATAAATGTTGTTTATATCTCTGAGATACTGCGTCCTGAAAGTGCACAGCATGTTTGATCACACATTGAACTACTGCATTTTTGCTGATCATTTAAAGAGTTTTTATGCATAAGAAAAACGCTAATGTGTACTTGGCCAATCTATGGCCCAGGTACCCAAGTATACAAAGAGAACGAGAAATTGAGTATTCTCCAAACAGCCTTATTCCATTGAACAGATATTCTCTTGTTTCCATCATTACTAATGGTCCATAACTGCGGGCCATAAAAACTGCCGCAATAGGAAGGAAATATTTACACAATGTATTGTTTTGCAAATCGCTTAAGTTCCCAATCATTGTTTGGAATGCAACATTAAACATAGAACATTGTGATATACAATCACTATAATCAGTCAACTTGTTTGTAATATCGTTCCCCAAGTGTTTAATAGTTATGACCCATTTAATAGTCGAGCCATGCAATATCATCTTTTCGAGTTCATTTACTGCCTTGCCATATTTGGTGCATTTAGTTTTCAACGGATTCAAGGTCACGGTATATTCATCAGCAAATGATTCACATAGTTTCAAGTAAGGTAATAACATCGGCATAACCATGCGCATCTACATATTATTAGTCTATATGAAAGTCTATTCCAGACTTTTTAACCTCTGATTAACTCATCAATTTTAAACAGTGAATAATATTGTTGATATAGCACACGGTAGTTTGACACCGTTTAATACATTGCACGCTTTCGATTAACATGCATTTTATTCAAAAGATATAGTCTGTCTAGTATAACTATCAACAATAAACCTAGCTATTAGAGGAGGCGCTTTATGCTGCAGTAACAATTTAAATAATGTTGCCTGTCAAAGGCTTTACTAGCATCTGATAAACAACTAAAAAAACATCGCCATTTTTGCGTATTATAGCTTATTGTTTCTTTGAGATATATCTAACTGTGACACATGCTATGAAAGTAACTTTCGGTATAAAATTGTTGTCCCACCATAAGGGCGCCCAATTAGAATGTCGGAGTCCATACCAGATTTTCCAACAAATCTATAATCCTTATGTACATTATTTAATACTACGATAAGTTTCTTGTAAACAAATTATAAGACACCTGTAGCGGTTCAAAGTATCGCAAATACTGGGAGTACACCTCTTTATCCATTCAAATTTCAAAGAGCATATTTTAAAACCATTGCTGTGTGGACCAATATCCATGAGTACATAAAAATACAAAGAAACAAACTCAAACTATTGCGTGCATTTCCCCCCCAAAACGCCTACTTCCAATACTTTCAGGGCAGAATTCCGGCTTGTGAAGCAGATTTATATCTCAAATCTCTGAAGTTATTCGGTGTGAGAGTGACCATGATTCTGGTTTTAATGCGCATTCAATTTCGAGCACCTAGACGCTCTGTTTGTCCAAAAAATGATTTCAGCATTGACGAGTCGATTTCTCGATGCACACGAAAGATGAAGAGTTTATATCTTCGAGGTCCTGCTTGCTGTTTTGTATCGGTGCGGCTACCAAAAATGACTCGAGACCTATCCTGACAGCAAACGGCGCGGACGCTGCGAAAGGCGAACTCTTTTCAAGAGATTTACCCAAGCAATCTATCAAGCTGACATTTGTTGTCATATTGTAGATGTTACTTTCGGTATTTGTAAGCCTGTGTGACTAATATTTTGCTCACAGACTTCTTTCACCATAATGATTTCAACAGCATATGAGAATGTTCGCACATTGATGTTGGTCACACGGTGTTAAACTACAACAGTAACGCCATTTTTGCATGTAAAATCATGGCAGCAGGTGTTGCGAATATAAAAGTCATGATATTATGAACTAAGGCTTGCTGATTTAGAGCTAATACCAGTTGCTGATGAACTGGGGTTCAGTACGTCGATGGACGCTTAGATAAACCGTAGGAGGAGTCACCGATTCAAACTACCGCCAGATTATATGGGGTGTATTGGATCGGCTCTAACATAGTTTTATCACAAGTTAATGATATGTTTCGAAACGGTATTGTAAAAAACCAACGACTTGTAATTTTCAAAGCAACTGCAGAGTTTGCTGTTTCTTATTTTTTATCATGACGAATTAATACAAGTCGTATGTTGCAGTTTGTAAAGATTTCCCCATCTAAGGGTTTATTTTCCACTATCGACCACATTATCAAAACCTAAAGGATAACATGGGGACAACTGGACTAATGGGTGGGACTGATATCTTACCCAATAATAACTCCTATGAGCTTGATTAAAATGCTACCATAATACAAATTATGACATAAAGTGAATCCATAAGGATTTCCGTGGATCGTTTATGCAATTTGCAAAGAGCTATTAAGTTTTTGTTATCCGATACCGAATACCTTTAAGATCATGTATTCAACAATAATATGCTTCGGTCGATTCGAGAGCCATCGAACTCGAGCATATATGTATATATATTCACACACACACATATAATATATAGATATATATATATATAGAGATAGATATATATATATATATATATATATATATATATATAAATATAAATATAAATAGGCATATATATAAAGATATATATATATAGAGATAGAAATGTTTATATTAATATATATATATACATATACATTTATATGCTTATAAATTAATATATATATTTTATATATATATATATAATATATATATAGAATAGAGAGAGATAGATATATATATATAGATATATATATACTAATATACGCCACATATATTTTATACACCAAGGGGAGAGAGAGAGATAGATATATAGATATATAGAGAGAGAGAGATATATATAAGGAGAGAGATAGAGAGAGAAAGATATATAGAGATATATATAGATAGGATATATGTATATTTATTTACCAATACCACACACTATATATAGAATATATACAGATAGATAGAGTATATATATATAAAATATAGGATTATATAGTATATATATAGAGATATATATAGAGATATATATAGATATATATATATAGAGATATATATATATATATATAGATATATATATAGATATATATATATATATATATATATATATATAGAGAGGAATATAGAATTAGAGATAGAGAGTAGATATATATCTATATATATATATATAGATATATATATATATATTATATATATATATCCTATATACAAGATATATATATATATTATATATATATATATAGATAGATAGAGAAGATCTAGAGAGATAGATATATAGAGATATATATCTATATAGGAGAGAGAGATAGAGATAGAGGAGAGAGAGAGATAGGAGATAGAGAGAGAGATAGAGAGATATAGAGAGAGATCTATGAGAAATATTTTGGTCGATATTAGCTCTATACTCTCTCTCTCTCTAGAGGATATATAGATATCTATATAGAGAATATCCATCTATCAACTGATTCTCATAATAGATGGTATAATATATATATATAGTGGGCGTGATTTTGCTAACGATGGTCGATGATTAATCCGACTAGAGGGAGGATCCACAATGATTACTCAATTGGATAGGAACTTATAGATGATCTATATTGGGGGGGAACGATCTATATACCCTTGGAAACTCGATAATGATCTTAGTCGTATAAAGCCGATAAAGGTACGGCCACCGACGTCTGCTCTATATCTTATCTGGCATTATTGCGCTCTCTTGTCGATGCTTTGAAGTAGCGAACAAAGCAGCGCGTCTTCATCTAAGCAGGTTACATATGAATTAATCCATATATGAGGAACGCATTATAGAATATTAACTCTCTATCTCACCAACTGCACGTCAGATGTGAATGTTACCAGCATTTTAATTGATCTATAAGAATAAACAAAGAGACAAGCTAATGATTGTCCATGGCTCACACCATACACGGCAAGATCGAAAGAGACACAATCATATGTATAGCCTGAGATTGCATACGTCTAAATAGACGAAGGTGTTAAATTTTATTTGATAAATAGATGCGAAGCTAATTTTTAAAGGGGCCTCCATTAAATGGCATATTGCGTAGCCAATATTGTTAAGTAATAAGCTCGATTAAGTCTTGCCAGAAGTAGAGTATCAAGCTAGCTTCACTGCAATGCAGTGCAGTGTGGCTCACTGTAATAAATCATATAGTGCTGCCTAGTTGTATATATATAGAGGTATATACTATATATAATATTATATATACTGTGGGTATATATACATTTATAACGAGTTCATATTTATATATATAAATACAGTACACATATACTTACGCATATATATATATATAATAAGATATATATATACACACACACATATATGTATACATACATATATATATATGAATATATATATTTATTTATATATA
>CM067342.1:37026969-37034469 GCA_034190875.2 Urechis unicinctus | reverse complement strand
TGGGAAGCTCTTAGTGGAAATGTATGATCGTGGTGCATGGTCGAGTTAGAGCTCGTTAGATTGATTTCAAATATCAAACATGCACATTTAATTAGTAATCGGTAACGCCATATAGCGAATTTTGTGACCTCAGTTCACATGCTTTCTACGTAGGAGCAGAATCTGCTGAGATTTATAGTCCTTCTTGTCAGGCAAGCGTGAAATGTAATTATCTATTCACCTTTCGTGAATAAGTATTGGTCAGACTTAATTATCGGCATTGTCGACGTGGCCTTGGGGCCCGCCAGATAATTATTTATTAATTATTTCGTTACTGTTAATGCATTTTGTTATCAAGTAACTTTCCACCTAGTCGTTGCTCGTGAAAGGTATCTTCATGACATAGCACGTAATAGTGTTTATTAGACGTGATCCCATTGATTTGATTTACTGGTTTGCTATGGACCAATTATCATTAGTACACTGTTGTGATTGCATGAAAAATCAATTCCATTCTAAGTGTAACTTCAATGATGGATTCCCTAGTATTCGTAGAACTGATATCCAAAAAATCGAGTCCAATCGGTGACCCCGTCTATTGGCCACTGTAAAGTTCACTTCCTCCCTTTTGACGGAACGTGAATTATAAAGCAAGCATGGCGTGTGGTTGACGCCACTTGATATATGAAATATATACGACGTATCAGGTCCCGGATTAAATTGGACGGCGGATGTCTAGAATCCTCTGGCGAAATGCTACTTTGATATCCAACGGTCTGATTTAAGATGGACAGATGAATTGGGTGTGATGTCACCGTAGCTATGATCAACAACGTATTACGGGAAATATATTTTGTAGACAGTGATTAAATGTGCAATGATCGATTTTGGACAAGCATCGGTATCCGCTTATTTTATCGGGACTATCTAACGCTATCTAACGTATTAGACATCGTGTAAATTGATTTATTGTAGTATGATCGATTGTTCATATGATTCCCCTACATGTTTGTTACTTGTCAACGCAAGGGAAGAATTTCGTTAACTTGGTTTAAAGCAGGTTAAATCATTGTGAGAAACCATATAGCGATCCATCACACTTTATATTGAACAAGAGCTGGACTCATGTTGCTTGTCAAACGCAGCTGTGATCAGCTGTAACTCATGGATTTAATCCACTCAGTCGGACACCATGGAAAACGAACCCATCTTAAACGAATTGCTCAGCTTTATTACAAACACAATTTATATCACTCAACATGACCTCCTCTTGAAGCTGACCTAGGAATTTTACACTTACGATACAGTAGAACAGGCAAAGAATATCCCATTTAAAGCACCGTCGGTACTGGCTGAGAGCCATGGCAGGCTACAGTACAAGGATGATTTAGCCGAATGAAAAACATCAGGACACGGAAAACATCATGATTAATAACATACCTGAGATACTACAACCGTTAATGAGTTGGTATATTCGTCTCACGCAATGTGACTACTCGCATGTCATGAGACATGTCCGTAACGTAACGGATCTAACGGATGCGGTCGCCTATGAGATGCTACAGAGCAAGCGCAGCTCTCTCTAAATCACGACAACTTTCAAAGGGGTAACAAGTGTTGCTGAATCCAAGGCATCGTCTAACATTGTTGTTGTTAATATTTTTGAAAAGTGATGCACGAATCAGAAGCAATAGAGAACCTAAGCATGACAACTTCTTGTGTCGTCTCTAGTGAGACAATATATTCGTGGTTATAGAAATTGAAATCAATGACACTTCGGCATGAGAAATCAAATACTATTGGGCATCAAGCTATATTATCTGCTGCCGACAAAAACATGAACCCTGAACTTATTAGAACCATTGCGAACAATATCAAAGCAGCACAATATATAGCGGTTAACATAAGTCCTTGAAGCACACATCGAGCTGCTGGTTTATAAAAGCCGTTCAATGATAGGGCTTCATAAGAGACTGTTCAGCCCCATATTTATAACTAGGTTGCCTAGCAAGCTGTTTGGCGACCACACCATGGAAATCAAAAGTTTAAAATTTCAGTCGCTACGTGGCATAGCAGTCTCAGAAAATATATATATGTATATATAAAATATATATATATATATATATATATATATATATATATATATATATATATATATATATATATATATATATATATATATATATATATATATATATATATATATATATATATATTCATATAACCGACTGCGTCCGTCCTTGCGTTGTTCTTGCATTTGCTCTATGAAGGATAATGCACATTAAATAGAGGGAGTTAACCCGTTGAGTCAAGGCCATGTCATTGGATCCAGCCAATTATGTTTTGAATACCTATTCAGGGTAAGGTTAGTCTACAACACAACATGCGGTGAGCCTTTGTGATTTCTCGCTGTGGTTTTATACAAAACGAGAATGATCGTTCTTCCAAGGTTACCATCATTTATTGGATGCATAAAGCATGTTATACCCAAGTACCTTGTTGACAATGTTTTATAAATTCATGCAAACGGTACTCAGCTGTCAGCTGCCTCTTAATAATTTCGGCTCGGACAGAAGTCCATCTCAACTTCTATTACCCGATCTTTTTCGTACAATATCTCTCGACCCATCAGTCAGACGCCCACCTATTTTTCTTCAACTGCAATCGCTTTACCCAGAGCACATATCACTTGAAACATGGAAGTGTAGATCTTAGAATTGTATAGATAATTTTGCTATATGGCGCTGACGAAACAATGCGGGATTTCTATTGCTTGATGAGAACATAATTGAATGACTTTTCCAAGACTTTCTCATGTCAAAAATACGAAATTTCATGCCCAAATATTTCTGGAATATCGAAAACGCTGAAATCCCATCACCCCCAGCCCCCTGTCTGACCTCATTCCGGTGCTGAACACGCGGATGAGTATGTGGCTTCGTGGCGCTGACAGCTGGGTTGTTTGCTTAAAGTGAAATCGTCTTGTAAGCAACAAACATGCTACGGAAATAATCGCCGGATTCGAATCTTGCCCTTCAATTGTTAAATGAACAACGAAATGGGCCACCAACAAATGTGATTGGTGGCAACTAAAATGGTTCCAATTAATCATTTTCACCACCTTCTGTACCACTACTTTTCAGCCCCAGTTTTATTCCATCACTATCTCAAGATACTTTTCTGAATCCGCCTCCACGGGGCTTTATCGTCTCATATGATCAATACAAGCATCTAGATGATTCTGACACGTCTCAGTTGGCGAGTAATATATTTCAAGGTGTAGTTAGACCAACAATCGGCAGCTATGGCCTGCAGTAGATGCCTACCTAATGTCGAGCCCAACTTGGTGTATAAAGATCTAGTTATTCCCCCTTTCCTTTATACATGTGAAAAAGACATACTTCTATTTCTCGCTCGACTCAATTAGCTGGTGTCACAGGAAAACATCACAGCCTTATCACACGTACATACCAAATTAAAACAAATTCGAAACGGAGATATTGACATTGATGTCGTCTGCTGACAGCCAGGCTGGCATTTTGTAAACTGCTCCCTTTACGTGGAGTGGTGCAGCATATGCTTATAACAGAATGATCACTCAAATTGTCATTAACAAAACTTTTCTGCTGTGTTATTGTTGAACCATGGACCGGAAAATTACCGGGTAATCATGATATGAGCTCCAACCTTGTCTAGGAAGCATTGAAATCTTGAACAAAAACGCCAATATCCTTGAAAGTGCAGACGTCTGTTTACCTGCAACGACATCATCTTGTTTGTGTATCACTCCTTGACAACTTAACCAACCTTCTCATATCTAAAAGCCTTCGATAAGTGTTCCGTCAAATGCACCTAGATAATGACTATGCTAACCGAACCTTTGCTTGCTAAAGGTACCCGCAGGCTTTCGGTGCTAGAAAAGGAATCGTTTTACATTAATATCAAATATTTCATTGCCAGTCACTGTGATAATAGTAAGATGCGAGTAGCCGCTTGTTAGGGTAGACGGCAATGAGTCACACACTTCACTCGAATCAAATCTTACAATATATTGATATCTGCCATCCGCAGTATCTTTCAATGCTAAGACACCGGAAGTACAATTGAACGCTGTAGTGCTTGACACAGCCAATCCAATGGTATCTCTTGGTCACAGTTTTTTGCTACCTAATCTACGTTATGCTCCATCAATATTCAATCAGAGCGAGGTATTTGAACTAGGTATTTAGTGATTTGTACATTGCAAATATGTCACTGCGGTGGTCTGATTTGATATATCCCAGGTTAAATAGTGCTGTGCATGTAGTAGATGCATAATGCGTATGGTATGATATTGACATGAATAACCGGCTTTCGTTAGATTAAATATGTTCGAAATTTTAATTGCAGTTTCAATAACCACCGCACCTCCTCATCTGGCCGGCTGTGTCGGTGTGAATATGCAGAACTTAACAGATGAGATTATTTGAACATTAAACAGTATTAGAATACTATAATTAATATTGTCGTTCTAGGCAATTAGTAAATTTGATGAAACTGCTTAGTTTCGTTATTGAAAAATATTCAATTCAGTTTCCAACAATTAGAATGACATGGTAGAATTTGATACAACGTTTACATGTAAATGATAGATTAGACATATTCCTGCAGGGTCCTGTTATGTAGCGCCATTAGTAGGAGCAGCCAGAGCGAGAAATGGGAGTGGGTTTGGTGTTAATGCAGAGGTACTATAGACGACTGAATCAAATATAGTCCGCGCGATTTTGCCGAATGAGCGACATATTTCCCAAATCTGCCTTACACGACTATATCATCTCTAATGATATTGTAATGGAAACGTGACGATAGTGGTTTTCTAGTAGTCAAGGACATTTATATCGGCTCTAAAAATTTGCAAGGCTGGGCAGGTGTGTGATATATTCCATTACAAGTGTTTGACATGCAGAACACCGTATCGGGGCATTTTCTGTGATTAATCTGAGCGAATTAGCCATCACTTGCGGGCCGAGGGAATTACTACTGACACCTCGAAACCTTGATAGCAAATGTTATATGGTTCAGGTTCCAAATGACGATTTTATATGGTTTGGGGTCCAATCTGCGATGATGCAGACAGGTAATTGCAGGACACATCAATGATGGTTGATATCAGGAAGTATGTTGTATAAAGGGCGATACGCTGTAGTGGTGATTAAGGTCGGTACCAAATTTGATGGTGATATCGATATGAGATTTGCGTTGGTCCCAGTGTTTATATATGTCATTTCAAAATTCATTGCAACTATTATAATGAAGATATCGAGTCTGACTGATAGCTTTGATAAAGCATCGTCATCTCATCCTTGCAATGACTGATACTTTATGGTTGATAGTTTGATACTTCATCCTTGATAACATGCAAAATACATGGATTTATTAGGAAGCGTTCCTGCACCTTAAGGCTGTAAATGTGATGTACAGTACGAACATACAAAATATTCAACGTGTCATATTGACGATTGCCAAACATACGTTACACAAATCAAATGCACCGTTGAGACATCGGGTCATGTATGACATAACGTCTTGGACTGCTCACTTTACGCACTTTTGCTTGGATGGTCCCATGCAACGACCAACAGTTTCCACAGCAGTACTTGAATGGAGACGAGCAAGCAGCTGTTGGTTCAAAATAATGAGGTCATCTAGAAATGGCGGTTTTTTGGCCTGTTATTGTCTTCTGACTGCTCTCATGAATTGAATAAACATAGGTAGCACGCACGTCGATTTGTGATGTACATGTTGTGCAGGTGCTGTACACATCCATGAGATCATCGTCTAGACGACATGTGCGCTTTCTTTACAGATATGTATAGCTCGCGTTAATAGATCACTGGTAATAACAAATTAGATGTCTAGCATGAACAGATTGTTGCAGAACGAAGTATTATCCCGATAAAATAATAGACTAAATGAATTGCCATGTTCAACGCCAGCGTAATGAATGGGCAAAGATAATTAAATACCCTTTGTCCGCACTGATTACAGTTAAACGACCAGAGTTTTCTTTGTTCTTATGACCAACACGAGCCACATTGCAAAAAGTTATACTTGTTCGTTGTAATGCTAATTCGTTGTTGTTCTTAGGAAATATGGGTAGATCGCTGGAATGATACTGCATCTATATGCTTACAGTGTATAATATGATAGCGATATTCATTTAAACCACATGATGAAAAGCAAAGTCCATTCGTTTGCGGGATTAACTATTCAATGAGCAGCCGGGAATAGATTACAAAATCATACAGAATTCCCCAGTATACATGAAAGATAGTGGGATTCATTACTTGGCCTTTGGCTGAATTGCGTCAGTGTTGAATATGAAGGCATAATACGCAGGGAATAACGGAATCGCGGCATGCTTTGTCGTGCTCTTTTGCAACCGTAATTTAGCCCGGGATGTTATTTTTGGACGACGAACGCATTAAACAAAGACAAGATTCAACCAATGACAAGGTATATTGCCGGACAATAGCTTTATTCTTCAATGCACTCCACTAATGTTGCTATAAAGAATTAAAATGGTTTTTTTCTCTGAGGCCATTGTTGCGACCATAAAGTCAGTGTTAAGGCCATTATAATTGGCCAAAAGGACATCTCGTCAGAAACAACAACAGAAACTACAGAGGTCAACTAATCCTATGAACAGCATATGACATCTACACAGTCACAGGATATTAATGGGTAATTCAAGATAAGAGATGTCCGGCTTCTAGGATTAAAACACTTGCATATCAGCATTCATAGAGACTCAGTCCTCTGCTATTGTAGGGGTTCCTTTAACGCAAGCATATCTCGAAATGTTTCAGATGTTTGCCCTTTTTAGCCAGTGTCGGCTAATCTAATCTATCTGCATAGATTCATTGGTGGTTGCATCATCGGGCACACGCCACACTTTCTTGCTGAGGCCCAGTCAGCTTTCCCTGTTATATCCTAGATTGATTCTTTCGTGTTCATTGAAGTTATCATTTGCATTTTCTCTGAACGAATGGTCTCAAGCGCTTGTGTGAGATTGAAATCTGCTGATCTAATGACATGATATATTGTATTTGTTTATTTCAGTTATTCAAAGTCGGTCAAGGTACTTCCATTAGCAAAAAATTGTCCATATAAATATCTGACTTATTATACTACAACGTAATGAGTATGTTTTGATAGCGGCTTTTAAGGAATCGCATGAGCAACAGCCGTATATAGACGGGATTAATGCGACGCAATAGACGAAAGACAATGGTATTATATGACTTCAATGGGGAAATGGCGATGCTTTTGGATTGAATTAATAAAGGCAATGCTGTTGTTCACTTATTATCTGTGTAGTAACCGCTTCAACTTGCAAAAGGGGAATATGAGTTAATTGATATCATTACTTTGACTGAGCTAATTACAGAATTCTCATCAAAAGGAAACACTAGCATTCGTACATTATCAAGCATAAAAAACCCTTATTAATGACGAAGGAGTTCCAAATATCACAGCTGA
>CM067342.1:36998986-37014327 GCA_034190875.2 Urechis unicinctus | reverse complement strand
TAATCTGGCGGTATTTTTAAAATCGGGGGACCCCTTTCCTAGGGTTTTTTTAACGCCCACTAGAAACTAAAACCCCACTAGTAATTAGTTTTAAAATTAAAAAAAAGCCTAAGTTCATAATGCATGAATGATATTTTCGAAAAACCTGCTGCACAAGATTGCCATTTCAAAAATGGCGGTATTGTTTTAGTTTAACACTATGTGACACACATCAATGTGCGAACATTCTTCATATGCTGGCGAACAAAATATTAGTCAAGTATGTCTTTGCTGATTACAGTTAAGGCTGCAGTAATGTATGACACAAATAGTCTACGGGTGGTTATAAGATTAATAACAAGGTCGAGGTGTAACCTATTGCGGTATGAGGACGTTGACGTATCGTCAAACCAAGATAGATAACATTATAACCCACCCTGACCAAGGATCTGTAATGAGGACGATTAGTGGTTATATTTACTCAATGTAACAAGGCAAGATGTGCACTTGCATATGTGCTGTTAGAGATATGCTATTCATAGTTCAAAGGACAGTATGAGATATAAATAACACAAAGCAGTCTTGATTATTCCCTGTCGTTTGGAACCTTGCTACAATACATTGAATGATGAAATGGGTTCACTTTGAAACACACATGATCAAAAGAATCAAATTAAACATACCTTAACTCACGTTCTGTGGTTTCTGTAGGATCAAGACCCGCAATCTGGGCACCCTTTATTATCTTGCAAATAAGATGTGGCATTAGGCGTCGAATGGACATTTGTATAATACTAACTATATATATCAGCATTATGGTATTTGGTTCTTTGGCTATACGAATCAAGCGTGCCAGTCAAGTGCCTCCTTTAATTAAATGAGGTCTCCAATGAAGGACTCCTGTCTTGAACAAATGAGCATTCGACTGTTGTGGGTATTTAAACGTTCAACAGGCCGTCTCGAAGTTTTGTACTGATTAAGTACATTCTTGATAATAATTCACCTGTAACAACGCGTGTACGCGCCCCATGAGTTCACGCGGGATCCACGTTGATCAATTATTTCTATCCTTTGCATACACATTATCATAGCCAATTACCCTTCTTACTCTAGTAAACATCCTTTCTGATTAGATAAAAATATATAGCAATTAATGGGAGCGAAAGTCACAGTTGATCTCGTTGACGCGCAAAATACGAATAGCCACCGCACCACAACAAACCAATTATATGGCTGTAACAAAGAGTTTATAGCTACGCTAAGAGGGTCCTCTTTGAGTGGCTCAATAAGAATGCAGGGCTGACGTCACTGCGGTTGATGAGAGAGGTAAAAATATCGCTTTGCCTTTCCACTGCCAAAACATGTCGCACACAGGCTTAAAAATACCAAACGCAACAACTAGAAAATAAAACAAATGTCAGCTTGATAAATTGCTTGGGTAAACTTCACGAAAAGAGTTTTGCAGCGTCCGCGCCGTTTGCTGTCATCGATCCATGAGAGGCAACAAGTCATTTTTGGTAGCCGCACCGATACAAAACAGCGAGCAGGACATGAACTCTTCATCTTTCGTGTGCATCTAAAAATCGACTCTTCAATGCTAAAATCATTTTTTGGAAGACGAGAACGTCAAAGTGCTCGATATTCAATGCGCATCAAAACCAGAATCATATATTCTGCGTATAGCTACAGAGACTTGAGATATAAATCTGCTTCACAGTCCGGAATTCTGTCCTGAAAGGCATTGGAAGTAGGCGGGTTTTTTTTGTGGGGGTGTGGGGGGGGGGGGGGGCGCACGCAATAGTTTGGTTGTTTTTGTCTTTAATTTTTTTTTATGTACTCATTGATATTGGTCCAAACAGCAATGGTTTTAAATTTCGAAGGGATTAAGAGGTGTACTCCCTATGCTTGTGACTCTTTGAACCGCTGCAGGTGCCATATAATGTGTTTACAATAAACTTGGTTATTAAAAGAAAATATCTTAGTTTTAAATGATGTACATTAGAATTATGAATTTGTTGGGAAAATACTCAATTTCCCGTTCTCTGTGTATACTTGGGTACCTGGGTCATTGATTGTCCTAGTACACATTAGCGCTTCTTTATGCATACAAACGCTGAAAATGATCGGCAAAATTTATGAGCGCAAAATTGCAGTAGTTCAATGTATGATCAAACTTGCCTTTCCTTTCGGGAGGCAGTATCTCAGAGAAATAAACAACACATATATATATAATGATATAGCGTTCAATATCAAACAAATTATTAAAAACAGAGTCGTTAACAAGTGAATAAAAGGCAATGGTCTGCACTTTAAATAAATTGCATTGCTTTAGAAACAATGAAATTATGAGATATGGACTTTTAATATCGTAACAGTTTTATTTGTTTTTGTTCCGCTGAATGTTGCACTATTGTAAAAATTATTTAATGTATCACGTTTATTTTATGAAGGTACCTTGAGTACGAAATGAACATATATATATATAAATTTGCTGCACAATATATGATCCAGACACGTAGACAAGAACCTTAATGAAGTCACCATTCATCATCTCTTTTATCCCAAGCATTTAATGTACGGAATTCTTGCTGGCCCTCTCGCACTCTAAATTAGGTGTCTTTTCAAAACACGCGGTGTTTTCTAAGCCAGAAGATATTGAAACATACTGATGTCAACACGATACCCCAACGAACCCTCGACGGAAAACATATGATCACGTACTGAGCGCGTGATCTATTGGTCGCGCTTATCTTATTTGTCCTTCGTTCTATCAGACAAAGCTGGTTGCTAAGAAACAGCCTTCTCAGCTGTGGTCAAGCGTATTCATTCAATGCAAATGTTGACCATTGCAATTATAAAGCAAAGGCTTGTTGTGTAAACACGCATGATATATTATATAATTCCTCAACCTGTATATGTGAAGTACACCAAATACTTCGGAAAATATCGTTTGAAGGCTTTTGATATCATGGTATCGAATTTATATAACTCAATTGTGACCTACATTGTATTGAAATTATTCTGGCACATCAAGCACATTTGCGTTGTTTGTGTATATGATTAAACATTGGCATTGGTGTGCCACTGACTTAAAACTTCTAAGCCTGGCCATCGATATTTACTCACGATGCATGAACGAATTAGGATTAAAAAGCTATATACAAAAGAAGGAGTTAGCCTTTAGCACCAGGTTACTGTCTTAACTGACGAAACGTGTGTTTCTCTTGAGTTGTTCGTTGTGGCGTGTATGGTGCAGGCAGCTGGTGGCTGCCACGTTTTTCTTCATTATACCCGTTTCTTACTAACATATGACCACTTGAATTTGTAACACGCGTTATGCACAACCACTTTGTTCAAGTCGATTTAGCTTCTCTGATGATCAGGTATAATAATAATGCGCCCTGCAAAGGTGAAAATCGTCAAAGGCGACGTATCCTGATTTGCGTTGGATGAAATGAAATGTTTATGGTTTATAATTTGTTACTTAATTTCAACGAGGAGTAAAGCACACACAACGGCGTTGTAAATAAAATGAACTCATTTCATTGAGCACAGTCGGATTCGCATAGCTATTCCCTTGCAATGAAGCTAAATGGGAGTTTATGGAATATGACTTACACATTTTCATTTGATAGATAACCGTGTCAGCCCAGAAAGCAACATTACAGAAAATAATTGTTATTGAGGACGTCCTCGTTGGAGAGATATGATATTAGCCTACCATTTTTCCGCGCTTGCTAACCCCACGGCAGATCAAATAAATCTATGCACAAGTAAATAAAGCAACACATACATTTATCATAAGAGTCTTTGAAGGTTGAGAGCGATAATATGCAATCATTCTGTTGAAAAGGCGGTGATGTTTCGCAATGTTTTATTGGTCCAGTATTGGTGTCTTTGAGACATACATGTTTTTGAAGTTGTTATTAGCGGAGCAAAGAATCCACAGGACCGACAGGAACGCAGGTTGCTATCATCGGTTCAAAATTTACGATTACGTATTATCAATTGTCATGTTTTGCATATGCCAAAAATATTGTATATGACATTCTTCCTGACCAAATATGCACATTCCGTCCTTGATAACCCCCCACCCCTCGCCTGTGGGTTTGGGGGCAGAATAGACCCACTGTATCTTCCTGCATGTCGTAAGAGGTGACTAATGGTGGCAACCTGTTGGCCTTAGGTCACGCGCTATAGAGTAAGATCATTGTTTTTGTGTTATTTCAGTACATCCATTGAGTCCCGACGATGTTCTTAAGTCATGATTATGCGACAACCCATAAAGGGGGAATTGCCAGATCATGCCAAGCCAGTAGCCTATTACTAGTTTTGATGAGGCACAATGTCGATATCTTGTAAAGTTTCCTTTTAGGTTAGATATGCGCATAAAATGACACCATAATGTAATCATAATTATCCTGACCTGGCGCAATTAGAGAGAAATAAGTAGGCTTGCATAGGAGAACGTTTTTATTTGCATACAATTTACCTATCTGGAGTATTCGGGCCTTCTGCAGCCCACACACACCGTGTATGCATCTGTTTTATAGCCCTCGCTATGCATTAATATTCATTAAACATTATATTTGAAACGCATTTTGATCGATTCCTCCTGGAGGCATTTCGTACATCGGGTAACGACAAACCAAGCCATCTGGTCCTGCAATAATTAATCACCTCACCTGTCAACTCGTAGACAGATGATGAAAATAGCCCCTACTAGGCGATGTTTTAGGCATAGCTGTCATTTATATCAAAAAGATTGCAAAGCAGTCAAACAAATCTGTACAGTTGTTTCAGATAAAGTTCATGGCGACATTTGTGGTATCGTGTTATAACCAAACCGGTTTATATTGTTTTGGATATCGTTTTGCCAATTATTCACAGCGTAAAATGTGTTATAAAACATTTCGCCTTTAGTTGGTGGCATCGCATATAATAATAAAGGTCAACATACCATCTTGGCAGTCCGATGTCGTATCCTTGCTTAAGAGGACCATTTCGCATTACATGAGTTGCAAGTAGTGCCTGCTATGAAAAACCTTGTATATGCATATGACAATTTATACGCCACAATTAAAGACGTCGGTGTTGCGGCAAAACGTACCACGTTCTATCATGCTTCCTAAAACTAGACAATTGGCCTTTCCAGACACTTGACTGAATGTTTGAAATCTGAAAGGGGCGGCTGTGTTCATCAAGTGTTGTCTCCGATGGTCTAATTATACCGGATGTGACGGTGGATAATGACGTTCATACATTAACCACATTGCTTTGTAATCGGACATAATTTGCAATAAAGTAGGCTCAATAGCCCTACAAAAATCATCCTTATGGCGAGGAAAAGCCATGCGCTAGTCTTACCACAAGGAAGCTTATTTGCCGATCACTGCATTGATCACACTGTCAATACATATGTATATCCCCATCTCCAAAAACGCAATGTGTCCTCAAGTAAAATTCAATTTAGATAGATGAATGCAGTTTACTTATAGACGTCATAATTCCGCAATAACTGATGTTTTATGGCCGATATCAAGATAAGTTTAGGGATGATAATATTGATAACGCATGTAGACTTGAGGCAATAGGCATCGGATTTTCAAAGTATAAGCACATAACCCCGCAATGCAATATTCCTAAACAGATGTTATTGCACATTATACATTTGAACAAACGCTCCATTCGAAAGATGTTGCAAGATCACATCAATGTCATACGAAACAGATGATTATACCAAGACCTTTTTACGTGTCCCCAAACTTAAAAGCCGATAAATCTGAATGCGATTTTGTCATTCGTTTATGGTCATCCATAAGCTTATCTACATTTGTATTTTAGCCAAAGACAGATTCCTATTGTGATACCTTTATACTGTTTACTTAATAGAATGTAGCCGAACGGGACGTCCATTAACGTTATAATCAAATAATGTAAAATTCCGTCCACGTGGGGCTAGATAGAAATTCGATCGGGCACCCCGACATACACGTACAGACCAACAAGCTGCAGACAGACACGCTGTAAATAGTGTATTGCTGGTCGTTCGGCTAGTTCAGCAACACATACACGCCTTCTTGAGGAATCCAAGTTGGCTGCATTTGTATCAATCATTTGCTTGGAATTGTGATGGAATACACTTGCACATATAAATATATATATATATATATATATATATATATAGATATATATATATATATATATATATATATATATATATATATATATATATATATATATATAATATCTATATATATACATATATACATCTATATGTCTATATATATATATATATATATATATATATATATATATATATATATATATATATGTGACAGTGCATATAGATACAGGCATTGGCACATATATACATATATACAAATATAATATATATATACATATATATATTTATATATATGTATATATATATATATTCATATATACCTATATGTATATATATACATATATATATATATATATATATATATATATATATATATATATATATATATATATATATATATATATATATATATATATATATATATATATATATATGCACTGTCACATATATGTTTATATATATTTTATGCATAAACGGTAATCGTAGGTGCTTCAGAAGGTGGGTTGTGATAATGTCTGCCGAAATCTCTAACTAGATATATTATATACAATTACGATTATATAGAAGGGTCAGCTGGGCACGTCATTTGTATTTCTTTCTGAAAAAAATGTTTGGCTCCTTCATTGGCTCGGCAGCAATCTACCACGCATGTATCACTAATGGCTGCTGCATTAGCATCACAAACAAATAGCATTGACCTCATGGACAAACGAGGTATCCTTGAGCCGCTCGAAATTTCCAAATTTTGTCTTTAGCAGGATATGTTTTATGTTAAACTTTTGATAGCGATTATTGAAAACAGACTGATGTTACAATATAAGAGATATGATATATGTGAGATATAATGTTGTCATCCACTACATTCCATCTCTTGCATTTATCTGCTTCATGACGACACAATTTCCACTATTCAGCAATAAAAAAGGAATATACAAGTGCTTCTACTAGCATTTACGTTAACCAAAAGTATAAACGGGAATGTTTCAAAATATCATTTCAAGAAGGCAATTTAGTATTGCGATGTACTTCGACATTTACTTACACGGTGTTTCTACATTGCAAGCGGTCACATCTTGCAATTTAAGGGTTATTGTCGATGTATTTATGTATGTATTTATGTATGCATGTATATATGTATGAATGTATGTATGCATGTATGTATGAATATATGATGCATTCATACATCGAAAGCATTTTATAAATGTATATCTTTACATAATTTTTTGTACATATATATGCATAAAGGTGAATATATATACATATATGCATATCTGTGTGCATGTATATATAATTATATATAGATATATATATATAAATATATATGTATATTTAAATATATATATAAGTATATATACATATATGCATATCTGTGCGCATTTATATATCAATATACATATATATATATATATATATATATATATATATATATATGTATATTTATATATATATATATATATATATATATATATATATATATATATATATATATATATATATATGTTTATATATGTATATATATATAAATCAATATATATATATATAAGCATATAAGATAAATATAAGGATATAAGATATATATAAATATATACACACATATATAAATATACGTTTATATATTCGTACACATCTATATAAATGTGCATAGATATATAATATATGCATGAAAATAGATCCTTATATATATACACATGATATATATTTGATTATATATGTAAATATTTATACAGGTAGATTTATGTATAGAGACATAAATATATAGATACAAACATATATATATACCTCTATTTCGATTTTTATATATAAATATATATAAGTATATATATATATGGATATATATATGGATATGTATATATATAATTATATATATATGCACATAAATGTAATTATACATATATATATATATATATATAAGATATATATATATATATATATATATATATATATATATATATAGACATATAGATATATATATATATATATATATATCTATATATATATCTCTCTCTATATCTCTATATATATATATATATATCTATATATATATATATATATATATATATATATATATATATATATATATATATATGTATATATATATATATATATATACATTTCATATATATGAATTGTTGTAGAACTTAACACCCCCTATTTGGTAGCGATTATCCCACATATAGCTTGGCTAAATACGGTCGCCGTTGGGTCTTAGGGGCTAGACTATGCGCACTATTAAAATTTCGTCTCGGCTCCAATTTACAATAATCGTTAAGATTAATCAAAGTTACGAATGTACGTGGTAAAACTACGACGATTGACGTTCCAAGTAGATACTCTATAACAACAACGCAAAATAGGCAATAATTTTCGGTGCACTTTTGTTTGTAGCGTTGATGTTTTGCTGATATCATGTGGTTCGATTATCGCTTAATCTGCGACGCGTCACTGGTAGTTAGCACCCAATCCAACCATTTAATGCGGTGAGAGAGTCGTTGTCTTCGATGCATTACTCTATTAGCCAATCCTCGTTGCGGCATCTTTCTGTGGACCAAAGACACATCCTCATGACCAACAAATAATAACGAAAATGCAACATTTAACAAGCTTGTGTCAGCGCCTCATGGCACCGATAAAACACTACAGAAAGTAAATATCATGCAACGTAAGGAAATATATTTGGTACATCATCGTGTTGAAATGATGGCAAGATCTACGTTCTATATGTGAGACCACACTAAATATTACTGCTATTCTTCTTTACCCCGTTGCCGCATGCTTTACCCCGTTGCCGCATACTGGAACACGTTATTGAGTATTACGTCAATCATGACCAGGGAACCATCAAGAGAAGCAAAATGGATATCATGTTTCTCTACCTGAGTCAAATTACACGTTTACGGCTATTCATTCTCTGAATCTCTGTAATAATTACTACATCGTGCGTTCTTTGGAATGGCAACTCTTCGCAGGTAAGAACCAAATCGTGGCTGATTCAGCATTAGCAAGCCAGGTCGTGGTAATTCAATATCTAGCAATGGTGCCGTCGAATCCATTTTGCGCTCGATAATAAAGTTGGATTGGCACTGGAGGCTCGTATAAGTGAACCAACCGACGCAGCACACTTTGACAAGTTACCTGTTAATGGTCATACATTTAAAGCTTTCAATATCAAACAACGATACAAACTTTAAGTATCCGTCCATTAAGGTATGTACGATGGGTCCTGGAGGTCAAAGCTTACCTAAATTACTTTGAACTGTGGCTTAAATATACAAAGGCAGCGATTAGAACTTGCTATTGTTTTTCTCGCATTCAGCATTCACTGTTACAAAAGAGATTGACTGTAGCGATAGTAAAATTCATTGCAAACTGCAGCTTGTTGATTATCACAAATCAAAAGATTTGACCTTGAATAGTTTCATCACAAACCAACGGAAAATGACCTTTATAAATTAATCACAACCATGCAGTTGTTCTAACGCGTCACGCGAGGTTCAACCTGACATAATAAAGTTCAGCCTACCTGCGTCCAAGATGCATTCATGATTCCTGAAGCATACAGGTAAGTGGTTGATAGCCCTCCAACTACTGTGTCCGATGATAAATCACACATATGTTCCCGAATATGAAATGCAATAAAATCCAATTCAGAGACATACTTTCGCTATACGAGTAGTTGAAAGTAGGGCGACTAAGCAAAATATACTTATCAACTAACTTTGCGTTCATTAGGAAGACGAAATTAGCACCTCGGAGATCAGGCCTCGGCTACCCGCGCATTTAGCCTTGACCAGTATTTGGATATTGACGAGCACGAGCATATATATATATATATATATATATATATATATATATATATATATATATATATATATAGAGATATATATATAGATAGATATATATATATAGAGATAGAGAGAGATATAGAGATAGATATAGAGAGAGAGATATATATATCTAGAGAGATATCTAGAGAGATAGAGAGATATAGAGAGAGAGAGAGAGAGAGATATCTATATAGAGAGATATCTCTAGAGAGATATAGATATATATCTCTATATATCTCTCTATCTCTCTCTCTCTATATCTCTATCTCTCTCTCTATATATATCTAGAGAGAGATATATATAGATCTCTATATATATCTCTCTATATATATATATATATCTATATATATATATATATCTATATATATATCTCTCTCTATATATATATATATATATATATATATATATCTATATATATATATATATATATATATATATATATATATATATATATATATATTAAATTTTAAGTTCGAATTTTGATCGGCTATTGAGAAGGAGTATTTCTGATGACGACAACATAGACAAAGAGTCCAACGACATCAGTTGCAAACACTATTGACCCCATTCGTTTATTATCAGCTACATTGTAGTCGTTTGTGTGAGGGGATGGATGATTTGTAATGCATTGCAGTACGGGTTCAGAGAGAGGGAATGGAGTTGGGGGACAAAAATCAAAAGGTTTGACAGCATATATATTTATCCGCGTATCTCATGCATATACATAATGCACATTGTTATATAGTATTTTACATGCAATTTAATGTAGCCTTCTGTTGATGAGCAATCATATACCAATGTGATATCAAATCTAATGACATAAATTTGAAGTCAATATTTTTCATCGACTCAGATATCACTGTACACCCATCAAAATTTTAATGCACCCCTATTTATACCCACTGGCAAACAAAGTATATATAATTACATATAACGAACGTGTGTTCCTCGATGGAGGCTGTATGTTTAGAGTTACATGTAGATGACCGTAAAATGCTTGGACTGGAGTTTAAAAAGTAAATGTTTGAGCAATTTTTTCATTCAACTCACGGCTGACGATAATCTCGTTAAGGAGTAAATATATTACGAATAGAAGAAAAACAGCATTTGGACAGTACAACTGAAGTGTGACATTTCTAGGAATCCAATCATTCTAAAATATTTAATTATTGTCAGCTAACTTGATGCTATGTCATTCAGTAAATTGTTGAGTTATGATGCGCCACGTCAATTCTTGGTGTAATCTAAAATCCTATTCGACCTTTTTATTGGGTTTGCTGACCTTGGCTGTGATGCCAAATGATGTATGTTTATGCTCTGCTCTGGAAGTAGACACAATTGGAAGGAATATTGTGACTTCTGCGTTCAATGACCCTAACCCGAACTCTAACCCCGCTCATTGTGCTTTCGATAGGTTATGGAAACACCAATCGTATTTTGATTGATTTTGGAGCATTCCAAAGTAATTTCCCTAAAGCAAATCGCAATGACTATGAGAAGCCACGTGCCTCAGTAACTGACCATCAAATATACGCCCGCAAAAAAAAGCTGACATCCAGATCGGGGGGGGCAAGCATCGGAAAGTTATCTTATTTGCTTACATAAAGGGTCACATCACCATAATCCTACACCATGTTTGTACTGATCGATTTACGTACCTCGCTTATATATGATGCTTACCTATGGTGATAACAATCTACTGTCGGCGCCATTGATCGCCTCCTTGTAATAAATTCCGAGGCGGCTTTGTAAAGGCTAATAACTTAAGTCGGATAGCGGAGCAGTAGATATGAATACAAGCTGACACATCAATACGCAGCTTCACAGCCAAATAATCAGAATTAGAGATGAGGGAATTACATCAGTCATATGATCAAAATTAGTCGTGGTAGCTAAAGCGTGAAATTGGATGGGGATAGGTTTTAATAATACGGGGTTACTATCCACAACTGAATCGATGATAATCAGCTCGATTAACCCTGAATAAGCGGCATACATTATCGAAAAGCTGAATTTCCTTTCTTTGTAATTCCATTAACCGTACTTAAGAAAGTATGATGATAATAGATCCTTTGGTTTTGAAAGACATATCTTTAGTGGTCTACAACATGCTTATCAAATATAAATAGAGTTTTGACTTTTAAAAATGTAATGAGAAGTCCGCTGGTTTATGCAAATGTAAAAGTAGTGCAATTATGTGATCATTATGCTGGTTATAATGCAAATAACATGCGATCATACCGTTATTTGCAAATGCTAAATTCCAATTGCAAACTAAATACTGGTACGCATGTCCAGTGTCGTCATTGATTAACGTCACAATTCAAATCACAGGTTATCTTGCCGGACACAAGGGGAGGGCAAGGCAATTAGAGAGGAATTTCTCCCAATACACCGGTTAGTAAAGATGCCAGTCCAAGGTATGTGCAAATTTGCTATGGCAATTAGTAGCAAGGTCGGGTAAAGTGAAAGATTATTGGCGGATTGAAAAGAAGATGGATCCTTCTATGCAGAAAATAACTAAAGCATTAGTACATGATCCTTCTATGCAGAAAATAAAACTAAAGCATTAGTACATGGTGAACCGGCCCTTTCTTGTTGGCGTGTAGCCCGTCAACAAATATTGTAAAGTGACGCTTTGCACACATTTTCGTTGTGAAATTTGCTACGGCATCCGAGAGATAATAATTTGTATATGGAAAAAACAGTACAAATTGCAATGACGATGAGTTGCGTGCTGTGATGCTTTTTAGATTGGCCTTATGCAGGTAAAAAATATTAACAAAACCTAAACAATGGATCACATGTTTAGTTCGAGACCATGCATGGCCAGTTAAAAAAATGGTCAAAGTCTGGTTATTTGTAATATCAATATAACAAAATCACCTTGGTCCAAACGACGATATGTTCACACTAAGCATTAACATACGCAGCCTTATATATAGAGCATTAGAGAGTGATAGCCTTTGTAGGTATGCAGGGTTCATCGGAACCAATAAGACAATGTTGCCTAGGAGAGGCCTCGAACTAAATGTTTACGCATACATGGGGTAAGTGCCCTGAAAACTTCTAAAATGCTCAGCTACGGTAAACTTCGGGAAAATAACCCACATTCTTCTGATTCGACAATGCTGGCTATCGTATTCTAACTTTACAGTGCCGCATCAGGTTAACAGCTGCAAGGTCGCGTCTTGCAAAGATGCCATAGCTTTATCATTTACCATGACTTCTGTTATTTTATAACGCCACATATATACCAAAGCAGGCTTACGTATCGATGAAAAATGCACTTAAACACGTACACACTAAGCGGTGCGACTATATAATGCATCACAATGTACCCCATAGAACACATTATACTGTAAATAATTTACATGGCTCCCATCGGACCACGTAATCACTAATAATTTACAAAAGATTTTTATATTTATAAGAATCGTCAAAAGATTCCGGTTTGGAGATTTCTAAGTTCCGCTTTTGTTCCTGTTATTACTCGTGAATGCATAGTTGGTTAAAACATCAGTCTGTGTTGAGTTATGTCTCCTGTTGCATCTTCTACCTATCAGCCTTGCTTTTAAACACGTATAGGTCCCCATCAAGAGCTTTTACAACTAATGCTTGCATTCGATATACTAACTACTTTTCTAACTCGTGGCGCAGAACATGGGAAAACAATGACGACCGTGCCTATTTGTGGAGTCTACCACGATCACTCGTGTTAACTTCAAACGATGCAACACCTGCATTACGTCCTTTCACGGGTGCTGTAATAACCTTCCTGACATGTCTCTTTCTACACTACCTACGATGCCTTTAGGCTTCAATCTAAAAAAAATCTTTTTCATGACATTATGGATTAATGCTGGGATGTATTCGCAAAATGGGTCGTTATATCGTACAAGTTGTAGCCTTATCAACTACTTAATGTGACCATCTACTCGAAATTTTTCGCTGATGAAAAGGGTGGTGATGCAGATGATAGTTAGGACAATTGCTGACGTGATCCATCATTACTTGAAAGAATACTGTCAGTTGTTCATTAATTGCAATACCACTAATTACCCTGATATTTGCCAGATCCAAATGGAAGCCATTGAAAAGCTGTTAAGTGAACTATAATATTTTCATTATCAATTCGATTTGAAAACATTGCAATTGATCGAATGCAGCCACATACTATGATCATCGCTTGTCAATTACGCCCGGTAGTCTCATCTGCATCAGGCTATCAGACATAAAAATTTAATAATGTCTCTATGTCAATTTTCCCTGTAGAACATCCATGGGAGTCGATATACAATACCTATTATCTGAAGATCCTCAAGTCTGCTTTTCACGAGGGACAACCTCCTGTTGATGGTTGCAAGGCGACTGGCTTTGAAGGACGTATAGCGACCAATGCTATATAAGTACCATCGCTGGATCAGGGTCCCACGGATCAGCGGAAGCGCACACAATAGCGAGATACTGAGCCTATTTTAAGGTGTATTGGAAGGGTGTTTGCACCTGAGATGACGTACAGAACTTTTCGTAAACATCTCATGTGACTGGCTGGATGTTTTGTGCTCATACGAATTCTGCAGGGTTACCTTTCTCACCAATATCAGGCACAGTTGTTGTCACTGTTGCCTGTGAGTAAATGACGATGGCTTCAACAGTGACTATATAATCGCACCGATAATTCAATATACCAAATGAAATCTTGAACGGCACGATATCATTACGATTGCTTTAAATGATACCATTGCCCAACCTTTAATGTAGTTTGCGTCAAGTGAGTAGAGTGTTGAATCGTATATGCCCAGATGTCAAAAGAGACTGACATTAAACTTGCAAATAGTTTATATCTGTAAGCGGATATGTAGCCTTAAAGAAATGATGTTGACTGGATATTTGCTTAATTGAACTATCCATAGTCTTGTCTTGACAGCAATATGTCAGTCGGATTCTGATGAGAATAAGCATATATACAGTTACAAATCTGAGTTGAATAATTGACAAGGTCTGTTTGACTGCATGGTTACTTCACTGCCTCTTTTTACACAAAAGACATCATCAATAGTGTGATATAATATTTTCGTCATGTCTAGACAAGTCAATATATCGAAGACAACCAGAAATGATGTTATCAAACTACAACAGGTCAGAACACTTTTATAACTACTCACAATCACTTTGTACAACTTCGGTTTGTTATATATCACGCTATATTCTACGTTATCAAGGAGTTACATAGTATCATGGCTGGTTTAAAACGGCCGTTCTTCAAATCAGCATCTGATACATTCCTGAAAGTGATCTCAAAATAACAACATAAATGTATGCATACAATGACAGATTTGCAACCAAATGTATTTTTAATGCTGGTCACTCTCTCCACTACCTTTTTTGAGTTTGGTATGTGCAGTAAT
>CM067342.1:36943986-36993986 GCA_034190875.2 Urechis unicinctus | reverse complement strand
TGTTCCGTGTACGATCAATTTGTTTTTCTTGAGCGTAGCCTTGGCGGTTTTGGTGACTACTGAGCTAATAACACCAATAAATAATTACAATCCTGCTTATCTGCCACGTCATTATCTATCCTGCACGATACGTTACAGCTTCGAGGTCAAGCAATATCCCACTTTGATGCTAACATTGCTCATCATCGAGTAATTTATGTTGCGTTTACAGCCATCTTGAGCTATTGGTGGATAATTATCTCGCAGTTTTTCCAGCCAAGTCATGACTGGTTTTCAGTTTTTGGCTTATCAGCTGTGATATTTGGAACTCCTTCGTCATTAATAAGGGTTTTTTGTGCTTGATAATGTACGAATGCTAGTGTTTCCTAGAATTTTGTAATTAGCTCAGTCAAAGTAATGATATCAATTAACTCATATTCCCCTTTTGCAAGTTGAAGCGGTTACTACACAGATAATAAGTGAACAACAGCATTGCCTTTATTAATTCAATCCAAAAGCATCCCCATTTCCCCATTGAAGTCATATAATACCATTGTCTTTCGTCTATTGCGTCGCATTAATCCCGTCTATATACGGCTGTTGCTCATGCGATTCAATCATGTCTATTCGTCTCCTTTTCTTCCGTACGACTGTCAGAACTGTCAGATTTTCATTGTCCTTAAAAGCCGCTATCAAAACATACTCATTACGTTGTAGTATAATAAGTCAGATATTTATATGGACAATTTTTTGCTGATGGAAGTACCTTGACCGACTTTGAATAACTGAAATAAACAAATACAATATATCATGTCATTAGATCAGCAGATTTCAATCTCACACAAGCGCTTGAGACCATTCGTTCAGAGAAAATGCAAATGATAACTTCAATGAACACGAAAGAATCAATCTAGGATATAACAGGGAAAGCTGACTGGGCCTCAGCAAGAAAGTGTGGCGTGTGCCCGATGATGCAACCACCAATGAATCTATGCAGATAGATTAGATTAGCCGACACTGGCTAAAAAGGGCAAACATCTGAAACATTTCGAGATATGCTTGCGTTAAAGGAACCCCTACAATAGCAGAGGACTGAGTCTCTATGAATGCTGATATGCAAGTGTTTTAATCCTAGAAGCCGGACATCTCTTATCTTGAATTACCCATTAATATCCTGTGACTGTGTAGATGTCATATGCTGTTCATAGGATTAGTTGACCTCTGTAGTTTCTGTTGTTGTTTCTGACGAGATGTCCTTTTGGCCAATTATAATGGCCTTAACACTGACTTTATGGTCGCAACAATGGCCTCAGAGAAAAAACCATTTTAATTCTTCTTTATAGCAACATTAGTGGAGTGCATTGAAGAATAAAGCTATTGTCCGGCAATATACCTTGTCATTGGTTGAATCTTGTCTTTGTCGTCCAAAAATAACATCCCGGGCTAAATTACGGTTGCAAAAGAGCCACGACAAAGCATGCCGCGATTCCGTTATTCCCTGCGTATTATGCCTTCATATTCAACACTGACGCAATTCAGCCAAAGGCCAAGTAATGAATCCCACTATCTTTCATGTATACTGGGGAATTCTGTATGATTTTGTAATCTATTCCCGGCTGCTCATTGAATAGTTAATCCCGCAAACGAATGGACTTTGCTTCATCATGTGGTTTAAATGAATATCGCTATCATATTATACACTGTAAGCATATAGATGCAGTATCATTCCAGCGATCTACCCATATTTCCTAAGAACAACAACGAAT
Organism: Urechis unicinctus; assembly: GCA_034190875.2. Lineage (NCBI taxonomy): Eukaryota > Metazoa > Annelida > Polychaeta > Xenopneusta > Urechidae > Urechis > Urechis unicinctus. Next base: position 36,992,241 of record CM067342.1, on the reverse strand, counting down.
TAGCATTACAACGAACAAGTATAACTTTTTGCAATGTGGCTCGTGTTGGTCATAAGAACAAAGAAAACTCTGGTCGTTTAACTGTAATCAGTGCGGACAAAGGGTATTGAATTATCTTTGCCCATTCATTACGCTGGCGTTGAACATGGCAATTCATTTAGTCTATTATTTTATCGGGATAATACTTCGTTCTGCAACAATCTGTTCATGCTAGACATCTAATTTGTTATTACCAGTGATCTATTAACGCGAGCTATACATATCTGTAAAGAAAGCGCACATGTCGTCTAGACGATGATCTCATGGATGTGTACAGCACCTGCACAACATGTACATCACAAATCGACGTGCGTGCTACCTATGTTTATTCAATTCATGAGAGCAGTCAGAAGACAATAACAGGCCAAAAAACCGCCATTTCTAGATGACCTCATTATTTTGAACCAACAGCTGCTTGCTCGTCTCGATTCAAGTACTGCTGTGGAAACTGTTGGTCGTTGCATGGGACCATCCAAGCAAAAGTGCGTAAAGTGAGCAGTCCAAGACGTTATGTCATACATGACCCGATGTCTCAACGGTGCATTTGATTTGTGTAACGTATGTTTGGCAATCGTCAATATGACACGTTGAATATTTTGTATGTTCGTACTGTACATCACATTTACAGCCTTAAGGTGCAGGAACGCTTCCTAATAAATCCATGTATTTTGCATGTTATCAAGGATGAAGTATCAAACTATCAACCATAAAGTATCAGTCATTGCAAGGATGAGATGACGATGCTTTATCAAAGCTATCAGTCAGACTCGATATCTTCATTATAATAGTTGCAATGAATTTTGAAATGACATATATAAACACTGGGACCAACGCAAATCTCATATCGATATCACCATCAAATTTGGTACCGACCTTAATCACCACTACAGCGTATCGCCCTTTATACAACATACTTCCTGATATCAACCATCATTGATGTGTCCTGCAATTACCTGTCTGCATCATCGCAGATTGGACCCCAAACCATATAAAATCGTCATTTGGAACCTGAACCATATAACATTTGCTATCAAGGTTTCGAGGTGTCAGTAGTAATTCCCTCGGCCCGCAAGTGATGGCTAATTCGCTCAGATTAATCACAGAAAATGCCCCGATACGGTGTTCTGCATGTCAAACACTTGTAATGGAATATATCACACACCTGCCCAGCCTTGCAAATTTTTAGAGCCGATATAAATGTCCTTGACTACTAGAAAACCACTATCGTCACGTTTCCATTACAATATCATTAGAGATGATATAGTCGTGTAAGGCAGATTTGGGAAATATGTCGCTCATTCGGCAAAATCGCGCGGACTATATTTGATTCAGTCGTCTATAGTACCTCTGCATTAACACCTAACCCACTCCCATTTCACGCTCTGGCTGCTCCTACTAATGGCGCTACATAACAGGACCCTGCAGGAATATGTCTAATCTATCATTTACATGTAAACGTTGTATCAAATTCTACCATGTCATTCTAATCTAGAATAACTAGATCTTTATACACCAAGTTGGGCTCGACATTAGGTAGGCATCTACTGCAGGCCATAGCTGCCGATTGTTGGTCTAACTACACCTTGAAATATATTACTCGCCAACTGAGACGTGTCAGAATCATCTGGATGCTTGTATTGATCATATGAGACGATAAAGCCCCGTGGAGGCGGATTCAGAAAAGTATCTTGAGATAGTGATGGAATAAAACTGGGGCTGAAAAGTAGTGGTACAGAAGGTGGTGAAAATGATTAATTTGAACCATTTTAGTTGCCACCAATCACATTTGTTGGTGGCCCATTTCGTTGTTCATTTAACAATTGAAGGGCAAGATTCGAATCCGGCGATTATTTCCGTAGCATGTTTGTTGCTTACAAGACGATTTCACTTTAAGTTAACAACCCAGCTGTCAGCGCCACGAAGCCACATACTCATCCGCGTGTTCAGCACCGGAATGAGGTCAGACAGGGGGCTGGGGGTGATGGGATTTCAGCGTTTTCGATATTCCAGAAATATTTGGGCATGAAATTTCGTATTTTTGACATGAGAAAGTCTTGGAAAAGTCATTCAATTATGTTCTCATCAAGCAATAGAAATCCCGCATTGTTTCGTCAGCGCCATATAGCAAAATTATCTATACAATTCTAAGATCTACACTTCCATGTTTCAAGTGATATGTGCTCTGGGTAAAGCGATTGCAGTTGAAGAAAAATAGGTGGGCGTCTGACTGATGGGTCGAGAGATATTGTACGAAAAAGATCGGGTAATAGAAGTTGAGATGGACTTCTGTCCGAGCCGAAATTATTAAGAGGCAGCTGACAGCTGAGTACCGTTTGCATGAATTTATAAAACATTGTCAACAAGGTACTTGGGTATAACATGCTTTATGCATCCAATAAATGATGGTAACCTTGGAAGAACGATCATTCTCGTTTTGTATAAAACCACAGCGAGAAATCACAAAGGCTCACCGCATGTTGTGTTGTAGACTAACCTTACCCTGAATAGGTATTCAAAACATAATTGGCTGGATCCAATGACATGGCCTTGACTCAACGGGTTAACTCCCTCTATTTAATGTGCATTATCCTTCATAGAGCAAATGCAAGAACAACGCAAGGACGGACGCAGTCGGTTATATGAATATATATATATATATATATATATATATATATATATATATATATATATATATATATATATATATATATATATATATATATATATATATATATTTTATATATATACATATATATATTTTCTGAGACTGCTAGGCCACGTAGCGACTGAAATTTTTTTAACTTTTGATTTCCATGGTGTGGTCGCCAAACAGCTTGCTAGGCAACCTAGTTATAAATATGGGGCTGAACAGTCTCTTATGAAGCCCTATCATTGAACGGCTTTTATAAACCAGCAGCTCGATGTGTGCTTCAAGGACTTATGTTAACCGCTATATATTGTGCTGCTTTGATATTGTTCGCAATGGTTCTAATAAGTTCAGGGTTCATGTTTTTGTCGGCAGCAGATAATATAGCTTGATGCCCAATAGTATTTGATTTCTCATGCCGAAGTGTCAATGATTTCAATTTCTATAACCACGAATATATTGTCTCACTAGAGACGACACAAGAAGTTGTCATGCTTAGGTTCTCTATTGCTTCTGATTCGTGCATCACTTTTCAAAAATATTAACAACAACAATGTTAGACGATGCCTTGGATTCAGCAACACTTGTTACCCCTTTGAAAGTTGTCGTGATTTAGAGAGAGCTGCGCTTGCTCTGTAGCATCTCATAGGCGACCGCATCCGTTAGATCCGTTACGTTACGGACATGTCTCATGACATGCGAGTAGTCACATTGCGTGAGACGAATATACCAACTCATTAACGGTTGTAGTATCTCAGGTATGTTATTAATCATGATGTTTTCCGTGTCCTGATGTTTTTTCATTCGGCTAAATCATCCTTGTACTGTAGCCTGCCATGGATCTCAGCCAGTACCGACGGTGCTTTAAATGGGATATTCTTTGCCTGTTCTACTGTATCGTAAGTGTAAAATTCCTAGGTCAGCTTCAAGAGGAGGTCATGTTGAGTGATATAAATTGTGTTTGTAATAAAGCTGAGCAATTCGTTTAAGATGGGTTCGTTTTCCATGGTGTCCGACTGAGTGGATTAAATCCATGAGTTACAGCTGATCACAGCTGCGTTTGACAAGCAACATGAGTCCAGCTCTTGTTCAATATAAAGTGTGATGGATCGCTATATGGTTTCTCACAATGATTTAACCTGCTTTAAACCAAGTTAACGAAATTATCCCCTTGCGTTGACAAGTAACAAACATGTAGGGGACTCATATGAACAATCAATCATACTACAATAAATCAATTTACACGATGTCTAATACGTTAGATAGCGTTAGATAGTCCCGATAAAATAAGCGGATACCGATGCTTGTCCAAAATCGATCATTGCACATTTAATCACTGTCTACAAAATATATTTCCCGTAATACGTTGTTGATCATAGCTACGGTGACATCTCACCCAATTCATCTGTCCATCTTAAATCAGACCGTTGGATATCAAAGTAGCATTTCGCCAGAGGATTCTAGACATCCGCCGTCCAATTTAATCCGGGACCTGATACGTCGTATATATTTCATATATCAAGTGGCGTCAACCACACGCCATGCTTGCTTTATAATTCACGTTCCGTCAAAAGGGAGGAAGTGAACTTTACAGTGGCCAATAGACGGGGTCACCGATTGGACTCGATTTTTTGGATATCAGTTCTACAAATACTAGGGAATCCATCATTGAAGTTACACTTAGAATGGAATTGATTTTTCATGCAATCACAACAGTGTACTAATGATAATTGGTCCATAGCAAACCAGTAAATCAAATCAATGGGATCACGTCTAATAAACACTATTACGTGCTATGTCATGAAGATACCTTTCACGAGCAACGACTAGGTGGAAAGTTACTTGATAACAAAATGCATTAACAGTAACGAAATAATTAATAAATAATTATCTGGCGGGCCCCAAGGCCACGTCGACAATGCCGATAATTAAGTCTGACCAATACTTATTCACGAAAGGTGAATAGATAATTACATTTCACGCTTGCCTGACAAGAAGGACTATAAATCTCAGCAGATTCTGCTCCTACGTAGAAAGCATGTGAACTGAGGTCACAAAATTCGCTATATGGCGTTACCGATTACTAATTAAATGTGCATGTTTGATATTTGAAATCAATCTAACGAGCTCTAACTCGACCATGCACCACGATCATACATTTCCACTAAGAGCTTCCCAATTAGCGTTCGCTCTGATCAGTCTAATGTAACTGCTAACAGTTTTGTCGCCTGGTTATTGATCTGTGGCCCCGGCGGGCATTGACATATTGACCTTGCTAAGAGATTTTCAGTCATTCAAATGAGTTTATAGCCCTTCTATATTGATGGCTATACCCCATCGCACTTTGTGTGGCAAATAGGATGCAGTCACTACCTGTTATATCGATCATCACAGAAGAAGGTATACAGCCTATATCCCCCACTTTAGGCATGCATACGAATGTGTTAAAACATTTATAGGTCCTAATATATACCTGATTGTATAAATGACATTCATACCCCCCATACTCTATGTTAATAAGGAACATTCACATTCCACGTTGCAGCTTGCCTTGAATGACAACCTATTTTACTGGGATATATTATACCGCCAACCACATGCCACCATGTTAAACCAAAGTGCTGCAGCCAATAGTACTTAGTTTGGGGCATTGCATATAGGAGTGCGCATATTCGACAAATGATGTATGATAATAACAGCAACGCCAATAGAACAAATTGCGACGCATTTTACTATCCAGCTACTGCCTTTACAGCGACGATGCAGAAGGACGTATCTGTTTTATAACGACAGAAACCACCTTAAATTAGAAGGAGCGTATCGTGAGAAGCGATAAAAAACTAGTCATAGCGGTGTGTGTTTACATTTGTTATGAACAAAGATTGCACTTGCAAGGTCTGACACCCTTAAACCACATCCTACTTAACCAATTGTGTAATCAGTTGTGGATATTCCTTGAATATATCAATCTGAGTGCTGCCACTCGGCGCAATAATCATCGACCAAAATATTTCACAAAATCACGATGGCATATGCATATATATATATATATATATATATATAGAGAGATATATATATATATATAGATATATATATATATATATAGATATAGAGATATATATATATATATATATATATAGATATAGAGAGATATATATAGAGAATCTCTAGAGATAGAGAGAGAGATATAGATCTAGATCTAGATCTCTCTAGATAGATAGAGAGGGAGATCTCTCTCTCTCTCTATTCTATAGAGAGAGAGATCTATATCTCTATTCTATCTTCTCTCTCTCTATATATCTATATTCTATCTATCTCTCTATATCTCTCTCTCTAGAGGAGTCTCTATCTCTCTCCCTCTTGTATATATCTCTCTTATCTATATCTCTGTCTCTCTATATATATCATCTCTATATTATATATTTCCAAATATATAGATATCTCCTATATAAATATCTCTCCCTTACTTAAAATCTATATCCTATATATCTTTCTTATCCCCACCTATATATATAGATAGATCTATCTATTACTAAACAGATATATCTAAGATCTATAGAGTATATATAAATATAGAGAAGATATATATATATATATATAAACATAGATATATATATATATCTATATATATATATAATATATATATATATGTATGTGTGTGTGTATATATATATCTATTTATATTAATATATCTATATCTATCTCTCTCTATATATCTCTCTCTATATATATATATCTCTCTATCTATATATATATATCTATCTATATGTATATATATCTACCGGTATATATATCTTTATACTTGTATATATATTTATATAATATATATATCTCCTCTATATCTCTCTAAAATGTATGTATATATCCTGTGTGTGTGTATTGGTAAATAAATATCTCTCTATATATATATATATATATATCTATATATATTTATATATCTATATACTATATATATAATTATACTGTATATATATATATATATATCTATATATATATATGTAAATATATGTATATATATGTGTGTGTATTAAGATATAAATATATATATATATATATCTATATATATACATTTATATATATATTTATAAATATTTATATTAATTTATAAGCATATAAATGTATATGTATATATATATATTAATATTAATAACATTTATATCTATATATATATATATATACATATTTATAGTTTTATTTATATATATATATATATGTGTGTGTGTGATATATATATATGCTCGAGTTCGATGGCTCTCGAATCGACCGAAGCATATTATTGTTGAATACATGATCTTAAAGGTATTCGGTATCGGATAACAAAAACTTAATAGCTCTTTGCAAATTGCATAAACGATCCACGGAAATCATTATGGATTCACTTTATGTCATAATTGGTATTATGGTAGCATTTTAATCAAGCTCATAGGAGGTATTATTGGGTAAGATATCAGTGGCACCCATTAGTCCAGTTGTCCCCATGTTATCCTTTAGTGTTTGATAATGTAGTCGATAGTGGAAAATAAACCCTTGGATGGGGCAATCTTTACAAACTGCAACATACGACTTGTATTAATTCGTCATGCAGGTGATGATAAAAAATAAGAAACAGCAAACTCTGCAGTTGCTTTGAAAATTACAAGTCGTTGGTGTTTTACAATACCGTTTCGAAACATATCATTAACTTGTGATAAAACTATGTTAGAGCCGATCCAATACACCCCATATAATCTGGCGGTAGTTTGAATCGGTGACTCCTCCTACGGTTTATCTAAGCGTCCATCGACGTACTGAACCCCAGTTCATCAGCAACTGGTATTAGCTCTAAATCAGCAAGCCTTAGTTCATAATATCATGACTTTTATATTCGCAACACCTGCTGCCATGATTTTACATGCAAAAATGGCGTTACTGTTGTAGTTTAACACCGTGTGGCCAACATCAATGTGCGAACATTCTCATATGCTGTTGAAATCATTATGGTGAAAGAAGTCTGTGAGCAACATATTAGTCACACAGGCTTACAAATACCGAAAGTAACATCTACAATATGACAACAAATGTCAGCTTGATAGATTGCTTGGGTAAATCTCTTGAAAAGAGTTCGCCTTTCGCAGCGTCCGCGCCGTTTGCTGTCAGGATAGGCCTCGAGTCATTTTGGTAGCCGCACCGATGCAAAACAGCAAGCAGGACCTCGAAGATATAAACTCTTTATCTTTCGTGTGCATCGAGAAATCGACTCGTCAATGCTGAAATCATTTTTTGGACAAACAGAGCGTCTAGGTGCTCGAAATTGAATGCGCATTAAAACCAGAATCATGGTCACTCTCACACCGAATAACTTCAGAGACTTGAGTTATAAATCTGCTTCACAAGCCGGAATTCTGCCCTGAAAGTATTGGAAGTAGGCGTTTTGGGGGAAAAATGCACGCAATAGTTTGAGTTTTGTTTCTTTGTATTTTTATGTACTCATGGATATCGGTCCACACAGCAATGGTTTTAAAATATGCTCTTTGAATTTTGAAGGTACAAAGAGGTGTACTCCCAGTATTTGCGATACTTTGAACCGCTACAGGTGTCTTATAATGTGTTTACAAGAAACTTATCTTAGTGTTAAATAATGTACATAAGGATTATAAATTTGTCGGAAAATCTGGTATGGACTCAACATCCGACATTCTAGTTGGGCGCCCTTATGGTGGGACAACAGTTTTAAACCGAAAGTCACTTTCTTAGCATGTGTCACAGTTAGATATATCTCAAAGAAACAATAAGCTATAATACGCAAAAAATGGCGATGTTTTTTTAGTTGTTTATCAGATGCTAGTAAAGCCTTTGACAGGGAACATTATTTAAATTGTTACTGCAGCATAAAGCGCCTCCTCTAATAGCTAGGTTTATTGTGGATAGTTATACTAGACAGACTATATCTTTTGAATAAAATGCATGTTAATCGAAAGCGTGCAATGTATTAAACGGTGTCAAACTACCGTGTGCTAAATCACCAATATTATTCACTGTTTAAATTGATGAGTTAATCCAGAGGTTAAAAGTCTGGAATAGACTTTCATATAGACTAATAATATGTAGATGCGCATGGTTATGCCGATGTTATTACCTTACTTGAAACTATGTGAATCATTTGCTGATGAATATACCGTGACCTTGAATCCGTTGAAAACTAAATGCACCAAATATGGCAAGGCAGTAAATGAACTCGAAAAGATGATATTGCATGGCTCGACTATCAAATGGGTCATAACTATTAAACACTTGGGGAACGATATTACAAACAAGTTGACTGATTATAGTGATTGTATATCACAATGTTCTATATTTAATGTTGCATTTCAAACAATGATTGGGAACTTAAGCGATTTGCAAAACAATACATTATTTGTTCAATGGAATAAGGGTGTTTGGAGAATACTCAATTTCTCGTTCTCTTTGTATACTTGGGTACATGGGCCATAGATTGGCCAAGTACACATTAGCGTTTTTCTTATGCATAAAAACTCTGAAAATGATCAGCAAAAATGCAGTAGTTAAATGTGTGATCGAACTTGTCGTGCACTTTCAGGACGCAGTATCTCAAAGATATAAACAACATTTATGTATATAATGATGTGGCGTTCAATACCACGCAAATTATCAAAACAGAGTCGTTAACAAATGAATAATAGGCATTGGTCAGCACGTTAAATAAATTGTATTGTTTTAGAAACAATGAAATTATGAGTTATGGATTCGACGATGATTTGATAATGCGAGATATTTTAATATCGTAACAGTTTTGTTTTTGTTCCGCTGAATTTTGCACTATTGTTTAAATTATTTAAAGAATCACGTTTATTTTATGAACATATATATATATATCCGCGTTGGAGGTGGTGACATTAGATTGTCAACAACCGTTTAGAGCTGGGGAGCTAGCCTGAGGTAAGATATGTTTGCTTGCCAAGGGACATGTGAAGATCTGGAGCATAGAGTTCAAGGAATCAATAAGCTATATGGGGATTATAAGACGCCATGAAATCAACTAAAGCACCCAGGATTGTTGATCCGACGTCACAAGGTCGGTGTCTGTAAAAGACATGGAGTCATCTGATTGGTCGAGGCTTCCACGGCTCCGAATTAATCAGAGAATGTTACGCGGTTTTTAGGGACGCTATGCCAAAGCAACACACGGTGATTCACAGGTGACGTCTTCACATTTTTTTCGCGGGCTAAGGATTGAATAAACCCTTGAATAAACGCGAGCATTTGGCTTAACTAGCTATTTACCTGCTTCCTCTCGCTCGCAGACTTTACCTGTAAACAATCTGTATAAAGTCTAGGATTTTCGATATCACCCGCATCCACCGCATATACTTCTTCTTCCGGTACCTTGACCCTAATCAAGATGAGTGCGTGTATGAATTGGTTCTAGGCTGCACGATATATGATCCAGACACGTAGACAAGAACCTTAATGAAGTCACCGTTCATCATCTTTTTTCCCGGGCATTTATTATACAGAATTCTTGCTGGCCCTCTCGCTCTCTTAATTAGGTGTTTTCGCGGTGTTTGCTTAGCAAGAAGTTATAGGAACATACTGATGTCTACACTATACACCAACGAACCCTCGACGGAATACATATGATCACGCACTGGGCGCGTGATCTGTTTGTCGCGCTTATCTTATTTATCCTTCGTTCTATCAGACAAAGCTCTAAGATGGTTGCTAAGAAACTGTGGACAAGCGTATATATTCAATGCAAATGTTGACCATTACAATTATAAAGCAAAGGCCAGTTGTGTAAACACGCATGATATATTGTATAATTCCTTAACCTGTATATGTGCAGTTTACCATGTACTTCGGAAAACATGGTTTGAAGGCTTTTTATATCATGTTATCGAATTTGTATCACTAAATTGGCTCAACTATTAGTAATTCTAACCATTGCGGTTTATATTCTTATCGGCGTACATTGAAGAACGCATGGATATGATTTGAATAACAACGACTTACGGTACATGTATCATCGTTAATGAGATTGCGGCTATAATTATAAGTTACGCACTTTCATGTTTGGTTTATTGTGTTGGCAGATTTTTGCTGATTATTATCTATATTCGTGTATCTACATTGCATTGGAATTATTCTGGCACATCAAGCACATTTGCGTTGTTTGTGTATATGATTAAACATTGGCATTGTTGTGCCACTGACTTCAATCTTCTAAGCCTGGCCATCGATATTTACTCACGATGCAGGAACACGTAAATTAGGCCTTAGCACTAGGTTACTGTCTTAGTGGTATAGGTAACGGCGGTGCCAGCGCACCGCCTTACATATACTACCGTGGTCCTCAATTAGGGACCAGCCGCTCTGGTCGATTTGATTTCGGTTTCGGTTTCATGGGGTAGCGGGGTGGGGACTTCGTTGAGAGCCTATTTTTTGTATTTTTACCCCCCAATCGAACTAATGGTACTATAAGGTATATATGACTCATAGTACACGAGCCCGGATGGCCCAAGCCGACCATGTCGAAATTAACGGACAAGCCCTTCCCCCCTACCCACGCACGAAGGTTGCCCTCAAAGCGCTTGAAAAACAAAACGACTTTGATCGCAAGTACAAGGAGATATATACAAGGCTGAGGGGTAAGGTGGCGGGCATGACCCCCACGGCCACGGTCACCCTTCCGGTTCCGAAGCTGCGGCGGAAGGTAAAACCAGTACGGCGACCACGACCACTTCCAAGGTCATTCTCTCCCAGAAAGTTCAGGATGACCAAACGGGCTGTAAAGAACTACCTGCGGGGATGGGTGATGGATGTTCCTGTGCCCCACCACCCAGCCGCATACCTCATGATCTTCCAGAAAGCCGCATGCCCGAAAATCCGCAAAATTCTGACCGGGGAGCTGGATGAGCTAGGCGGCCTCAAGTGTCAGTTCGCAATCAAGGTAAGACTCTACAAGCATGATAAAGAGGGCGCCACAGAGTGCATTGAACCAGTCTTGCAAAATAAGCAAGAGGTGGCTCTAGAACTCGAAGACATCGACACCGCGCTGAAGCAGTCCAACGTTGAAATTCAAGAGAGGCTGGAGAAGTGGACAAACCAAGGTTCTGGGTGGGTCTTTGAGGAGGTAACAACTATCTGGATAGACATTGCCAAGTATCAACCACTCAAGGGCGGCTCCCACATTGAGCTACCACCATCCCTAGCAAACAAGAAGTCCATCATAAACGTTAAGAACCAAGACGACTTATGCATACTATGGTAAATAGCAGCAGCCCTCCACCCAGTTGCTAAAGATCCACAGCGGCTCACAAAATATAACCTCCGCGGGTTGCTAGATAAGCTCGAGGGTGTGGGGGTGGAGTTCCCTACCCCGGTCTCTCACGTTGGAAAAATAGAAAACATATTATCCTTCCAGAACTGGCTGAAGCAGCTCCCGGCCCCCTATGTCATCTACGCTGAAGACCCAGGAACACCAGGGCTGCAGGTACGGCTACATAGTGGTCAGGTGCGATGGAAAGACCTCGCCCCCAGTTGTCTACAGGGGAAGACATAGTGTGGAGAAGTTCCTCAAGGCCTTACAGAGGGAGGAGACAAAGGTCAATGCAGTTCTCTCCAAGCCAGTCCCCATGCGGATGGCCAGGGAGGACCAAAGAGTCCACAAGACAGCAACCCAATGCAACGTCTGCAGCAACCCTCTCGGAACCGACCGGGTCGGTGACCACTGCCACATAGCCAGCAAGTACAGAGGGCCAGCCCACAACGCCTGCAACCTAAAGCTTAGGCTGAGCCCTACGACAACCCCCATTCCTGTGGTCTTCCACAACCTGAGGGGCTATGACTCCCATCTCCTAATGCAGGGCATAAGCAAGGTAGAGGGGGACATCAACTCTATACCCAATACCGCTTCATAGACAGCGCACAGTTCCTCCTGGCCTACCTCGACAAGCTGGTCTCAGCCAACAACCCAGACGCCTTCGCCCTGACGGCAGAGTATAAACCAGACCAGATAAAGAGGAGGTTACTACTACGCAATGGGGTCTTCCCCTATGAGTTCATGGACAGCTGGGATAAGTTTGATTCTCCCCTCCCGCCCATCCAAGACTTCTACAGCAAGCTCTCGGAGCAGGGCATATCAGCCACAGACTACACCCATGCGCAAAAGGTCTGGAGCACGTTCGGTTGCAAGAATATGGGCGACTACCACGACCTCTACCTCCGGACAGACGTCCTCCTCTTAGCCGACGTGTTTGAAACATTCCTGAAGACCAGCAATCTCAGTTAAAAATTTAAGTATTCCCGGAACTTTCCGTGAAATGGCGAATGCCTTTAGATGCCGAATATTCATCAAGGCATCCGATACTACCAATGATCATCAATCTGGGATATTGAAAACATAGCGAGGTCAACAGTTCAAATCATTAAAAACACGCTTTTGCATATATAATTCATTTCGAGATCTCCGCAGCTGGCACATTTTTCCATTGGTAACTGACCTTGAAATTATTCTTTCAACTTTAAGAATCCATTTGATCGGTAGGCATATTATCTATCTGCATATAAGATTGACACAAATCACCAACTGTCAGTCTGTCTGGTAAACATGGTGGATATTTTCGGCCTGGATGCATTATGTTCTGTTTATCTGTGATTATCCCTGTCCATTAATCAATATCCGCCTTGTCCCATTAACAAACTACGGTTTGAAGCACTTCACGACACTTACATTGAAATAAACAAAAAAGTATACATAACTCTGCTGTACATAATAGATAGTTTCTTTTTTGACAAGTGCTTGCATCTTACCCTTAGTCTGGTATGTGAACACGAAAAGTGTAAGCGCTTTTATTCATTGCAACAAATACCGCCATGGAAGTAAACAATTCATCCAAATTTAATCGGCGAATCTACAATAATTGTGCAAGCTCTCGAGACAACAAACCACAAGGCTTTACAAGGTTGTGACGAATTGATAATGGCTTTCGTAAGAATAATGTTCTGAAGAATTGATGTAAGCCGAATAGGGAGAATCATTAAACAGTATTATCATCAGCTTTATAGAACTGAAGTTATACGTCGCAGTTTCGCACCAACCATCGTCGCTCAGCGGACGCTAGCCGAGCAACATTATTACCAAGATGTCGTTGTTGTTATATGATTGCACAAACATTGCATAAAAGTTTCATTATCCGACATTTTGCAATCGAACAAGCGAAACACACTGGTAATGTCGCGCTGAACATAACAAAACTACGGCGTCACGTTATTTCTAGTGATTCAACAAAATCATCATCGAATAAAATGATGCCATAAAATCATATGCAGAGTATCTATGGAAATTGGAGAAGGGGAAATTACATCAGTCATATGATCAAAATTAGTCGTGGAAGCCAAAGCGTGAAATTGGATGGGGATCGGATTTAATAAAGGGTTACTATCTACTACTATATCGATGGTAATCAGCGCGATTTGAACTGAATAAGCGGCTTACATTATCGAAAAGCTGAGTTCCACTTCTTTGTAATTCCATTAACCATGCTTCAAATAAAGCATGATGATAATAGCTCCTTTGATTTCGAAAAACATCACTTAATGGTTTACAACATGCTTAGCAAATATAAATAGTGTTTTGACTTTATAAAATGTAATGAGAAGACCGCTGGTATATGCATATGTAAATGTATATTTAATACTTATAAAAGTAATGCAACTAAGTGATCATTTATACTGGTTAGTTAAGATGCCAGTCCAAGGTATTTGCAAATTTGCTATGGCAATTAGTACCAAGGTCAGGTATAATGAAAAATTATTGGAGGATTGAAAAGAAGATGGATCCTTCAATGCAGAAAATATCTAAAGGATTAGTACATGGCGAACCGGCCCTTTCTTGTTGGCGTGAAGCCCGTCAACAAATATTGTAAATGACGCTGAACACATTTTCGTTGTGAAATTTGCTATGACATCCGAAAGATACGATATGGAAAAATCTACGAATTGCAATTGGTGAGTTGCGTGTGTATTTAATTGGCCTTAAGCTAAAACCATTGGATTAAATGTTCTATATGCATGGTCAGTTGAGATCAAAGTCTAGTTATTTTTAATATAAACATGAAAATAAAAAACCCCGATATGTTCACACTAAGACAATGCCTGGGAAAAGGCCCTTAACCAAAGTTTTATGCATACATGGGGTAAGTTCGGGAAAAATAACCAACGTAGCTTCTGCTTCGACTATGCTGGCTATCGTATTCCTACCGTACAGTGCGCATCAGGTTAACAGCTGCGAGGGCGCGTCTTGCAATGGTGCCGTAGCGATATCATTTACCATGACTTCTGTTATTTTATAACGCCACATATATACCAAAGCAGGCTTTCGTATCGATGAAAAATGCACGGAAACACGTACACACGAAGTGGTACGACTCTATGATGCATCACAATGTACCCTATAGAACACATTATACGGTATATAATTTACATTGGCTCTCATCGGACTAAATGGAATTCATTGAAAAGCTGTGAACTATAATATTTTCATTATCAATTCGATTTAAAAACGTTGCAATTGACCGAATACAGTCACATACTATGATCATCACTTGTCAATTACACCCGGGTAGTGTCATCTGCATCAGGCTATCACACATGGAATTTAATGTCTCTATGTCCAATGTTCCCGTATAACATGCTGTCAGATTTCATATCATCCATGGGAGTCCATATACAATACCCATTATCTTAATGATCCTGAAGTCAGCCTTTCACGAGGGACAACTTTCTGTTGATGATTGCAATGCGATTGACTTTGAAGGGCGTATAGCGACCAATGCAATATAAGTACCATCGCCGGATCACGGGCCCACGGATCAACAGAAGCGCACACAATAGCGAGATACAGAGCCTATTTTAAGGTGGGTTGGAGAGTGTTTGCACCTGGGATGACGTTCAGCACTTATCGTGAATAACTCATGTGACTGGCTGTATGTTTGTGCTCATACGAATTCTGTAGGGTTAATTTTCTCACCAATATTAATCACAGTTGTTGTCACTGTTGCCTGTGAGTAAATGACGATGGCTTCAACAGTGACTATATAATCGCACCGATAATTCAATATACCAAATGAAATCTTGAACGACACGATATCATTACGATTGCTTTAATGATACCATTGCCCAACCTTTAATGTAGTTTGCGTCAAGTGAGTAAAGTGTTGAATCGTATATGCCCAGATGTCAAGAGAGACTGACATTAAACTCGCAAATAGTTTATATCTGGTAGTGGAGATGTACGTCGTGAAGAAATGATGTTGACTGGATGTTTGCTTAATTGAACTACCCATAGTCTTGTCTTGACAGCAATATGTCAGTCGGATTCTGATAAGAATAAGCATATATACAGTTACAAATCTGAGTAGAATAATTGACAAGGTCTGTTTGACTGCATGGATACTTCACTGCCTCTTTTTACACGAAAGACATCATCAATAAAGTGAGTACATATTTTCATCAAGTCTTGACAAGCCAATATATCGAAGACAACCAGAAATGATGTTATCAAACAACCACATGCCAGTACATTTTTTGTAACTACTCGCAATCACTTTGTATTTGTTATATATCACGCTACACGATATTCTACGTTATCAAGAAGTTACATAGTATCATGGTTGGTTTAAAACGGCCGTTTGTCAAATCAGCATCTGATGTGCAACCAAATGCATGTTTAATGCTTGTCGCTCTCTCCATTACCTTTTTTAAGCAAAGTTTGGTATGTGCAGTAATAACTGCTTAAAATGTCAAAACCTCATTAGATATTATCTTCACATTCATTTCGTACATTCCGTTTGGCGCTTGTGTGGTTATTTCACATGTACATAAACGCTTTTATAACAATGCCTTGGCAGAACTCATGGCTATGTAGCCATCCATCTGACCAGTGACAGGATGGGGTAGCATTTTCTCTGATGGCGTCTTTGCTTCTTCTACCCATAGATTTTGCTCCACGAAGTCAGAAATCATTACTGCTACGTCATTGACCAATCGTGCTTATGAACAGCCGGGGTAATATCGTCAACGTCGTGTCAACGACATTCTGTCCGAACCAGATATGTTTTATATAAGAAAACAACCACTATCTGCTTGCCTATTGGCCGTATTGATTTTCATCCTAAACATGTGTGCCCGCCTGAAGGCGTCATCAAATGATTTGCGTAAACAATTGGTCTGCCTTGATTATTCACAAACAGCAGCAATACAAAGAGATATCGAGATGGTCACCATTTATCTATGATTCATAGCTGTAGACCTGGGACCTGCACATGAAAGACGTTATGATTGCAATTCATCCCCTTCGTCGCATAATATCTATGTATTTTAACTTCCGATAATATGATGGCATTCACGATGATTGAGCATGACATTATCGTTTGGATAATTAAACCTGATTCGGAAATGTAAAGAGGATATGATAGACATTACTGCAATAATGTAACATGCCCATGCCAGGCCTACACCGATTCTTTCTTCAGTTTACATCGTACGCACCAGTAAAACCCCAATAATAAAACTATGCGGTATCTGTCGGAGCTGATTGGGCTTAAGTCTGCTTTATTGAACTCATTACCTGTAATGAGGTGCAAAGAAGGCCATTAATCACACAGCGACCACCGGCTTAATATAGCAAGCTGTAAGATTTGCTCATGAAAAGGTCAATATACTCGGGCAATAATAGGAATTGTTATGAATAACATGATATTTTGATCAGCACGATACAACTTTCCAATAACACATGGCCTTGGTACAATAATGGACAATGGGGAAATCTATACGTGTTTTGCCCATAGATATCAATTCATCAACATAATATAGATATATACATATATAGATATATATATATATATATATATATATATATATATATATATATATATATATATATATATAGATAGATATATAGATATCTCTATATAGACATCTAGGATAGAGATAGAGATAGAGATATCTATATCTAGAGATATCTAGATATAGATCTCTATCTCTCTCTCTCTCTCTAGATCTCTCTCTATATAGAGAGATCTCTATATCTATCTATATCTCTCTCTCTCTCTCTCTCTCTCTATATATCTCTATATATCTATCTATATCTATCTCTCTATCTATCTATATATATATGCGCCTTATCTCTCATTCCGATGGAAACATCGTATGAAATCCTATGCAATTATTCTATTCGGCGGAAATTGCAATGAATCCAGCAGTTCCTTTGCAAAACAATATACCCTGCTGGGCGTAATACGAGATTTAAACGAGGCAGTGCTCTATTTGGTGGTTTGTTGGTGGAAACTTTTATTGAGCTGCGCACTATTGTGATAAAACATTTAACTAGCATCCTTTATTTATTCTTGGAAACTTAAACTGCAGCACTGTCTATATTTGTGAAATGACGATGATGAAACGAGTGTAGATGATCTAACGACCAAATGTTGCGCTGGTCCATATCCTCTGATTACAAGATCCCCCAGAGTAACGTAATAGAGCACCAAACTAATAACTAACATATTTAATCCTAATACAGCACGCAACCTTTCAAGCGGCATTTTTATTAAAGACGGTAGTAAATATTTACCCATATTTGCAGGAAGTTATATGGTGGAATATGGCAAAAAAAGCAGGTATAAAATGACTCTGACTGTAGAAGCTTCGTCTGCACTACAACTAAGTTTGGTGGCATCGGAATTGCAATGATGTATCAACAGCAACCTATCAAAGCAAATTTTAGACAAATCCCATAGATGAAATAGAAGGCAAACGCATTACTTAAGAAACTAATTGTAACGAACAGAAATACACACCAAATATTTCCAAACCCGCTAAAACTTACGGATTATAGAACCAAATTATATGCAATTATTAACCGTTCCACTTCTGACGAGGGGAGCGGGGATACAGATGGCAAGGATTAAGACAATTACTTTAACATTTCTTGTCTCAGACATAGCTATCATACATAAAACGAGGTACATAGACCGGTTGTTTATTTAGCAACACATAACAGAAGATAAATGTACTCGATTATTACGGAGAAGTTATTTCGAATAATTTAAAGCGAATGATTGGTTATATTACTCAACCACCTGCCTGTATCATAAAAAAAGGACAATAACCTGAGAAAATGAAAATAAAATTGGTATTCATCATATTGGGTTATGGTGCGAGAGATGCTCAAAAGGAGGTGATTTTATGGACAACAGAGACGTATCCATGTTTGTCATGATTGTGTATAAACCCCGAGACGCGCTGACGTCGGGCTAAACTAAGCTGCTAGTTTACAACAACTGATAGATGCGCTAGCTACTATTAAGCGTGATGAGCTATCCGAGATTATGTAACGCACAGTGTGCAATACTTTGCGCTTCACGGGCACTTATTCAACAGGAATATCAAGTTCTAGAATTACAGGACTGTGGTCTGACAGGTTATGACCCTCGTGTTATCAATGATAATCGGTTATAAATTGAAACATATTATCAGATACAATAAAATGGTCAATACAATACATAAAATACGAAAACGAATTTTTTTATGTATAATCCACAATAGAACATGCACTCAATACACTGAATTTCTGAATCTCGTTCGCACAAATCGCTTAAGCAGTGTAGTGTGCCTTGAGTCAGATAACTCCACCAATGACAACATATTCTATATCATTCTTACGCGCAATTAACGACCTTATCCCGCTCAACACATCTCGATATATTTCTGTATCACTATTACTGTTTGAGTCGCACAACATGTATGCAGAAATAAGAAGCATTTGCGTGGTTAGGTACTGTTATCACGCAAGCACTAGGTCTGTTACAATCAGATGTCTTTGGCTCTATCATTCAACCAAGTGACTATGTAAAAGCAATGGCACACCCACGTTGTCCCTCATTGACCCCTTTTCACAGCTACACAAATATGCATAGGTTTTCCTGTAAACACTAATCTTCTTGAAGTAGCAGAATATAGCAATTTTGCAGCAATGGCTGAATATAAGCTATGCGATTATTAGCATGTCCTTTACAATTATAAAACATGAGCGTTAATTTGTTATATGTAGCCATATATGCAGGAACAAAAAGTTACAAAATATGGACCAATGCACTTGAATTACCTCCGCACACAAACAACTTTGGGCCAGTAATCAGCAGATAATACGGTATCAAGACCAGAACCGTTAATTGCCGCCTTGAAACTGGCGAATTTTGACGCAGTACTGGAGATCTTGTTGATGGATCTGACAGTGATTTGATTCTCTTCAATGAAATCTTTAATGTGATTAATGTCTGTTCCCTAGGAGACTCGGTAATTAAATATGTCGCGACTGGGTTCTGGCGCACCTCTTGTGTTGCTCCATGCCAGTTCTGATTGCCCGTGAGGTAACTAGACATGTTACTTCCAGTATAACAAATGATAATCACGGCTGATTTATGCTATAAAAATACGAATATATAAAGATGTATAATTTGCATCAGCTACCGACTGCTCATTTTATTTATCTACATTCCATACCAATCGTTGTTTTCGAGATTGACTAAAATTTTCATGCTTCGATATCTGCATCGGCCGGAAGTACATGACTAGAGACATTCAGCCATTTAGACACTTGTGACTGGAATATATTGCACACACTATGTTTTTCTCATCCTTCTTACTACATACACATCAATCCAATGGCAAGCACTGGCATCTTAACCTGGTTTTTCAATTCGTGTGAAACTTAGGCCTCGCCTTTCTTGTGCTATTAAGGACTAAGTCGTATGATCTTTCGTCAAACTTGATTTTTGCGTAAACGCTTCCGATGATTGCATTAATTATTCTTTTCTCTTTTACTTTCTCTTAATCATACTCACGGATAACGCATTTGTCATTTGATTCTACACAACCCCTCATGGCAGCGCCACCTGCTGACCGTGAGTTGCGCTGACTACGATACTGACGATGCCTTGTTTTATATTATTTTAATCCTTTTCATTAAATCAGGACAAGTTGGACAGTATCTGCTCGATGTAGGTAGCAGTAAATGTATCACCAAATGGGTTGCTGAATTGTTGGTGCACTTCTTATCCATCGATCAATATGGTCCTGCATAGAATATTATGGTCAATACTGTCAAACGATAGTCGACTGAACGTTTAATTCAAAATTCATACTGTCCATTGTATAGTATATTACTGGTCACCCAATTAAACGCATGCCGATAACATCCTACGAGGTCGATCGAATGGGTGCACGAAGTTGATGATGTCGGCAATAACAGGTTGTTATCACAATATGTTAGCATGATAAATAAGCAAGTGGGATGGCACGGTCAGAGCATATGGCCTTGGATTGGAGTGATGTGGAGGAGATAGTTGGATTGGATCATTAGAACCTAAAATATGTTACGTGTTCGTAGTCCTGTGACGACCTGGGAAGGTGTTTTTAATCTATTCCGTATATTATTGCACCATTGCGATTACCCAGCTTGGAACGACATTTTACATTGGTCTTGCATGGTCTTGAACTTATTTGGTGTTGCTAGATCGCCAATAATCAGTCGACTTACCTATATCTTTAATCGGTGGTTGTTTGAGGTCTGCTTCTTCCAATCAGGACTGATCAGCGGTCGCAAAATGTGACCCTTGCCCGGCCTATATTTCATCTTGATAATTAGGTATAGCATATTCTAATTGGCAACCCGTGAATTCGGATATAAAGACTGTACAATTTATGCAAATAATCACCAAGCGATAAACGATTTACAGAAGAGTCAATCAATAATAGGCATGGTGAACTTTTCTAGGATAGAAGATGCCTTTTTAAATTGAGATTTGTCAGGGCCATCTAGTAAAACTAAAAAAGCATAAGCAAAACAATGAGTGATAATAGGGAAAGTTGAAAATGAATATTGAAAACGATTGAATAGAAGCTCCAAAGATTTTATTACAGCATTGGCAAAAACCGTACTCAATACAGGACGTGGTTCCGTTTTTTACACAGTGTCAATCGCATTTTCCGCAACAAGTGGTATGTGCATCAGCATCCTGCTATCTAGTTTGACATCTTCCATAGTAACGCGGTCCATTCCACACCAGCATCTTGATACTGTAAACAACCCTGGTAACATATATCTTCCTCATTAAAAGCACTGACTCTTGAACATCCTACGGCACATATATACCCACCAATTCCATCACATAAACTGCTCGAGGACATTGAAAATGTATTCTGCCAATTTCAGGTAATTTGACATAACGTTTGTAATTCCCGACATATTAATGATAAATTGCATGACGCAGATGAAGGGGCATTAATTGGCAAAATGTCAAATTTATTGACTTTAAACAGTCGACATAAACTACTCCTTTTTCTAGTTTCCAATCCTACCAAATTGGGAATGACTCTCCCTGGTGATTCACTGGGACGTATATGTATGAATTTTATGTAATTGGTCAGAAAAGGTAACAAAAAGTACGATTGTTGTCAGTCGAGAGGTAGCATCAGAGAGGTTCGAGGATTTTAATACAGCACTCATACTGCAATGCCCGAGACAATTTGATGCACGGCAATACAGCAAGAATAGGCATTCCATCATCGAGATGTTCTTGGCGCACGTTTTGTATGATTCATCAAAGAGGTTGCATGATGATAAAGGTACAGCCACTAGAACCATCAATTTCACGCCACAACACAAATGTTGGGTTTGGACGTTACAATCCGTCCGAAATCAGTAATACGTGTATGGTGAAACTCAAATATTATATATCGAATTTCTTGGACCAATTACAGATGGGTCGTATGGGCTTCGTTACCCCTAATTCGATATTGGGAGCAGAGCGGGTATCAACAAACACAAGCGCCATTGAACTCTCTTCCTAGGAAGCTGTACAGTGTTTAGTCGAATTCTGTATTACCACACCTTGTAAATGAAATCATCCTTAGATATTACGTTTGGACTGAGGAGCCGGCGCACAAAGTGCATAGAAGTATTTGATTCATTCACAGTACGCGATATGAATAAAGGATGGTATAATTACGATAATTATTATCAATATATTGCAATGACATTTTCATTGCACTACTGATCTCCTATTACTCGCCCCTCCACAGCTATGTAATAGAAAGCTATCTCTTGTAATGCACCTTCTATTGGTCCCCTTTATATGCAACAAATATGCAACGAATATGATCTACACAGCTGCTTATATTGCAGTATTACTATCTTTTACATTGCATATCGCTATACTTGGTGTTTTATAAAGTCCTGTGGCCTACTTATGTTTAGCGCATGTTTACATACCACTTGTCAGCTGGGTAGCGCCACTTCAATAATCTTTACTTATGACAGTCATTAAATGATTTATAACACCGAGGACGTCGAATGAATCGTCATTTGGCCGGACTGTAGAACTGATTTGAGCTGGACTTTCCACGTGCAGAACGGGGATATAAGTTGTAAGCGATTTCCTAGGTTCTTTTATGAAGAGAAATTTAAAGCGAATGCAAAGTTGCTAAAATCCTGCAGTTACTCCACATCAGCAGAGGTTGGCGTTCGAATGAAGGGTTGACAGATACTTAACTTGGGAGATCAGGGGATAGCAGGCTGCTGAAACTTAAGGGTAAAAGTAATGTCAACAAGATACTACCACATGTTCTGTTCGTCATAATCAATGATATGACCTTTGATGGAAGGAATGTTCACGCTTTCTCAGCTACAGAAACGCCGACAGTGGACACCAACACACATGTTGTGCTACACCCTGATATTACCCCGGGTAGGAATGACATCAAGTAGATTGAATGACACAAGCGTGTTTGGTGCACCTGTATTACATGAATTCTCATATACATGATCAAACCACAACCAGATCAAAGATAGAATTCAATATCAAAGGTTTTTGTTTCCATTAGCGAGCTAGCGTGGATTTGTGAGAGCATTTCAAGACGTTCTAGGAAATATGTTGCAACTAATTGCTATGATCAAGTCCTATTTCATGATAATCCCTAAAACGGTTATGTGATTGAGTTTAACTGACTGGACTTGAATCGGACCAATACAACCGTAAGTAAATAAATAGTGGAATACAGTTTACCGATATATTTATTGATAACCGCTTCATAGAATTGTGCAGCAGAGTGCATAATTGACATTTTTAATATGCCTGATGCATCCGGGGCATGGATTAAACCAAGACCGAGTTCCGTGTGACGCATGACAGTGAGAACGATTAAGGCAACCTAGGGTTAAACTGCGAATATTGAGGGGGATATCATGACATGATAATTGTCCTAGAATATGTCAAGGTTAGCTTTCCATGTGTTCATAAAGCAGAACAACAAGAGAAGCGTAGGCAGTTTAAGGCATAATTGCTACAAGTAACCTGACTTTGTTGACCTCGAAACTCGAACTTACTACAGCAATGGCCTTTGATTTTACGATTTAAGACGTTCGGATAATTAAAGACTAGATCCATACCGCAGTATACAGCTCACTCGAAACGAATTCGAAACACAACAACCTTGTTGCTGAGGCACATAAAGTTGGTATTTAAACAGTTCAGTGAGAAGGTGTTGATTACCATGGCTGACAACGGGTTCAAAGGGATCAGAATCCGAAGTGAGTTTTCATTTCTTTGAACAGCTCTAACCGTTCGTCGGGTTTTGAACCGGTGTATGTATATACGTCTCCTTAGTCATGAGTTTCCAAGAGAGCGAGGTTGAGAAAACAAATCATCACTTATATTACCTAATTTATTAAATAATTTGTATACCTGTATGCGATACCCATGGCGTATCACACTGAAAAGGACTACATATATGTCTGGTCTAGTTACCAACGGTTTGACAAGGCCGGTCTTTGGTGGGCTGATTATATTAAGGGGTACTCTTTAAAGATACACAGTTAACAATTTTTCTTTGGTCTTATGCAATCGCAGGACCGTTAGTACCGTGGGAATGCTGAGTGTGGATATGTTTATTGCATACATTAATACCAATCAGCTCATTTGATGTTCAGCTTGGATATATATCCGACCTTCCAATGAAATATATCCGACCTTCGAATGCGTAATGTATAGGCATTGAATATTCCAGGATGTTTGACTTAATGTAAAACATTCCTCTACACGATAACGACATTTTTATCATTCCACTTGGATGATCTGGATGCCCTTGCCCGTGTTAATCATGATATAATTCCATTTTCGAGTGCGCATTAAGTGTTGGCTGACATAATCAAATGAATTCAAAGATATCTTGGCCTAGCATAAAGCAAAGTTTTTCACTGTCAATATGCAACACATAAGCGCGCCATTGCCACACGTCGTTCTGCCAGGAATGTTACTATTATCAATGGACGAACAGCGACAATTTTATCATTATGTTTGCAAAGCAGCACAATGGATACATCAGAGCAAGACCTCAGAGAACCCAGCAACAGAAAAAAGCACGAACAATGTTTTGTTTGACCTCATGTTGTTTTGCAACATTTCCCCTGACGGCACACCACACTCACCGACCCGGAAAATTAGCGGAAACACATACAATTGCACCTGTCGTGGGCGAACACAAGACTTTACTGTAGTGCATATTTGATCAGGGCTACGCCAGTGTTCGGCTACTATTAGTTTTTGCACAGACCAGCAAATAGAATGCACAATAACAGAGAGATATCCTGCATACAGCACATTGGGAACAAAACACTTATATAGAATTGGTAATAGATGTCGAATTGGAACCTATATGAAGAGTTGGTGATGGAGGTCGAATGCGGAACTCCATAGGGAGAGTTAGTAATAGATGTCGATTTGGGAGCTCCATAGGGAGAGTTGGTAATAGATGTCGATTTGGGAGCTCCATATGGAGAGTTAGTAATAGATGTCGATTTGGGAGCTCCATATGGAGAGTTGGTAATAGATGTCGATTAGGTAGCTCCATATGGAGAGTTAGTAATAGATGTCGATTTGGGAGCTCCATATGGAGAGTTGGTAATAGATGTCGATTTGGGAGCTCCATATGGAGAGTTGGTAATAGATGTCGATTTGGGAGCTCCATATGGAGAGTTAGTAATAGATGTCGATTTGGGAGCTGTAATATGATGTGAAGTGAAGGTGAAGACAGTTTTGTTTTCATGAGTTTACTTTCATCCAAGCACATGACATAGACATAAACAATATGGCGAAGCCCTTGGGCGACCTCTAGTGAATAGCCACGAACTATATTGAGGTGGCACCACAAACACTTATGTTAATCATAACGTTCATCACATTACATCCCCCTTCCCAGGAAGGAGTCATTTCACTGTGTTGTCGATATCTATGAATGCAAAATGGAAACATAAACATTTAGGTGCGACATGTCTACAAGGTTACACTATGAATTAACACTATAAAGTCCTAGAGATTAACTGGCTCTGGCTTCACCACGAGTCGTCCAGACCGAGTACGATATTGTCCATCTGGTGGTCTGACAGGTGGTATTGGACTTGCTGTAGGAGTTGGAGTATCCTGGGAAGCTGTTGTTTCTCCATCTTCGAAACGAACAGTCTTTGCGGGACTAGTGTCTCTTAGGCCTCGGCGATTCGTCTTAGCACAGATCCAGTTGGCATTTTCACATTGTACGAACGTGGCTGATCAAGTTTCTCTGTGACTTGAGCCGGTGACCATCGGCCAGTCACATGGTCTTGTAAGAGCACTGATTGACCCGGGATGAGAGGTGGTAGGTCCGACGCATTGCGATTGTAGTAATGCGCCTGTGTCTGCTGTCTCTGTTTCAGCCTTTCATTCACAATGTCTCTCTGGACACCTTGATTCACTGTACGTATGGGGAGATTCCCCCTCACCTTGCGACCATACAGCAGCTCTGACGGACTGGGAATGGTAGAGTCTACAGGCGTAGTGCGCAGGCTGAGCAGCGCTAGCTGTATGTCCATGTTACTTGATTTTGCCTTTAACATTGTCTGCTTCACAGTCTGGACCATTCTCTCCGCAAAACCGTTTGACTGGGCAAAATGGGGAGAGCTTGTCACATGGTCGAAACACCACTCTTTAGCGAATTGGCGGAAGCACTCAGAGTCATATTGTCTGCCATTGTCACTAATCACCTTTTCGGGGATTCCTTGCTCGCTGAAGATCTGTTTCAATGCCGTGACGAAAGCTTGGCTAGTGCACTGAACTGGCATTTTCCTAACGATTGGGAATTTTGTGTAATAGTCAGCGACCAGCAGGTATTCTGAATTGTCCAGTAAGAACAAGTCTGTTCCGACGATTTGCCATGGACGCGTAGGCAGTTCGTGTGGCTGAAGTGTTTCTTTTGGCTGACTGTTCTGGTGAGATTGGCAGGTAGGGCATTGTCGCACGACTGATTCAATGTCCTTGTTGATGGACAGCCAGTACACACAGTCCTTTGCCCTGAGTTGACATTTGATCACGCCTTGGTGACCTTCGTGGATCTTCGTTAAGATCCCTTGTTGCATGGTTTTCGGGACCAGAATGCGTTGTCCTTTCAGTAAGAGGCCATTTTCCACAGACAGTTCATCTCTGAACGACCAATATGGCCGAAGTTCCTTTGAGACCTCTTTCATATGCTCAGGCCACCCAACAACTACAACTTCGCGGAGAGCCGATAGCACTGGGTCCCTAGCAGTTTCGCGCTGGAGTTCATTTAGCTTTTTCTGTGCTGAAACGTACTAGGTTGACTTTGAGATCGAGGTTGATGTGTTCAGTATGTCGCGATGGCTTTCGCGAGAGGCCATCGGCAAGTAGCATCTCCTTGCCCGGCTTGTACCTGATCGTGACATCGTAGTTCTCAAGACGCAGTAGCATTCTCTGCAAACGGGGTGGCCCAGCTGCCAAGTGTTTCAGTTGTATCATCTCGAGTGGCTTGTGGTCTGATTCCACAATGAACTGACTTGCGTACACATATGTATGGAATCGTTCACACCCGAACACAACAGCGAGTAGTTCCCGCTCAATGTTGGCGTATCGTTGCTCTGTTTCTGAGAGGCTTTCGATGCAAAGGCGATTGGCTTGCCTTCCTGCGTCAGTACCGCACCGATCCCCTTCTGGGATGCATCGACTTGTATGACCGTTTCCTTGCTGGGGTCGAAGTATGCCAGTGTGACCTCATTACAGATAAGTGTCTTCACATGATTGAAGACTTTGTCGTGTGCCGGGGTCCAGTCAAACTTTCTGTCCTTCTTCAGTAGCTCACGGAGGACAGCCGTCTCAGTAGAGAGGTTAGGAATGAATGGCGACATGTATGTTATGAGCCCCAGAAACCCTTGAAGTTGCTGCACGGTTGTGGGAGCGGGCCAGGTTACGACATCCTCGATCTTCGCTGGGTCTGGGTGTGCGCCTTCTCGATCGTATAGAGTTCCAAAGAATTTGACCTGGGTTTGCTTAATGGCACACTTGGCGCTATTGAACACCAGCCCGTTCTGACCAGCCACCCGCATCAGGTTGTGGAGATTCGCGTCGTGCTCCTCCTCTGATTTTGCGAACACAATCACGTCGTCAGCGATACCAATTGTACCGGGGCAGTTTTCAAGGATCTGATCCATTCGCTTCTGGAAGACATCTTGTGACATGACGAGACCAAATGGCATCCTCAGGTATGCATACCTGCTAAAAGGGGTGTTGAAAGTTGTCAGTAGGGAACTTTCATCATCAAGCTTGACATACCAGTATCCGTCTTTTGCGTCAAGTTTCGAGAAGTGTTGGGCGCCTCCGAGTTTGTATGTAATTTCCTCCTGTGTTGGGGGTTTATGGTGGCACCTCTTGATCACCTTGTTAAGGTCAGTCGGGTCCAGGCAGATCCTCAGGTCGCCGTTTTCCTTCGGCTCGACCACCATGCTGTTGACCCAGTCCGTGGGCTCAAGGACTTTTCTGATAATGCGTTGTTGCTCCATCGAGTCCAGTTTGGCCTTCAGTTTATTTCGTTGGTGTATGGAAAATTTGCGTTTAGCGTGCACTACTGGTTCGGCATCGTGACGATATGGTACCGGCCTGAGAAATCACCTGTACGATCAAACTGGTTGGGATATATTCGCACCAAGTCTTTGATGGAGTTTACAGGACCTTGCTTCTCAACGTAACAGTGCAATGTTATAAGTTTGAGTCTTCTTGACGTCGGCAGCCCCAAGATTGCTGGGCCGTCTGTTTCCACAACGAAAAACCCTTCTGTTGTCCAACTTTCCTGGTTTTTACAGAGTAACTGTACGGCACCGTAGTTGTGTATCGTCGTACCGTTGTAGGTAGTCAGCACCGTATTTTGCTTGTCCACTGCCTGCGGTAAGGGAAGTCCCTCTGCGTCGAGCTTGTCGGGGAAAAGCTGCCGAAACATTCGTACCGGGAGCGTATTTCCTTGCGCACCTGTGTCAATCTTGGCACGTATATCTGCGATTATGCGCCGTTCTGGGAGTTTTGCCGAGATCTTCGTGAAGACCTCGTCCCGAGTATCAGCGTTGAAGCAATCGATTGCGGACACGTTCACAGTCTCTATAGATAAATGTTCGAATTGTTCCTCGACACTTAGCTCCTGTACCATTTGAGTGTTCTTTTGTTGTCCTCCATGATTGTCATGTACTCGTTGCCTTCCACGGCTTCTACTATGACCTCTGCCACGCCCCCTTCCACGAGAGCGACCAAGGTTTTCAGGATTTGCTATACACACAGAAGCCCAATGATTTTGTTTACCACAAAAGTTACATGTCGTACCGAATGCTGGGCACTTGTTTCTTGGCGTTTTGTCGTGACTACGGCCACAGTTGTAACACACAGACCCATCGTGTTTACTGGTATGGGCCCGTACTGCGTCCACTTGCGATTGTGCACCGTCTGTGTTGACCGTCGTGAATTGCCGCATGTGTTCCGCCGACGCCTCGTATGTTTGGGCTAGATCAACGGCTTGGGCGAACGTAAGTTTGTCATCCGTGTGCCCGCTATGATTTGTTCTACTATCCTCACTTCTGCTTCCTCGTCATCTCTAAACTGACACTGCAGTGCCTGTAGCCGGCACCGGCTGACGAAGTCGCTGATGGACTCATGGGCACCCTGGTGGATTCTTTGCAAATGAAAACGAGCAAGCCTAAAGTTTACTTTAGGCTGAATTTGTTTTTCAAAGTGGTCCCACACTGTGATAGGGTCTTTTCGTTCAGCGTCATTTAGGTCCCATGAGTTAAAAAAATTTGAGGCCTTGTTCCCCTGCAAATAACAGGATATGATCGACTTGCTTTTCAGCCTGAATGTCTTTGACTGAGAAATAAAGTTCACAGCGCTGTTTAAATAGTTTTATGGCCGAAATTAGGTTAGCACTAGACCAGTCCATGGTAGGGATGAGGGACGCCATGCTTTCCGTGTGTGAGTGATAATGGGAGAAATTGAGGATTCACCACAGTTTATAGGGTTTGCTACTGAGTTTCGTAGCCAGAATTACTCACAAACTTGCACTGGTGATATGGGCTTATTGTTCTTTTACCGCTGCCACCATGTAATATGATGTGAAGTGAAGGTGAAGACAGTTTTGTTTTCATGAGTTTATTTTCATCCAAGCACATGACATAGACATAAACAATATGGCGAAGCCCGTGGGCGACCTCTAGTGAATAGCCACGAACTATATTGAGGTGGCACCGCAAACACTTATGTTAATCATAACGTTCATCACATTACTGGAGCTCTATAGAGAGAGTTGCGATTAGACAGCTCGGAACCATGGACTTGATTAGCTCGAGATGTGGAATGCGCTTCGAAACCAAATTCAAACCTGCAACGGCACGCGAACGGCAAAACACCCTGCCTTCCCATATAAGCGAATGTAGAAAGGCATTTGCCACTTACAATAGCCTACGACAGAGCCAACGTCGCAGGTGTTCCAACTTGCAACAATGGTTCGAAAACCCAGCCAGGACAACCACGCATGGTATTTCCGTTAGACTTGAAATGGGGATACCTCTTAGGATTGAACAAAAGCTGTGGTAATATCACTTAGCAGTTCTTGCTATGATCCAACGAGCGGCAATGATGTGGCTTTTCAGCAAAATAGCAGTTGGCGGCAAAAACGGTGATGTCTAATTCATGAAAATAGATGTATTTCTTGATGGCTAAGTTGGACGCATGTACAGTTGATTTACAATACCCGCCTTTGGTTTATATATATATATATATATATATATATATATATATATATATATATATATATATATATATATATATATATATATATATATATATATAGAGATATATATATATATATATATATATATATATATATATATATATATCTATATATATATATATATATATATATATATATATATATATATATATATATATATATATATATATATATATATATATATATATATATATATATATATACATATATATATAACATTACATCTGTCTTGAGTTGAAATAATGCGTCTAACATTAACGTTATTTAATCAATTACTGACAGGTGATTTATGAACCTAAGTACAGTAGAAATAGATCATGCAATTCTAACAGGAATGTTGTGTCACTGATATATGGAAGTCTCTAAAGAGGAGTACCAACGTCAATGGTGCCACAATTAGTATGCGTCACAACTATCCAGCTCAAAGACAAAAGGCAGAGCTGAGTTCTGCTGATAAACTGCGCCCAGGGCAGTAGCACAATAAAAGATGGGCGACTGTGGTGGATACAATCTTCTGGTGAGGTCACAAGCTAAACGTGATTCATATATACCCTCATTACGCTGATTCTCTTCTGCATTTCTTTTCTTTTAAGAGCTAAACTTAAAGCTCCATTGAGCATGACAGGTTTTATATGAGAGCTGAATGTCCGAATTATATGCAATCGACTGCTGGATTCGATCTCTAAAACGGTATCTTTGCGCCTTTATATAGCTGGCAAAGCAAAATATAGATCAACAGCAACAGCAACTGAAAACTTGCAATTGAGTCTAACAGTGATAAAGAAAGCTAATTGATTTGCTTGAAGAATCGGGTGCGAACACTGAATAAGATGAAGCGTTATGATTGTACCAACTTGCCCAGATCGTTGGCAAAGTTTCAAATATTATTCATTGAGCTTGGAAGAGCGTAACAAATAAATCCGTTTTGTTGAGAAGAATCATTTCGACATTTAACGCCAAATATATCCCTAACATAAACACGTACATTTTATGATACCATTCACACTTACAGGTGTAACTTTCGTGACTGAAGCAAAGAAGTAGTATAGATGTTAGCGGTACTGGCACACCTATCTCATATGATTATGACACACCTATCTCATATGGGTGCAACCCAGAAAACACACATATACAGGGTGACTCACATGAGCCAGCGAACTGCTCGCACCTCCCCCCACCACCATATTAGCCCAGCCCTTCCAGCCCCTATGGTATAGGCCCACTAAAGAGGGCGACAGCAATGTCAACCATCTACAACAGGACTCTGAGGAATAAGCTCTTCTAAACGACTCACGCGCTCCAAAAGGTCCTCATACTTCGATTCCAATTCCCTCACCTTCTCCTCTACACCAGGACCCTGAGGAATAAGCTCTTCTAAACGACTCACGCGCTCCAAAAGGTCCTCATACTTTGAATCCAAATCCCTCACCTCATTCTCAAGGTCCACCTTCTCCTCCCATATATGTTCCACATCTGCTTGCAGCTCGGCCACCCCAATATGCTTTTGGGCGAACAGTGACTCCACGTACTGAGCGTGTCGTAGATGCTTCTTCACCACCACCTTCTTCACACCCTTAGCTCTTTTTATCTCGCCCTCATCAGACATCAGGATAGAGTACATCTTAGGGCGCAAACCAAAGTACTCCTTGATGGGCACGCCAGCACACTCATCCTTCATCTTACCCAGAACCTTTTTGTTTTTGTCACTGTGCAGGGAGATTCTCCATCGTTTTATCAAAGACGGAGTTATTCATAAGTTTATAGAGATCCTTCTCAAAGTCGCTGTTGGCGGCCTTGCGCAGATCTGTATTCATCCTTATGTAAGGCTCCATCCATGGACTCTGGTCAAAGACAAGCGCACGATGAATCTTGGTGAGTCTCAACCCCAAAGACAGATATAGCTTGAGGTTCCTGTAGTGTACCACATACTTCTCCTTGTTCCGCAGGTTGGGCACCAGCTTTTCAACTCCATTTCCACTCATTTTGCACAAGAAGCCGATCCGGCGCTAGGGGGTAATCGTTGTGTTCGTCATGAAGCGCAGCAGGATACTCCAAGTCAACCTCAAGTATACACCCCGTTTCAGCATCATCGGGATGGTCCTGGATCTCTAGATTCTCAGGCCGTTCCACCCACTCAATACCCGAAGTAGGTAGGGCTTGGCTCATCGCCCACACATACAGGTTGTTGGTATCGAGGTACTGGATATAGCTCGCTGGCTTATCCTGCTCAAAGCCCTCCACGTATGGGTTGTTCGCTTTAGCGTGGCGATGTGATACCATGCTTATCCCACCGCGCAGCCCCTTCTCAATAAACAGGTGCTTGTCATAATCGGTGAGAAGCTCGAGTTCCACCCCTGTGCTCTTAAGAAGCGCATCCCACGACAAACCGGGGCTGGTATAGTAGTGGGCCGGATCCAAACCATATTGCTTAAGACAGGTTTTGCGGAATGTTTCAAACACATCGGCCAGGAGCAGTACATTCGTGCGTAAGTAAAGGTCATGGTAGTCCCCCATGTTTTTACAACCAAACGCGTTCCAGACTTTCTGGGCGTGTTCATAGTCTGCAGCAGATATACCCTGTTCAGAGAGCTTGCTGTAGAAATCATGGATCGGCGGCAGTGGAGCATCAAACTTATCCCAGCCATCCATGAACTCATAGGGATACACTCCCTTACGCAGCAGCAAGCGCCGCTTCATCTGGTCTGGCTCGTATTCCGCCGTCACAGCAAAGGCATCTGGGTTGTTTAGCAGACACAAGCTTGTCGAGCGAGGCTAGGAGGAACTGTGCACTGTCAATGAAGCGCAACTGTCCGACCGACAGGGAGATATACTTCTCCATGTTATTTGGGATGCAGTTGATATTGCCCTCCACTTTGCTTATACCCTGCATCAAGAGATGGGAGTCGTAGCCCCGCAGGTTATGGAACACCACAGGGATGGGTGTTGTCTTGGGACTCAGCCGAAGTTTCAGGTTACACACGTTATGGGCTGGCCCTCTGTACAAGCCTGTTATATGGCAGTGATCGCGAACAGAGTCACAGCCCAGGTTTTTCTTGCACACATGACAGTGAGTTGCAGCCTTATGTGCCCTTCTATCCTCCCGAGTCATCCGCATAGGGACAGGCTTGGACCGAACTGCTTTGATCTTTTGCTCCTCCTGCTGCAGAGCCTGTAAGAACTTCTCCACAACATCGCTTCCTCTATAAACCACAGGGGGTTCTGTCTGCCCATCACATCGGACAACCACATAGCCGTAACCACATGGCTCATGCTCCTGCGTTCTCTGCGTGTTGCTTTTACCAGGATTAGGCGCAGGTCCCGGAAGCTTCACTGTGAGCGCCTCAAAGTCGGCATAGATAAGATAGGGGACAGCAAGCTGTTTCTGCCAGTTCTGGAAGGATAGTATGTTCTTCCCTTCCTCAGGCATGTCAACTCGCACAGCAGTCTGCCCGATACCCATGCACTCAGGTTTGTGCGCCAGGAGCAGTTTCTCAGTGGTGTATCCATGCAAGCATCGCTCGCAGAAGAACTTGCGGTGCTCGTACTTACTCTGGTCATACAGCAGGCGGTTCAGGTCTTCGATCTGCGTGTAATGAAACCTACCGTCCTCCTCAATTAGCATGAGGTTTATACATGGACCAGGCTGTCTGCTGATACGGTGAACGATGGTGGCCTTTTTATCCCAGCCAAAGACATTCAAGCCGCCTACTTTAGCATGTTTTTCTATCTTCTCAATCTGCGAGATAGGTGTTGGATAGTCCACACCTTTTCCTTCTAAGAGTCTTAAGAGCGGCTTAATGTTATATTTTGATGGTCGCTGCGGGTTCTTGGCAACCGGGTGCAGAGCCGCTTCAATGGAATGTAGAACGCAGTGTGGGTCGTTTGTGTTTTTACGTTTCTAATTGCCTTCTTTACCGCCAGCTTTCTCGGCAGTTTCAGGTAGGAGCCACCTTTCAATGGCTGGTAGTTTGCAATATCAATCCACAGAGTTGTGACCGCCTGAAACTCCCAGCCAGAACCTTGGTTGGTCCACTTCTCCAACCGCTCTTGGATATTAGCATTGCACTGGTCCAGCTCATCGTTAATATCTTCTAGGGAGAGAACCACCTGCTGCTTATTACGCAATACAGGCTCAAAATACTCAGTGCTGTCATCATCTGAGTGCTTGGAGAGTCTCACCTTAAGGGCAAACTGACACTTGATTCCACCTAGCTCTTCCAGCTCACCAGTCAAAACTTTATGCATCTTCCGACGCATGCCCTTAAAGAACATCATAAGGTCCGAGCTAAGGGGGTGAGACTCAGGAACGTTCATCACCCATCCACGCAAATAGTTTTTAACAGCCCACTTAGTCTTCTTGAAGGCAAGACGCGCTGTGGGGACTGGGGACTGGGTTGTGGGGATGCGTGGGGCAGGGACAGGTCTGCGTGGGGCAGGGACTGGTCTGCGTGGGGACAGGGGTGGCACGCACCCCAGCCTTTAATCTAGCGAAAATCTCCTTGTATGTATGGTCATATTCATTACGCACTTGCGAGCGGACTTTGACCTATGCAGTAAACACCCGTCTCTGACAAGGTGCCAAGCTTCGTCGCACCTAGCCGCCAAACCATGTTGTTGACAGCGCCACAAGATTTCTATTTTTATACAGTGGGGAATCCCCGTTCAGTGGCGCCGACTGGCGTGTCCCCAGCTATAGGCCGTTGTGAAACAATTTTTTGGGCAAGACGAAGACGACTGTGGTTGACTTTATCGAACCCACAATCCATGCACAATCCTACCTTATTATATTTTATAGCCTTCTGACAACCCGTACAAAGACGATTAATGACACCATGTTTTATCTTATATCTGTGTAATCCACAAAACTCTTGCTCTTGCGTACAGGGCCTGTTACAGGGGACTTTCTTTCCGAGCAATATCCATGGGCATTTATTGTCAAATACTACCATTGTTATATATATAGATATCTATTGGTCTAATTGATAATACCGTCTTGCGGCAACTGGGTATCGGACGGCACCACAAGCAACTCCTCCTTTACAAAGCCACGGAGAGGTCCATCCAGCAAAGAGTATAGTACAGGCTCACCAGATTTAGTGACAGAGCTTCCAATCCGGTAAACATTGAGTGACCACACAGGGTCAGTGGCCCGCCGCCGGTGGTCTTGCTCTGCCTCACCAGGCTGGTAGAGGTAGCGAACGCC
Organism: Urechis unicinctus; assembly: GCA_034190875.2. Lineage (NCBI taxonomy): Eukaryota > Metazoa > Annelida > Polychaeta > Xenopneusta > Urechidae > Urechis > Urechis unicinctus. Next base: position 36,956,149 of record CM067342.1, on the reverse strand, counting down.
AACATCAGAGGGAAGCTTTTGCTCTTTGACCCCCAGAGGGCGCCCTGGTACGACTGCAGAGGGCTCTTGTGCAACTCGTTTTGCCCTGGGCATAGAGCTGATTGGGGATGCCCTCAATGGTCACCTCGACTTTCGTTATCTTTGGGTTGTAGAACGACTCTGTTTTCCTGGCGAATGAGGCGTTGGTCGGGTCTTCAAAGAGCAGTAGGATGCCCTTCATGCTGCGAGCCGGCACGTTCAGGTTGATGTTCCACAGTGTATCTCTTTTATTGTATACAAGCTTCCTGTGACGAAGCACACGGTCATACAGAATCGAGAGCCGACTTGTGTACTGTGTGCGTATCATGCGGGCCAACTCTGTTTGGGTAACCATGTCATACTCCAGCGAGATGCCATCAATTTTGTAGCTTGCAGCGGTGTCGCCTGTTGCGTGAATCACGCGGTTGTAGTCGTTGAATGTGAGCTCGTATTCCAGTCTGTCACTAAGCGCACTCTGGTAGAATGGCATTTGGCTCTCGAGGAGTTCAAAATCAAGCGGAACGTAGAACCTGTTACCATACACATCGGCTACGGCCTTGTCCTCTTCCTCGGTATCAACCTTGTCTCCTGCCCCCACTCGTATCTTAGTTGCGTTTCTGTCATCTGATGTGTCAATGCCCTGATACTGGAGGCCCTGTCTCTCCTGTGCAGTCCGCCACAAGTCGTGGTAACAGTGGTACACATCGCTGTCATCAATAGACATGACCTCATTGCCAGAAATCTTGATTGTCAATTTCTTAACCACGGCGCGGCCCAGGTTTTGCACAACGCTGCGGTTAACATCAGTCGAGGTCAGCGTGATTGTAAAGGCCAGCCGTGCTGTCCCCGAAACAATGAAGTCGTCTGCGCCTAGATTGGGGAAGCGAACCAGCAGTTGTTGGTTCTGGTCAATAGTGCTTGGATTGTTTGTAACGCATACAGATTGTCGCACGCCCTTTACCCCAAGGGGTTCGCGTATCCGGCGGTGTGGGTTTAGTTTGCGTCCGTAAGTACTCGTCATGTTGAATGCTTAATTACACTTATATCTTTAACACACAGACATGGAGTTTGATAACCCAGCATTTGACGACCCAGAGGAGGAAGGGGCTATGGGAGGGGATAGGAATGAGACTAGCTTTGATGATGAGGAGACTAACCTGATTGACGAAACTTTAGATACGTCGTACTCGACTATGCCACCATGGGCTATTACTGAAATGCCTGCTGGGTTAACAGAAGATCAGGTGGCTTCCAAAGAAGAAACTGAAGTCTTAGTTAAGAGGTGGGAGAAGGCAGTGTCTAAGCATGGGCTGCAGGCCACTCTGGAGTTTAGATCGTCTCAACAAGGTGACCTTTGGGTTAAGTGGGGCCGAGAATGGAATCTTCTGACATGGAAGAACAATCCAAACAAATTCCTCTCTCCTAGGAGTATCCTAGATAACGGTGGTACACCGCTTGCTCGAGCTCTTGGAGTGACCGCTGAACTATCCACAGAAGCAGTAAAAGCCCTACAAGGCGTTGACGAAGCTGCTGCTTTAGCAGAAGCTGCACTTCCAGATATGTTAGAAATGAGCAGCCTTGAAGCTGTGACAGAGCAAGGTGGTGTGGAAGAAACAGGATTCATAGAGGACGTTCATAACACCATCCAAGACCTAGGTACACAAACAGACAACGAACTACCACTCAGAGAGCTTATAGGGCTTGACAAGGCTATGCAGACCCAGAGGGGTGAGCTGGTCAATAACCTAGCTAAGATAACTGAGATAGAAAGGAATATAAAACAGCGGGAAGCTAAAATGGCAAGCCTGGAGGAGGAAGGGAGGGGTGATAGTCGAGCATGGAGATTCCAAGCAAATGAGCTTGCAGAGCTGCAGGACCTGAGGAGTGCCCGTATTGAGGGTGCCTCTGAAAACCGTAACCGTCTAAGGACCCAAATTAACCGCATCAGGGAAACGATCAACAGACTTCTAAACGAGGACACAACACTAGCTGAGCGTATACGCGACCTGTTCCGGGAGCAGGGTATAACAATCGCCTCCATACTCACTGCGATTGGATTGGCAATCTCGACCCTTGTAGTTGCTTTGACGGGCGGAGGGAGCACTAGTCCAACCCCGGCACCAACGCCGACACCAGCTGATAAGCCTGGTTTAAAGGATTGGATTAAAAAACAGCTGAACTCCTTGGCAAACGTCCTAAAGAGCCTAGCCGGTAAGGCAGCAGCTGCCCTTCCAGGAATCATTGGCTCCATCGTATCATGGCTGCTTACGTCAGCTGCAAAGGTGGCTGGTTGGATGGCAGAACATGTATGGGCCGCAGCTGTGGCGGTGGGGGGAGTTATCCTCCTGATACTCCGTGACTTACTACGTAGCAAACCAAAGCACAGCTAAGCCTATAGCGATTCCGCCTATAATAAGAGCGGTTTTCTCATCCTCGTGCGCCCCACGCAGACCGGTCTCGGCCATAGGGGCCGGCCCTGGAGAGGGGAGTTCCATATCTGTATCTGGCAGAGGGTCAAAGCTTCCTCTATCTGGAACCACCTGAACCGAGTTGACATCAGCATTGCTGCCTATCTGCTGCTCCTCAGTTGCAATGGTAATCAGATTGTTGTACCCAGCAACGTCTCCAATGGCGAGGCTCATATCAGACGGAGCCATGTACAGGCCCGTTCCAAACACATAATCAACCTTTGAAGAGGCATTCTGGAGTACGTTCTGATACCGTCGGATAGATGACGGAATATCCACTGGGGAGTTGATGGCATCCTCAACGTTGACCTGAAATTGCTTTTGAGCATCAAAGGACGTTCCAACACCTAGTATCTCTGAGCGAGTCTGCGCCTGAGCCTCAAGAATGGCCCATACATAGGTCCTGATGCTGTCGTTAATTCGCTCAACGCCGGTTTGTGTAAAACCCTCAGACGTGTCCAGTATGAAGGTACTCCAGGCCTCGTCTGCTTCAGGTCCCTGTGCTAGATGTAAAACAGCACCCATTCTCTCCTAAAAGGATTGTAGGTTTTTCGCGTGAGCAAAACCTGGCTTTGTATCCTTTTCCGCCTCAAAGGCCATCCGTGTAGGGTCATAACGAACGTTTCGACCAGCAACCTTGACGACACTCCCGTAACCATACGCATCATGTGCATATAAGATACCAAGACCACTATTAGCTACGGTTGCCTTCTGGCGCCAGTCTGTGTTTGGTTGAACACCAAAGTTAGTGCAGAGTCTCTCATATGCCCTCTTGTCATATGTATTGTTATAGGGGTCATAGGCATGATCCTGAGGTAGAGGCGCTTGCAGTTCTGCTAATAAGCGACGCACTGTGTAATAAAGGTGAAAGGTGTAGAGAGCTTTCACGAGTGGAATCCCAGCCTCGAGGTGGTCCTGGGAGGACACGCCGCAGCCGGCTGATGCACACCACACTGCAAAGTTTAACTGGTTCTGCCAAAACTGCATTGGATTTGTCAACCAGTCTTTTACTACTTTGTCCGCTGTTACCGGCGGCACCTTATAGTTACTGAATAGATCAGGAAACTTTGCTGTGAATGTACCACCATTGTGAACAACTTGAATTGTTTGTCGGGTTAGTTTATCTCCCACACCATATGTGGCTGGAAACTAAAGGCTTGTTTATTCATAGTGCTATGTATCACACTCTGTCAAATGTTCAAAGCGGCGGCGCTGTATCCCTGCAAAAACCTATTGACAACACTGCGGGCGATCTATGTGTTGGCCTAAGGTCAATCACGTATACTGTGGGCTGGTACAATCTAGAATCAGACGAGAGCATTGCATGGCGGTCAAGGAATTCAGAAGCGAGAGGATATGCTGCATTAAAACCTGGCCTCTGGAGCTTAAGCCTTCTTCAGGAGCATATTACACCATTAGGTGTCGGTTTGGAGGTTGATGCTGTAAATGGGGTTATTACCCTAACAGTTCCAGACAATGTGGGTGCGCACATAACAGGCGGAGTGTTAACAATGTTGGGTCTTGACGGCTTCAGTGGGGGGTGGATACCTTCAGGTACTTACATAGGTGACCGGCCCATCAACTTTAGCATCTTTAACACAATTTATGTTCACCTCGATAAAGTCAGTACCACACACAACATGCTAGATGGTGCGCCCAATACGCTTCTTGAAGTTGTTGGCTTAGAGGGTGGCTCTTTCGGTGATATTATAACCACGAACATCGCTAATTCTGTCTGTAAGCGTGTCACTAGTGGAACAGTGCATGAGTTAAAGGTTCAGTTACGCGATAATAAAGGAAGGCTATTAGATAACCACGACTTACCTGTTAGCGTTGTTCTTAAATTTACAAGATGTCAATAAAAACGAGTATTTATGGACCTAGGCAAAAACCGGCAAGCACTGTTCAGGGTGCCGACCTATCGGAATATGCCACAAAGACATATGTATCTATTGGTGACTCAAAAAAAAATGGATAAAAAGTGGCGGTACTATGACTGGAGACCTTTAAATGGGAGATAATAAAATCGTTGAGTTGGGAGACCCGACTTCACCGAAGGATGCTGTTCATAAAAAGTATATTGATGCTGAATATAGACAGCAGAACAGGTACCTGAGACGATACGTAGATGAAAAGACGAAACCACTCATTACTATATGGGCAGAAGCAAGTGGCCCCCTTCGCAGAGGATATGAGTGGTCGTTTGGCCATGGGGCTAGGGGTCGAGACTCACAAGACTCAAGCTGTGGATATATCATGTTATGTAATGGCAAGATCATTCCTATGTGGTTGTCTTCGGGTGTTGGTGCTGATGCTGGTCCTATAGCAGTCGTTCCTGTTATTAATGGAACGAATCAAGTGGTAGGAATAAGTAAGCCTGCTAACCAACGGGCTGTTGTAATAACTTTAGACCAGTCTTTACAGCTAGAAGAAGGCAACGTTATTAACTTTTATACAACCACACAAAACCGAGGGGCGACTTGGTCTGTAGCTTCACTCCTAATTGAACTTGATATATAGACTTATGTTGGGAGACCCGACTTCACCGAAGGATGCTGTTCATAAAAAGTATATTGATGCTGAATATAGACAGCAGAACAGGTACCTGAGACGATACGTAGATGAAAAGACGAAACCACTCATTACTATATGGGCAGAAGCAAGTGGCCCCCTTCGCAGAGGATATGAGTGGTCGTTTGGCCATGGGGCTAGGGGTCGAGACTCACAAGACTCAAGCTGTGGATATATCCGGAGCCTCCTCTATGTGGTCTGGGGCACTCCTATCGGCTGAATGAGATCAGTCTTAAGAAGCAATACCTTGAGAAAGAAATTGAAAAATATGGTGCTATGTACAAAAAATACAGGTGTGCAGTAAACTCAGTGGACGCTGTAGACACTGCTTTAGTTGCTGTGGGTATGTGTCTTGGCGCAAGTGGTGCAGGTGTAATGTCTACAGTAATTGCCATTCCTATTGCCACAGTGTTGGGTGCTACTGGAGCCGCTTGTGGGCTACTTGTAATTGTTGGAAAATTCATCAGTCGGCGGCTGACCATTAAGTTGAAAAAGCATGACAAGATTCGCATTCTCGCTCAGAGCAAATTGAATACCATTGCTGACATTGTATTGGCGGCGCTTGAAGATGGGTATATCTCAGATGATGAGTTTAAGGTCGTTTCGGTCGAGATCATGAAATATAGTCAAATGAAAAGTGACATTAAAGCAAAATGTTTGAAAGCGGCAGAATCGCCCCCTAGACCTGCTAAGGTATGAACCTGACAGTCCATTTGAAGAGTGGGGGTTGCTAGATATAATGGAGGCGTCGATAAAATCTTTCTGCAACGATCATACTAGTCAAGGTCCCCTAGCCTGATGGCTGCGGGCGCTGTTTACATGTTACTGATGTTCAATAGTCTCGCCTTCAGGTCTAGGGGACCATGATATATTGAACTGGACGGGCATCCCAGATTTGGGATGCTCCAATCACAAGCCGTGTTTCTCGGTCACTCTCGGGTACCTTTGAGTCGTTGTCTCTCATTGGTCAGTTCTACAATTTCCGAAGAACTTGTCCAACCGGCCGAGTGATTTTTATGAGCCGGGGACACATTCTACAACACTCCGATTTGTTGTTTCACGCTGAGTGGCACCGTTAATCACACATTCGGCGAGAGAAGCAGACACACAACTGGTTCTTTTTAACTTACTATCACGTAAACATACTATCGTGCAGCTAAGCGATTAAAGCGCTTGTTGTGGTGCCAATTTGAACTTTTGAGACGCCCCATAATTCCAGAACACATTCAATGTGTTCTCATTAGCAGCAGACCACTACAATGTCCAGACGTCACATAGAACCGAGGGTGCGTATCACAAGCCAGTTCCATGAGCCAGACACGTGCAATTTAGGTCAATCCGGGTCACAACCTTTGCTATGATTGGTCACGAAGATTAACGAACGTGTCTAATGAATATTCGGACGCGCCACTTTTAGAGCTGGTCGTGTCGTAGACTCAAAGGGCGAGAAGCGTAGCGGAACCCCTGGAGTCTGGGACGCAGACTACGATCATACTGTAGTCAAACAAAATACGGACCAGTGGGAGACCACGAGGAAGGGCTGCGTTGGAGGAAGTGACTACTCCTCTATCATAGGGCAAAACTAATTCAGCAGCTATAGCAAGAAGCTGACAGAAAAAACTAGCAACGAGGGTGTTCGCTTTAGTACACCCTGCCTCTGGGGTACGACTTTTGAGGAGGTTGCAATTGCGGTATTGGAGAAGGTGTACGACACCAAGGTCTACGGAAATAATATCTATATTGAGGGCGGCGCGACGGCCTACTCTCCGGATGGCTTTTGTGTGCTCCCGATCCGGCGGGCTGAAGTGGATGCTGTCTGTCTGGGGCATCCTGAGGAGGTTGTGCTGCTCGAGATAAAGTGCCCCTACACTCGGAGTCCTGGGAGGGTGATTCCGAATATGTATAAGCCTCAGGTTCTGTTGGAGTTGCACCACAGTCCGGTGGCAACCATCGGGGTGTTTGTCGACTGCGTTTTCAGGTTGTGCTCCTTTGAGGACCTGGGGAGGGCTGAGGTGTATAACCAGGTGTATCACAAGGATCAGAAGAAGTATAAGGAGACGGTGGCTTGGGGGTGGACGGGGGTGGAGGGGCTTGAAGACGGCGACGATGAGATTGATAACCGCTCGTCCCGATCCCGACTTTATCGAGAAGAACGACGCTAAGGTTGCCCAGTTTATACAGGACCTCAACCGCGTGAAAAATGGAACTTACAGCGACGGTCGCAGATATTTAACACTCAATGACCTCTATGGTGACTAACTACTGGTGTGGGCCTATACCATAGGGGCTGGAAGGGGCTGGGCTAATATGGTGGGGGGGAGGTGCGAGCGGTTCGCTGGCTCATGTGAGTCACCCTGTATATGTGTGTTTTCTGGGTTGCACCCATATGAGATAGGTGTGCCATAATCATATGAGATAGGTGTGCCAGTACCGCTAACATCTATACTACTAAAGAGTTTATAGCTACGATAAGAGGGCTCATTTCGAATGGCTCTGTGGTGATCGCTTCCCTAATTATAATACACTGCAATCGTAAGGTGGCGCTACAGCGACACAAACAAAAGCACATGAGAATATTGAGCTGACGTCACTACGATTGATGAGAGCGGGAAAATGTCGTTTTGCAGAGCCTTGCCACTGCCAAAAAAGGTCGCGCAATAGGCTTATGAATATCGAAAACAACAAGTACACTACTTAATACATGTCAACTCGATAAATTACCCGGTCTGAGGTACACCTATCGAAAACAGTTCGCCTCTCACAGCGTACGCGCAGTTTACGATCCGCGATATTTCATGTCCGAGCACTAGATGGTGGTTTTAGATTGTCAATAACTGTCTGGAGCGAGGGAACTGGCCTGAGGTAGACATTAACATTTGTTGGCTTGTCAGAAACATGTGCAAGTCTCGAGCAAAGAGTTTACGTGACGATTATGAAATTACATAAAAGTCACCCCCGTCATCAGGCGACGATACCATGAAATCAACACAAGCACATGGGACTGCTGATCCAACGTATTGGGACAAGGCGTCTGTTAAAGATATGCAGTCATCTGATTGGTCGAGGCGACTAAAGCTCGAAATTAAACAATGAATACCACGTGGTTTGAAGAGACGATAAGACAAGACGCTATGACAACAGGTGGCGTCTTCATATATTTTCTCGGGCGGAAAGCGTGAGTGAGCGCTCTAAGCGAAACTATAAACTCTTTAACCAAAGCTCGACGAAATATAATGCGGGTTGTGATGCTGCGTATTGCTCTGCTTGTGGATGCAGATCAAATCTTCTCAATGGTTCATCATGATTTCATCAATCAAATTCGTCCCAAAGACGACCTCCAACATGGATGAACGTATTTTTTTACGCCCAATTTAAAAATAGAAACGCTCCATTGAAAAAAACACCAATGAAATCATAATGGAGTGCCCTTTTTCACGTGCCCAATATATTCTCACCACAAGCGCCCGCATTCTTAGACTGCATCGCCATCAAATAGTCAAAGCATTATGATATATACAATGGGCTGTTTACTTCTTTTGTCTCTCAATTGTTCATGCGAGGCGTTATTGTACACCTGGCGCATCGTAAAAAGGCTATATCCTGACATCAAGATGATTTTGTTAGGGTTAATGAGCCTACTTTGTGGTTAACTGCATCCAATTATAAGGCATTGCAGTAAGTTTATGAGCATCATAATCTGCCTTCAGATCCGGTTCACTTTATGGTACGATAAGATCACTGGTGATAACAGGTAACCAGATGGCCAGTTACAAGTTGGCAATGTCTTAATTTCACTTTGCTAAATGCAGCAATCCAAACCAAAACATTATTTCCAGCTTTTGTTATCACATAGAACGCTCGCCAAACTTACTTTGAAACGTGTAATATTTCTCTTTGCCACACATGCTATCGTTACCGCAGGACGATGTCGACCTAGAAAGGAAACAAACTCTCCGATGGCCACCAATACCATTCTTTGTGTGTTATTAAGCATATATACACACACACACACACACACACACACACACACACACAGATATATATATATATATATATATATATATAAATTTATATATATATATAAATGTATATATATATTTATATATATAAATATATATTTTATGTATACATATATAAATATATTATACATTGTTATATATATAAATATATATATATATATATATATATATATGTGTGTGTGTGTGTGTGTGTGTGTGTGTGTGTGTGTGTGTGTGTGTGTGTGTGTGTGTGTGTATGTGTACGTGCATATTTATAAATACGTATACATTCATAAATTTATATATGTATATACACATGTATACCCCGCCAATCTGGAGCCACTCCGCATCGATAACCTTAACTGCTTTGCAAATAGGGTCATAGACAACTTAGAAAGTGCTATTAGAGGCCATGAGCTTACTGAGGTATAGCTCCGGTGTAACGGTAACATGAATTTATACCGTTACGAAGAGTTCGTCAAACACAGTCGGCAAGTTCTCGTTTGGGTTGAAGGACTACTCTACGTACCTAGAAAATAACATATATCAAGAGCCTTTACAAAAAATAGACTTTACGCGCCAAAACACTTACCACCACTCGACGCTATTCTTCAATAAATGGCATCGATAGTTCGTTTCCTAACAAATCGCGATACGATGTCTGCCATTTTGGAAACAATTAATTCTCGCGATTTCCCGCATTGCCTTAGCATCCCAAGTGGGGGCACTTACCCTAACTCGGATAGGGGTGTGCCGCGGGACCTCGAAAACCTGTACCCGTTGTACTCGTTGAGAATGAGAAAAAGTATACTCCCATCGTACAAGGTATTATGCGAATGTCTAACCCGTCGTAAAAGTCGAGATGTTGAAAAAACCACCCCCTTCGTGCGGCACATGTATACTATATCTTTACACTTAAGTGCCCCCCCCCCCCCGCGCAATGCATGTGGTCTTGAACTTGTAAACAAACATGTTGCTGTGTTTCTGACTTTTTACCGCTTCCCAAATTGATCGAACTATATTACGAATTACCTCGGATGAAATCACCAGCCGAAAAGGGATGAAATTGTCCGTAAAACATCATTGCATTCTATAACTCCATCACTTGTGTATGTTTGGTGTTTGGTAGTTGTCTGAATCGATATAAAAATAATTGAGTTGCGTTGTTTCGAGAAACGGTAAGACGTCTACGCAGACGTCTTGTAGGGCTAGCATACGCGAGACGTGTTCAGAGTTGGGATGTCTATGTATGGGATACAGATGAAATCCTATTATAACTGAACTTAAGTCCAAAGCACGACCTCAATGATCGAGAGGCAGAATCCATACTCCAGATTGGTTGAAGACCGAACATGGCACGATAATGCATTCATATATAACCTTGCGAACAAAGTTTGCGTTAAGTCTCTACACAACTAACGCGAAATGCGGCTCCTTGGCTGAGCATAAAAGTAGAGGCAGGTAATGTGATTGTGCGTGCCGTGTTTTGCGAGTCAGTGCGCACACATTGATCCGGACGCTGCTCTCCCCATTTCCCGATTGGTGATGCACGCGCATTTTAACGTGGTGTATTTATATTGTTATTTACTTGTTTGCGTTTCAATAAAGTTATCGCCAAATCAGCTTTTTTTCCCTCTACCAATCGACATCACAAAAAATGTAACGTAGCATTGAACATCACTCTTTGCAGTATGTTAACTCTCAGTTAGAATACATCGCTCACTTAAGCAATATGTATGATACCGTTCCGCCTACAACTGTCTAAATCTGTTCCAAGCTCTATAACATTAAATAGTTATGAATGCACAAAAGCACATTTATAAGTGGAACATATAATATGTACCGCCATACGACTGCTGCTACAGAAACGTCGGTATTAGTATGATTTGAGCATTGAGGTAGGTGATTTGTACTACATAGTTGCAAAATGTACGTAAATCTGAAGTGTCAGCCGAGTACTTAAATATCTATCGAATCGATTAGTGGGGAGCTGGCGCATTGTAGTTCGAGTTGTTGGGGAGTAGAAAAGTTGGCTGCAGATATTTTTCATGCATATCCGAGAAGAGCGTCCCTCGGCGCATAAGTCAAGCTTGGGTAAATACTGCATATTCGGTCTCTGTTTCTCATCTACACCGATTTGCCTACCATTATCAGCATACGAATTATATTTGTTCACTGCTGTCACTTTAAAGATAAATATAATTCATCCCTGCTCTACAATCTACTTACCAACGCTATAAACAACTGCCACGCCGTCTATATTAATAGATATCACTCCCCTATATATGGCTAGCCGTGATATGCTTCGAGGTTGAGATTGTATTGGTTGCATGTCGGCTGACTAGATAAATATACTTACAGAGGGTGTTCTTCGAAATATACACAGTGACAAAAATAACCTGATCTGCGAGCACCGAAAACAAATAATGCATGAGGTAATGCTATCTGTAGTCATCTGATTAACATGGGTCCACAGCAGTTCGGAAAGGGTCCTGTTAGTATATCATTTCGGAGGTAGCCGACTCAACTAATGAGGTACTTTACGCTAGGTATAAATAACCTAGTTTGTCGTGATATTTGCATATAACGCCCTCCTACATTTCCCGTGAACAGCATATTAGCAATAAAGCAAATTGATGTCAACTTTTTACGGTTTGATGTGGTGGCATGCCCAAAATGGTTTAGGTGTTATCCACTGGAATTTGTATTCATGAGATGTTGCACTTTCTTTCTATAGAATACATTATGGCAATCCATTACATAGCTCAACTACGTACTTCCGCGTTACTTGGGTTGATTATGTCATATATAATCGGGTTGCATAATGTATGTTCGACTAATCAATATTTAACCGGCCTAACATCAAACTATTGTACCAAATCTATGATTCACCCTATAGCAGGCTCTCTATTTAAATAAGTTGTGGTATTAATGTTGAGCGATTTCCGTCATTCGTGCTATTAGAAAGAACATATAAACAAGGGTATCCAAGCTGATGGATCCCAAAGAACATTAACTTTGGATGTATAGTCTTTGATATTAAATCAGCGTCCTAATATTATGCATATTATTCATAAATCAGTAAGTTTATGAACAGTATCACCTATA
>CM067342.1:36846898-36943886 GCA_034190875.2 Urechis unicinctus | reverse complement strand
AACGACGCTACATGTCTAGATTTATCTCAAGAGGAAAAATTTCGCCCCTGCTTCATTTGAGACAGATATGCATAAAAGAACACTGAATTGTCAGCTCTCAAGTTTATTGAACCAATACAAAAGTCAATGAGATGAATAATGCATGCCTTATACAAATGAAGTGCTTAAGAGTTATTTTGTCTTGGACAACCTACATGATTTGCAGTACCAGGCACCCTTCGGGGGCCTTTTCATGGATATGCAGGAGAAGTGAAACCTCTTGTTAACACATTCACTATTGTCACAGCCAATCATGGAATCATTCTTTTCCTCATGGCACAAACAATATGGTGACGTCCCATGTATTGTAGGGCTGGCACAATTCCCCTTGTCAGCCTGCAACTCGAGACGACGTGTGAGCAGCTAAGGGAGAATAGCAGCTTGCCAAAACATACTTATCTTATTGCACATTTGAACAATAAAATCATTGTTTCTTTCAACTCTGCTGATGACACATTCATTGGGGAGCCAATACACAAAGTCACCATAATCAGTATCTGCAACAAACATCTGCAATTGGATTTGGGTATAATGTGGATGCATTTCCTTTAAAGTGCCGTCCATATTCAGGGGACAATTAGACCTCTTCCATTGTCTTGTCGCGTGCAACAAAGGGGCATTTCACCTCGACAACACCTGCACCTGGACAGCAATCACATGATACAATACTGTCAGGGGAGGCATCAATAAAGAAAAAGTCTTCGCTTATCAGCAAACCTGCTCTTGAAATATTGGAAATCTGGTGCAATTCAGTAGAGAACTGGTGATAACACTTCAGAGCATCAGCTTCGTGGTCTCCGCCCCAAGCTATTGGCCCTGTATTTAGTGGGGAGTCATCCTGACGACAGATGAACTAAGGTTAAGGTCGTTACTAATTTGCAAAGATGCAGCTAGATGGCGCGATGGCAGACATCCAGCAAAAGACGAGCCACCGTTGGACCGCCGGTGGACAGTCAGCTGGGAACTGCCGACGGTAGCCACCAGCAGGCCGCTGGCACTGTGTTATCTGGTATATATATATATATATATATATAGATATATATAGAGATATATATATATATATAGAGAGAGATATAGAGAGAGAGAGAGAGAGATAGAGAGAGAGATAGAGAGATCTTATAGAGAGAGATAGAGAGATCTATCTAGAGAGGAGAGAGATCTCTCTCTCTCTAGAGAGAGAGAGATCTCTAGAGAGAGATAGAGATATAGAGATATCTCTATATCTCTCTATATCTATATATCTCTATATATATATATATCTATCTCTCTATATATATCTCTCTATATATCTCTATCTATATATATATCTCCTATATCGCTATCTCTCTATAATATATATATATATATATATATATATATATATAAGCTGACCCGCTCGGAACATTACTTGCAGAAATTCAGACGATTTGCATAAATTGGAAAGCAATTAATTTGGAAGGATTGAAAAGGGGGAGTTTCATTTGATTAAATTGGTTTAGTTTTGATGTCCCGAGTGGCCGAAAAGTCTCACTGAACCTTTTGGGAAGTATATAAAAGTGGTTGGTGTGTGTGCTCGCAAATGTATGCGTGTATGTATGCGTTTGTTGGGGCGAAACTGCTAGTTAATAGTTACTCAAAGTCAAATATTCTATAGTATAATCAATCAACCCTAAATTAGGTCAAAGTAAAGAAGCACCTCTCTGCCAATTCGTATGATTCTGTTCTGATTTAGTTTTTGTACACTTTATCAATTTGCACCACTATTACTTTTCCTTGTTATCGGTTACACAAATTAACTTAAATCGTCGCCTTAAATAAAATAAAAGTAGTTGATTTATACCATGTTTGTTCAAGTTAATTAGTAAATGGTTGAATGGCATATCACTACCTAACGCCTTTTTTTTTTGTTCCAGTAACAGAGTGAATGTAAAAGTCGTTTTTTAGGAATTGTCCAACCAATTTGATGACCAGCTTATTTTTTGTCCACTTCATATTAAAGCTGCATTGTGAAGATGAATTCGTACCTATGAATGCACATCCAAGTACGGTTGCTCAGATAAGATCGTACATTTGAAATTGCTCAAGGGTGGTTTTTGTATCTTTGCTGTGATCGAAGTCAGCTACGACAGGATATTGCTCACGGCAATACATAATCCAGTTGAAGTCGTCTATGATTGCTTCTCATTTTGTAAGGTATCTGCCCAAGGCATGTTGTTATGACATGCAAGTCAAACCGTAAATTATTCGACGAATCAAGTTGAGCTAGTTGCCTTCACAGAAGTTGCTCATGGCAAGTGATGGCGATACAAACCGCATGAAATGTTGCTTTATTATATCCATGCCACTGATTGTGTTAATATAGTGACATAGTACAGATTATGAAACAATTCATTTTCTCATCGAACAGCCGACAGTACCAGTGTGATTGATCACTAAGGGCCAAACGAATCCTGCAGCGACCGCATTGGTTTATATTGATTATGCATCAGTGCCTATGCAGCTGTACTCAATGCACATGAATACGCGTCAGCATGGCGACTTGATGTTGGTTTTTTCACATCTCAATTGTATTTCGAGATCATGCGAGAGAGCGCATGCCTGTCCGGAGAGCACTAGCGTGCATTGTTTCTAGGAGATCGGATTTCAGGATTTCTAAGATTATTTGTTTTAATGATTGCTTCCCTTTACCAATTGTTCTTGCTGTTAGATGTATATTTTATTTAATGTGCTTCGGAGTGGCGAAATTGATATATTACTCAGTGACTTTGACAACGTCGAAATGCAAAAATGGTAAAAGCACGAATTGGGAAGGCGACATTATGGCCGCAATGACTGCATCAAACAAAGACCCAGTTACTGAAATCGCAGACTTATCTGCTGATGCCGGACCCATTCTGGGAATCGGGAGAAGGCAAAAGCCATTAAACGTCTTATTGGAACTAGCGTTACAAAGGCGCCAAGTCAGAAATCCTTTACGCACAAGGCGGACATGGAGTTCTTGAAAAACAATTTAATGTCTCCAACAGCGACTTTTAACTCTCTGGTCCCTGATGTGGGAGAGCTGAAATCCGAGGTTGAGACGGATCATGCCCCGTTGGCGCCAATGTTTATGCTCACCGAGGATGGATAATTAAGCGAGGATGAAGACTCAGCTGAGTCTTCCCAGGCTGCTAAGCACCTGTTCACGCGAGGTCAACCCTCGGGTGTCTGGAGAAGCTGGGAAGTAATTGGTCAACAAGGCACTTAATATTGATGCTCAGCTGTCAGACATTGTCATGACACTGTTCAGACCTGGTATGGACCCTGAAGTAAAAGCAGAGGCCCTGGGGAAATTTGCACAATCCAAGAATTGCTCAAGATTGGAGATGTCCCGTACTAATGATGAAGTTTACAACGCCGGCAAGAAAGATATAAAGCATGAGGATATTACGATTCAGAAGGCACCGAAACTTCTCATTGTTGAGTTATCAACACCATGGTGCATCCTTGAGAAGGGGGATTTTGACAAGCCGTCCAGTGCCGAATCCCTGACTCGTCTCTCCAATGCGGTCAGTCTAAAAGTCCGTCAACAAATAAAGCCCTACGGTGCTGAAATATGCCAACCAAACCGGCGTTTTCTTTTTTTAGGGCAAAGAACCAGCAGGATCAGCAACCAGCACTCCGCAAAACGACAAGAACGAGCTCTGGCGCTGAAATATCTGGGACGATCTTCACCAAAACACTAATGGAATCAAAAGAAACGAAATTGATTACACTTCTGAGGTTGGTGAGAACAAAAGTACTATTTGGCTTGCTAAATGGTAATCATTGACGTCAGACGCCACAGTTCTCAGCATGGTTGCTGGGTATCATATTGACTTTGATACTA
The DNA here is from genome assembly GCA_034190875.2 of Urechis unicinctus. Lineage (NCBI taxonomy): Eukaryota > Metazoa > Annelida > Polychaeta > Xenopneusta > Urechidae > Urechis > Urechis unicinctus. The sequence continues at coordinate 36,940,000 of CM067342.1, read as the reverse complement.
CTTCCATTCAATATATAGTATATCATAACAGAGCCTTTATACCATAACAGAGCCTTTTATAACTCCGTATGGTCAAGGGTGTGATAATGAAGTCGCCACCTGAGCAAGACATGTTAATTGCACCGGTTTTTCTTCTACCGGCAACTTTCGGCTTATTTTGAATATCTTTAAAGCCTGCCATCATTTCCAAATGGATTCATTACAAAATTGTGCAAACCATATAACATCTGGATGTTATAAGGCATCACTAGTTCTGACTGATGCTTATTGTTCAGAATCGCTTGCCGAGTGTAGTCAAAAGTATCTCAAATTTAGAATGGGAAATCGACCTTTACAATTCACATGTTTACGGAATGGGTTGAATTCACTAAGATAGTGAAGCCAATTTGTTCAAAGCTAAGACAGTCATATTATATCTGGAGTAGTTATTTTGATGACTCGTACCTGATAATGAATTCTACTGCATTGCTGCAGTCAAAACCATCCAAGGAAGGCAGCAGGCCTGACATGGGGAGGTAGTGACGAAAAATAACAATACGTAGACTTTAAATCTTTTAACAAGGATATACTTGGTGCCAGCAGCAGCGATAATTCAAGTTCCAATAGGGTATATTAATGCTGTGCATTAAAAAGCTAGTAGTTAGATCTCTGGCTTAGGCCAGCGGCTCAGTTCTATTTTGTTGGTTTAAGAAGCTCGAGGTAATGATTAAGAGGGTCTGATGGGGGCATTCGTATTACTGTTAGAGGTGAAATTCTTGGATTATCTATCGTAAGACGAATTGAATGCAGCTGGGGAACAGCCTCATATGAAATAAATCAGACTGAGTAAGTTAGCTTTGCGACAATCGTTATTAGTCGGAATGTGGAATGGCGCTGCCACATTGTGGGATCATGGTTATGATCTTAGCCATTATTGCCACATACGTTTGATCTTAGAGCAATCCTACACTGTGCTATATCAGGGGGCTAATTTACATTGCAACAATCTCCAGCTTATAGTATGTGATCGCTTTATAAGAGAGGGAAGATATAGAATAAGTATGTTCTTCGACCTTATGGATCATCGTTACGGTAAAGGTCAATATTGCCACATAAGTTTTATATCGAGAGCAATTCCTGTCCTGTGCTGTATCAGGGATTAGTCAGGGTACCTTGTAGCTACTTAAGCTTTCCTATCCAGTAGGATCATCGTTATGGTCAAGGTACATAAAACCACATATGTTTTATATTGAGAACGATCCCTGATGTGTGGTATATCAGGATTTAATCAGGGTACCTTGTCACTAATTGAAAGCACAGAATTGCAGATGTATGAAAGTAAAGTAAGAATAATATGTTGCATTCTCAACTAGGGTCATCAACGTGGTTATGATCATAGTTATCATGGTCATAAGGTTAGCTTGTATCATTTCCTTACTTTATCAATCGTTAAATTAGAATCTCCTCAATTTCGTTTGAGAATCGGTGTATGGGGGGAAGTTCTATTTTCCCATCTTATATTTTCTCAAAAGTTTAATTTGGTTAAGTACAGCCCTTGATTCAGATTATTGCTCAATCTCGTGTAGCTATATTTCACTTGTCTCGCTAAGAAGTTGCACCTGCAGCATCAACAGGGAACTATTTAATAGGAGTACAATCGCCGCTCGCATGTGATATTCACCAAATTACGGAAGTTGTTAACATCTATTGCTGCATTCATTGGGACTTTGGTGTAGTGTTTTTTTCCTGCACGGAACACGGCAAAATACACAATCGCTATCTTAAATGGGATAAAACGCTTGCCCTCAGAGCTGAACGTTGGATTGTGAGATCGAGACTAAAAACCATGAACTGAAGGATATTGTGAGAGATCTAGAACCAAAGAACGATGACTTTATGGAGCGAGCGGAAAGCCTAGAGGAGTAAGTGTGACATGCACACAAGCTTATGTAATTCTAGTTCCAGATATTACACGTCAACAAGGTGTCACTCTTCTCGTTTGACTCAAAGCGGAGGATAGCCCCGAATGGCGTAAACACCTTGACCTATGGTCATGTTAGTTTGCCGGCGGGCCCGTTGGGGGTCGGGTCCAAGCTGCCTCCCTGTAATTGCCTATGAGCCACTTAGCCCTGTTGGGAGTCACTTAGAAAACAACAAAATCGAAAAGGGAGCAGAGATCTAAATGCTGTATAGGCCGTAATTAGTAGTGAAGTGTAGATGAGTGGGGTGCGCCAGAATCCCCATTTGCTATATTACTTGTTTGCCAGTCGCATTAATTGTCAATTCACCCGACCAGACCCGGATGCAAAAGCAATTGACGCATTTTCTGTTGATTTGATTGGAAACTCTAATGCTTATTTTCTCCCTTCGGCGCTATCTCGCGGGTATTGAAAAAATCTGGTCGAAGAAAGGACCACAGCGAGCATTACCCTGTTATCGCCCCATAGTGGCCTACATAGACTAGGTTTCCCAGCGCAAGCAGTTGATGACGTTATCAGGCTGGTTATTCTCGGACCAAAACAACATTAATTATGCCAGGTCAGGACCACAAACTTCACCCACTATATCCTCAACTACGAATGATGGCTTGGCTCTTATCCCGTTGAGGCTACGGCAACAACAATTCAATACCAGCGCCTAGACAATAATTATAAATTCTTGGCGTCCTAATACACAGTAACAGTACCACGTGAATCTCAATAAGTGGCAGGTGTTCAGTTGTCGGCGGCGTTATCCTCTGTGGCCGCTTTACGCGTGATGTCTTTATATGGGATGGTTTAGGGTACAGCGCCTTGACCACAGCGCAGGCTGCGCTTTTATCGGTTGTCGACGTCTTTGACTCTCACTTCTCAATGGGTTATTACCCAGTTTTAACCGCATGACTTACGCTGCCTCGGTATCAAACAACTTGGGGGGCCTCTGTAGTCCTCATTTACCGTAAAGTTATCTCTTAAACACTCTTAAACATGAAATTGGTTATGTTGGCGTTGAATGTGATCGGACACAGAGGTCAGACGATCCACTCCTTTGACATTAGCAACATGAGTTACGCGCGTTGCTGGACGATCGCTCTGTATGTGTTTACAAGAGCCTTTCAGTCTACCCGGAGAGGACAGTTCTCTTCGTTCCAACCCATCGCACTTATTTACATCTTATCTGAAGCCTTTTGCTCGAGTGACCAGGGCTGCTATTTCTTGTTGGTTTGAAGAGACTGTATTAGCCTGCGGTATTGACACAGCGCTTTATAAACCTCGGGCTGCATCATCAACAACGGCTTTCGTAACACTAACACTGTGTGAGATTTTCAATTCATTTTTGATATAGTCAACCAGCTTGATAGTGAAAGCTGTCCATGCTGTTGTACTGATAAGCCGTCGTATTTCCTGGTGGAGGTAAATAAAAAATACATATTTGTCTTTTTGGAATTACTTGCCTATCACACTTATGGCCATGTGTCGCTGAAGTCTCGCACTATCTCGATATGCAAATGAGGTGCATAGAATGTAAAATTAAACAAGACTTAATTGATTTTCGGCCCACCCCTTCGCTGCATCTTATTTCTCATGACCACTTGGTAAAGAATGCTCTCCTGACACACATGCGCTCTCTCGTCTAATCTTGCATTCATTAATAAGATGTGTTCACTACAAGCATACTGTACATGCCGAAGACGATTAAATTGAATCTTATTCGGTTTTTTTTATAAACTTACTTGCCCACCTGACACATATGTTGAAAACAAGTTAATTCTGCTCCGCCTTAATTCAGCTCAGGTCGAGGGTAATGCAGACACATATTGCTTTGACAAGCTCGTGAACAAGCAGGCTTTTCGGCTATTTATGTTTGCTTCAGACCTGAATATAAACGACGGTTAAGAAAGCGTGTTAAGCCATGTTCGCGATGACGCTGGGCGTGAAATGGGGTAATGCATGGCTATCTGCAACAACAAATGCATCTCAAAAGCATACTAGAAGCGAAAATTAACCGTGTGGCTGCTGAACATTCAATGTAAATCACCTTCAACCATTGTATCAGCGGGCAACTGGAGCATGTAGAATGCAGGAATGCATCGGGTAATGATGCATTGTTCAAATCAGAGCCCTGTAGGTGTAAGCGATTTAACTGCAAACAGCAGACCTGCCATGTTCGTGCTCATTCTTAACGTACAGGATAACTATAGGATATTATACAATGACATACTTGCACACAATCACAAATACATTATTTCATATCCAGTGATATCAGTCACTGCCAAACATGTTCGGGTTGTAACGATAAGATCTTCATTGCTAAGACCAATATTGTGCGTCTTCATAATGAAACGTGACTGCTTTTCGTGGCTCCGCTGGTAAAATACAATTGAGGAGAGTTGTTGCCATGTGCATAACTGTGTTTACTCGAGACATGAGTGCATCCACATAACGAGAATAATGTAGGCTGATTCATGCTGTTTGATTGTTTTTGTGTCTTGTCGGGTTTGGGCAAGTTTATTATGAAACAAGACATTTAGGTTGGGATGGAATTTGTTGAAACGTGTATTCAATTTTGATAAGCTAACCTCGCATTAACGCATGGAATACGAATATCAACGCTCGAGAGGCAGTAGAATATCGAATATCATAGAGGCAAACGCATCTGATGGCCTCTTAGTGGTACAAATACGATTCAAGTGAGGCGGTCCAAATAGAAAACTGCTTGTGGCGATCTTGTTTACGGAAACATACGAGGACTGCAGTTCAGGCATCGGCTACATATAACAAATGTTTCGTCCGTTATGGATTTGGCTTGATTTTTAACTTGCTTATTTAGATTTATGTTTACTTAGGCCGCGTATTCATTTGCATGATATATTGGAACGTTGAACAACAACAACTCATAAAACAAATCTGTGTGCCTGTATGTTCGTGTTTTGTTGGCTACTGATGTATGTCCCAACAGACTTTGAATAATGAAGTCACTATCGCATGTAATGTTATGCGCCTTATTAATTGCGGGCTTAGCGTCTCGTGGCTTATCCTGCGCTACGTCTGGTAGATTTAATTTGATTTTTTTCCATTGCTATTATATTGCTGACACTAAAAGGGTTTTGTACATGTTTCGCTTGTTGGAGAAATATCGCATTCCGGCCTACTATACATAGACGAAACAGGCTTCTCTCTGATATACATGCCAATGAGTAGTCCTGCTGAGGCTAATCTAGTCATCTGTGTAGGCTGGATGATGGGATGTGGAGGTTTAGAGCAAATTTCCTATTCCACTATCTTCCAGAACTAATTATCACCTCACCCGTAATTACATACGTAGCTATGTCAAATTAGGTTATTCGAATGGAGTCATGGTATATGATAAACGCGTAAGTGATTTACACATGAATATAACGCTATAAGTAAATATGCCCATCAAGAAACGCTTGCAAAGTGGCTGTTCTCGATCTGTTCTCAGCAGCTTGTTTATTGTTCAATTTATTGCATTATCATGTTTAATTTCCGGTTTATAATTGTATTAGAAAATCATCAACTAAGTAATTACAAGTTGGGTACCGAGAGGCTTAAATAACTAATGATATTACCCAATATCAACGCTACCAATGGCTTAAATAACTAATGATATTACCCAATATCAACGCTACCAATGGCTTAAATAACTAATGATATTACCCAATATCAACGCTACCAAATGGCTTAAATAACTAATGATATTACCCAATATCAACGCTACCAATGGCTTAAATAACTAATGATATTACCCAATATCAACGCTACCAATGGCTTAAATAACTAATGATATTACCCAATATCAACGCTACCAATGGCTTAAATAACTAATGATATTACCCAATATCAACTGCAAAAAGTTTAAGGCACTATTAAGTAGAGTGCTCATCACAGAAACAATTTATCATTTCATTCATTCTGGCCGGTCATAAATTACGGGCAACCTAGAAGAAATTGATTTTTTTATGATGCATTACAATATAGGCAAGTAAATCAATATGATAATGTCTGACCAATAGTGGATACAATTAACTATTGGCAGAATTTGTTTACAGGGATTGTGAATTCCCGATTGCTGTATGCTGTCGCACCCGTGACCGCCATAAGGCATACGCGGCAAAAAGCTTCCAATGTTTTGCAATAATACTACAAAATATTTAAATCTGAATACATAATCATTCGTGTCTTTGCCTTGTCATAGTGAAATTTTTGTATACACGTGTCCAATAAGCACAAATCTATTAAGAGGTGTGTGATTATCTGCTCCTTATACCAAGAAAGGACAACGGCCATCACCAGCGCCGAGGTGATCTTTGGCAACTATGCCCTTTGTTGGGGTAGCTCCAAAAAGCAATTAAGATCAGGGTCTATATATAAGCGTGAACCAAATTGTATTCTGGGCGATTTTATCCGACATTCTGGGTGTAAATTGGGGAGGGGGTGTAAATACTATGACTGGTACCCAAATAATGATGTAAAGGTGCAGATTTTAGCAATCGGAAGTTAATAAACGGCATATAACTGATTTCATTTCAGCGACCCAGCACGTGTCGAAAGCAAATTTTCATACCGGCAAGCCAGCAATAAGCCAATCACTGACGCGATAATTTCTAAGAGTAAGGGTGATATTGGGGTTTAACGTCACTTTCAACAACTATGTGATGTCGTGACGGTGATAGACGCGGATGGTTATGGTGTTTCGACAGCTCCCCGTACGTTCCAGCGCCAATTAGGCACACGACCGCTGAGCAGACTTGGCTGCAAAACCCACGTCGCCGGTCCTTAATGATACTATTGAGCAACCGGGTTCGTTGCATTTCCTTTCAAAGAGGGAATCGTTGTTTAATGTGATCATACGAGTCATAAGGAACTAGTCAGGTTTGAACACCTTGGGTTCGATCCAGCCTTATTTGTCGATGTCGATTCAGCAGTTGAGAAATAGCTCCCCAACAAAATGCAGTACTTTTTCTCTTTATTGAGTCGGCTGAGTGCCCTGAAACGTCACGAAGCATTCGTTGCAATAGTCACATCACCTCAAAATCGCATGATTAATCTCAATGTGATTTTATGGTAACTTCCCGGGTCCACGTGACGTTTATTGAATTATACTACAAACAAACCTTCTTCCATTGCAAACAACAGATGAATAGTCCTAAGGCCTCTTTGGGCGTTATACATAAAAGATTTATTACATCGCGTGGGAGCGATAACAACCGACGTTAAGAAAATAAGGAGTACGCCATACCATAAAGTTGGGCGATGGTTCGACATCTCTGTAGAAAGTAATGAAAGATGACCAGCGTTTCCGGGCGAGATGATCACACTACAAAGAAAACCACTAACCATAATGTTGCAGCCATTACATCCACGGTATTAGAACATTATTGAGGACATATTACGTGTCATAATCGTAGTCATGGCCTTCATTCACAGTTGAAGATGTAGCCTAGATACATATAATCACACTAAGCCTTTGAAGGTGCGAAGAATTGCGGATAATAGCAAATTAGTTTATGGAATCGTGATGCATAGTAAGTCTGGTTAATGGTGAAAAGTTGCAGATGTGGTGGGATACTGCAATGATCAGGAAGCAGATGAGGCCAGCAGCACAGCGGCGATGATTTGTTTTACAATGCCAGGGCTTAACACTAACCGCGGTCCGATTGGCCAGTAAGTAAGACAGCCATTCTGGCTAGCAGATATTCCAGAATAGTGGAGACTACTAGCACGATCTGGTTAGCAGGTGTTGACACAGGGAGAAACGGCGGCAGACACATTTGTCCAAATGATGCTGGTAAAGGTGAAGGTCTACACCACACGCGCTTGTTATGAATCGAGCAGGATAAGCTTCGCTAAAAGCCGACCAGAACGCTTGGGTAATGTTCACAGACAGGTGCATATAGCCTCACTGTATTGCAGCTACACACAATATGCACACTAAAAGCACTCAATACATAGCATACCGGGAAATGTGTTGGCTGTTGTGGAAAAGCAAAACACGATTTGACTTAATATTTCGACAATGTTGGTACTGTGATAAAAGTGCAAATGTCATGTTGAGTGGAACAGTGCAGACATTTGCTCTTGAGTACTATATGGTATAAAATATTATAAAGTCTTATAATCTAACAGGCTTTGATAAATTACTTTTGCAGCTGAACGTTAATGACTTTGCAACAACAAAACACAAGCAAACATTTGTTTGTGAAACGTCTTGAAAACTCAATGACAGTGCCGATGTTATTATCGTCTTGGACCAGCAGTAGGGCTATTGAACGCCATGCAATGACGCGTATTTACCGCAGAGGTTGGAAGTTGCAACTTAAAGATATACTGTATATTAACCGTTACATACCCAAAACGTCAAAAGTAACAGATCTACGAAGAAGCTTCCAAATTCATTATTTCGACGTGGTTTTGTTGAATACCTACCTGCAATATTTATACTCGCTTATTATGGCGATTCGTCCTATTTCACTCTCGATGACCATTGTGAATGACCATTTGGATTGTAAATTACATTACGACATACGCTACGTCGTGTACCGTTAAATCTGAACATTATCTCTACCGCGCAACGCAACAGACCAAATAAAGGACATATCATTGACAAGTACGACTTTCCATTAACCGTTACATCAATGGGCGTTAGCTTTAAATGACCAGCAAACAGGTTCAAGTCAAATTGGACAGTCAGATAAAAAGGACAATATGTGATATTGAAGTAACAGATCTACGAAGAAGCTTCCAAATTCATTAAAAGGGTATGCTCGCAATTCCGATATTTTTGATGTGGTTTTGTTGAATCGTGACCTCGCCTTTTAATATGACTGTTCATCTTCGCTTATGCTTGGTAACTTAGGGCGTCATTCGTCCTATTTCACTCTCGTGAATGACCATTCTATGATGATGAATGACCATTTGGATTGTAAATTACGCCACCAACATCCGCTGTATGTATGCCGTGTACCGTATGTAAATCTGAACATGCTATCCTTGTATGTATGTATGTATGTATGTATGTATGTATGTATGTATGTATGTGTGTATGTCTGTATGTATGTATGTATGTATGTATGTATGTATGTATGTATGTATGTATGTATGTATGTATGTATGTATGTATGTATGTATGTATGTATGTATGTATGTATGTATGTATGTATGTATGTATGTATGTATGTATGTATGTATGTATGTATGTATGTATGTATGTATGTATGTATGTATGTATGTCTGTATGTATGTGTATGTATGTATGTATGTATGTATGTATGTATGTATGTATGTGTATGTATGTATGTATGTATGTAGTATGTATGTATGTATGTATGTGTCTGTATGTATGTATGTATGTATGTATGTATGTATGTATGTATGTATGTATGTATGTATGTATGTATGTATGTATGTATGTATGTATGTATGTATGTATGTATGTATGTATGTATGTATGTATGTATGTATGTATGTATGTGTATGTCTGTATGTATGTGTATGTATGTATGTATGTGTATGTATGTATGTATGTATGTATGTATGTATGTATGTATGTATGTATGTATGTATGTATGTATGTCTGTATGTATGTATGTATGTATGTATGTATGTATGTATGTATGTATGTATGTATGTATGTATGTATGTATGTATGTATGTATGTATGTATGTATGTATGTATGTATGTATGTATGTATGTATGTATGTATGTATGTATGTATGTATGTTTGCATGAATGTATGTGTGTATGTATGCATGTGTGTGTATGTGTGCATATATGAATGGAAATTCCAGGGGAAGTAGAGCTCTAAGGTATATGTAGACGTTGTTCATCTGAAGACGCTACAACATATATGTAGATGAATTTCAACAATCAGGTAAACATTTTACGCTTCTCACAGCAAATACAACCTACCTGTCATGAACATTTAGATATCAAATTACAGTGTCCAAATATATAATGGATACCTCATTATCAAGACTATATTTGTCTGCGTCACGCCTTTCATCAATCGACCCCCACCCCACTCACATGAATAATAATGATACGTTCTTACCTAGCTTTGGTTCAGGAATATGCCACGACGTGTATATACACACCTTTGATATTACCCATTTTGATATTTCTGTAATTATAACGACTTTGGAAATGTGGTAGATCAATGTGACGCTGTAAAACACCATTTGAAAGCTATAACCTTTAAAAGAGTAGCAAGAAGCTTTAGTAAGCTTTTACTGATAGAGAAAACTTACTGATAAAAGCATTACTATTTCTATATTCGGTTTCAATATATCTTTACGAAATAGGAAACTGCATGACACTCTAGCAAAAAGCTAAGGTAAATGGAATTTACTTCATTTGACAGACGTGGGTGTTATTATGATGGCGAGAGCATCCTTGACTTCATTTATGAACATCATCTGGATGTGTGCTCCTGCACTATTTATACGTTTGTCAGGTCACAGTGGCAACTAAGCTATCTCTTTCCCTCACGTGCTCGCTTTCTCTCTCACACACCGATACGCATCCACGCACATGCACCTACACGCTCACACAAATATATTGAGCCTGGTCCTTCCATCTCTGTGGTTAATAATCGATTTGAAAGATCAATTTTGCTCTCGGTTGTCATAATAACAAGGCAGGGATGCTTCATTTAATCTGCTTTGGCTATTGAAAAGCGTATTAATGGTTTCAATAGCGAAGCTATTGGTATTGCTACGCTAATGCGTCTTGTTGATGACGCTATGTGATTGCACTCCCGAAAACATGTCATAACAATTCATCGAGTCTCCCGAATTCCCTCCAGCAAAGCAGTCTAACATACTAGTCTAGAGTGATTATTTGCCTATATCCACTCATTTGCCTATATCACTCTATTTTCAGTAAGAGGTAAAAGTAAATGTACTGGGAGTACGTTTTTTCGATACTCACTCCTCAATTTTCTTAGGTGCCGTCGGCGTCACTATTTGTTTATTATGTAAAAGATTGCTAAACTACATCGAATTGCATATTTCTCATATGTTATCGACTGTGTCGTACACGCTTATTCTATCACGCCAACAAATTAACGACTATTTGCAATCAACGTCACAGTTTGTATATCGATAGTTTTGTCGGTGCCCTTGCCATATTGCTGTTAACCAGTTGTTGTTGATTAACGTCTGGTCCAAAAACAGCGCGTAAATGGAATTTACTTCATTTGACAGACGTGGGTGTTATTATGATGGCGAGAGCATCCTTGACTTCATTTATGAACATCATCTGGATGTGTGCTCCTGCACTATTTATACGTGCGCGTGAACATAGCATACAGGGATAAATTGCCCTATTTCATCCGACATCTGTTGAGAGATATATGAACGTTTAGTCAATTGATCTATTTGTTTTTTTACACAAATTGAGTTTTGCCTGCACAGGTACTGATGCATTAACACAAATAAAATGTGGCGTCGTATTAATTCAACAATTGCCAGATTATTAATTGGTGGTAACAGCGTCGGCAAAAAGTAAAAGCTGCGTTTCGATAATTTAAGAGTTGGACATCATCTGATGGTCATGCATGAGTCGGTCAATGCAACTGTATAGATATTTCTCTAAGCAATCATGAAATATCTAGTTGAGAGAAACTGCCTAAAAGGCAACATAGAATAGGTACATCATGATCTCATTTGCACTGCTAAATCGTACTTTATATTCATCTTATTGGTAGCTTTCTGGTGATAGTGGTGCTATTTAGTGTGCTGTGAGCATTTCAAGCTTTTATAAGAGACCACTGTAGTGCGTTTGCATTTGCGGTATCTACTAGAGCGACGCATCATCTGTTTGTTTTGATTTTCGTTGAAAACAGGAAAACAGCAGTATCTTTTGTCAAGGCAGATGATAACTGAGTTGAATCTGCATAATTCTGCAAACGATCATCAATGTGTGATACTTCACCCCAAATACACATAATTTATGTAAGAGTAAAAACGTTTAAACTTGTCAGTAACTATTTTTATCAACGAGAATCAGATGCTGAGCTTAGATAAATCAACATAAATGATGCGCTCCGTTATTAACATGATCATGCTGGTTTACGTGTTATGTCTAAAAACAATATATTGCATTAATTATCACACCATTGGAAAGCTCTGTGAGTCACCTACATACTGATAGAACCCGATGACCAAATGTAAGCCAACAAGCCTTACTTAAGGCATTACATGCTTACTGTTGTATGATGCCAAAGACTGAATGACGTCGCGAAAACGGATCATGACTCTGTATTTCATATCACACCAATGACAAAAATTCTCCAAATCTAATATATTAATGGCTATCTGAAACGGGTATCTATCCAATACTTTTAGTTTAAGCTAATGGAATAGTATGACTCCTTACTTTGCGTCATGCAATTATATGACACGTTAGATATGTCACGTAGCCCCAGTCCAATATGCATTAGGCTTTAACAAGCAACTGCAAAGCCAAATCACAATAATTATTTTCTTTTTGGATCTGGAACATATTCGTTTTTTTTAAAAAAAATATTGTAATGTATCTTCCACATATGTGCCAAGCGACATGTTACAACAATTCACTTTCAATCTCGGAGCAAACAATGTGCTGTCACTTATTGCATGTACCAATGCAAGGGTTGCAGCCTGCTTGCCCCTGACATAGACATAAAACTTTAATTAATTATGTAAAAGATTTGTTCCCTGGAGTTGTCCATTGATGTAGTATTCCTAAATTTATAGCTTGTTGTTTGTGTTATGTAAAAACTGGTCATCTTTTTCGCGACAATAATATATACATAATGCATAATTAGTTTTGTGGTAGCTTATTTTTCAAGCGTTTGGCATGTCGTTTGCTTAGGTCAATGCGATAAAATCGATCACTTAATACATTAATTGTACTAATACAAATTATAGTCGACTTCATTTATTAACGGAATAGCAATCTTATCAAAATAAAACTCGCATAAAATCTTTGAACGAGAAAATCTTAACCAGATTAAGATCTATGTGAAAGGTACAACGAAGTTATATAATAATCTGTAAAATCAATCAAAATGCCAAGAGACTAAGCTCAAATCATTGGCGATAGCCTGTACAATCACATGCTGTGGTGAAAAATGCAAATGGTACGCCTTTGCTCGTATTTCTTTTCAGTACTGAAGAAGACAGATTATAGCATATACGGAGCATTCACTTCTGAAAGCTTTGTGATATTTGTAGCATTGACTAGATTGATGACAAAGAGCTTTGAGTGCATTTACTAAAACTGAATTATTTTTATTAATAAATTTGCAACAGCTCATTTTTAACTGGCATTACCAGAATCCACTGAAAACATTATGTTTGTTTCTGTTTTCACGGCGCATAAATCAATAAATAATTTTGAAAAATTGAACAGGGCATAAATTGTGCAGACAGACACAGTCAGTATGTTCACTACGACACAATATTAGTGTTCAACAAATAAAGCACAGAAAACTGCAGTATATAAATCTGTAAATTAAATCTAGATGTCGATATAACAGATACCAGCATGAACCGTGTGTGTATGAACTGACAAGACTCACAAGCCACTGCAAGTAAAATCGTGTTAAAAATGACATTAAATACTCAAAGGAAGGCGCAAAATGATAATAAGATAAATATACACTTATTGCTGACTGTAGATAGAGTGATGATGCTTGAATCACTACCATAATTATAATACTAGCACTACATGAGCCAAATTTCAAGTATTCCGTAATATATCGTCCCTATTTGAATCTATCTTGGCAGTAAAGCAGATTAAAAAGTGTTTAATATGAACATTGCGGTGTAGATCGTTATGCAATTTGACTTTAAGACAAGGTGTACCACACAAGGATCATGCTTTGCACATTATGTATATAAGCCAGTACACTCTAGGACAATGATCGATATTGGAAACAATAGTCATTGCCCAGTGGGCCCAACACGTGAAATCCACGTAGAAATTTGAAATTTTGGTGGATAGGTGGATCCACCAATATCTATGTAAACTAAACGTAGATTTCACAAGAATATATCCATGTGGATCCATCCAAATCAAAGAGACGCGGAATTTAATTTTAAGGAGATTTTGTCCATGTGAACCACTCGAATAACTGATTAATAATTTCAACATAACTCACCAAAATAATGTCAATTAGTGCAAATTTTTAATCATTCAGCATCGCGAAAACTTTGGTGCATGGGTAGGGGCAGGTATCTATAGCGTGGGTATTAATTTTGGTCGATTCTATATGTAAAATCCATGTTACCCACCACTAATAAATGTTAAGCTCAGATACCGACGTTAGACTAAGCAATACTCGAATTATCATCAGATCATGCAAACGGCATATTATGTGCATCAAAAAATTTTGCTATTGAAAAATAAATATTTCCATAAGTAAGCAAAATTTTAAAGAAGATGGATTTATTGTTATGTACTTTGAGTTTTGTTGTTTATATGTTAAACATTATCATTTATTTCGCGTGGTTGTTTTGCGTAAAATTGTGCTAGACTAGTCTTATTATCGCCCGATGGGAGGATGGCAGGTAGTCTGATTTTGGACTATAAATGGTAAGCATTATTTTTTATTTTGCGTTATTGTTTTGTGTATAATAGTGGTTGACTAGCCCTATTATCACCCTATCGCAGCATCGCAGTTAGTCGGTGCATGCAGTCATAGAAGAATGAACGGGATTAGAGGGTAATTTGGTCGTTATTGTGTCTATTCAACTTTTTGAGTCGACCTGAGTAGCTGGTTATTCGGTCGATTTTATTTAATTAAGCTTGAACAGAATACAAAGACGCCGGCGGCGCCATTATCATACTCGTGCATATTCATGAGTAGGGGATAGGCTAGTTTGCTTGTTCCCGTTGCGTAGTGCCTAACAGCGTCTACTTTCGACCCACTGGAGGTGAGTTTAATCCGAAGTTGTGAAAACCTGGGTGATCCCATTTCTCAAAGGGAATGCACTCGAAACTTTGGTGAGGTGACATTTAACCCCTATATAACAATCATCTCCTTTTGCACAACACATGTAATAAACAACATGACATTCATCTACACGCTGCGTGCTCTTTGGCGGCAAACAGTTCTGTTAGAAAGGCTAATTTAAAGGAAATGCCGGTTAAGTCACACGGTAAGCAATGTGCATGACATAAGATACACCTAAGTGGTCGGATAACGTGTGTAGCAGAGTGTGTTAGAATGCCCGACAATCCAGTTGAAGGAGGAGTTCGTCTGATTACTTTATAATAAGTCTAACAGCGTGTTTACAAATATCATACGATTACACTGAAGCAGACCTTCTTCCTATGATCAGTTTTACAAACAGACCCAGAGACTTTTAAAAAGCCCAGGTTTGACATTCCGTTTGATTTGTTACTGTTGATAAACACTGACTTCCACATATTCTGTTTGCTATTCAGAAGTGCGATCTTTTCATTGTGGGTTTGGGTGGTCAACTGTCTTGATATGACGCATCTGTATGTTCTCACAATAATAAATCACGGCCAAATAGAGGAGCAGGATGATGATTTGTACATGGCTTCAATCAACTATGCGTATTATTTTGAATATTAGGATGTCAAATATCTAAAAACTATTTCAGTTACACGACATCGATTTACAGGACCTGTTGAATAACCACTAAGTCAAGATGGCCAAAGCTATTTATGGTTGCATCATGAGCATGTATTTATTTGATTAGTTATAACCATTTTTTGGAAATCTGCTGGCTAAATTCTCAACAACTCATCGTATACTACATGCCAGAAAGGAATTTCTCTCATATGAGGCTTTCATCACATATGCAAGGAACAATATGTTGCTGAGACTCAGGACTCAATTGTGGTTGTTCCTTTGATGCGCCTTTAACGAATTCGATGCACAAAAATTAAGCTATTTGTGGATCAGAGATAACAATGGGGAACAAACGTTTACCTGCTGTGCGTTTCAAGTGTGTAAAGTTCTGAGTGTGTGCTCATAAATCGATCCATGTCGGCTTGCTTACCTGCAGTCCTTGGTGGTGTAATTACACGTTTGACTACATCTCATCTCTAATGCATCACGATATGACATTATTTCTGCGGCGTATAATCCGTGATACATTCATATTTATACACCATGGTGTTCGTTATTACCCCACAGAGCAGTTCATGGTTCAAGGCCATAATCAGTTATCAATGTGTATTGTTTTTGGTACTGGTGTACACCTCAAAACATGTCTGACGTTTGTATTTGCACCTGTCGATTCAACTGTCTTTGCAACACCAACATTGATTGATTTTGTCTTTTAAAACACTAACACTGCTTTACCAGCGTTAAAATTGTTTTCAGGGTATTTGTCATATAATAGTATCGTAGTAACGAAATGAGAATGAAATCCACAACATTACCTGGTGTACATGGTTGAATTCCCACATGACAAACCAACCCGTTCAAACATGAATGAAAAGGGCCATAATGATGAGCACAATGGGAAACCCAGGAACGTAATCAATCAACTGACTCGCACATAAAAAAGTCTACCTGAGATACCTGATGAGACACATGATATTGAAATTGGTATCCTGGTAGACTTGTTAGACCAGTGTAATTGTTGATTTTAGCTAATTAGACATAACAAAGGACACCATATTATACCGCATATAGCGTTTGCCTGTCAATATCACCTGGTTAGATAACATAAAAGACACATATCTCCAGATATGTGCACCAACAAGCGCTATGCATTTCAACACATCATAGCCAAGCATAATTGTCAATGATGATATTTTGATATAGCGGACGTGGAATATCAAATACAAGAATACTAAATTGATAGCAGCAACAATGGAGTGAAAGTTCATGTTAAACATTGCAGCTCTTTCTCCAATGCATAAAATCTTGTTTTCGAATTTGTAGATATATATGTCGAGCGGGCAAATGAGTCCATTTAAGGCACTTAACCAGCTTCTATTCATCTTCAATATGCTCACCTCCAGCGTCAAAATATCAAACACTTGTTATGAATACTCTCCGTCAACTGCAGCGACTGTCCAATTGCTATCTCTTGTAAATGCTAAGAAGGAAATTGCATAGCAGTTCAAACGGTTAATTACGCTCAGGTGCAATAAGAATATCTTTGCCCCTTGTGATAATGAGGTAAAACAATCTGTTTTTGTTAATCCAAATGTTCACAAACGAAGCTAAGAACATCTGATAAACTCTCTTTGATGTTTGTCTTTATCATCGGCGTGCCATAGTGGAATAGCCTTATGGCCCTCTATGCACAGGTAAGATCACCACCTCGAACAGTTTGTCGCTGGGTCGAATCATTCAAAGTGCGCTCATACTAGTATGTTAACATTGGGAACACTGGGGTATGCGTAAAGCTTTGTGTTGTTGTTGTCATTACGAAAATCATATTGTCTTTGTTTAGCCAAGTAGGAAAGAACTGTGCATCAAATAACAGCTGTATCTGCGGTCACATCTCCCCACTTCCCCCGAAACACCCTCTTTACAGACCCCGCCACAAGGAGCACCCCATCCCGCAGCATCAATAACACCTATGTCACACAAACAAAAGTTATTCTTGCAATAAACACGCCCAACATCAGCGATCTCCAATTAAAGATCAATTGCAATTTCCTCAACCAGCAACGATTATAGACACGAACCCTCAAACACCAACAACACATCTGCCCACTTACCCCGGTAATTGAGGATCAGAATTACCATTCAAAATCTCCTCACACACAGAAGGCAACAAAGGGCTTTTTGGAGGTCCACTCTTCAAAAGACAGCGCATTATATATATATATATATAGTATTTATTTCGTACATATAAACGTACAGATTTGTAAAGAATCAATGCAAGAAAGAAATGAAGATTAACATCGTAACGTGCAAATTGTGGACAGGAGCTCGTCAATTTCTTGTGGGGTAAGAATAGAAATTTCTCGCCCATCCCGTTGCATAATGAGCTCTCTTAATTATGAAATAGTGTTTAACACATTAATGTCTATTTCATTCTCACTCAACCTGGGTATTGGTACTCATTCGGCGTGATTTCTGCTGAGAAAATAGCGTTAGTACTGATACCAATTCGACACTTCCCCCCAACGGACCTGCCAAACTTTCCGTCATCACCTTCCTCGCAGACCCCGCCAGCCAAATCAGCCGCAACCCTATTGTGTTTCCGCCGTCGCTTCGTGTCACGATCAGGTTGGCTAGGGTACGGACCCTGTGCACACGTCGACTGACGACTGCGACCTTCCCACCAAATTGATGATGACCTATTCGATTCAAGGACCCGAATTCGCCAATGTAATTCAACATAGAACCTGGACGTAGATGTATACTCCCCACTAATGGTTGATCCATGCAATCCCGTATCATGTATATAGAGCGTCGCATTCCAATCACACCTGCTCTTATTGATCTGTTAAATTTTCACAATACGTTTTCTATGGATAGTGAACAAGGAATTGGCTAGCGCTGTCAGTAAAATCGGATGGAAACACCAGTTCGCAAATGTCATGGCATGATGATTCTAATTCTGCAAATGTTTCAATCAAATTAAGTGTTATTCAAAAATTGTGATTGTGAAAATAGCTGATTCCATGAAAGAATGTGGAACAAATACCTGATGACGTCGACCCCAGATTCATGAATAATATATATCATTTTAGCGCGTTATATACCTCGCCACCTACCTGATCATTGACAAACACCGAAGTTCGCACCAACCAAACGTTACAATTGTTTGCAATGTGATTTCCAATTACATTTTCGTTGGTCCTTGTTTTATCATTCTAATTTACACTGGGTAAGTGTGTTTACTTGTAACTTAATATAACGCCCCTATAATCTGGCTTTTAATTTATACAGAAAGCATGAGCATGAGTGAACATAAATTTATTCTCTTGGTTTTTTACGATAATCAACTTGCACAAAGATGTGACAATGAACCTTACATTGTTTCTCACACCCTCATGCTTCCTCGGCCATTCCTGGTTGACTGGTCAGCGTTTAATGAGTCGGTTATTGTCCGGCGACACAAGCCGTATAGCTTCAATGAGTGGTTGAAAATTCGGGTGCGGTAGGAGCATAATTTATGGTAAAAATATATGTCCAGTTCATAAGTTTGTCATCTAATTTCAATTGTCTCTGAGACCAACGATACTCGATCTAATGGATGGCATATCCCCTTCAAAAGCTACAACTACACCGCAACGCATAAATGAGCTCCAATTTAAAAAAAACCCAACTCGTGAATGTCTTCGCTGAAAGCCCGCTGCAGCCTGATATGCGATTTACGTTCGCTCTTTACTTTAGCACAGCGCTGTCACATATCATCTGGTGCATACCGAGCGGCATAGGGCAATAGTCTACACCTTAGAAGCCGCATGCTCGGTCCACTGATACAAATATATATATATGAATATATATATATATATATATATATATATATATATATATATATATATATATATATATATATATATATATATATATATATATATATATATATATATATATATATATGCATATATATATATATACGTATATATATATATGCATATTTATATATATATATGCATATGTATATACATATATATGTATATATATATATATATATATATATATACATATATATATATATATATGTATATATATATATACATATTCATGCATAAATATGCATACATAATATATATATATATATGAATATATATATATATATATATATATATATATATATATATATATACATATAAATGTATATATCAAAGTTCTTGTATGGAGTTAACTAAGTTCAATCTTTCTTGATCAATGGCCGGTAGACAAATCTTGCTTGAAATATCATTAAAAGTAATGGTCTGGTCGTAAAGCTTAGCAGTATTAAGATTAACGATACTCATGATATATCTTATATTATTTGCGACATTCGAATTACTAAAGGCACATAATCGGCTAACCGCCGATACAAGATCATTCGTGCTATTAAGACTATTTAAGACAAATTTCATGCATCGCAACATTAATTGTTCTTTTAGAGGTAATGTACCAGCTAAAAAAGGAATATACATTGATCTTGTTCTACGGTGTAGTTTCCATATATGGCGAATGCATTTGCGCCATGTAACACATAAGCTTTTGAATGAATTACTCGAGAGCGTCCATAATGGGGATCCATAAAAACTTGTGCAATATTTGTCAAATAGTGTATTACGAACATTTACTGTACAGTGACCGAATCTTGACATCAGCATATTAGTTTTCGACACAACATGAAGACATTCGTATTTTGACACTGATGAACTCAGACTTTCGGACAACATAAAATGGTCTAGTGTTGACCTTGTATGTGACATATCACTTTCATAGGTAAAATCTACACAGTTATTATCTAACAAATCGCCAGGAATTAAACATTGCTCCTCACAAAAATATATATCTAAACATATATATATAAATACATATATACACATATATATATATAGTTATATATATATATATATATATATATATATATATGTATATATATATATATAAAGTGAAAGAAAGAGGGATAGAGAGGGAGAGATAGAGAGAGAGAGAGAGAGAGAGAGAGAGAGAGAGAGAGAGAGGAGAAAAGAGAGAGAGAGATATAGCAAGCATTTCAAAATACTCTATACATAAAAAAAAACGGGAAGCATGTTATTGGTAGTGGATAAACAAAAAAGACAATTTCATTCAATGGATAATATCACATTCCAAATATGTTGTTGCAGAGTAAGTCAATATACAACACCGTGGTTAAAAAGTAACCATGCATTTACTAACGGCATTGACGTTAGCTCATGGGAAAAATTTGGTACATATGGAAATCACTGGTCACTTATGTACGGAACTCACTTACTTTAAAGTTTATGAACACACATTTAGTGACCTTGCGATAGCACCAAATATATATATATATATATAGATATATATATATATATATATATATATATATATATATATAGATATAGAGATATATATAGATATAGAGATATAGATATACATATAGACATAGACATATATATATATATATATATATATATATATAGAGATAGATACATATATATACATATTTATATATATATATATATATTTATATATATCAATATATATATTTATATATATATATATATCTCTACATATTTATATATATAAAATATATTTATATATATATATTCATATATATATAAATATATATGTATAAATATATATATATGTATAGAAATGTATATATGCATATATATCCATATATATATCCATATATATATATATATATATCTATATATATATATAAATATATATATATACATATATTTATATATATATATATATATATATATATATATATATATATATATATATATATATATTTATATCCATGTATATTAGCATATATAGACACGCATACATATAAATGTATACGTATATTTGTATTCATATATTTTTAACTTGGAATAATCCCTTATGTTGCTAAACATTAGTGACCTTGGAACAGCAACAATTAGATATGGATATATATATGTATATATATATATATATATATTTATATATATATATATATATATATATATATATATATATATATATATATATATATATAAGATATTCATATATATATATATAAATGAGTATGTATATACATGTGTAAACATATATATATATTATATATATACATATATATACATGTATATATATACATAGATATATGTATATAGTTATATTAAAACGACATTAAGTCGGATGCGTTACAGTGACATTCGTGATAATTTCAAATTATTCTAAAATTGCAACACCTAAAGCTCAAGGCACAGATCATATGAACAATATTTTGTACAGTATAAGGTGCATTCGTTTGAATTACAATCAAGCACTGATGCTGCGCATAGTTCTTAATGTTATTATTATCGAGTAACGTTACGAAGGTTTAAGCGGGATATTTTGAGATTGTCAGCTCCTTTTTTGTTAAAAGGGTAAAGCTTATAATAAGGATATAATCAACCGGTTGACTATTCAACTCGTTTCTCCTTTAATTCACACTCTAAACTGTAGGTAAGAACCAATGGTTTTCATACCGACATTAAGATGGGTGATGCTTGCATGGATGCATCTTGTTGCAGGAGTGTATGCCTATAATATTATGCTAAAACGACTGCAATTTTACTTTGAGATGCTAAAGATCATACAACGGACATTAACTTTAACAAATATTGTGCAATTTGGCATAAGATGAGTATAGGTAGCCATTTTTAAATCTGTAAAATTTTCTAAAATATCTTTATTACACGATCGACAACCCCACTTGCACATGATTGGTGTCAAACTGAATTTCTTGATGATACTCTTTGCTGGATGAAATATAACGACCCATTCGGGTCTTGACATCTGCACAACGACACTGATTTGAGGGTGCCTGTCGTTGGTAACTTCTTCAACGGAAATATTGTGGTGTCCGCTTCCGACATACCCCACTAGAAATCATCAAGCCTCGTGGCTTTGGGGTGTGCAACCTCCCTATCACTTGTGAGAATAATACGTATTACCTCCTCCGTAGTGATCCCTATCCGATAATAGCCACACCTCCTCATCCAAAAACTTAGCAAGCAAGCCATTTTTGCTATTTGATGTATTGTTACCCTACGACTGGGAACAACCTGCTTTCTAGCAGATTAAGAACGTTGATTCGGATTAATTTAAAATGTTCTGGAGTCTTTCGGAATAGTCCGTCTGTAAATCTTTTCACTGCTTACCTGTGTTTCCGGTCTTTTTTTGTAGAATTGATAATCGAGTCAGTCGACTAACGAAATTGTGATTGAACGGATTTTGTACCCAATTAACGCAGCCTATATTCAACGATAGTCCGAAACAGCCGAACTGCATTGAAACATGTCGGACATAGATTGCCGCAAATAATGTGATTTATACCTGAGTTCCAATACTTCGGAATCTGCCTCTCGCACAAACGATCAAAACATTAGAAAGCTTAAAACAAATAGTACGGGAATTAAATTTGAATTTGGACAGATGGTATACTTCTTTTGCTCAACTGAGCATTCGTGATGATATTGCGTTGCTGTCGTTATTAGTTGGTAGCTGCTAACATTGTTGTTGGCACCTTTTTCATGAAAATAAGTAAACTTGAGCTGTAAGAGTATTAAGAAAGTGAGGGTGGGGGAAGGGATGGGTGTAAAAAATGGTAGTAACACAAAACTTCGCTGTGCAAAGTTTAAAAAAGTAAATCGTAAAGTCAGTTATGGAGTGCGATCACAGACGGTCTTACACGCCTGCCTTGACCGTGCCAACTGGTGATTGTGTTATTCGTCGTATATATGGCATTGGTAGTGCTGCAGTTATGAACGAGATCAAAAGTGACGGGAAAACAATTCCACCTAAAGGTAATGTTATTCATGGATACTCATCATATCTCCATATTGCATCAAATCCCCGTTAGCACGACCATATCTTTGCTCAATATGCAAATACATTGCGTCAATTACCGGAACGTCAGTAATCTCGCAAATTGGATTCACAACTTGCCAAGACAGCTCATGGATGTTTTCATTTTCTTCAGTGATGTTCGGTTGTAATTGAAAATCTTGAATCGCATGAATGTCTGATGGCATAAGTCACATAATGTATTTCCACCAACTTATGGAAAAGGGATAATTGAAGCATTTATGTGCAAATGCATGGGTATATTTGGTTGATTATTGGCTTTCATGGAAGTACGTAAGCCATGACACTGTGTAACAGCCTTAATTAAACAACGATAATATTATCATATCTTGCATGAACAGATAACAGTAAATATAATTGTTGGTTGATCAAATTAAGAGAATTGCAACTACCGCGCTATGCACTTATTCGCAATCATCATTTACATAAGTATGTTGGTGCTATTCAACCTAATGTTGTCAACATTAACTGCCACGGTGGTCAGCAGAGTAATGAAACACAAAAGAGTAATTGATTGACAAATGTACCTACTTTTCCCTTTAACAAGTTATAAATATAATATACATTGAATATATTTCTGGGGATATGATAAAACCTCATCAACGTTCTTTTTTTGTCGATTGACAAAGGCATAGTGTTTTGTCGCGATTTAAACAGTAACTGCAAATGCAGATTGGAAATCTCGGTAACCAAGTTGCTTTAGCAGAGATAGATGTTGCATATAAGTTGGGCTCAGAAATAATGTGGGTAAAGTAAATAAATGTCGCCTCTGGCAAACAGATCTGGTTTAAATTTTTCAGTAACATTTAAGTTAAAGCGACCGAGTCGTCGTTGCACGAATCTCTGGCAAACAGATCTGGTTTACGTGGTATTTTTCAGTGTGATTACATTTATCCAGTTAAAGCGACCGAGTCGTCACG
Organism: Urechis unicinctus; assembly: GCA_034190875.2. Lineage (NCBI taxonomy): Eukaryota > Metazoa > Annelida > Polychaeta > Xenopneusta > Urechidae > Urechis > Urechis unicinctus. Next base: position 36,915,613 of record CM067342.1, on the reverse strand, counting down.
TTGCACGAATCCCTGTTCGTGATTATCATTCTCTCTAGATGCCTATGGCTATATTCTACATAAGGTTTGGAATGAAAGTACGCTTTGATGGCAACACGTCGCGGCACGAATATTGACCAAGTGAGTGGCTATAAATAGAATTACCTTAAATGGGTAGTGTTTGAACTTGAATCGATTACCTGTAGATCTATTTGGGAATGAGTAACAATTGTTCATTGGAGGCTTTAACTCATCATTAGGACAGTAACCCCCCACCCCCACCCCCCCACAAGCACACACACCCACTACTATTATTTTCGTTACGAGGAAAAGAATGCCATTGTTTACTCAAGTATGCCTAGAACTATTCCTTTCATATTTTGGTGTCCATATGTGATATGTACGATCCTTTCCACTTGCTTTGGCTTTGATTAAGATGAGGAGTAGTTCAGCGGAAGAAGATATTCCGGGTGCATGACACTGATAAAAATAATAAAACACCTTTGCTTTGCCTCTAGCTGCGTCATCACATGCATTAACTAACCGGCGCAAATGAACATGGTAAAAAGGTATCCTGGGTTTTTGGTCAGAAAAACAGAAATTAAAACTCCATTTGGCACCCACAAACTTATAACTGCAGCCATTGTTGCAGATATGTATCGTATAATTATTCGCTTAATCAAGTCATAAGGTGCAGCTGTATGACAAATGGGTTGATATTTATTAGGCAACTGCTAGCCATATTCTAGCTGATGACAACACATTGGCCATGCGGAATATTGACAACGGAAGAAATAAGCGATGGAGAGCCTTAGTATACTACCTCGGTACGGTAAATGTAGGTAGCATTTCCAACTGTTTGAGCTGTAGTCACTTTCCGAATTTTGGCACGTAAATGAGGAATACGCAGTGCTTTCAGATAGGTATTGTACGCTTGTATAATGCCTAGTGCCACCACGTGAAATAAAGCTTAAATCATTTTCTCTGAAAGCGGCACTAAACATGGTTAACCTCAAGCATGCCCTTCTTAAAACGTGTCGACATACTGAGTACGTAATGCAATGTACCCCCATGCAGTCTCGCTAATGCGTTCATCTGTGCTGCAGTTTCAGCACGTGGAGCTTTATTGGCATACATGAAACCTGTTTTCAAGATGAAGCACGTTCAACATGACACATATATAGCTAACATCCATGAACATGATAGGCGATACAAGAGCATAAGTGTTTCTTTGGTGCCAACACTGCGCAACAATGTTTCTTAAATAAGCTACAGAAGTAACATATAAATGTTACGGTTTAATCGTGTTAATACAATGCTCCCAGATTAACAGAGCCAACAACTTATTCGCCTTTGCACATACTCATTTATTCACCTAAGATTCTAGTTATGCTCGTTATAATTCCCATATATGTCTTCTGCACCATTGGTATTGACATGATACCGAACCAGACCACAATTATTCGGATGGGAATATTTGTCCAATATCATTGATATAAGAGGATCACTACATGTTCATCGCAAACCTCAAATATATGTTTGTAGTTTGTCCCTTACATACATTTTTTATGATAGTTCAGACAGCTTCCGTAGTTTGGATAAGTTAACTTTTCTTCAAACCGCATGCAAGTGGGAGTAATACAGCATGATAGTATCGTCAGCAGCGAAAATGGTTGCACATATCTGTTGCATCGGATTGCGTAATCTTTGTATTTCGGTATTCTTATTGCTAGCCTGCTGTCGTCCAATGGTTCACCTCCCGCTCAGATTCTGATTATTTCGGCTCGATTCATAAGTTTGGACAGCTGTACTAGGTGTGCCCGCCTCGAAACCTTAAAGTCTGTTTGTGTTTGTCAATTGTAGTCACAACAACATAATGTGGGAATAAAGGTTCGAACTCGTTGGTTTCGATGGCAACACTCTAGTGTATTTGACCATGACTAGCTTTATCCTTCCGCGCCACACCGATTTACATAATGATTTCGAATTATGACTCTTACATTGAATTAAACGGAAAAAGCTATGGAAAATCAATCAGTGAAGTTGTTTTTTTCAAAACGATTTGTAACGATATGCACATTTAAATGTCAAGCGCATTTGACAATCTCCTCGCCATCTGAGTATTGAATTAAACCTTCGAAACAGTGGTTCTATTTCTGTTCATTTCATGCAGTATGTACTCTTCCAAACAACATAGCGTCTGCAATTTCCCTAGCTAAATCACTATATGTAATGTCATCTAGTAATGCATCTTGCGCATTATGGGCAATAATAAGCATGAATTTGCTTGTGCAAATATCCGGAAATATCTGGAAAAGGTCGTAACGATTTAGATGACGATAATGCAATAGGCTAATGAACGAGACTACTAATACATCACTTACACATCTCTTGTGAATGATTTCTCGTACGACAGCGGTTAATTTCACAAGAAGCGATATTATTCGGGTTACTCGAAATAGACGAGTGTTAGTCAGATATTCAATACTTTTGTATAATAAAAATTTTCTAAGCGTTCTTTAAACAAGATCACAATGACGTTTGACGGCCTCGCAGCTTTAAGGTCAACTACAACGATTTTCATCATTTCTTTATAATGTGTTTCAAATTGAAGATTAATAACTCATAAACCAACGGGGACCCATAATTCATTGTAACGGCATGCATAAGTACTAAAAGTCCACCGATAAGGTTTCATTCGGAAGAAAATACGAAGCCATCTTCTCGATGCCATTTTGCCTCAGTTGGTCGCTAGGTGCACGTTGCGTGACGTCATTCCTGCTGCGCTGCCTCCAAGAGAATTTGACTGCGAGCGAGCGAGCGAAGCAAAAAACGATTGTTTGGATTTTAAAATTACACCGTTTTGACAAGCCATGTCGTCTTCTGATGAATTTTACGAGTCCCCATAGCATAACATTGGGGCAAATCATGTCCATGACTATTTATTTGAGCCAATACGGAAGGGAGTTGAAAAATCCAAGTCACACTACGAAATGACACCGGGAGCTCTAAGTCTAACTCAAGGGTCCGCTTTGGATGAAGAATCAACAAAAGATTTCGATGAATGGTAAGTTTTAGAATACCCTTCCCAAGCTTTATTGAACTATATTAACTGGTAAAAATAATCGTTAGTTTCATTTACCCAATAAATTTACACATTCTGTAAGTTGAGGATGGTATGTTGACAGACCCCATAGCATAACATTGGGGCAAATCATGTCCATGACTATTTATTTGAGCCAATACGGAAGGGAGTTGAAACATCCAAGTCACACTACGAAATGACACCGGGAGCTCTAAGTCTAACTCAAGGGTCCGCTTCAGATGAAGAATCAACAAAAGATTTCGATGAATGGTAAGTTTTAGAATACCCTTCCCAAGCTTTATTGAACTATAGTAACTGGTAAAAATAATCGTTAGTTTCATTTACCCAATAAAATTACACATTCTGTAAGTTGAGGATGGTATGTTGACAGACCTAACTACTACAACAAATAGTACTTGGCTAGTGAATGTAGCTTTGTCATTGTACCCTGAGCACATTGAATATTGTGGACAGATGTTTGCATGCAGTTTATAAAGTATTTTCCTTTTATATTCATTCATTGTACCACAAATATAAATTTACAATGACTCTTTAATTATTTCTCTAACTTAGGTGTAGCTGTCATTACTGCATCCCAATGGACACAGCCAGAGAGTGCTACAGAAGTTTGGAGAGAGTGATGGCTCTAACGGAGGAATAGACATGCATCACCAAGCATCCCAGATTCCTGGCTAGCTGCATGAATAAAAATGTGCTGGAAGTGTCCAAATTTGAATCTATTCAAATGGACAGACCTGTTGGAGATGAGGTCTCTACAATGAGTAAGTTAGCCATTATTGCTACCAAAAAGGATGGTTTGAGGTTGAACAATCATATTTATTACAAAGGGAACATTAATTCCACTGTGTAAAATATTCAGTGTTCATATTGATGAACTACAATATATTTCACATAGCCAAGAATAAATAATGCCAGTTACATGAAATCCAGAGGCAGAGCTTACAATAAAATTATGAAGTGAGGAAATGGTTGACAAATGACAATTGTTTTTTTAACTATACAACTTATTTTAAAACCATAGACAACTAATTGACATATTGCTTCAGATTATTCAGGTATCTATCCTACCGCCAGTTTACATTCTGGATATGGCAGAGACTGGGCAAAAGAAACAGGAAAGTGCTGGCAGCCTGTGTGGTAACAGCTGTTAGAAAATCCTTCCCTGACCCGGGCGGCAAATATACAGGTTATCTACAATGGAGCGGAAGATTTCTTGGTCAGGTTGAATCGACACCTGTGAGCACCTACGAGAAGATCCTTTTCAGGTTTCTCGTACTGGGAGGCAATAGGTGGTGGGACAGTCCTGTCATCTGCAAGGACCTCAGCAAGTCTGTAGCTTGGGTATTTTTGCCTTAGATCAAGCACCTGATGTACATAGTCTGAAGCAAATCAATGATATTCATATTTTATGATAGTCATATAATAAGTAAGTTATATTATATGCCAATTTTTAATTGGGTAACAATGTTTGTGCAACTGAAACTTATTCAGGTTTCGGTAATAAATGTCAAAATAACATGTGTTTCATTTTAGATTAATGCATGTTCACACCAAAAAAAATTGGTACTTTGACAGGCTTGGGATTTTCCCATACCTGAACATGTTCAGTGTTCTAATAGCACTACTGCCACTTACAAAAATCCCTAAAGCCATAAACAAATTCCCTGCGGGCATAGCTCCTGTAAAAGGTTGGCAATCCCACATCTTACCATGTCAATTCACGCCGATTTGTTCAAAACAAGCAAAACTCTCCCGGTATCTTTGATTCTGACTAAGGCCATCCTCCAGATCAACACCACTGTACATAAGCATTCTGTGAGCTAAAGTTTTTCTTCCATCAAATAAAACCCTGTGATTACACTACAAACAAAACAATATTTACCAAACAGTTCTTCAAATGCCATGTCATCATCAGTATCCATCTCAGCATCATCGTCAGTGAAGTCATAGTCAGGGTCAGTTTCCATCTCATCATCGCTGTCCACCAGTCCAACAGATTCCTCCTGGGGCTCATATTGGGTGCCCCTGGTGACACTTTTGGTGAGATGGGGCAACTAGGGTACCTCTTGAATATTTCTTTATCCCAGGAAAGATAGAACTCTGTGTCTGTAGAGACTTGTCAGCCATCTATGGTATCAATACAATAAGTATGCTACAACTGTATTCATCATAGCCTTTAAGGATGTAAATGTTTACAAATTGACTCTGAAAAGACACATGGGTACATACAACAGAAGTTATCCCTGCCAATGCATTTCATCATATATAATAATGCAGTTGCCTTGTGACACTCACCAAACCATTTGCCTGCACCCCTAATGACAAGTGAGAGCAAGCTTCATGGTCGGCAGACGGCAAGGCACTCGCCCCTGGTGTAGCAAACAGCGCGGACGCTGACAGGCGAAGTTTCTTCGCCTAGCCTAGGTCGGCAGTACTTGAGTGTGACACCTCAGTCTGTGATTCACCACTGTCACTTGATTTATCTTTCTGCTCAGCTGCCAATACCATTTCGGAGCCTAGGTTTCTTACGAAATCCTAGACTTTTGAGCAGCTCTGGGTCAGTCTCATAAGCACTTTTCTCGAAATGATCAGAACATAGAACTGTCGTATAACTATAAAAGCAGGACTCCAGTGTTTACGCTTGACTTTCGACACCCATATGCGGCGCATATGTCTTTTAGAAACAAAAAAAGTCACCCCTGACTTTTCATTGTTCCGACAACCAAACGCACAACAATAAGGCATAATCCACACCAAGAAACGCACCAGACGTGAAGAAAGAAGAGTTAGTCACACGCTGTAAACCAACCGGGAAGGCTAAAGATGGCGATGAATATTCGCGAACAACCCGAATGACGTCACTGTACGGAAATTCACGAATTTTACCGAGCGGTATCTTGTCAGATTCGACGTGGGAAATATACATTTAAAAATCATTTATCTTAAAGAAAAAAAGCGCGCAGTCACCTTATTTTGGTCACGATACCCTTTTAAAACATAGAACTTTGGAAAAATGGAATAAAAAAAATCTTTGTAGTTGTCCTTTAAATGTACCAATACTATTTCACCTAGGTTTTACGTGCTCCTTTTCACATTCATTAGGGACTGTGACATGACCGTCGCATCGAAGTTTTTAAACCGACTTATGTTTTCTGTATGAGTAGTTTTTACCACCTACGCATATATTTTAATTCTCTCCTATCCTGGAAGTAGCTATGGAGCTATCGTTGCGCTCCAGCCTAAATCGTGTTATTGAGTGTAAAAAAGAGTCGTGGTACAAGTGAAACAGCATCATGTAATGACACAATTTGTTTATTTTATTTTTAGTGGACGGGCGCTTGTCAATTAGATCAGCCTAGATTGCCACGCAATCCCATCAATCGCTCTTTAACTATTGTTACCATCGTTATGTTTGGAGTATTTGGCCACTCCCACGCCACCATTGCATTCTACTTGTGACTTCAGTCTTCTGGAATTAGCAGCAAATATTTAAGACATGCTTGATTTTTTGTTGTGAATCCATCATTGCCCTCCATAAGTTCGGCGCTTGCCAGGCTATGTGGAGCTAGCTCTGAGAGAAGTAATGTTATCTCCTGCAAAAATGTGTCAAGCAAAATGGCTAAGAATTTGTGGCCCGCTTTAAACAAAGAGAAATAGTCATTATGATTTAATTTTGTTCTTAATAGCATTTAAAAACAATTGTTGGCCATTAACTCTGATCAAAACACATGACGTGTACTGTGTAAATTCTGATAATTAATGTGTCTTTATCTGTTATGTCTGATACTCAAAACGCCCCCCCTCTCTCTCTCTCTCTCTCTCTCTCTCTCTCTCTCTCTCTTTCTCTCTCTCCATGGACACACCAACTATCATCATCCTTCACGGATTTATCCGCAGTGTTCGACATGTGGGCCATGGGAAACCAACACAAATGTCATTACATGGATTGTATTGTGTATCAATGGGAAAACATCCATTCACTAAGCTGCGGTGTGCCTCGAGGGTCAGGCCCCACTGGGGAAGGTTATAGGCCGGGTATGGTTTGGAATACCATGCTTATGCTGATAACACGCAATTACTGTTCTCTTACTCTCCAGAACAAGGATCAACAACAGGAACATCACATCAACTGCAAGTGTACATGGCTCAGGGGCTTGAATATATGAGAACTTGGATGACCGAAAACTCAAAACAGATGATGATCAGACTGAATGTCGGACACTTTGATTCAAAAATAAACTATAAGTGATGAACAACCGTACTATCAAAATCAGTGGTTCAGTAACAACACCAGCCAGTGCGCAATATGGGTCATATATGGGACAGTGAGACAGCAACTACAAAACGTCTGCAAAATAAGACCGTTCCTGAATGATAAAGACACTGAAACACTCATACATGTATTTGCATCCCCTTAAGAACTAATTACCAGTTTCTAAGTAGATTGTATTGCAGTGATTAGTTGGCATCGATAATGTATCTACTTCATATCAGCGCAGTATAACAGCAATCGATATCGAGTGCAGAAAGTCAAGCGTGAAGAAAACTGAATAATATGGCATGCATATTTAATTTGCATTATAGTGTCCGCAAACTGATAAGTACCCCATCAGCGGGATATAGCATTGACCCTTCGAAACTTTGAATTGAAAAAATAATGTACACTTATAATGGCACTAGTGTATCAACTCATTTATGCAAAAGTAATATAGTACTATGCGTTCTCGAAAATGACATCTGTCTAGCTCGCAGCTTAAATCAATCAGCAGAATATCTCAAAAGCATTACTAGCAATGCTTTTATTGACATGGCATTCATTTAGGGGTATGTGATGACTTCTTTTTCTAAGTTCATGAGCTAATTTTTATAACCTGTGGGGGAAGTTGGTATCACCTACATATTATCTATTACAAAATTGCTCCTCTCAAATACGAATCTTATGCTGGTGAATATATATATCTTGAAGTCTGCGTATGTTTCAGTTGAACTCGTGTTGACACAAGTGGTGCACTTTCTGCACTGCCATGGCTTTCTTTGATTCGCATAATGCCTGCACCCACTAAGAGCAATCAGGCCAGCTTGTTAGCGAAAATAACTCATGATGAACAATTATAGTAATGGAACTGCTTTGTGTGCAGTGTGATGACCAAAGAGCCAGCTGTACTTTAGTGACATTTAATGATGGGTGAAGTATAAATTCGGTTATTGAGATCCATTTATTATTCTGCTTTAATGCGCAAGTCGAAAGAGTAAAGATGTGACTTCCAAATGGAAGATTTACGTAAGCAATCATATTTATCTGTCTAACGCAAGGAGTCTACATTAAACAGCCGATATATTATGATATCCAACATCTGTAATTAGGTGCTAATATAACCTTTTTGAAAATTAAATAAAATTGAAAACAGATCATTCATTTGTTATTAAAGGATTATATTTTTATTCAGAAACAGGAGCATTATATTCCTGACAAACTCATTATGGTGTGTTTTTATAGTTCTAATGTTCTGTAAAGTAAGGTCAGATAACAATCGAGACTGCAAGATGCAAAAGTGCTACGACTACTTTCCTGTTGAACATGAAAACTTTGACAAAAGTATGCATCGATGATAGCTAGCTTCAACTGATGTCTGCAATTGAATCTGTGTTCAGATGTATACGAAACCTGATAAGTTCTCTGTGTCTTGCTCCTGTATTTTGTAATGTAATCCTCTTTGATTAATGAAGCGTATAATTATTAACAATGAGCTTCACAGTCGCAATTGATAATTATTGCAACCGCAATGACCAATGATGTTGATACATTTTGTTAACCAAGTTGCGCTTCACACCCACACACGCCCACACACATAAACATCTACACGCGCACACACACACATAAACACACACACACACAGGCAAGCGAATAAACAATCGCTTACGCGCATGCATAAAAATTCGTGAAGCACAGATTTCGATAAGCCGTGTGACGTCATCGTTCTGCGATCGATCCTTAGTGGTGACGGAGAGCTACAGCACTATATAAACATATGTTGTTTTACGCAATAGGGAAAGTTCTTTCCTGTCGCAGATAACACGATTATCTCACAGACTGCATTGTAAGCTTACGCTCTCTGTCGGACAGTGATTGAAACAGCAATACCTGTGTTTCACTACACTACATCGACAAAGATCAGCGAAATCATGGAAAATCTTGTTCTTACTAACTGAAACTGCATGATCATGTCGCACTAACACTCACCTTGATGGTGTTTCGATTATAAATGGCAACTTTTATGTACAACGCCATGTTCTCCGGTCCTCGGGGATACCTATCCATGTTCATCGCCAGTGGACAAGCTATCAAATTGCTCTCCTCAATTTCCCCGTAAACTGGTTTCATCTCGTTCAGGGACCCGCCATTTGTCTCCTTCACCTGAGACTGAATACATGTGTATCCATATAAGCACGTGCGTGCTCCTATGTACGCATGTATGTTTCTGTGACAGTGTGTGGTTGTGTTTGAATGTGTTCATGTGGTGTAGGGGAGAGGATAGGAAGAGAGAGGTAGCGTGTGTTGTATTGACACAGCGTGTAATTTCTCTTTTTAGCTGGTCGTTAACAGTGTCGCTGGCGGTTGAACCCATAATTGTATGAGTTGAACAAAAAGCAGGTGGTTAGTTTTCATAGAATAAAAGTCGTCCTTGTTATCATATTTACGTTTTGTCAAAACACCCCACCAAAAATATAGCATATAAGCGATGGTACGCTATGGTTTTCGACAAATATTGTAAAAGCCAGAGTATTAATCCTTATGATATCGCTTAATTGTTTGCAGGCGTTGGTAAACTACATATGCAAACTGCTGGACGAAGGATAATTACTCAACGATAACAATATCAAATGGCGATGTTTCTGTAAATAAAAACTTTATGTTACCTACCTCGGCGCAGGTAATTGCTACACAAGCGATGATGCTATGTCTCAAAGTCACAGGCAGGGTCATCAAACAAGTTCTTCTTAACTGGAATTTACATCTTCAATGTAATGAGGGTTCACCTTGAATGCCGGTACCTAATCTGCAGTTAGCGCAAAGCGGGATTGGCTCTAACACTATCCTTGGGGATGTATATGTATATATATATACACACATATGATCAAATAACCCCAATATACATATATATATATATATATATATATATATATATATATATATATATATATATATATATATATATATATATATATATAGATATATATGTATATATATATACACACACACATATATATATATATATATATATATATATATATATATATATATATATATATATATATATATATAGATATATATGTCGGTTTGTTAGGTAATAAGGCGATGGATGCATTGCATTTGGCTGTCCATATGTTATATTCAGATGAAAATAATGCAAAGAACCTTAACCTACTATTTAACAAAGTCGCTTCAAAAGAATCATTTATAATTCTCTTGGCGGCGCTTGCTATGACGAGCAAGAAAAGCAATGCATAATGGCGTTACCCAATAGCAAGGATTCTCGCATCGCAGATTTCCTGCAGCCAACAATACCAATGAATTACTAAAAGCTTTTGTTCACCACATTACTACGCAAGGGATTGAGGAACAAAAACTGTAGCAACGTGTAGGAGTGGCAATGTTTCACTAACATTACCCTTCCCAAGAAATTAGCGGTTGCTAAATGTGAAAGTTGAAAGATGTCTACAAAACCATTTCAGTACAATCAAGCATTGTGGACCTCTATATCTAGGTTGTTGACCAACACATGTCACCTGCCTGAGTAGCTAGTACCACCTACGCATTATATTATACATGTGTTCTCCTATCGAATTTTTATATTATGATTATGGTGCGGTTTTACCAATATCAGTATTTTAAGAAGCAAATATTTTCACGTTCTGTTGATAAATCAGAATCTGAGCGAATCATAAAAAGAAGTCTCTAGAATATCTTATGTATATAGAAATGATGCGAATGTGGCATTCCGGCCACTTTTCATATTTCAGATCTTTGTAGATGCTCTATTAAGTTGTTCACATCAAACATCGTGTTTGGTTTTCCCCCAGGCAATAGTACTTACTAAATTAGTGTTCTGTGTAGCTATGGTATATTCATTTAAGACGATCTGTATTAAAGGTGTTTCGCTAACTTTGCACCTATTATTTGCGATTGTAATAATCGCAAAGGAAAATTTAAGTTCCTACTGCCAGTTTGATCCTACTTGGGATATTGCCAAAGTCGCAAAATTATAACTGCTAATCACACAACACGGGCATCCAATTTATCTTGACAAATTTGTAACTGGAAGTACATGTGCTTAAAATACAATGAACTTTAGGTGTTAAAGTAAGTTAATGTGAAACACTTAGACGCCTACCTTTATCACATAGATAATCGACCTTTGCTATAAACACAGTATTTGTAGACTAATCAATTGCATGATTGCTTTTGTTAGTTTTGCAGTGTGAAAGTTCTAGGACTACATACATATAAAGTCTAACCCGGCAATCGCACCTTGGCAGTAAAGTTCCCATATAGCGAAGCGATGTGGCGTCTACAAAACAGATAATAAACTATTCGACGACGGATGTGCTGTCAGAATGTTTTACCCAACAACCGGAGAAAGGAAATGTTGTTCGAATAGATACATTTTTGAATGAAAAACGACAGCTTATAATCGAAAGTTCTTTCCGCTTGAGCTAAATATATCGTTCAAAGTCTATTATAACAATAGATATGATAAAACAAGCCCTTGTCGTTACGAAAACCCACGTGTAATTTTGATGAAACATGGGTTCATATTCGTTAATGATCAGATATTGAACAACACAATGGCTGACCCATTGTTTGGAACAAAACAAATAATTGTTGGCGCTATCGTTCAATTGAACAACATCATGCCATTACGTTTTTCATATATTTTTAAGTAGTCGATGTGGGCGAGCCAATTGGATCAGTCAAGATTATTAAGCAGTCAAACTGTATGCCTTTTAACTTAACATACATAAAACCGCCATTGAAATGGTGCGCATGTATCTTTTATAATTTAAATATGGTAACCCATACATTATTTCTGTTACCATCGCTATGGTTGACCGATTTCTATAAAACCGCTTTTCGGCCATTTGTATGGAAACGGCGTGCTAGTGCAAAACTTTATTCTTTGAAAGGTGGTAGATACGTCCGGTATTTTCCCTGGCGAGTTCCTTGTTAGCCTCCTCTTATAAGCCTTTGCTGATTATTGTAATCTGGCCCCTTGTCCAGTATATTGACTGTACGTCGGAATATTCATGCGTATTTAGCGCTATAATATTAAAGATTTGCTTATGTATATTCGCAGTGATGTAAATCTTTTTCATCCCTTAGTTGCCTTGCTCCTTCACAGACTGCAATATCATTACAATTTCGCTAACCAAGTCGTCTTATGCAAACACGTACACCCATACACACACACACACACACACACACACACACACACACACGAATTAACAAACACACGCACGCACTCAATTCTTGAAACAGAGATATCGTTAAACTTGGAGGCCAAAGAATTCAATGATAACATACAGAGCTACGATGTTATGCGCAAGTAATTATTGTTTTCTACTCAGTAGGAAAATTTATAGCTATGAATGCTTCATGTCCCATATAATCTATTGATATCTCTTCGCAAAAAAATATCAGCTGAAATAATTTGTAATTATATTGTAAAAATTTATCATCAATCAATGAGACAGCAATCAGAGATATAGATTTGATGTCCATTTTGTTCAGTTCGTCGTGCATAACATCTGATACTTAGTCACTATGTTGAAATTTAGCCCCTATACATGAAGTTTCTCGGCGCGTGTAGTTTTTCTATGTTTACTGAAGCATACAAGGATACAGGACGAGGCTTTCTGTTTACGATTGGGAAAATATCAACGCAGTGGGTACTTTAATGTGGGTGATAACATTAACTGTCGCCTTTCATCAATGGATTGGGGTTATTTGATCAATGGATTGGGGCTATTTGATCAATGGATTGGGGTTATTTGATCAATGGATTGGGGCTATTTGATCAATGGATTGGGGCTATTTGATCAATGGATTGGGGTTATTTGATCAATGGATTGGGTTATTTGATCAATGGATTGGGGCTTATTTGATCAATGGATTGGGGCTAATTGATCAATGGATTGGGGTTATTTGATCAATGGATTGGGGTTATTTGGTCAATGGATTGGGGTTATTTCTAAATAGATGTCCAACATTGCGGAGGCTGCTAGATTGTCAGCCATATTGTTGAGGCTCTATTGTGGAATGAGGTACAGTGTTGTTTGATGAGTAATATGGGCCTGGTCCTGCATTACATCGCATGCACAATATGATTAATTTGAAAAACAGTTGTCAGTTGTCAGCGGGACCAGTTGGGTCTGTTATAAAATGTGAACTCCACGCTATACTGCTATCCACGCTAATGTGTGTAAGCTCAATTGGGTGCAAATGGGGAAAATCCTAATGTTATATGACAACTAAATAAGCAACGCACGCCATCAACTGGAATATGCTGACGTGTTGCTTTTAGCACTTATTGTTGTTTCCTATTTTAATCATTACAAGAGAACAGGGAACGCGTGTAAAAATGTCACACTTTACAAATGCGTTTGGGATTCTGTTTAGTTGTGTGTTGAGTTGGTTAATCTATCGAGATATCCCTCAATAAAGAAGTCATAAGGTAGATTTTGACTGTTCATTTATGTAATACGTGCGATTCAACTTTTAGGGGGCTAAATATTTTGAATATCCAATATGAAAAGATGAAATATATCAATATGTAACAATGGTTTAAGGTCAATAGCAACTATGTTGGTGCATTCATCGATAAATACATAACATCCTCCAACATTGACTTAAACTAATCGACTTCGTTCAGAGGATATTTATTGTCAAATTACTGAGTCTTTATATGGATGAATGACTGTCCTTCAGGCGCCGTCGCAAGTCATAATGCTGGTTTGGAATTTATTTGCACGCTTATCTATGTAATTTGCACTGTCTCATAGAATGTTGGGGATGTACAAATCCTGAATAGCCCCATATATCTTGTTTGCCGCCACTTTTTGCGCGATGTTTTATGCATCTGTCTTTAAGGTGGTACTACGCATCACATTCTATGATGTTGGTTATTTTTCATTTTACATCATTATGAGATAACTGTAATGTTTAAGAAAGCCTGCAAGCATCCTCCTAGCATGAGGTGCACATTAAAGGAACATATATAACGTTTTATATGCAGTTTTAAGAAAAAAATCACATCCATGGACAGCCCGAAAAACTGCGTTTTTAGAACTTGAAAGACAGAACTGCACATACTTAACATCCGAGGTGAGGGCAAACGAGGGTCATCATGCACTATAGATATAAGACGATTTACATTCAACATTATGACGACAGAGCACAACCTGGGTGGGTATCACTGGTATGTAACTCGGCATGGGTTCTAGTGGTAGGGAGTAACATAACAAGTCATGCTCACCTTTTAGGGGACAATCGACAATTTGTCAGTCCCAAACGCGGTAATTAGCTCCAGGTAAATTGATAAGATTATTTTACAGTATGTTGTTTAACACTGACTTAAACTAATCGACTTCGTTCAGAGGATATTTATTGTCAAATTACTGAGTCTTTTTATGGATGAATGACTGTCCTAGCTGTATACCACACAAACAGTGCTTAGTGATAGAAGGATATTTTCTCGGCCTTGCTCTTGACTTGAAATGGCTGGTTTTACGCAGTGGTGTAACAAAATTAGGAAGAGTTGTCAGCATGTCAGGTAGACGATGCTTAAAATATATCAAGGTGTGGAACATGTCTTACCATCAATCCATTGGCTCGTTGGGACAATATACAATTATTCTTTCTCCATAAGTAGATTAGAACACACGCTATTGTTGGAGTTTTGGACTTTATTGGACCGGAACTATGTTACTAAATGCATATAGTATCCACAAATACGTGCTAGTTTGCTGTGAATGAAATGCGCATGCTGCGAAATGGTCACAAAGCAATGTAATCAAAGGCATATCAGGCATATGAAGCACTGAGGCAAACCGGCTACGCAGATTCACGAAACAAAAATGACTAAATTCTTGTCACGGCTATACACGGCTCTTTGTTGTAGCCTGAGTTACGACAGGATTTTGGCCAGTAAAACTAAGGCAAGATGAGTGGACTACAAGCAGGCGAGTTAGCAAGCAGATAAAGCGCAATGCCCATGTCTTTCCGCAATGTTTTTGCTATCCAATTTTTCAAATGACAGTACGATGCT
Source organism: Urechis unicinctus (assembly GCA_034190875.2). Classification (NCBI taxonomy): domain Eukaryota; kingdom Metazoa; phylum Annelida; class Polychaeta; order Xenopneusta; family Urechidae; genus Urechis; species Urechis unicinctus. Next base: position 36,900,202 of record CM067342.1, on the reverse strand, counting down.
GTGCATGTTGCATGAATTCGACAAGTGATGAGTGTTTATCATGCAAACATTTGTATTTCCAGCAACACATGATAAACTTTGTGATAAAATGACATCATCATCATGACGCATGGTTGATGATGATGATGATCATCATCATGACGATGGTGATGATGATGATGATGATGATGATGATGATGATGATGATGATTATGATGATGTTGATAGTGATGATGATGATGATTGTCGAGATTGCTGTGGCTTTGGACTACATTGTGCACGATCGATCGCAGGAAAGGCAAGCACTTAACGTCGCGTTTGTGGCAGACATAGCTTACACTAGCGGCCATTATTCCCTCTCGTTGCTGAGCGAGTTCGGCTGTATCATCTATAGTCACTGCATATGATGGCAAACTCGCAATGATATAATGGGTGGTGAGAGGTGTTAAAACGAGACCAATACTTCCTCGCTGCACTGTGTTCTGGGATGATGAAAAACGAATGGGATATTGTTAGCACGATATACCTTTGATTATCGTTTGCGTGTGATTACAGTAATTTGGGAATACTCCATATCGACCAATCAGTAGCGCCCCTGCGAGACCTTGGCGTCCTGGACAGGCGTTCGTCGTACGTCCATCAAAAATGATCAGAATGCATGGCAAACCCCTTCTGGGACGCGGAGGATGCCCGGGGGTGGGGGAGTGGAGCTCACAATGGACTCATCTAGGACGCATCGTGGTCTCCTTGAAGCTGGATACCATCACGCGTTCTACACTTATTTTGAACTGCTCAACATAGACGCACGGCGAACGCCTCTGATTCAAGAAGCCCCGCGTTCGTCTCAAGGGAATGCATTGGTCTCATGCTGGTATCCTTGGGGACTCACGGTGGACGCATCGGTCTCAAGGCGGATTTACAGCTATCTCACTGAGAAGGTATGGACTCACGGAGGACGCCTAACAAAGCATTACTAAAGCACGGTGGACTCACGGTGGACTCAAGGGGACGCCTCGCGAACGCATCCAAATGAGACCCGGCTGAGAGGATCGAGTACGAGAAAAACGTGTCCCCACCCGACATAATACTGGTGTAATTAGACATTGAAATGAAACGCAACTCGCTGAAATTATGCGTCAGCTTGATCCCCACGACATACCTTTCGATATCCTGAGAAGTATGTCCTCGTGTTTTCTGCCGTACGTAACCTTGCGATAGCTGGCACATATTAGGCCTACAGCACACGCGATGCTGCTGTGTAAGACCCTCATGCTGCTTTGGACAGCATCATGGCAGAAGTAGGGTGGTCGTCTTCATGCGAGTACAGAAAGCCTGTCACGCGCATAACTGACTCAAACGAACACTGCTAAGGTCGTGTTGACGCATTCACGCCACTTCCACTTTCCTTTCTTGGTCATTTTTGTTCCCTGTTTGTAAATCTCAAGGAAACTGCTGTAGGTAGATGGTGGATTAGAGATTTACCTGTATATATTGTACTTTCGTTGTAATTCTGATCTATTATCTACCTTTAGCGGGTTTATCTGGCCATTTCTTATCATTACCCGCCCCATCATTATAGGATAAACAAATCAGCGTTGAGGACAGCCGAGTGAACTCGTAAACACGCTTTAAGAAGGTCATACATTAGGATTAATATCAAACTTTCACGTACACGTGATTTTCCAGCCAGCTGATCGAGATTAAAAAATCATGAACTTCACTCATCAATAAATTGTTCGGGTCTTTAAGGACGGTGAAAGCTATATTCGGGATACTTTTCCCCTTTTTTCGAACGTTTTGGTCCGAGCCTGATTTCACTGTCACTGTCATATTTGTGATGTTACATAACAGGCGCTTGCAACCGGTCGCATTTTTACTGCAGTGCGTTGTCGATCGGAAGTTCGTTTTACGAGGGGCAATAATTTGGCGTGTATACAGTGTTTTTATGAATTATTTTCAGTTTGGAATTGGGAAAATTTTGCCTTACCAATTCGAGCCAAAGAACGAGACAATCGGTTCGACAAAATACATAAAAGAGAGGCGAATGAAAGAGATAGTGACGAGAAAGCATCTGGGATGGACACATTTCGACACGGATTGGCGACGGCTGTTGTGTTCAAGTGTACATCGTGCAATCAGATATTGAGTATAGGGGCAGATCGTGTGTCAAGACACGGAAAATTCAGAGATATCTTAATGTACCTATGACGAGCGAGTGTGTATCATTGATTTATCATGGTTTATGCCAATTGTTCGTATTTCATGCACTGTTACGCTCAACCACACAATGCATAAATGTTTGATCGCGGCGGGCTTAACCTGCTTGTTTCCTCGCCTGAAGATAGTCTACATATCTTGCCATAATTTTGCATGGCAAATCCTCTTGTTACTTAGACTTATGCAATTAAGAACCGCGTATAGCCGTGCAAAAGTATTAATTTATCTTCTTAAAAATGTATCGCTGGTTCGCCTCAGTGCTGCATATGTAAGACACCCCATTTTCGTGTTTTGTGATCATTTTGCAGCATTGATGTTATATGTATATTAAAGGGTTGTAGTTCCGGTCCAATGATATGAATATGTATTCTCGATTAGTTTTCGAGATTATCATACTTCCACATCAGTCTAGTTTTCCACTTAAGAGGCAAGTATTAAACGGTTGGTTTTGGTTTGTAAGCTTGTTTTGTACTCTAGATTGACAAGGTTGGCAGTTGTACGTTTATTATGATTTCAGCTGTTGTAATGAGTTTTGATATCAATTCACATAACGGATATTTTTTGTTCAATTGACTTTACCATAAGTAAGATTTACAAGACCGTAAACGCGTATTCTGAGATTCATCCGTAATGTCTCATAATTGCTATCATGCATCATGATTTTCAAGGACAGGGGCATCATCAAAGTGCAGGCTAATACACCAATTAATTCCAAGTCACTACCCCTAGAATGTAAATAAGGGAATTAATTCGGCTGGATAATCTACTTGCAAAGCCCGACCGCATATCGTTTGAATTACCAAGGCACAACCGGCACGACTGTTGCCAGTACAAATACAATGGTCTTGATACCTGAGTGTACTTGTCTCAATAAACGCCGGTGACAAGAACCCATCGTTTTTTCGTGAAAAATATATACGCAAAATCTACTGGGCTATGTGTTCACGTTAATAAAATCATCGGGATATTCTATGATTTTCAAATTATTATGGATTTATTTTACATTTCTAATGTGAAGGTACTGCCTATTGTATTTTACAAAACTATGTCACATACGCATTGTCAAAGCAAATCAGCTATTATATGTATCTGTGATAAGAAATAGACTTACTTCTCTCTAGTACGCAATTCTTTGTCACTAGCCACCGATAGCAATTACAAAATTCTAGTGAGTCATTAAGTCTGTTGCCTACAGCGGTGACAATCTCGTATCTAGTGTCAGTGTAGAATATGTTCTTTGTTGCTCAAAACACCGGATATTTAGGCATTTTACTTAAATGATAGTTTGCTCAAGTTCACTCAACACAATGTCTCTTTAGATGACACAGCGTTAACGTACTATACATCTGCATATAACCTGATACCAAGTTATTGCCTTGAAATGCTATAAAATCTAAGGAGGTCAATAAAACTGCTGAAACACCCCTGCACGCACACAGCTGTTGCGTTTCAAGTGACTGCCCTTTCGCTACCAAAATCTAAACTACTGTGAATTTAAGTGTTGAATCAATTTCTTTATGTAAATAAATCTTTCAACCACTTGATCTCTATGCGGTGACACCTTGTAGGTAAATACTTGAAGCACCGTACCGCGTGGAATGTTCCTCATAGGGTGATGCATAAATAGACACAACAGGCCAGATTATTACGGCACTATTCTTGAGTCGGTTGTCCTGCAGGGGATTAATAAGAGTGATGGCATTGCAGAACCAATGTTTTGTAACATTTACTTGGCACACTGTTAAAGTATAGCGACAGCCTCACAATCTTGCTATCTTAACTAAAGTTTCATGATCAATGGAGCATTTACACCTGTGTCGAATGTAAATAGCTTCTTTTTATGTCTACTACAGCGTTGCAAGTTAACGGTGATAACATAAGAATAAACACATAAACGACCCTACACAATAATAATATAACCGTTATTATTAATTGATAAAGGAGATAAGGTGCATCCGACAATGTAACATTCAACATAAACTAATCTAATTAAACATTTTAATATAAATAAAATATCCCTTATAAACCAGGTTCGCAGAATGAGATGGACTAAAATGAGTATAAAGAACATGTTTAGTCACATAGCGCATGCTCATGCAGCTGCTTGATGCAAACTTTTAATTAAACGCAGTAAATAATGGATTAAAACCGGCATAAAATGCATTTCGTTTAGACAGCAGGAGATATGATAGCTTAGGATGTGAAAAGGAGATATGTCCGGATGTGAAGAAAAAGAAAAAGCAAACAATTGTCAACAGTAGAATATGATACCTGCTGCCCTTGTAAAGATATCGTGCAGATACAACCACCATGAACCCTCAATGCTTCTGTTATGAGTTTTTTTCGATTTCTTATTTGTGATGAAGTGAGTACACCTAAAAGTTCATCGGCTTAAAATCGATAAATGTTACAAAACTAGGTTGACCCCCACGCTGCGAAGCAGCAATATATGACATGGATACAATATCAGCGTAATGGATAATAATCTCGCTGTTATGGGGGTCTATGTTATACATGTATTACACATCTACATGTTATTACACTCGGTGTAGCGCACACACATCAAGCAGCGTGTTGTTAATATACACGCCACCACCACATAGGCAGTCCCATATTTAACCTTATTGTAATAAAGGTGCACACTCATCCGGGATTTGAAACGACATATATTCGGTTGCTAGTCGGCGCAAAAAAAACTGTATTGGTGTTATCAATAGCCATGCTGTGACTGAATACACATCATGTGGAGTATATGACAATACGCAGTACACGAATAGTTCATTAGCGAAAAAGCTTCCAGTGCCATATCATATATATATATATATAGATATATATATATAGATAGAGATAGATATATAGAGATAGATATATATATATAGATATATATATAGAGATATAGAGAGAGAGAGATAGATATATATAGAGATAGATATCTAGAGAGATATAGATATATATAGATATATCTATAGATATCTCTCTCTCTCTCTCTATAGATATCTCGAGAGAGAGAGATATAGATCTCTCTCTCTCTATCTCTCTATATATATCTCTAGAGAGATATCTCTCTCTATATATATCTCTCTATCTCTCTCTCTCTCTCTCGCTCTATAGATCGCTCTCTCTCTCTCTATCTCTCTATATCTCTCTCTAGATCTCTCTCTCTCTCTCTCTCTCTCTCTATATCTCTCTATCTCTATCTATCTATCTCTAGATCTCTATCTCTCTCTCTCTCTATCTATATATCTATCTATATCTCTCTCTCTAGCTCTCTCTCTATATATATCTCTCTATATATATATATCTCTCTCTCTCTCTCTCTATATATATATATATATATATATATATATATATATATATATATATATATTTTTCGATATTGCGAGAAAAATTGCTGAATGCCAAAATGTTAAAAATATAGCAGAAGCTTAATTCAAGCAATGCATTTATTTTCCCTTCGTCTGCTCATTTTCAGCTAAGTCATCTGAAAAAGCCGAGAGCAATCAGAAAAAAATCATTTTCGAAGCTTGATTTGAAATCTGCTTCTGTAGCCAAACGCACTGCCTGAATATCAGCAACATATGGTAAGGACGGGCGCTGACAATCGTTAGCAGGCCATGAAAAGGCTCGTTCTCAATACTTATTTGCTCGTATTTATTCATAAATGTTTAACTCATAGCAATTCCGAGTTATTTACGGTGCTTGCCAGAATTCATTTTGCACTAAATGCAGAATGTGTATTCAAATATATGCTTGTATCTATGATGATGTAGACTGCTAAGCTCTCTATGTTTTTAGATTATAGTTTTGCCATCTCAAATTTATGAGTCTTTTATCCATGGCTGTTATTGTGTCTTTGCCGCTTACCGACATTATGTGGCTCCAACATTTAGAGAAACAATGAAGATCGCGGAATTTTATTGAATCGCTATTTTTCAATACACAGCATCACGTAAATACGCATGTACAATCGTATCAGCGCACATTAATATTTTTGTTGATAACATATTTAAAACGTCTTGTTGTTTTCCATTCATTGGTTTAACAGATTGGAAAAAGCCTAAAAGCCTGGTTGCAGTAACTGCTCGGAATCATTGACTGATCATGTATAGCCCTACAAGGTCCATATATATGATATCTACCATCGCTTTTCTGGTAATGTTTTATAGAAGGGCACATTACAACTTGTAGGGGTAATAGGTTTTTTTCAGAGGGGGCGCTATATTCCATGTACAAATTAAATATGAAGACATTATTTCATTCTGTTTACAATTACATTTACAATGCTGGGATAACCTTCCTGGTCTAAGACAAAAAACATGAGGTACTGCAGTGTAGTGCGTGCAGGGGTGTAATGCATAGACGCCACGCCCCTTACATGGACAAACAAGGCTTTACATAGACGCCATCTTTTAAATTGAGAGATGCAACTACGATACATTTAGACAAGAAACTACAGAAGCGCAAACAATGTTACCGTTCCTCTTTTAAAATGCAAATGTGATCTGAATCATATCATGACGTCGTGCATTGGAGATAGGGCGCAGTCAGACATAAATCGTTTTGTGAAGAAATCGGGATCGTTTTAAATGTTCAGTAAGGAAGGTTGTAACTATACTTCGTACTGAAACAAATAAATCAATATTATAGATCCAATATAATGCCGCGTACATTATATACCGTAGCGTTTTATTCCAAACAGCTTCAGATTAACGACATGTGACTCAATTAAAAAACTTGCCGCTTGAGCGAGTGTCGTAATTAGTATTACTCGTCTCATCTCTAATTTTGATTACAAACATATTACGAAACTTCGAACGAAGCGACTATGCAGACAGTTGGACAAAGCAGTTAATCATAATTGCATCAAAACCAAACAACCGTGCCCGACCAATGGTAGACAACAATTGATTACAATATCTACATAGCAGTACAACACAATATTTTACATCATGTCATCTAGATAATTTATGTAGATTATTAAAAAAAAGCCGGTCCCAGTTCAATTCAATGAGTTCTGCTGTTTGTCTGATCGATCGACCCACATAATATCTTTAAGCAGCTTTAGCATATTGCTCCAATTAAAAAGTGTTTCCCTGTATTTGAAGGTGAAACTGTCTTGAGTTTATAAAGTTAAAATGCCATGGTGTGTAGCATGATTAAAAGCCTTCAAGCATCACTCCATGCACTTTCAAAATAGTATACACGTAGTGAATTTCTCCACTCTTTGTGTGTCAAATTTACATGACCGACGTACAGAAAAGCGATTCCATGTGAATAACATACATATATATATGTGCGTCGCGCTCCGGTGCTGCTTCTTGTAAATGATGGTCAGTAAACGCCGATTGAACAAACCCGCCGTGTTTCATGTGGAAACTTCCCTCTATTTCATTCACCCATTTAATCTCATCTCCGCCGCGCAGGATCGATGCAACGAAAACCCTACTTTGCCATGTAACTGTTATCCTAATTCCCGAAGCGGCGACAATGTTTTTCGTCTTGTCGTTAGCAAGACCATACCTGATGTTTAAGTTTTAGTTGTTATTGCAGATACGAATAGCAACAACACTCGTTTTCAGTACTGAGAAACATGCATTGATAACCACCTCGGGGGAGTTTCTCTACTCGGGAAGAAATCAGCTCGCAACAACAGTGAATCCGTTGAAGATTTGTTTCATACGAATGTGCTTGAGAAAGCCATTTTGATTGAACTTCTTCAAGGTAAATAAGTTATTATATATATGTAAAGCGAACTAGTGCTACCTATCTATGTGCACAGCACACCTAGACATTGCTGGTGCTTCGTCAAAACGAACAGCGAGAAGCTGGAAAAATATTCGAATTCAGCAGAACTGTTGATATATGAGCATCATCGCCAAAGGTTGTTGCAATATTTATTTCAAAAGCCACACAAATCCATCCAGAGCATATCGAAAAATTGCCACATAATACATAATACATTGAGTTAATAATTTTAAAACACTTTATAGCAAATTAGTTTCCTCATGTGCTGAACAAAGCCTAAATAGGATGGCACAAATAGTCCTCAATACTCCCATGGTGGTCACATCTAATAAGGCATATTGATTTATAACACTGGCAAACTGTGCACAACACCAGTAACATCATTACCATTACCCACACGACTCATCATAGATACATATAACAAACATTGAAAGATGCTTTTCTTACGAGCCCCAGTGGCCCCTTTTGTGACGACAAAATCACATGTCAAATGTTCCGTTCGATCAATGCTTCAGGGGGAATAATTCAAACAAGTTCAGCAAATGATAAGCGGTATTGTGATAGAGAATACTATGCGCTGTCTATGGATTGAGTTGTGAGGCTGGAATCAAGCAACACATACTCTATAAGGTGTGTTGATGTGCAGTTCATAGTTTATTGTGTAATGTATAAGAGTACAATGAAGTGGGAAAGATAATGGTAAGGTTCAATGGCTTGTTAAATTCTGGAACAAACAAACCCATCTAATAGGAGGATGAGGTACAAACGAAAAGATCAAGAGTCTTTCCTTAGCTTGCAATGAGGTCTTTTCTCACCAACACTTCTGTCAAGTGGTTTTAGTCACATGAGACTGTCTGAGGTTTTCCGAGAAGAAGACGCATTTCTTGTAACGAAGATCCACCGCGAACCATTATGAAGCGCGGTGTTGCTTGGCTGCGGCTGCTGCAGCTGATGGCGAGTGGGTCTCTTACCATAGACTCCACAAGACACAAGCTCTTGGACAGCACAGCGGAAATACGCATTGATGGCACAATATAGAATGAAGTTAAACGCAAAGTTGATAGTCTGCAGCAAGTTGGCTATTGTGCGCACCAGCAGGAAGATTTCTGTCCGCCTGGAGCGTCGCTTCACGATCACGGTGAAGAAGTCCATTATATCAGAAGGCAGAACCAGCAATATGAACGCTGTTACAATGGAGATCAACATTAATGTTATGCGGTTACGCGATCGGGAAACATGTTCATTCACGTGATAACGGCGTCTCATTCTGTAACTCCGCTGGAGTGCCTTTGTCAGGGAAATGTTACAGAATACTAACATAGCTGCTGGAATGAAGGTCCCTATTACAGCCCGGCACCACAAGAACGCTATGCCTGTTGGTTTATTAAAATCTACAGCGCCGATATCAACTAGATATGTCTTCGAAGGCTCGCCGGACAATTCCATTATTTGGTATTGCCAGAATGTGGGTAAATTTACCATGGTTGAGATGAACACAACTGCTCCGAACATTATCCTCGCGTACTTCGGCCCGTCATATGCCCTGACTCGTAGTGGAAAACATATAGCTAAGTAGCGCATGGTGGCCATCGCCACCATAATCCAAGTCGACGCCTGCATGAATGTCGTGATAAGTCCCGTGGAGTACACTTGATAATAAAGAGCAAACGTCTTCTCCGTGAAATGGCCTCGTGTGGACCTATCGAGATAGCGAGGAAATAAACTTATACAAAAAAGCGTGTCGGAAACCGCCAAGAAAGACAGCCCCATTTGAGCTGATGTTTCTTTGCCGCCATCTGCGCGGCGAAATGAGCCTCTGTTTAGCACAACTAAGTTGAATAAGTTACCTAGGCAGCCCATAATGCAGACAGTCGGGGTAACATAATGTTCCAATGCTTCTATAATTGCCTGGTAGCTTCGCGTGTGATGTTCGGCGGGCAGTTGCTGCCAGCATGGCCCCACCTCGTCGTGCGCAGTCGCACACAACGTCGGCCGTGCCCAAGACCCGTTGAATGGAGTCGATGCTAACATCTCAGCCTCAGAATCGAAACCCATCCAATGTAGGTTATCTTCTGCCTCGACTGTGACTGAGTCCTGGTGGTCACTGTCATATGTTCACTGGGTATAATGTTCTTAGCAGTAACCTGGGAAGTAAGTTCGCTGGTGGGCTGTTACCCATGACGTAAGCATATTTTGTGATGACGTAGGCTCTGTCGAATCCAGTTGTAGATGACCAGTATAAAGTTATGATTCAGTTTCTGGACTTTTTACACCTCCGCACAAACTACAGAGGCGATAATCCCGGAGGTGGTCACAGTTACATGTATATACCTGCATTCACATAACGCGAGTGAGGGTAAGCAGGCTCGTGCGCTGCGACGCAGGCGATGGCCCTTTAGCAGCTGTAGCTGATGCGAAGTCGAGCGCCCTCTTGCGAATGCTGAGCTGTATACGCCTCTTGCGCGAGGGTGCTGTGAAAGTCACCAGCCCGCGCGAGCGGCGCCACCTACTGTTATTCGGCCTGGTTCAACGTATGAAGCGAGAGCTTGCTCGTGTGGTCAGTGAAAAGCTAGGCTGTGGTAACAAAGACCGCTAACAGATGCTGAGTAGACGCTTGCTGTAGGGGAAACTTTAGGCAAGGCAACTCGCCCCTGGTGTTTTGATGATCTGATGACACCTTAGGGGCGAGGGTCCGTATGGCAGAATCTTTAGGATTATAAGCAAATTTGCTCCTTCTCGCAATGCAGACAAGGGACAGTTTAAAAAACATAGATTTTTTATCCATAAATGTCTTACCATAAATCTTGCCCAGAGTGCAACAACAGTCATACTCCTTAATCCACAGAATCGACGAAATCCAACACAATTTTAAAATTGTTGTCCAACATGGCTACCGCGCGAATCGAAAACATGAGCAATATTTGCTCCATTATGTTGCATTGTGAGAGTCAGCCATGTTGAGTTTTTGAACAAAGTTTCATGATGTGCCGTATTTTAGTGCTCAAACAGAACAATTAGACAAAACTGTAATAATAGAAACAGTCCTCGTGTCATTTTGTGATATAATCTTGCATTTTGTCACAATTTTTTTTTCTTGGAGGGCTTTGGTAAGTTTTTAGTGAGTTCATCGGTCGTTTTGACTTCGGAAGCTGGGAAATCTCGCAGGCGGCGCTTCGCCTCTACAGCTCGGATGTGAGAGATCGAAAGTAGTAAACAGTGCGGAGCTGTCAGAGGCGGAGTTTCTTTGCCTTGGGAAACTTGTGTCGCAACAACACGCACAAGCATCGCCACAGTCTCGAGAGGACATCAAGCGGTTATGTTCAGTTACATTCGGTGTCAATTCTTGTCCAGTTTCCATTCAGTTCCATGTATTCCGTCCTAACAACGAAATGAAGGACATTTGAGTGGACATGCCAGATGCTAATGGCGTGTCTGTTGCCAGCTGTGATCTACATTTCATTAAACCAGCTTCATGGTCCACTGTCGTGCGCACCGACGTAGTCATTAACTGTACATGCGTAAAACGGAATGATAGTCTGGCTGCGAGGAGATTCAGACGACGTTAACCTTGATTATATTTTTATGGCATCTAACCTAGATGACGACCACCATGATACTACTGATGATGATGATGATGATGATGATGATGATGATGATGATGATGAGAGAGCCACTTCATCAACAACGAGTAGCTGAGATGACAGCTTGTCTTATTGGTCCACTAAGGAAACGCGCATCCTCTTCTAGACACAAGCATCAAGGTAATCGACCCGGAGTTGTCCATGACAAGACAAATTAACCTGGAGGTAAAATAGCCATTATTTGGTCGCGTTTTCACGCGCTCCCTTCCTGTTCGCGGGTGATTGAATGCGCATAGACAATCCATGATCATAATAGTTATCATACATTCCCTTGTCACCTTGTATTGCTTTATATGCTCCAAGGGAGAAATCACTGAGGCGAAAAGAACACGGTTAAATGGGTTAAACGGTATTTCCTGGAAGTTAAGCAATATCACATAATTTCACGTTAGTCAATATCCGGAGGGTCGTTATACACAGACGGACGCAGGTGTGGATAGAGGTAAATGGTGTCATTGCCGAGGTTTGTCTTTGTTATCGCCGTAACAGGCGCTAAGAGCACACACACATATACATTTCGTGAAATATGTAGAGTTAAAGTGCTCTATTGGAGACCAATGCGTTTTGTTCCCTGTTGAAGGTTGTGCCATGGGGACGATAGAGTGTGGTGGTAGGATGCAGAAGGGTAAGGTCATTACTCGCTGGCTGATGGGCTTCCACGCCTTATAACCATTCGCTGTCATATCTTCCATGTCGTCAATCTGCATAACGACTAGATGTGAATTAGAGGGGTCTCCTTATGCAGCACATTGAGTGAATATACTCATCCAGTTGGCCTACTTAAAGAGAATTATCACCTCGGTTCGTTCAATTGAAGCTGCATGTACACCTGTCCACCTGTTCACAGACTCTTGTTTTTGTTGTTGGATATTTTCAACGACCTTCCATCGACCCCAAGCTGATCATACTCATTCATTATTAGAGGACAGCTGCTATGGGACTGAAATGAAAAGCCCAACAAGCCCGGGTGAAATGAGGCCGCGGGCATTTACTGGCTGTCTATCTGTCTGATATCGCTCAACTGCACGAGGTATCAGTCTCGCGAGGAACCGGTTACGGGGACCGCGGATGCGCTGGGTAAATTGATTGTTAGCAGAGGTAGTCAATCACCAAAGGTGCATAGATTATCATTACCATCATCGTCGTTATATTCAATGTAACTATCACAACCAACAAGATCAAAACCAGTATCACTCGTACATTTCTCTTTTTAATTGATCCATCGATCAATAACAATAGTGCAATCGCCAAACTCATTATGCCATAGTGGAATATACAGAGAGATAGTAAAATCAGACATGTTAGATATAGTATCCTGGGCTCTTTGGGGTAAATTGATAGTGAGATGGCTACGTCACAATACACGGAGCGCAGAGGCATATGCGTGTATAACTCGGCATTCTTATCCATCCACAGCTCTTACCGTATCGAGTTTCCCGAAAAGCATCTAATGCATGGTAATCTTATCAATCTCTGGAACGAGATTAGCCGTGAAGGTGTACTTAGAATGTTGGCTCACCGAAGGCTTGAAGTTACCTTACACATTTGATGTTACTAGCATTGCATAACTACATGGAAAGAAACATTCATATTTACATACATATATACATACATACATACATACATACATACATACATACATACATACATACATACATACATACATACATACATACATACATACATACATACATACATACATACATACATACATACATACATACATACATACATACATACATACATACATACATACATACATACATACATACATACATACAAACACACACACATATATATATGCATACATACATTCATACATACATACATATATACATACATGCAGACATGCATGACCTGCTGCAAAGTGTTGCTTTGTTTTGCCCGTTTAAAACGTCACGATGGAGCTAATTTAAAATGAAATGGTGGTTAACGTTGTTTACACACAATTTATTTCACACGAAAGCTTCTAGACTTTACGGGAAGATTGTTTCATACAATGCGGCAATCAAAAGAAAGAAATATATACTGTGCTTTAATGTCAAACCAATGTGTTTGCATTGAATGCTGTCGTATTGGCTACGAAGATAAATCTTCTGGTTTACAGTATACAACGGTTGATTAATGATGTAGGTAGAATCTTGCCTTCACCTAGTCATATATATATATATATATCATGATGATGATGATGATGATGATGATGATATATATATATATATATATATATATATATATATATATATATATATATATATATATATATATATATATATATATATATATATATATATATATATATATATATGTGTGTGTGTGTGTGTATGTGTGTATGCAAGCCACTTTTATGCATGATTACATTCATCTGAATCATGCATCAGTATATCCCAATGATCGTACGTATCGGGTGAGTTTAGCGTGAAAATAAACAATAGCAAATACAGCTTCAGTGATGCCACTGTCATGGCCACGAACAAAGTATGGTGCACTATACACAGCTTCATGTTTGTTGTTTTCCTCCGTATCATTTTACTAATGAATGGAACTTTTGGGGGATCATTTTCCGTTTTCGTTTTTTTGTAGCATCATATTAAGTTATTTCTTTTGATGACCTGCAGCTGCTAAACTCTCCGTTGGAGGCCGACAAGGATTATATTTCGTGCTGGTTCTCAACACCATTGGAAAATTATTTTGATGGCTTAAACATGCACCGGGTTGCATGGCGACATAGAACTAGTCGGCGACATGGCGCGACATAGCGCGAGCAGGCGCCATAGTGCTAGCAGGTGACAAAGAGCTAGAAGACGTATTGGCGACACGGTGACATAGTGCTAGCAGTAGTTTTTAAAATGTTTACTAAATAATCACCACTGGTTTTTGAGCGCTCTCCGTGTATATATTTTATTGCAGCAATGTTTCTGTTGTGCGGAAACTATTGCCACTTTGCAATATATGTTGTGTGTTTTGGCGAGGGACAATTTCATTGGCTTAACTAACTAAACTTACTGATCACCACTCTTTTTTGAAAAGACCGAAGTCTGCTACCGCGCTGTTCATATGATTGATGCGAGCGCTATGAAAGAACTACAGACGTGATTTAGAACAATGTTTTATTTTTCTCTGGGCGCAATCGCAAATGATCAACAGCTGTTTGTTAGGCTACAGAACGAAAAGTCCACAAGCGGATAGTCGAATTGTATGTGTGAGCCCTGCTAATTCCTAAAATTCAGTGCAGTTTTGTACCTCTGGATCGATATGGTAGAGAAGGCCTATTTTAACAGTTTGTTTTGCATCCTTCTCAGTGTTGTCACCAAAACACAGAATTCATCAGTCGCATTTCTAGTCTAGCAACAACACACAAATAGTCGTATTGCTGAGTGAACGGAAGCAACAGTATCCTACATTTGTGCTGCTGAACACTGAAACCTCAATGAAAAATGGCACCGGGTTGCACGGCGATATCAATGTCTGCAGTAATGTCACGCGATAATATCTCTAGTGGTTTAGCATGCCCATCTCTGTTGATCACTATATCAGTGTCGGTGAGGCGGAATCAGGCTTGTTGTTTATTACCTGTAGTCACACAGAACACATCCTGATATACATCAATCGCACAGTGACAGTCATTGTTGCCTATAGGCGCGTACCAATGCATCTATTCATTCACTTTATCAAGGCCTACGCATAGTTTCAGAGGCGGTTGAGTTGCATACATACAATGTACTGAAATGCGCCCTTGAGAAGTCGTGCGGCGTCTCATAGAAATCCTGCGGCATGACCTTGGGTCTGTTCTTAACGACATTGGTCTATCGGACTTCAGTTACAATCGGCAGCACCTCTGATGACAGAACTTAAGCTTCATTAAAACACACTTATACTATCAATGTTTATCCGTTAAGAATGATGGTTGTGAAACCGGACAACCAATTGGAGATATCGTAGACAGTTAATGCTATATCAGAACAATGTATGATGATGGTTACATTAACTATTAACCCCTACGACGCCGTATATACTGTGATGTAGTCCCCTAGAACACATTTGGAATGATTTGTTAACTGCTGCCAAGAAACATAATCCACTGTGTAACCCGCAGAAATGTTCGTCCTATTCATGGATCGTTTAATAGCTCGTCTGTGACCTTGAAAGACTCACAATGCGAAATAATACGGAGGTAATACGCTGACGGATTACTGTAATCAACGAGCAATTCCGCCACACTTGGATATCTATATGATTAATTTGCTCAAACTTCAGGGGTCTAGACAAAGCTGGGTGAGTGTTGCCTGCAATATCTTTGCCTATGTGGAAACCGCTATAAAAATGTATATATTATTCTCTGTCTGTCTGTCTGTCTCTCTCTGTCTGTCTGTCTGTCTGTCTCTCTCTCTCTCTCTCCCTCTCTCTCTATATATATATGTCCATGTGTATACAACTATATATATATATATATATATATATATATATATCAATATATCAATGAGTATGCGTATACACATATATATATATATATATGTATGTACATAAAAAATAGGTGTGAATGATATATATATGCATGTATAAATATAAACATGTATATATATATATATAAATATATACGCATATATGTATTTACATATATAACCATACCATATATATATATATATATATATATATATATATACAATGATTATGAATACATATCAGTTTATATAAATGCATATATATAAAGATATGTATATATCTATAAATTTATATATATATACATATATATATAAATACATATATGCGTAGATATAAACATATATATATGCACGTATATAAAAATATAAATGTAAATAATATATATATGTATATATAAATATATACATATAAGTATATATATATGTAAATATATATATATATACATGCATATATATATATGTACGTATATAAGAAAATATATATGTAGAAATATATATATATATCTATATAGAATATACAGTATATAGATATATATATATATATAGATATATATAT
Source organism: Urechis unicinctus (assembly GCA_034190875.2). NCBI lineage: Eukaryota > Metazoa > Annelida > Polychaeta > Xenopneusta > Urechidae > Urechis > Urechis unicinctus. The sequence goes on along the minus strand of CM067342.1, from coordinate 36,883,625 downwards.
GTACTTATATAGAGAGACATAAGTATATATATATATATATATATATATATATATAGATATAGATATATATAGATATATATATAGATAGGATATATAGAGATATAGAGAGGAGAGATAGAGAGATATAGATAGTATATATATATATATATATATATATATCTAAGCCGAGGATCGGCAACCAGGGGTTTAATATAAGTCATAAACACACCAGGGGCAATGTAATATATATAGGATATAACCGATAAGAGTAGAGAGAGAGAGAGATAGAGAGAGAGAGAGAGAGAGAGAGGAGTTATAGAGATAGAGAGATATATATCTATATATAGTAGATATATATATATATATATATATATATATATATACAGATATAGATAGATATATATTTAATATATATATTTATCGGCATATAGATATAAATTTAATATATAAGTAAAATATATATTTATATGTATATATATATCCTTTCTATATATATATATATATATATATATATATATATATATATATATATATATATCTATATATATCTATATATATATATATATATATATATATATATATATATATATATATATATATATATATATATTATATTTTTTAAAATACAAACATTACATTGACACTGGTGTGTTTTGACTTAAATAAAACACCTGTTTGCCGATCCTCGGCTCGCATGATTTGCGATGATGTTTACTCAGCTGGCTCTGAGCCGGCTAGCCGTCTTGTTTGATTATATTGCTAATGCTTCGGGGCATTGGGATTGGAGAAAATGGAATTACTCGGCCGATGTCCGAGCAATTAGCTTATTTGTACATTTGAATCTTGTGTTAACCTATTTGTCTAGCTACGCTTTGTTCGCATCGGACATTTTACTTCCTCGACTGTACTCTCTAAACATCTTAAGGACGGCTAGCCTTGAAACATATATATTATATATGCTAATATATATATATTGAGAGAGAGAGAGAGAGAGATACGGAGATGAGAGAGAGAGAGATTTGAGATTTGAATCTTGATATAACCTATTTGAGAGAGAGAGAGAGAGCATATGGATGGATTAGAGAGAGAGAGAGATAGAGAGAGAGAGACAGACAGACGTTATCCTTGAGAGATAGAGAGAGATATATATAGACAGATATAGAGTATATATATATATATATACAGATATATATATATATAGAGAGAGACAGACAGACAGAGAGAGAGAGATAGATCTATAGATAGAGAGATATCTCTAGAGAGATATCTCTATCTATAGATATCTCTCTCCTATAGATATATATATCTAGATTTATATATATATATATCTATATATCTCTCTATCTCTCTAGATATATATATCTCTCTATATATCTATCTATATATATATCTCTATCTCTATATCTCTATATATATATATATATATCTATATCTATCTCTATATATATATATATCTATATATATATCTACATTTATGTATATGTAAGCCAGTGGTCATCAAACACCTGAGATGTGGGACTAAGAGTGAATAGAGAGCAAGACGCATCTAATTGAGAAATTGCTTTCAAGTTTACGATGCTTTTATAGCAATGGCGGGTACCATTGCTTAGATTCCATGACTTTATTAATAATCAAATTGTTTGAACACTTGCACTCACATAATCGTTTGATGCGGTTGATCAGTAAAGTAATAGTTATGTCATGGAAGTTATGACCAAAGTTGTTGTTATTCTTTTGCGGTTTCTGCTTTTTAATATACATATTCTCAGGGATATGCAAAAATGAAGCCCCACGCATTATGGTCATTTGGCATTGTGATCAATTCACCGATCGTAGAACATTCATAATCAGCTATTGATCAAAATACTGCATATGTCCTTAAGTTTCATCGCCTGAACGCATTTAAGCAATTCCGTGCAATAGCTTTCTACTACGACAATCGGCCTGAACGGAGAAATTTGCTGCCAACAATTACAATCGCAGCAACTTATGAAGTAAAAACACTATTAACACTGTGATATCTATCATTTCTTGTAACCAGGCAAATCAAAGTCACTAGCATCAAGGTTGCATACCGTATCTATCAGTATTATTTGTAGGGAATGATTCATCTATAGTGACTTGGTTCATTAATCACATCATTACGAACCATAAAGCGCTGCTGCAGTAATCTGGGCCCGTATTTCATTCTGTTTGAGTCAACTTTAGAATAACTTTTGGCTATGACATTGACCAACCCTCAAAGCGGCCATATTGGTGTCATTTGAGGTTTGAGAGTTTAAGCCGACCCGCTTGAAACATTTCCGCTCGATCAAACCCATGTTTGTATGGAATCAAGAGCAACTGATAAATGAGCAAGGCGATTTATATGAATGTATATCAGTCTCAATACGTATTATGGCGATGTAGTGATATTTTCGGAAGGAATCGATTTTAATTTTATTCGGATTAAGGACAAGGAATCAAATGCTTGGCTGAACAATTATAGTATGAAGAACAAAACAGTAGATGTAAATTTTACCAGCGAACATCGATATATCAGGTAGGTAATTCACGGCCCGTTCGGGTCATTATAGACCTATGTTGCAAATAAAAAGGAAATCAGTAGTGTTAATAAACACCAGACACGAGGTGTATGAAGACATCAAGCAAATGGGTAAAAAGTGACATCTGTTAGTTATGCGGGCTGGCAGAATTGCAACAACTTTTAAGTTGCCTGACAAATATATTGCCTGGCAATACATTTCAGTGGTATTTCAAACATACAGGCCAGAATATCGACATACATCGGCACCCATAGATTCGATGATTTGCTATGATACTGGCTTATTTACAATAACGTTTGGGGCATATCGGTAAAGAGGTCGGGGCACTGGTGGAAGCAATGTAAAGATTGGGTGTTTGTCGGTGTTTGTCGATTTATTTGACTAAGTGAAAGGACCAGTAATCAACATAATAAAATCTAGATAATTTGTGAGTGCTAATCGAAATATATCCAGCGGATATCCTTGTTTTCAAAGCATACAGAGTAATGAACGAACGAGCTAAGATACACACGTCTTTCATGTTCGTTGACAGCCTGCAATATCCAATTATATGATTTTTTATAGTGTAAGGTGCTCAATGTATCAAGATTCCCTGCGAGTCACGGCCGAGCTTATTTGATAGCATATTATTCAATTGCACAGCAATGGCCATCTTGCATTAGACTTCACCAGAACTAAACCTGCCTTCATGACCACAGTAAATCAATCGGTCATGAACCGCTGTGACCAAGAGAAGTCATTACTGGTGAATAATGAAAGTGTTTACGTGCATAAGTTTAATAGCTTGCAACATTGCTATTTACTATCGATGTCGTCGACCCATATGTTTTCATTGTGTCGTTGATTATGTGTTAGTTTGTAACTAAGTTAATTAGTAAATATATGAAGTGAATTAGGTAATATTTGATAAGAAAGTCGAGTTCATTTTGGCAGTTGATTGATGATGCTGTTACATTAGGTCAAGTGTTTAGTGAGACATTAATCATTTATATGATAGTTAAGAACGGCCACGTTGACGACACATAGCCTATAGGCGTGTTTAGTACAGCGACCATCAGACGCCCGTTCTACCTTACTGTTTGATACAAGTTAGTAAAGCGGTCAACATTCAACAAACGTTAGGTTACAATTGACTGCAATGATTCAACATTACTTTGATAAGACACGCTCAGAGTTACGCCTCGGTGGATCAAATTATCCATTTATAGTACATCATCACTGTATATTTAGGCTATTCGTTAGGGCGTCGGGAAGTACCAAATAAACGAATACATTTGTATGTTATATCTCGATTGATATTTATAGATGCCTGTTTTGTAAGTCATTTAACATCCCTCCGGTAATCACGAATTGCCAATTGGCAAAAATATTTCACACCTATTTCGGATATATAGTTGATGATTGTACTTGATTACGGGTGTCGGAATATTTTTTTATATACAATAACGGTGATATTACCATCAATCCTACCTTTACCTTAGTGTCCTAAGCTGTTTTAAAAGCATTAAGTGGGTCAATTTCAGAATCAATAACTCAATTTCTCTTCGTCAGACGCTTCCTGTGATATTACATTAAAGCGAATGTGGGCAGCCTTTTTGCGATTGTCAAAATTAATTTTAAGATTGCGAGTTTCATGCATTAAATCGTACTAGTTACCATCTCTCCAGTATTAACTACCGGGCGATATTTTATTAAGGCAAAAGTGAGCCACCTGGCGAGCTTGGTTACGCTTATGATAAAGTTGTAAGTTTCGGGGCGCCTATTACCATACATTATACTGTACATAATGCCATGCGCTGGCTTTATATAATCGTGTGCCCTAGTGCCGAGCCATTCTGTGAAAGGATTACAGTAATTAGTAATGTTTGGTGGCGTGTCATTCAATTACTGAATTAGACGTTAATCGATGTGATACACCTTCATTAAGGTAGAAAGACGTTGGCTGTCGTGACCTTAGGGAAACCATTAAGTGATAACTAATTTTGACTGCGGAAGAAATGTCACTGGCTTAAAGATGCTTGGTTAGATTTTTAAATTATACCAGTGTGATTATGTCCTTTGACTAATCATAAAATCATTGCAATGAAATTGAAGGGGTAAATATATTTGGTTGTTGATTCGGCATGATGCTATGGAGTGTAATAGTCACAGTTCCCATGACCTTAATAGCTGAAGAGGAAGTTATAAGCAACTTCGTTTACGTAATAAAAAGTCACGTACGGAAAGCCCCATGATATATATATATATATATATATATATATATATATATATATATATATATATATATATATATATATATATATATATATATATATATATATATATATATATATATATATATATATATATATATATATATAGAGATATATATATATATATATATATATATAGAGATCGATATCTATCTATTGAATATATATATAGTAGATTATATATATATATAAATGAGATATATCTAGGATATATCTAGATATATATATATATATTATATATATATATATGTTTATCTCTATCTATAGATATATCTATAGATTTATATATCTCTATATATATCTGTATATCTCTCTCTCTATATATATATCTCTCTCTCTATCTATATATATATATCTATATATATCTATCTATATATATATATATAGTAACTCTCTTATATCCTTATAATCGTTGATAAAAGTGATACACCACTTTGCTAAATAGAGGAGAAAAATGCCAGACCATTTTTCTCGTTGATAAAAGTGATGCAAAACTAGTTTCGCTTTATATAGGAGAAAAGGACTTATTCTCCCCCAAGTCATCCAAACTAAAGTTGGACCATTTATTATCTTAATTCAGCTGGGCGCCGCCAAGGCTGTTGGCTCCATTTAAAGTCCCTATTCGAGTTACTTATACAAAAATTGAGTCCTTCCTACGAGTTTTGTAGGCTACAGACTCCTTCCCGTCGAGTTTCCAATACAAATAGCATGACTCTCCTTCCTACGAGTTTAGTCTCTCTCGATACCTCCCAGCAATTTCATACAAACAGACGCCACCGTCACAACCTGCTCTCTTCATCGTATCTCATGTCTACAATCTTGGTAAATCATTACATGTAATATACAGCCTGTTCGAGAAACAATTGCAAGCATTTAGTCTGCGTCCCAGACTCCAGGGGTTCCGCTACGCTTCTCACCTAGAGTCTACGACAAGACAAGGTTTAAAACTGGTGCGTCCGATTATTTATTAGACATGTTCGTTAATCTTCGTGACAACCCCTGCTTGACCAATCAACGCAAAGGTTGTGCCGCGGATTGACCTTAGTTGCGCGCGTCTGGCTCATGAAACTGGCTTGTTAAACACACCCTCAGTTTTATGTTACGTACATGGTTGTGGTCTGCGTCCAATGGGAACACACGGAATGTCCTCTGGAATCATGGGGGGTCTCACAAGTTCAAATTGGCACTACAGAAAGCGCTGTAATTGCTTAGCTGCATGATAGTATGTTTACGTAACACAGTTAGTTGTGTGTTAGCTTCTCTCGCCGACTGTGCGATTAAGGGGGCCGCTCAGCGTGAAACAACAAATCGGGGTGTTGCAGAATGCGTGTCCGGCTCATAAAAATAACTCATCCGGTTGGACAAGTTGGCTTGGCAAGTCACTTGTCCGATAGGACAAATTAATTGTCCCTGGCAAGCGGACAAACATTGGAGTCAACCCTAACCCATTACAAGCATTGCATCGAGAGCAGTAGCTAACAACGTATAGCAAAATGTTTCCCCGCCCCAGAAGGCACATTCGCAAAACAGTCACGACCCTTCAAGCTGCTGAGCGCACAATCCTTCCGATAGTTTTTCAATACCACACCATGCGATTGTTGCGCGTAATAAAGGGGTTCCGTTGGAGTCATTTCAATGGTTACGCAAGAGCAAATACTTAAGTTCATCTGAAAAGTGGTCTAAAACAAAAACAAATATGGCGGCGAATCTTTTGAAAATATGACACTGACAAATTTGACAAAATGACTGGTAAGTACCCGAGAGACACGGCTTCTGGGATGCTGGTCCAGTTCAAGGGATGTCGTTAGCCTAGACTAGTATTGAATATCATTAACATGTAAACAGGGCCCACAGCCACAGTTTTTTCTCTGAGCGTATATTATCCGCTTCATTTAATGCACCTACTGCACGCATCATTCCATCATTTTATATGCATCCGCTGGATCATATTGTTAATGCTTCTGTGCATTGGGATTGGGGGGAGCGGGATTACAGCCGATGGCTGAGTGGTTTCTTTATTTGTTCATGTGGTGCTTATGTAAGCATATTTGTCATCAGTAATGTCGTGCTTTGCTTTGTTGGCATCGGACTTCATACTCCTTCGAATGTACCCTCTTAACACATGTCCTAAGAACCTTATCCTTGAGATGTGTTTGATGGCCACTAATGTTGAAAAGTAATTTATTTGAAGCATGTTGTTGGAATGTGCGCTGTCAAAAGGTAAAATATATATATATATATATATATATATATATATATATATATATATATATATATATATATATATATATATATATATATATATATATATATATATATATATATATATATATATATATATATATATATATGAATATATATATATATATAAATTGATATATATATATATATACAAATACATATATATGCATATATAGATATATATAGATATATATATTTATGTATATATATAAACGTATATATATATATATATATTTATATATAAATAAACGTATATATATACATAAATATATATATAGATATGTTTATTTGTACTTATTTATATGTATATATATGTGCCTAATATGTAAATATATCTATATATCTACATATATATAAGTATATATTCATATATATTTATGTCGACTACGTGTGAATGTACGTATATCTTCTTAGCTACAATACCCTTCATGTAGCACACTAAAGGCTTTATGTAATCAGTCTATATATCTCTATGAGTGGCTGTTGGAGTGTCTGTTTTGATTAAATTTTACCATATATCGCTTTTAGTTCCTGTGTATAATAATTTTGTGCTTGATTTGCACATCCACAGAACATGTTCGATGAATTTTATTTTTCAGCAGTCACCGACTAATTTAACGATCTCACATATACCTGAGACGTGTGAATAAGAGAAAGTTATGGTGCTTGCAAGAGTGACGTCTCGCTTAAGTCGAAATATGAGGAACACATTTTCGTTTCACTGCAAACGAGATTGAAAATGCACAATGATCCAGGTGTGAAGCTAGGAAAAATCAACTGAGAGCAAGACATCCCTTTTCAGTTGTGATATGAGGATCCCACCGGCGCTCTGCCACAAACAAGTTGAAAGTGTGCTTTGAAGGAACCAAATGGTGCCATGCGATAGGACCAGAAACACACCATGGAATGGCCGGTCATCAATTTAACGAGCGCCGTTGATAATGCCATCTATTTAAGAAATTGCTTCCACGTTTACGATGCTTTTATACCACTGGCGGGTACCATTGTTTGTATTCCATGACTTTGTAAATAATCAAATTGTTTGAATGCTTTAACACACGTTATCGTTTGATGCGGTTGATCAGTTTAAATAACAGTTATATCATGGAAGTTATTACCAAAGTTGTCGTTATTTGTTTGCGGTTCTGCTTATATGAAACCCTACGCATTATGGTCATTTGGCATTGTGATCAATTCACCGATCATAGAACATTCATAATCAGCTATTGATCAAAATACTGCATATGTCCTTAAGTTTCATCGCCTGAACGCATTTAAGCAATTCCGTGCAATAGCTTTCTACTACGACAATCGGCCTGAGCGGCGAAATTTGCTGCCAACAATTACAATCGCAGCAACTGATGAAGCCAAGACACTATTAACACTGTGATATCTATCATTTCTTGTAAACAGGCAAATAAAGGTCACTAGCATCAAGGTGGCATACCGTATCTAGCAATGTTATTTGTAGGGAATGATTCATCTATGTTGACTTGGTTCATTAATCACATCATTACGAACCATAAAGCGCTGCTGCAGTAATCTGGGCCCGTATTTCATTCTGTTTGAGTCAACTTTAGAATAACTTTTGCCTATGACATTGACCAACCCTCAAAGCGGCCATATTGGTGTCATTTGGGGTTTGAGAGTTTAAGCCGAGCCGCTTGAGACATTTCCGCTCGATCAAACCCATGTATGTATGGAATCAAGAGCAGCTGATAAATGAGCAACGCGATTTATATGAATGTATATCAGTCTCAATACGTATTATGGCGATGTAGTGATATTTTCGGAAGGAATCGATTTTAATTTTATTCGGATTAAGGACAAGGAATCAAATGCTTGGCTGAACAGTTATAGACTGAAAAGCAAAACAGTAGATGTAAATTTTACCAGCGAACGTCGATATATCAGGTAGTTACTTCACGGCCCGTTCGGGTCATTATAGACCTATGTTGCAAATAAAAAGGAAATCAGTAGTGTTAATAAACACCAGACACGAGGTGTATGAAGACATCAAGCAAATGTGTAAAAAGTGACATCTGTTAGTTATGCGGGCTGGCAGAATTGCAACAACTTTTAAGTTGCCTGACAAATATATTGCCTGGCAATACATTTGAGTGGTATTTCAAACATACAGGCCAGAATATCGACATACATCGGCACCCATAGATTCATAGGTATTTGTCGGAGATTTATTTGACTAAGTGAAAAGACCGGTTATCAACATAATCAAATTCAGATAATTTGTGAGTGCTAATCGAAATATATCCAGCGGATATCCTTGTTTTCAAAGCATACAGAGTAATGAACGAACGAGCTAAGATACACACGTCTTTCATGTTCGTTGACAGCCTGCAATATCCAATTATATGATTTTTTATTGTTTTTAAGCGCTCAATGTATCAAGATTCCCTGCGTGTCACGGCCGAGCGCCAACGATAACCATTCATGAGCTTATTTGATAGCATATTATTCAATTGCACAGCAATGGCCATCTTGCATTAGACTTCACCAGAACTAAACCTGCCTTCATGACCACAGTAAATCAATCGGTCATGAACCGCTGTGACCAAGAGAAGTCATTACTGGTGAATAATGAAAGTGTTTACGTGCATAAGTTTAATAGCTTGCAACATTGCTATTTACTATCGATGTCGTCGACCCATATGTTTTCATTGTGTCGTTGATTATGTGTTAGTTTGTAACTAAGTTAATTAGTAAATATATGAAGTGAATTAGGTAATATTTGATAAGAAAGTCGAGTTCATTTTGGCAGTTGATTGATGATGCTGTTACATTAGGTCAAGTGTTTAGTGAGACATTAATCATTTATATGATAGTTAAGAACGGCCATGTTGACGACACATAGCCTAAAGGCGTGTTTAGTACAGCGATTATCAGACGCCCGTTCTGCCTTACAGTTTGATACAATTTAGTAAAGCGGTCAACATTCAACAAATGTTAGGTTACAATTGACTGCAATGATTCAATATTACTTTGATAAGACACGCTCAGAGTTACGCCTCGGTGGATCAAATTGTCCATTTATAGTACATCATCACTGTATATTTAGGCTATTCGTTATGGCGTCGGGAAGTCCCAAATAAACGAATACATTTGTATGTTATATCTCGATTGATATTTGTAGATGCCTTTTTTGTAAGTGATTTAACATCCCTCCGGTAATCACGAATTGCCAATTTGGCAAAAATATTTCACACCTATTTCGGATATATAGTTGATGATTGTACTTGATTACGGGTGTCGGAATATTTTTTTATATACAATAACGGTGATATTACCATCAATCCTACCTTTACCTTAGTGTCCTAAGCTGTTTTAAAAGCATTAAGTGGGTCAATTTCAGAATCAATAACTCAATTTCTCATCGTCAGACGCTTCCTGTGATATTACATTAAAGCGAATGTCGGCAGCCTTTTTGCGATTGTCAAAATTAATTTTAAAATTGCGAGTTTCATGCATTAAATCGTACTAGTTACCATCTCTCGAGTATTAACTACCGGGCGATATTTTATTAAGGCAAAAGTGAGCCACCTGGCGAGCTTGGTTACGCTTATGATAAAGTTGTAAGTTTCGGGGCGCCTATTACCATACATTATACTGTACATAATGCCATGCGCCGGCTTTATATAATCGTGTGCCCTAGTGCCGAGCCATTCAGTGAAAGGATTACAGTAATTAGTAATGTTGGTGGCGTGTCATTCAATTACCGAATTAGACGTTAATCGATGTGATACACCTTCATTAAGGTAGAAAGACGTTGGCTGTCGTGACCTTAGGGAAACCATTAAGTGATAACTAATTTTGACTGCGGAAAGAAATGTCACTGGCTTAAAGATGCTTGGTTAGATTTTTAAATTATACCAGTGTGATTATGTCCTTTGACTAATCATAAAATCATTGCATGAAAATTGAAGGGGTAAATATATTTGGTTGTTGATTCGGCATGATGCTATGGAGTGTAATAGTCACAGTTCCCATGACCTTAATAGCTGAAGAGGAAGTTATAAGCAACTTCGTTTACGTAATAATAAAAAGTCACGTACGGAAAGCCCCATGATATATATATATATATATATATATATATATATATATATATATATATATATATATATATATATATATATATATATATATGTATATATATACTTGAATACATATACTGAAGATATATATAGATAGAGATATATAATGTATATATATATATCTACATATATATATATATATATAGATCTAATAGATATATATATACATTTACCTATATCTATATATATATATCTGAATTTAGATATATATCTCTCTCTCTATGGGAGACAGTATCTATATCTCTCTCTCTCTATATCTCTCTATCTATCTCTATATATCTCTCTCTATATATATATCTATATATCTCTATATATCTATATATATATATATATATATATATATATATATATCTCTATATATATATATATATATATAGTAAGCAACTTAATGCCAGACCATTTTAATCGTTGATAAAAGTGATGCACTACTTCGCTAAATAGAGGAGAAAATGGACTTATTCTCCCCCAAGTCATCCAAACTAGTTGGAAGCATTTATTATATTATTCAGCTGGGCGCCGCCAAGGCTGTCACTCCATTTAAAGTCCCTATTACCTTACTTATCTTAAATTGAATGAGCGGGACTTTTGTTGGCTACAGACTCCTGGTGTCGAGTTTCCAATACAAATAGCATGACTCTCCTTCCTACGAGTTTAGTAGTCTCTCGATACCTTCTCGGCAATTTCATACCAACAGACGCCACCGTCATAACCTGCTCTCTTCATCGTATCTCATGTCTACAATCTTGGTAAATCATTACATGTAATATACAGCCTGTTCGAGAAACAATTGCAAGCATTTAGTCTGCGTCCCAGACTCCAGGGGTTCCGCTACGCTTCTCGCCCTAGAGTCTACGACAAGACAAGGTTTAAAACTGGTGCGTCCGAATATTCATTAGACATGTTCGTTAATCTTCGTGACAGCCCCTGCTTGACCAATCAACGCAAAGGTTGTGCCGCGGATTGACCTTAGTTGCGCGCGTCTGGCTCATGCAACTGGCTTGTGAAACACACCCTCAGTTTTATGTTACGTACATTGTTGTAGTCTGCGTTCAATGGGAACACACGGAATGTTCTCTGGAATCAGGGGGCGTCTCACAAGTTCAAATTGGTACTACAGCAAGCGCTGTAATTGCTTAGCTGCATGATAGTATGTTAACGTAACACAGTTAGTTGTGTGTCAGCTTCTCTCGCCGACTGTGCGATTAAGGGGGCCGCTCAGCGTGAAACAACAAATCGGGGTGTTGCAGAAAGCGTGCCCGGCTCATAAAAATAACTCATCCGGTTGGACAAGTTGGCTTGGCAAGTCACTTGTCCGACAAGACAAATTAATTGTCCCTGGCAAGCTGACAAACATTGGAGTCAACCCTAACCCATTACAAGCATTGCATCGAGAGCAGTAGCTAACAACGTATAGCAAAATGTTTCCCCGCCCCAGAAGGCACATTCGCAAAACAGTCACGACCCTTCAAGCTGCTGAGCGCACAATCCTTCCGATAGTTTTTCAATACCACACCATGCGATTGTTGCGCGTAATAAAGGGGTTCCGTTGGAGTCATTTCAATGGTTACGCAAGAGCAAATACTTAAGTTCATCTGAAAAGTGGTCTAAAACAAAAACAAATATGGCGGCGAATCTTTTGAAAATATGACACTGACAAATTTGACAAAATGACTGGTAAGTACCCGAGAGACACGGCTTCTGGGATGCTGGTCCAGTTCAAGGGATGTCGTTAGCCTAGACGTTGGCGCTAGTATTGAATATCATTAATATGTAAACAGGGCCAACAGCCACATTTTTTTCTCTGAGCGTATATTATCCGCTTCATTTAATGCACCTACTGCACGCATCATTCCATCATTTTATATGCATCCGCTGGATCATATTGTTAATGCTTCTGTGCATTGGGATTGGGGGGAGCGGGATTACAGCCGATACATATATATTACGATACATATATATATATCTCACATATACCTGAGACGTGTGAATAAGAGAAAGTTATGGTGCTTGCAAGAGTGACGTCTCACATAAGTCAAAATATGAGTAACACATTTTCGTTTCACTGCAAACGAGATTGAAAATGCACAATGATCCAGGTGTGAAGCTAGGAAAAATCAACTGAGAGCAAGACCTCCCTTTTCAGTTGTGATATGAGGATCCCACCGGCGCTCTGCCACAAACAAGTTGAAAGTGTGCTTTGAAGGAATCAAATGGTGCCATGCGATAGGACCAGAAACACACCATGGAATGGCCGGTCATCAATTTAACGAGCGCCGTTGATAATGCCATCTATTTGAGAAGTTGCTTCCACGTTTACGATGCTTTTATACCACTGGCGGGTACCATTGTTTGTATTCCATGACTTTGTAAATAATCAAATTGTTTGAATGCTTTAACACACATTATCGTTTGATGAGGTTGATCTGTATAAGTAACAGTTATATCATGGAAGTTATTACCAAAGTTGTTGTTATTCGTTTGCGGTTTCTGCTTATATGAAACCCTACGCATTATGGTCATTTGGCATTGTGATCAATTCACCGATCATAGAACATTCATAATCAGCTATTGATCAAAATACTGCATATGTGCTTAAGTTTCATCGCCTGAACGCATTTAAGCAATTCCGTGCAATAGCTTTCTACTACGACAATCGGCCTGAGCGGCGAAATTTGCTGCCAACAATTACAATCGCAGCAACTGATGAAGCCAAGACATATTAACACACTGTGATATCTATCATTTCTTGTAAACAGGCAAATAAAAGTCACTAGCATCAAGGTCGCATACCGTATCTAGCCATGTTATTTGTAGGAAATGATTCATCTATGTTGACTTGGTTCATTAATCACATCATTACGAACCATAAAGCGCTGCTGCAGTAATCTGGGCCCGTATTTCATTCTGTTTGAGTCAACTTTAGAATAACTTTTGGCTATGACATTGACCAACCCTCAAAGCGGCCATATTGGTGTCATTTGAGGTTTGAGAGTTTAAGCCGAGCCGCTTGAGACATTTCCGCTCGATCAAACCCATGTATGTATGGAATCAAGAGCAGCTGATAAATGAGCAACGCGATTTATATGAATGTATATCAGTCTCAATACGTATTATGGCGATGTAGTGATATTTTCGGAAGGAATCGATTTTAATTTTATTCGGATTAAGGTCAAGGAATTAAATGCATGGCTCAACAGTTATAGTTTGAAGGGCAAAACAGTAGATGTAAATTTTACCAGCGAACGTCGATATATCAGGTAGTTACTTCACGACCCGTTCGGGTCATTATAGACCTATGTTGCAAATAAAAAGTAAATCAGTAGCGTTAATAAACACACGAGGTGTATGAAGACATCAAGCAAATGTGTAAAAAGTGAAATCTGTTAGTTATGCGGGCTGGCAGAATTGCAACAACTTTTAAATTGACTGACAAATATATTGCCTGGCAATACATTTGAGTGGTATTTCAAACATACAGGCCAGATTTATTTGACTAAGTGTAAAGACCAGTAATCAACATAATCAAATCCAGATAATTTGTGAGTGCAAATCGAAATATATCCAGCGGATATCCTTGTTTTCAAAGCATACAGAGTAATGAACGAACGAGCTAAGATACACACGTCTTTCATGTTCGTTGACAGCCTGCAATATCCAATTATATGATTTTTTATAGTGTAAGGCGCTCAATGTATCAAGATTCCCTGCGTGTCACGGCCGAGCGCAAACGATAACCATTCATGAGCTTATTTGATAGCATATTATTCAATCGCACATCAATGGCCATCTTGCATTAGACCACACCAGAACTAAACCTGCCTTCATGACCACAGTAAATCAATCGGTCATGAACCGCTGTGACCAAGAGAAGTCATTACTGGTGAATAATGAAAGTGTTTACGTGCATAAGTTTAATAGCATGCAACACTGCTATTTACTATCGATGTCGTCGACCCATATGTTTTCATTGTGTCGTTGATTATGTGTTAGTTTGTAACTAAGTTAATTAGTAAATATATGAAGTGAATTAGGTAATATTTGATAAGAAAGTCGAGTTAATTTTGGCAGTTGATTGATGATGCTGTTACATTAGGTTTAGTGTTTAGTGAGACATTAATCATTTATATGATAGTTAAGAACGGCCATGTTGACGACACATAGCCTAAAGGCGTGTTTAGTACAGCGATCATCAGACGCCCGTTCTGCCTTACAGTTTGATACAATTTAGTAAAGCGGTCAACATTCAACAAATGTTAGGTTACAATTGACTGCAATGATTCAATATTACTTTGATAAGACACGCTCAGAGTTACGCCTCGGTGGATCAAATTGTCCATTTATAGTACATCATCACTGTATATTTAGGCTATTCGTTATGGCGTCGGGAAGTCCCAAATAAACGAATACATTTGTATGTTATATCTCGATTGATATTTGTAGATGCCTATTTTTTAAGTCATTTAACATCCCTCCGGTAATCACGAATTGCCAATTTGGCAAAAATATTTCACGCCTATTTCGGATATATAGTTGATGATTGTACTTGATTACGGGTGTCGGAATATTTTTTATATACAATAACGGTGATATTACCATCAATCCTACCTTTACCTTAGTGTCCTAAGCTGTTTTAAAAGCATTAAGTGGGTCAATTTCAGAATCAATAACTCAATTTCTCTTCGTCAGACGCTTCCTGTGATATTACATTAAAGCGAATGTGGGCAGCCTTTTTGCGATTGTCAAAATTAATTTTAAAATTGCGAGTTTCATGCATTAAATCGTACTAGTTACCATCTCTCGAGTATTAACTACCGGGCGATATTTTATTAAGGCAAAAGTGAGCCACTTGGCGAGCTTGGTTACGCTTATGATAAAGTTGTAAGTTTTCGGGGCGCCTATTACCATACATTATACTGTACATAATGCCATGCGCCGGCTTTATATAATCGTGTGCCCTAGTGCCGAGCCATTCAGTGAAAGGATTACAGTAATTAGTAATGTTTGGTGGCGTGTCATTCAATTACCGAATTAGACGTTAATCGATGTGATACACCTTCATTAAGGTAGAAAGACGTTGGCTGTCGTGACCTTAGGGAAACCATTAAGTGATAACTAATTTTGACTGCGGAAGAAATGTCACTGGCTTAAAGATGCTTGGTTAGATTTTTAAATTATACCAGTGTGATTATGTCCTTTGACTAATCATAAAATCATTGCAATGAAATTGAAGGGGTAAATATATTGGTTGTTGATTCGGCATGATGCTATGGAGTGTAATAGTCACAGTTCCCATGACCTTAATAGCTGAAGAGGAAGTTACAGTTCCCATTTACTTAATAGCTGAAGAGGAAGTTATAAGCAACTTCGTTTACGTAATAAAAATAGACGTACGGAAAGCCCATGATAATATATATATATATATATATATATATATATATATATATATATATATATATATATATATACTATATATATATATATAGATATATATATATGTATATATATACTTGAATATATATATGTATATATATATATATGTATATATATATATATATATATATATATCTAGATATATATATATATATATATATCTATATATCCATATATCTCTATATATATATCTCTCTATATATATAGATATATATATATCTCTATCTCTATCTCTAGATCTCTCTCTATCTCTATCTATATATATCTCTCTATATATCTCTATAGATATATATCTCTATATATATATATATCTCTATATCTATCTATATATATATATCTATATATCTATATATATATATATATATATATATCTATATCGTAAGCAACTTAATGCCAGACCATTTAATCGTTGATAAAAGTGATGCACCCTTCGCTAAATAGAGGAGAAAATGGACTTATTCTCCCCCAAGTCATCCAAACTAGTTGGAAGCATTTATTATATTATTCAGCTGGGCGCCGCCAAGGCTGTCACTCCATTTAAAGTCCCTATTACCTTACTTATCTTAAATTGAATGAGCGGGACTTTTGTTGGCTACAGACTCCTGGTGTCGAGTTTCCAATACAAATAGCATGACTCTCCTTCCTACGAGTTTAGTAGTCTCTCGATACCTTCCCGGCAATTTCATACCAACAGACGCCACCGTCATAACCTGCTCTCTTCATCGTATCTCATGTCTTCAATCTTGGTAAATCATTACATGTAATATACAGCCTGTTCGAGAAACAATTGCACGCATTTAGTCTACGTCCCAGACTCCAGGGGTTCCGCTACGCTTCTCGCCCTAGAGTCTACGACAAGACAAGGTTTAAAACTGGTGCGTCCGAATATTCATTAGACATGTTCGTTAATCTTCGTGACAGCCCCTGCTTGACCAATCAACGCAAAGGTTGTGCCGCGGATTGACCTTAGTTGCGCGCGTCTGGCTCATGCAACTGGCTTGTGAAACACACCCTCGGTTTTATGTGACGTTTATTGTTGTAGTCTGCGTCCAATGGGAACACACGGAATGTTCTCTGGAATCAGGGGGCGTCTCACAAGTTCAAATTGGCACTACAGCAAGCGCTGTAATTGCTTAGCTGCATGATAGTATGTTAACGTAACACAGTTAGTTGTGTGTCAGCTTCTCTCGCCGACTGTGCGATTAAGGGGGCCGCTCAGCGTGAAACAACAAATCGGGGTGTTGCAGAATGCGTGCCCGGCTCATAAAAATAACTCATCCGGTTGGACAAGTTGGCTTGGCAAGTCACTTGTCCGACAGGACAAATTAATTGTCCCTGGCAAGCGGACAAACATTGGAGTCAACCCTAACCCATTACAAGCATTGCATCGAGAGCAGTAGCTAACAACGTATAGCAAAATGTTTCCCCGCCCCAGAAGGCACATTCGCAAAACAGTCACGACCCTTCAAGCTGCTGAGCGCACAATCCTTCCGAAAGTTTTTCAATACCACACCATGCGATTGTTGCGCGTAATAAAGGGGTTCCGTTGGAGTCATTTCAATGGTTACGCAAGAGCAAATACTTCAGTTCATCTGAAAAGAGGTCTAAAACAAAAACAAATATGGCGGCGAATCTTTTGAAAATATGACACTGACAAATTTGAGAAAATGACTGGTAAGTACCCGAGAGACACGGCTTCTGGGATGCTGGTCCAGTTCAAGGGATGTCGTTAGCCTAGACTAGTATTGAATATCATTAACATGTAAACAGGGCCCACAGCCACAGTTTTTTCTCTGAGCGTATATTATCCGCTTCATTTAATGCACCTACTGCACGCATCATTCCATCATTTTATATGCATCCGCTGGATCATATTGTTAATGCTTCTGTGCATTGGGATTGGGGGGAGCGGGATTACAGCCGATGTCTGAGTAGTTTCTTTATTTGTTCATGTGGAGCTTATGTAAGCATATTTGTCATCAGTAATGTCGTACTTTGCTTTGCTCGCATCGGACTTCATACTCCTTCGAATGCACCCTCTTAACACATGTCCTAAGGACCTTATCCTTGAGATGTGTTTGATGGCCACTAATGTTGAAAAGTAATTATTTGAAGCATGTTGTTGGAATGTGCGCTGTCAAAAGGGTAAATTTATATATATATATATATATATATATATATATATGATATATATATATATATATATATATATATATATATATATATATATATATATATATATACATATATATATATTTATATATGAATATATATATATATAAATTGATATATATATATATATATACATATATATATATATATATAATATATAGATATATAGATATATATATTTATGTATATATATAAAACGTATATATATATATATTTTATATTTATATATAAATAAAGTATATATATACATAAATATATATATATAGATATGTTTATTTATACCTATTTATATGTATATAAATGTGCCTAATATGTAAATATATCTATATATCTACATATATATAAGTATATATTCATATATATTTATGTCGACTACGTGTGAATGTACGTGTATCTTCTTTGCTACAATACCCTTCATGTAGCACACTAAAGGCTTTATGTAATCAGTCTATATATCTCTATGAGTGGCTGTTGGAGTGTCTGTTTTGATTAAATTTTACCAGATATCGCTTTTGGTTCCTGTGTATAATAATTTTGTGCTTGATTTGCACATCCACAGAACATGTTCGATGAATTTTATTTTTCAGCAGTCACCGACTAATTTAACGATCTCACATATACCTGAGACGTGTGAATAAGAGAAAGTTATGGTGCTTAAGTCGAAATATGAGGAACACATTTTCGTTTCACTGCAAACGAGATTGAAAATGCACAATGATCCAGGTGTGAAGCTAGGAAAAATCAACTGAGAGCAAGACCTCCCTTTTCAGTTGTGATATGAGGATCCCACCGGCGCTCTGCCACAAACAAGTTGAAAGTGTGCTTTGAAGGAACCAAATGGTGCCATGCGATAGGACCAGAAACACACCATGGAATGGCCGGTCATCAATTTAACGAGCGCCGTTGATAATGCCATCTATTTAAGAAATTGCTTCCACATTTACGATGCTTTTATACCACTGGCGGGTACCATTGTTTGTATTCCATGACTTTGTAAATAATCAAATTGTTTGAATGCTTTAACACACATTATCGTTTGATGCGGTTGATCAGTATAAGTAACAGTTATATCATGGAAGTTATTACCAAAGTTGTCGTTATTCGTTTGCGGTTTCTGCTTATATGAAACCCTACGCATTATGGTCATTTGGCATTGTGATCAATTCACCGATCGTAGAACATTCATAATCAGCTATTGATCAAAATACTGCATATGTCCTTAAGTTTCATCGCTTGAACGCATTTAAACAATTCCGTGCAATAGCTTTCTACTACGACAATCGGCCTGAGCGGAGAAATTTGCTGCCAACAATTACAATCGCAGCAACTGATGAAGCCAAGACACTATTAACACTGTGATATCTATCATTTCTTGTAAACAGGCAAATAAAAGTCACTAGCATCAAGGTCGCATACCGTATCTAGCAATGTTATTTGTAGGAAATGATTCATCTATAGTGACTTGGTTCATTAATCACATCATTACGAACCATAAAGCGCTGCTGCAGTAATCTGGGCCCGTATTTCATTCTGTTTGAGTCAACTTTAGAATAACTTTTGGCTATGACATTGACCAACCCTCAAAGCGGCCATATTGGTGTCATTTGAGGTTTGAGAGTTTAAGCCGAGCCGCTTGAGACATTTCCGCTCGATCAAACCCATGTATGTATGGAATCAAGAGCAACTGATAAATGAGCAAGGCGATTTATATGAATGTATATCAGTCTCAATACGTATTATGGCGATGTAGTGATATTTTCGGTAGGAATCGATTTTAATTTTATTCGGATTAAGGACAAGGAATTAAATGCATGGCTCAACAGTTATAGTTTGAAGAGCAAAACAGTAGATGTAAATTTTACCAGCGAACGTCGATATATCAGGTAGTTACTTCACGACCCGTTCGGGTCATTATAGACCTATGTTGCAAATAAAAAGTAAATCAGTAGTGTTAATAAACACACGAGGTGTATGAAGACATCAAGCAAATGTGTAAAAAGTGAAATCTGTTAGTTATGCGGGCTGGCAGAATTGCAACAACTTTTAAATTGACTGACAAATATATTGCCTGGCAATACATTTGAGTGGTATTTCAAACATACAGGCCAGATTTATTTGACTAAGTGTAAAGACCAGTAATCAACATAATCAAATCCAGATAATTTGTGAGTGCTAATCGAAATATATCCAGCGGATATCCTTGTTTTCAAAGCATACAGAGTAATGAACGAACGAGCTAAGATACATACGTCTTTCATGTTCGTTGACAGCCTGCAATATCCAATTATATGATTTTTTATAGTGTAAGGCGCTCAATGTATCAAGATTCCCTGCGAGTCACGGCCGAGCTTATTTGATAGCATATTATTCAATTGCACAGCAATGGCCATCTTGCATTAGACCTCACCAGAACTAAACCTGCCTTCGTGACCACAGTAAATCAATCGGTCATGAACCGCTGTGACCAAGAGAAGTCATTACTGGTGAATAATGAAAGTGTTTACGTGCATAAGTTTAATAGCATGCAACACTGCTATTTACTATCGATGTCGTCGACCCATATGTTTTCATGTGTCGTTGATTATGTGTTAGTTTGTAACTAAGTTAATTAGTAAATATATGAAGTGAATTAGGTAATATTTGATAAGAAAGTCGAGTTCATTTTGGCAGTTAGATTGATGATGCTGTTACATTAGGTTTAGTGTTTAGTGAGACATTAATCATTTATATGATAGTTAAGAACGGCCATGTTGACGACACATAGCCTAAAGGCGTGTTTAGTACAGCGACCATCAGACGCCCGTTCTACCTTACTGTTTGATACAAGTTAGTAAAGCGGTCAACATTCAACAGACGTTAGGTTACAATTGACTGCAATGATTTAGCATTACTTTGATAAGACACACTCAGGCGATTCGTTATTTAGGATATTCGTTATGGTGTCAGGAAGTCCTCAATTAACGAATACATTTATATGTTGTATCAGGATTGATATTTATAGACGCCTATATTGTAAGTCATTCAACATCCCTTCAGTAATCACGAATTGTCATTTAGTCAAAAATATTACAAAGCTATTTCGGATATATAGTTAATGACTGTACTTTATTACAGGTGTCGAAAACATTTTTGATTTACAATAAAGGGGCTATTTCCATCAATCCTACCTTTACCCTAGTGCCCCCTGCTGTCTTGAAAGTAGCAAGTGCGCTTATTTCAGAACCAATAACTCCATTCCTCGCCAGACGCTTCCTGTGATATCTTATTAAAGCGAATGTGGGCAGCCTTTTGCTCTTAAATTGTGAGTTTCATGGAATAAAAATCGCACTAATGTCTCAAGTATTAACTACCGGGCGATATTTTATTAAGGCAAAAGTGGGCCACCTTGCGAGCTTGGTAACGCTTATGATAAAATTACAGGTCTACGAAGCAGACGATACGTAATACTTGTATATCCCGCCTATTATAAAGGACATTAATGATAGATGATATATCCACCAAGCACATCGATAACAATAGAAGCTTCGTGCATGACATTAAGTAATTTTATTACGCCAGATTAGCGGTTTAATTCGCTCGCTAATTGAAAGTGTGAAATCGTTGTAGATAAATAATGTATGACAGCAGCACAGCATCATAAGTTCTAGACGTGCTTGCTTTTCAGCAATTTAAAATCAGACGACAGTTTTTTTCCAATTCTCGTCTAACATGTCTGTCTATTTCACGGTGAAGGTATGGTGAGTACTCCTACATTGCATGGTTGGGCCTCAAAAGTGTCTTATATTGTTTCATACAACTAGTGAACGCCAGACAAGACACTATTTGAATACCGTACTGGCGGATGTACTGTAAGGGATGTTTAAGAACAGGTTCAGGGTAAGGCAGGGTTAGTATAGGGTTTAACGGCACACTAACACTCATATGTTATATGGTTCCACGGAAAGTTAATAGATAAGATTGACCTGATTAAGCATTTGTAGGATGAATGAAAATGCCGATAGAAAAGACTAAAATGGTGTGTTGCATTTATAGCCCTCATAAAAACCTCTCTGCCATCCATCACGATCCCATTGTCAACCGACACGAGTGGCAACCTACGGTCAACAGGTTGCGCCCTATTAGTCGCCTTTTACGATTAGCAAAGGGAAACAGTAGGCCTATTCTTTGCCCGAACCCACAAGGGGGAACAGGTTTAGGGGCAATAATAAATCAGCCTTCCACAAGTAAATATTTTAGTGTTGCAGCTTTTCAGAATCACAAAATGTTTGGAAAGATCAGAGAAACCTGATACATCATAATGTTACTATGAAAGCGGCACCTTTCTGCTGCATTATCAGGAGCACAAAGAACTTATCAGTATGTTGCTCAGCATGGATAAGTCTAATGAATGTCATGTGCTTACAAATAGTTTGACCTCTGTATACATCATGGCCGTGTACCACATACTCAAGTGTGCTTGTGAACCAGGGAGCCGTTTATGATGCAGCGAATGCAAACAGGGAGCATTTACGAGATGTTGCAATTGTAGTCAATCAGCACAACGACTCACTGCTATAGGTGTTAGTGTACCGATATCTATACGATGATGTTAAACGCCTCCGTACTCACTAATGTTCCCTACAGACGAGCCATGCATTCACGAAATAGCCTTATTAACACTGTTTATTTTGCTTTTATATTCTGCGTAAATTGGGAAATGGGGAAAAGAGTACATACAAGAGATATATTCATGTGATCTATCTAATGCTTAATTGCATTATATTACAGCTTGTATATACTGGGAAACATGTAATATGCTTGTAGTTTGGGTATGAAATCGATAACTCAGCTTTCCAACATAACATTCGACACGATAATTGGCAAACAATATTGCGTTAATTGCTGAACTGGTAATATGAGGATTAAGGGCCTGTAATGTGAAGATCTTTTCTGTGAAATGATTACAGTAATGAGTAATGATTGGTGACGTGTCATTTAATTACCCAATTAGATGTTACACCTTCATTAAGGCAGTACGACGTTGGCCGTCGCGACCTCAGGGAAGCCACTAAGTGATAAATAATTGTGACTGCGGAAGAAAGGTCGCTGGCTTAAAGATGCTGGCTTACCATCATTCATATATTTGTAAATAACGTCATAAAATCTTTGCATTAAAATTGAACGGGTAGATATATCAACAGCAGCACAATCGAGAATTGAGAATATGTTTGTGGCGTCTCAGCGCTTAGAATAAGGAATTAAGCATTAGTAACACATGTATTTAGCTCGGGGGAATTTATTATATTACCCAGCTGGCGCGACGCACAATCCTAAGAGCAGTTAAACGGATTGTTAAGTGCCTCGGGCTCCTGGTGTCTACTCCTTTCCTTCTTATTGGTTCAACTGTCTCTCGATACACTCCGGCATTTGATCATTCGTAAACAGTTATATGCATTACACACCCTTTTCTAGATAAAATTGCCAATTGCAAGCATTAAAGGCACCTTATAATTGTTGGCTTTACACATTGATGCATATATTGAATATCAGAAATCTGTAACACTGCCTGCGAGTAGAAAACTAAGTCCGTTTGAGTTGTTTCTCTGAGCCTACTTTATCCGTTTTATAGAATACACTAATGGCACGCAACATTCCATCCTTGTGAGTGCACCCGCTGTAAAATCAACAAAATGGCCACAATCGATCAGGTACGCTTTGCTTCGAAATATATTGCGATGCATCAATCACGTTCTCGTTATTAAGCCCACAGAAGTCAACGACATAAAGGTGGCCCTGTCAATCGACATTATGTGTGACGCGTTTTCACAGGCTTTATTGCTTGCGTAAAATCTACAGGACACATGATGCACATCTTCCAGCATAGTTAATCTACGGGTTCTGTAGTAGCGTATTGCCGCAGCGGTAACCGCTTAAGACAGGCATGGATAAACGATAGGCTTGCCATCGGCTTAGAATAACGTTTATAGAATATAATGAAATAGTGAGTGCATCTGTGTCGTCCTAATCCATGTGCCGATGCCAGGCACTAAATCGGTTACAATAGATACCTAATTTTTTGTGATCGTATTGAGCATTATGTGTTGAGAAGAAAGTGACAGTTCTTAGATGCATCGTTCAATATAAATATACGATATCAGTATCCTACCATACATGAACCTAATTGAGGACTTATATACAAATGTAGGTAAATAGGTAGGTAGGCAGGTAGATAGTTAAATAGATAGGTAGGTAGGTAGGTAGGTAGGTAGGTAGGTAGGTAGGTAGGTAGGTAGGTAGGTAGGTAGGTAGGTAGGTAGGTAGGTAGGTAGGTAGGTAGGTAGGTAGGTAGGTAGACGAGTCGGTCGGTCGGTCGGTCGGTCGGTCGGTCGGTCGGTCGGTCGGTCGGTCGGTCGGTCGGTCGGTCGGTCGGTCGGTAGGTAGGTAGGTAGGTAGGTAGGTAGGAGGGTAGGTAGGTAGGTAGGTAGGTAGGATGGTAGGTAGGTAGGTGGGCAGGTTAACAGCTGGATGGGAAGGTAGGTGGGCAAGATCTAAATAGGCAGGGGGGTTGTTATATTGAAACCTGGTTGGGTAGATAGGTAGATTGGTAAATAGGTCTATAGTAGGGAGGCAGGCAGGTATGTAAGTAACTAGAAGGAAAGTCAGTTATCTCAAACTTATGATGATAGGTGGCCAATGCTAAAAGACTTTTCAGCCATAGACTCAGTGTGATAATATGTATCGATTATATGCGCTGAAGATTTTCCAAATATAAAGATAATTGAAAGCATACTACAAAGGATAAGATATCGATATTATACCAACATAACATTGTTATATTTTTGAACTTGCAAAAGTGTATATTTTCCACAAATATAAGAACACATTTTATCTGGTCCATCAGTCTGTTACTCATAAATATGGTAAGTAAATACATTAATATCGGAGGGTTCGGCTCTGTAGTATTTAGATTAGATCGTAGGCATTCATCCGCATAGAAAAACGCTAATACAATCTAATATGATAATATACGTCGCCTCCTTAGCCTACCGGGCTTGCATAACTAGTATATATGTTATAACGTGACGCATTAATGAACATAGCATATTTTGATTCATGCATGACCTGTCAACGCTTTACCATGTGCTTGCTTAGCCATGATTGCTTCATGTCTAGTCTTTTTGTAGGTACACCGGCTGATTGCCACCATTTCAGCAGAGCAAACCAGCAGATAAAACGCAAGTTCGTAAATTCCGTCAGTATTGGTTTGTCTTGCGGCGAATCGAGATTGTACTCAACCTTGCGAGTTAAAACGCTTCAATCCATTCAAGCTTATATAACGGTGATAAAAATACAAAGGCACTCGATTAAACTGTATTTCTTCGGGCCACAAAAAATTGGTCGGTTTTCAACAATGAACTAGGCGCCAGAACTGAACCTTGACATTCTTTTTGTTGTTTTGTTGCTAACTATTGCTGTTACGGCATTTCTGTATACCTTTACCGAAGAATATTGATTGCAGCTAATAATGGGTTTTGTTCATTTATTTCTTGTCAGGCAAGCTACCTGACTTGCGTTCTAAATCTACATGTTAGCAACTTAGGTGTCAAGCTACTATTTCTTCGGCTGCTTTGGCAAGCAACTTATAGAGCGATCACCGCAATAGATAGTCCAACAGTTCTCCTGTTTTGCATTGTTTACGTTTATAGTCCTCCAAAAATGCTGTCTTTATTGCATCATTTTGTTGTTTTAACCCTTGAGCTTATCGTGTTTATCGGTCAATTAGATTAATGAGCATTATATAAGATTATAGATATGAGCCATATTATGATGATGGATTGAGAACATGTCACAATCCCGCCCTTCGACATATTCTAAAATGTAAGGTACTTAATGAGGCTCTCGCCAATTATATGTTACTTGGCCTTAATCTGGATTGGGGTGTGCCGCGGGACCTCGAAAACCCGTACCCGTCGTACAAGATCAAAATGGCCAAAAGCATACCCCGTCGTACAAGGTATAATGCGAATGTATAACCCGTCGTACAGATTGAAGCTGAAAAACATACCCCATCGTACGAGTATGAGGCCCAAAAACCCAGAGTCCAGAGGCCGAAAAAGCATACCCCGTCGCGCGGCACATATATACTACCTCTATACACTTAAGTGCCCCCCCCCCCCCCCGGGGGGCATTGCCAAGAGAGTTTATGGCACGAGGTCGGAAGGGGAGGAGATATAAAGCTGGGAATCATCCGCATGCAACAAGTAAAGAAACAATGCAATGCTGATGATCTTCCCCAGCGACCGTGTGTAGGAAGTGAAGAGAATAGACCCCAAAACTGACCCCTGTGAAGCACCACAGCTCAGATCCCTCGTTGATTACAAGCATTCCCTTACTGAGACTTCTTGTACTCGACCTGACAGATAGTCTCTGAGCCATTCTAGTGCGGTGCCTTACAAAACATATAGTGCTCCAAAGTGTAAAGCACAGGTGAGTAATGTATAGTATCGAAGACAGAACTCAAATCCAAACGTATGTGAATGACAGCACCATCCCTATCCACCACTTGAGGAAAATCACTATGAGCCCTCTTCATCGCAGTCTATGAGCTCTTAAAGAGATTGTATGCTGCCTGGAAGTCGTTGCGAAAACCACTCTTCCCATCGAACTATAGGTACTGTGCTGCCACGTCTCGTTCAGTAAGCTTTGCAACAAAATGTAGGTTTGACACAGTCCTGAAGCTGCTGAGAGACTCCGAATCCAGAGTAGGTGTTTTTTGACAATTGGTGTGACTATAGCCTTTTCCATGGCAGGTGGTACAGTGCCAGACAACAGCGACAGGTTGATAAGTTTTGTAAATATTGTCA
This sequence comes from Urechis unicinctus, assembly GCA_034190875.2. NCBI lineage: Eukaryota > Metazoa > Annelida > Polychaeta > Xenopneusta > Urechidae > Urechis > Urechis unicinctus. The sequence goes on along the minus strand of CM067342.1, from coordinate 36,856,053 downwards.
TCAATGAACCCTTCATATCATTCGTCAGCTAGGTGGGTTTGGGATCAAGGTTGCATGTCTTTGTAGGACGCCTCTGTACCACCGTATGAATACCATCATCTGTGAGGGGTTGGAACTTGGTGACGTCAATTATAGCAGTGCCAATATCATCTGACATGCCCACACTGACTGCTGGAACCTGTGGAATGGACTTCCTGGTGGCAGTGATCGTTTCACAGAAATACTCTGCAAAGGTGTCTGCCAGTACTTAGTTTGTAATGTAGCATCACCTTTATTAATATTGAGTGGTCTATCTACGATTCTCTGTATGTCTTTATGATAAGAAGAGGCTATGTATCTCATCAATAATAAGGCCCGAGCCCTTGACTGTTTTGTGTGTTATTGTACAATGTGAGATAATAATCTCTGCGTTTGCTTAAGTTTTATTGATACATTAAATGTCATGAAGTCATATTGTATTGCATTCAGTATCCATCTGTTTGTACGAATCCAACATGTTTGTAGTTTTATATCGCTACTGGCGTCCTTGAGCTGCTTAGAGTAATCGGTTCCTGCGTAGAACATTATTGCGTCGTCTGAATTTATCACTTTTTGGCCCGTTTGCATACTATTTGGCAAGTCATTTATATATTCAATGAATAATAGTGGACCAAAACACGAACCTTGTAGAACTCAAATTTCTTATTCTTTTGTTTCAGAACATTTTCCATTCTATTCCGTAGATTATTTCAGTTTAGTTAAATATGACCCAAGTCAATTCAAAGGTTGTCCTCTGATACCATATGATTCTAATTTTGCCAATAGAACATCAAGTTTGACGAAATCCATACTTCGATTCGCACAAGATGTCATCAATGACAAGAAACTTCATCAGTCGCTTATGTATTGTCTTTTTGTTATCTTTCCAATACTGATAGGTCTAAATGAGCACAGTTTAATGCTCAACCAACCCTTGTGAATCGGTAATACTTTTGCCAATTCCATACATTCGGGGAATATACCTTCTTCAATAGACTGATTTGTTAACACACTAATGGGATAAGACAGCTCATCAGCTAGTTTCTTGATCAGCTTTGTGATAAGCCGTATGGATCTTCACTAATTTAGCATTTTATGCCATTAATGGTTGATTTGATTTCATGTAGATTTAATGCTTTCATACAAACGTTCTCGCATAACGTGTTACAATCAAAGAGATTTTTATATATTTTACTGGCTCAGGCAGAACTGATCCCATAGACAATTTATTCAGTTATTGTCTGAAATTTGCTTGCATATGATCGCTTTTAGACCTTATTTTTGTGTGTGTTTAATTTTTCCTATATTCCTGATAGGCACGCAATTCCTCCTTTGTTTTCTTGTATCTGTAATCTTATACAGCAAATCAAGTGTTTGCCTACTTTTGTGGGAGGTGTTATTTACCATTTCGGCAGGATTTTGGTTCTTGTGGTGTATTTTATTTGGAGCGAGTGTTTCATATACATTTTGTGTTGTGCTAACTATTTGTTTACACATTTGGTCCATGGTTAAGTCATTGTAATTTAAATTTCTGATTGAGTCCATAATCGTTTGGAGATTCCTTTCGCTGACATCTCTAAATATTACATTCATTGTGTCTTCAATACTGTCCTCATAAACGAATAGAGGGAAGTGATCAATATAATAGCCTACAAATTGTCAATTAGTGTCTTACTAGTGTGTGTTTCTTAAGCTGGCATGTTGATTTGAGGGCTTAATCCTTGTGTCAGTTGTTTAGACGATAAGACCTTAGATGGTTTTGATTGCACCAACAAAGCTGTGGTCCTAGGCCCTCTTCAACAACTAGTCCTCAACTAGTCACATTCTAGGTTTGTTTGTATGTAGACTGCCACCTCACTTGAATTAACCACTGGTGTGTAGCTACAAATCCCACGGACATATTCTTCCCCATGCTTCAAGACGATTACGCATAACATCATACACTGGTTTTAGAATACATTTCGCACAGTCATGAACAGGATCCTTCAGATATTCAGGGGTTTGTGACAAGCTTCTCACATTGAAGTGCATCATTTGAAGTACAGATTGTTTTAGATTTTCAATTAGATGCTTAGTTTGGGTAGGTTACAAATGGTAAATCCAATCCTAAGCAGGTTGATGGCAAAGATAAACTTACTACATCTAGCAAACTATATTCGTTAATCCAACAAGCTTTCCGTTCCTATGTGGTAGTAGCAAACATAGGGCCGATAAAAATTTAGTTAATTTCAAGGTCCAAGCCTTCTTCACAGCCTCCAGCTCACGCTTTGTTTTGTCTCTTACCATCTTTATGAGGTTTTTTTACAGTCTCTGGCGTTTCGAAATATGTGGTCCTTGATCTTATTCTTACAACAACATGCTGATACGCCTTCCTTTTTATGGACCAGCAAGATGGGCTACATGTTTGTTACCCACTGTAGTTTCATCAACCAACTTCTATTTAACCACCAAGTCAATTGCCCGCGTCAATTATCATCCTCGCTAAGAGACTTGATTTGATCCTGTAGCCTTTCAACTGCCTCAGCCGGATTTACGTACGACAGCCCCGTTCTTTTCAGGCCATCTGCTCTTACAGTTGGTCCTACTTTACAGGAAAAATTCTCAGTATGTCTCGGGTTCGAATTTTTTCCTTGCGAATGCATTTTTCTCACCTTTGCCTTTATTCTGATATAACTTTCACAATGATCATGTTGTTACAACTAAACATATTCCTCATCAAACGTTCGACTTCTCCTTTTCCACATCCACAACGCGGCCATCATTAAAAACGTGGATTTACTTATTATTACCTGGGATATACATATTGTTCACGAAAATAAGGGAATTCTTGTTACGTTTAAGTCTGATATTAAATACTTCCGTGAATATTTACCCAGGGTTGTCGCATCTGCAGCAATAAAGTATCAGCAAATTATTAGCTCAAAACATTTACCTGTAGGTTGTCACAAAGTTTACTCGCATAAAACTCGCTAAGCTACAAGTATGTGCCTCGGGCATCAATAACTCACTTGATGGCTTCAAATCCAAACTCAAGACATTTCATTTTAGCCAGTGCTATAACAAATAACTGCCAGCTTCAGCGCCTTGGCGCACAGTTATGTCTCGCTATACAAATGCTTTCTATGTATGTATGTATGTATGTATGTATGTATGTATGTATGTATGTATGTATGTATGTATGTATGTATGTATGTATGTATGTGTGTATGTATGTATGTATGTATGTATGTATGTATGTATGTATGTATGTATGTATGTATGTATGTATGTATGTATGTATGTATGTATGTATGTATGTATGTATGTATGTATGTATGTATGTATGTATGTATGTATGTATGTATGTATGTATGTATGTATGTATGTATGTATGTATGTATGTATGTATGTATGTATGTATGTATGTATGTATGTATGTATGTATGTATGTATGTATGTATGTATGTATGTATGTATGTATGTATGTATGTATGTATGTATGTATGTATGTATGCATGCATGTATGTATGTATGTATGTATGTATGTATGTATGTATGTATGTATGTATGTATGTATGTATGTATATATATATATATATATATATATATATATATATATATGTATATATATATATATATATATATATATATATATATATATATATATATATATGAGAATCATAATTGTTCATAACTGTCACAGATTTGCAGCAATAAAAGCCGAGGAAACTGGTAAAGCACAAAACTAACAATTTCGCTATCCCAAACCTGATGATGTCAATATATGGGACATTCAGCATATGTAGATATATATCAAAAAGTATTATATAAGAGTCATAAACAAGCGTAGAGGTGTGATATGATAACAACTCTATGTTGTTCAAATATTCTTGAAGGGCTTCTACAAACGAAGATTTATTGGTTATCATCATCATCATCATCATCATCATCATCATTATTATTATTACTATTATCATAATCATTATCATATGTAACGTTAACCTGTGGCATTACTTTAGTTGCCGGCACTTTCATTGTCTAAGTATTCATGCAGTTTTTTCATGGCATAATAAACATATCCCCTAATCTCCTGGCGCTTGTAATCACATAGCCCGTTAAACAACGACTGATGCTGGCTACATCGCTGATTGACAGGTGTGCAGTTTTTCGCAAGCTGGGGGATATGAAATCAGACCTTAATTACACAGAGATGCACGGATGATGTCGGATTGCCCATGAACCAGAGTCTTAATGTAGATAAACATAAAGTGCTCTTTGTGGGACGGCGAATATAGATATATTAATTGTTATAAATTACTTGTTGCATTCCGAACACATCTCGTCGCCAATGCTCTACGTTGCAGGAACTTGTGATCAGAATAACAGCAGCAACAACGCTTTGATGATCTTTCATATGATAGGGTTGATAAAGTCCAATCACACGATTCAATTATCCACGAATTTCTATCCGATTAAAACTAGCTGTGTTAGTGAGCATTATTCGGACATTGTTCAAATTAGCCTTATCATCCGTATTAGACATCGCCACTTCACTGAAAGTTTAAAACGTCGTCAGTGTTTCATAGCTGTTCAGGCTACTGGAACCTGTGTGTTGCACATGTAAAATGTTGTCATTTACTTGGTGTCATTGCTGTGGAACACTCTCTTGATCACAAACCTCAACGAAATAATATATCAGTGCAGTGGCTGCCTCACATGCTGTGTCAGTAGTAAAACCCACCACGATGTGGACCAACAAACGACTTTAGTTTTTAACCCTTGCTGAGCCATGTTCACAGGGTACCATATATCCCAACAACGCTCTTTGCGGTAGCATATATCCCAACAACACTCTTTCCAGGTCGTGCTACGTTAACAATTCAAGGTTAGCAATCCATCACAGGTGAATGTCGTCTCAATCTACCGCAAATTACCCTTACCGAGCCGTTCGTTGCTTCACATTCAGCACGCTCCGCCATACCAAGCCCCCTAGATAAGTGGCTAAGTTTAAGATAACTCACTCACCACTGCACATACTGCCTTGCATTCAATTAACATCGTATCAATTCACAATTCACATATCGGTCCTCGGCTACGTTCGCTCATGATTCGATTTAATTATTCACTTCCCAATCTGTGTTTGTAGATCTATTCTATTATTGAATCACCCAACTGTACTTTTATTGTATTTATAACAACAAGGCTTACTCTCCTGTTATCCTCTGCTACTTCTGGCAAGGATCTATTTCATTATTCATTTATCAAGCCTAACGTTGCTTCTTTGGTTTAAACAGCAGGAAGTATTTTCCCTTGGCCCTCAGCTATGTTCTGCTGGATGTATGATATAATTAACTAACCAAACCGTGTGCTTTAACACCAAATGGAACCAGATAAAACCTGTATGTTTCTTTGATCCAACGAATATTTCACATAATATTTCCTAAAGATGAATACTTATTGACGTTTTGTGTCTTACTTATACTTTTTGTCGAGATAACATCGCCAGCTCATCAATCTATAACGAGCTGATGTTTTTATAGACACAATATATTCAGTTTTTACCTTCATTTGTATCATTTTCTGCACAATTATTATAACATTCCAAATGTGCTTTCATGAAATTTTGTCAAATTGTTAAAAGAATAGTTACCTTTATAATAACATTTGGTGTTTGTGTCCAGTGTTGCAAAAATGTACATGACGCAAAAGGCGGAATTACATCGGTCTACAAGTGTGTGTAGTGTGGCAACATCATACAAGACTTCCTCAACCATTGATAACGTGTGATGCATCACTACGTTCAGCAAAGTCAAAAGTGGCCCTCTTTCCAGCCGAGTCAAAAGCAATTCGAGAGCAATTTATTCACATTCCGCACCACGGCCATTTGTCACATTATGTAGTCCCTAGTTCCGTAAGAACTATTATTAAAATGGATTACATGTACGACAGGTTCCCGCTGTGGTGTTGCACCACATGTTACTAGTCTCCGTAAGAAGTTTTGCAACAACTTAATAGTAAATTATCATTACCATCTATCTCGTTCCATTGATTCAATGGTAGATATCGCGTTGGTTTCAATGAATGCAGTTATTATTAACTTATTCCGCCTGACAAGCTTGCCACCCAGTACTTGCATTCTTTGTTAACGGCCATTATATTAGCTAACTAATGCCTTGAGAGAACAATGCTCGGGTAAGCATTCAATAATTTAAGTCACAGCTTACATCAATTCCTACATTGATTTGTGATGATCTATCGTTGTCGCATATTTAAAATATTACTCTCCACGCTTATCTTATTACTTACTGAAATTCTTAAACGAGCTACTATGATGGTGCAGGATAACAATTGCCACGACGAAATCAATATTTTGATATTGCAAATAGTACCAGGCGCGTTGGAATGTGCCATCGCCCTATGCAACTCTACCTGCTCCAGTTATTCACAATTCCGCCACTTATGGGTTAACAACGCTTACACTGATGCGAATATGTCACCACAATTAAACGCTTTTGCACAAACCATTTGTCTGTAGAAAACATATATTGAACGATCGCAAAAACTGTGATTACTTGGTGACGTACCACCAAATTATGAAAGACAAAAAAAGAATTTGGGCAACTTACATTCAAATTTTCACTCGGATATCTTCAATAGTTACATCGACGTAGTTTCAACAACAGATGATCTATAGTGCGATAGTATTCCCGGACGGAGTATTAACATTGGATGTCATTAACAGTCGACATTACTACAACACTGACCCAATAATCTGTTCAAATATTTAGGATGCCACACATTTTGCGTAATTGTGTTCAAATAAAAAATGCTTAATTTGTTACTAAGCAGATTCAAATCTTTATACAAATGTGTGAAATATCATTACCATCTAATTGTTGTTACATGATCGTATGTAACAAGAAATGCCATGCGTGTGTTTAATTCCTGCTGCTTGGTCAGTTGTGGCGTTGGGAGTGGTTCACAAAAGAAAGTCTACTGAAGACTTAATTGGAGATGATTATTTGATCGCCTCGATATGCCATATTACTGTGTAACACTACTTGCATTAAAGCAATCCTGTAGAGTAAATACATCAGTTTGTTCTTCTGTTTGGGGGTCGAATTATCAAGACAAAGTATGCAAGGGACTTTGAAAATGTACTCGTTACGTTAAGATTGATCCACACTCTATGCACAACCCGTATGATGCTTAAGTTTAGAATTCAGCATCACGCTATCCGTGTCAAAACACTCCATCTAAATCAAACAAATGGCCACAATCAACATAACGTGCCGTTCTCCCATATATTGCATGATATCAATCTAGTTTTTGGAAAAACAAGTAGACAGAAGTCAATAACTTCGCCATGTCAGTTAAAATTGTCTCAAATGTGTCTGTTCAAAGCCCCAGTCAATCAATAATATCTGCAATAGACGTAACACGCCATTAATAAATAATCCAATCAACACCATGCAAAAATAATTTTCATACAGTAATAATCTAACCATTCAGAGTTCAATTGAGAGATATTTGTGTGAGTTCTTATGCACAGGTATGGCGCAAATGCATTGGAAACTTTATTGGACATTCATCTAAATTATTTGTGGTTGGCATGTCTCTCACTAGCCCAAATTTCTCAAGGGTCCTAGCTAAAGGTAAGGAATCCACCGGGTTTTTCATCAATCGTATGTCGCCTTGAGTATTCAGGGAGCTTTTATCTCTAGAACCCGCTAGTTTATCGTGAGTGGTAAGCAAATAATCATTTATCATAACTCATCGTGCCACTCAGCCTCTTAGCATCGTGCCTGTTATCCTGCCAGGACATGATACATTTACGATTATGTATGTATTCAAACGATAGCCGGTTTGATTATACAGATGCCAAAATCAGTAAAGTTCAATCCGACATGACTGAGTGGATATTAATTCTGCATTGTTTTGTACACTACCACACATGCTTGCATGAACCTTGTTCATGTCATTAAGTGTTGTATAATGTATGACTAATGGCCCCCCAAGCGCGCCAGGCGACCAAATTTTGCGTAACAATATACCACCTGGTAGTGAATACTCGGCAATTGGTTATTAGTTTGGTATAATGCGTGATAATTGATTCCTCAAACTGGCAATTTTAGCATACAGTTTGCTAAGCGCGCAAGGTGGTCAACTTTCGTTTGAATAAAAGTTCACAGGAAGCGTCCCGCAAGCAAAGTAATGACCAGATGATATTTGTGTGTACTTGCTGCTTTTAAGGAGCTTAGGTCACTTAGGTCAAGGTTAGATTGATGGGAATATCAAAATTTGACATATGGACATATATCATAAAAACTGCTGTATATATATGATTCCATATGGTCTTTCAGCTTTCGTCATCAAAGAATATAAATTATTACCTTTATTCTTTCAGGCTTTGATATCAGAACATCTTTGCGAAACGTTTGCTTCAGGTCATGCGGGTTATCCGCGTGAAAGTGATTTAACTAAACATCTAAAATCATTATGAAACATATGATCAACATAGCCGTTATCAACTATCATATAAATGATTAATGTCTCACTAAACACTTGAACCAATGTAACAGCATCATCAATCACCTGCCGACGTTATCATCATATATTACCTAATTAACCAACTTGATTAACATATTATAAAGAAACAGCAACAAAATGAAAACGTATGGGCCGACGACACCGACAACGACGCTGAATGCACGTGTGCGTGGCCGGGATCAACGTGGAAATCGACAATTGAATGATATGCTGCCATATAACCTCATCAATGGCAATCCTTAGCTCTGGGCCATGTAGTGTCTCACAAAATTTCAAGAATCCTTGTAATCGTTCACTTTAACAGTTGTTGTGCCGATAAAAAGAATATCCCTTTTCGAAAACAACCTGCGCAGCAAGGTGGGTAGTTTCTTTTGCATTAGACCCCGTATGTGACGTTCAGCTACAGCGCTGAACGATAGTCGTGTCCATTTGAGAATTAGATTGCAGGATATTAACATATACTTGGACTTGGCAGGCTGCCAACATGGATGAAAGATGTAAGTATCTAACCTCGTTCGTTTAGATACAGGGATATCAGCTAGGTATATAGCAAAGAGCTCAGCCGCAGTTTGAAATAACCTTGATTGAACTTCATGCTTACCGGTGCA
>CM067342.1:36786898-36841898 GCA_034190875.2 Urechis unicinctus | reverse complement strand
TGTGAAGGCCTAAATTGTTTTCGTCAAAATATTAATGACACTGTCGATTTGCACCTCGCCAAATGCAACAATTAGAATATACCGACATTACCAAGAACAGCCGATAATGCATCAAATGTAGCGTAATGTACAGCGAACTGAGCAAGTCTCAACATCGAAGCGTGAGATGAAATGTCAATATAATCAAAAACAGGTATATCGGTTTGATATAGCAATGAAAGGAAAAATCAGCTTTATAATTCATAAAGTGACGTATTGATGCATGCATTGATACAGCGTAGCATGTATCTGCATTTAGTGCCTGTGATACGACGGAATACTATAAAAATATGCTTGTTTCACCGCGAATGATACATTTCTTGTCGCTATCGATTTCTTATGTTGATCTCAATGCCTTCTCCACATTGCTCCTTATATTTGATCGACACCATATATGTAAGATTAACGGACCTGTTATTGTCTCATTGTGCAATAAATGCTGATATAAATTATAATTGATGGATTGGTTGATTAATCTGCAAGTTTGATTTGGGTTCATGGAAACACAAAACCTGTGGGCAGACCAACTGATTGTCATTATTATTCCAGGACAAAACAGCACCTGAAGCGTGCTTGCACCACCATTATTATTGCTTCAGCAATGATTTGTCTTGCGGAACACCATCATTATACTCGGCATTGCATTATTAAAAGCTGTGATGCACTCAAGCTTATTTAATGAGGCGAATCTCAGTTTTGTTTCAACGCCATCATGTCGCTTGATTATTCGCGCCACATAAATTGGATCGGTTTTCACCAGTTTAAAGAGTTCAAGAACTGAACTTTGGCATCCATTTTATTGCTTAGTTGCTATCTTTTCTTGTAGCGTCATATCTGAATGATTTTACCCAAGATACATTGATTTTTACACCTAATAATGGGTTTTGTTTGCATATTTGTTTTCAGTCAAGCTATCTGCCTTTGGATCTAAAAGGCAAGCTCATTGTAGCAACAAGCCTTATGTACTAAACAAGACATTGCTCGCCGCATGCTATGGCAAGTAGCTAATAAAATACTCACCTCGCTAAAAAGATAGTAGAACCATTTTCTCCCGTTAACCATTTTTCAATTTCGTGGCAATCCCTGCGGTGTACTTTCAGACTTGTTATACAAACAAGTTTATTGTCCTCGTTTCGATAATTGGATAACTGTCCGTAGCAAAACACAAAACGTGTCTATGAATAATAGCCTGCTGGGGTCTTTTGAACACTTGTCGTGTTAAATCTGTCAATCATATTTTGAGCCTCATGACAAAACTGGAGGCATATAATGATGAAGGATCGAGAAAAACCTAACTCTTGCAAAAGTAGTACATAGGGCTCGCGCAGCATTCATATAATCGAAACAAATCGCTTCTATATATATTAAGCTTTTAGCGCAAACATTTGACTAAGTAAAACGTAAATGGAAAACATACAAGTCATTATGGGAGATATAAAAAGCGGGATCAGCAAGATGGCATAGGGCTACAATAATTGAAAGGTTTCAACACATAGTATCCTTTACATTTTAGTGACTGACCTTCTTTCTATAGATCTTATTTAGAATTTAGATTTTTAATTGCACAATACTCTGCATGCGTTCTATGGGAAGATATCTGAATAAATATCATACACTTCAGCACAACAGGGACCGTTCTATCAAATGACTGATTGGCTGTCATCAACCACGGTACCAAGGTACCTTGAGATATCTGTTCAGTACAAGTACAATACAAGTACAGTACAATACGACTGTTATAGCATGGAACAGGGATGCTTGTCGATCAGATTAGCTATTACCCAAACAACAAGCTAAATACGATCACCATAGCTTTGTTATATCCTGGTGAATGCGATGCACGAGCAACTAAAAAAAAGCGGTTTATAGCATCAAAGCGTTATTTATCTTTCAATGCTGAAATAAAGTGTTTTTATTTTTTTAATTTCACCTACTCTAAAGTGCATCAATCATAAGTGTACGGCATCATATTGGACTCTGGACTAAAATGATAAGTTTCAATGAACAATGTGTGTCATTGCCTAATCATTACTGCATAATCTGCAGGTAAACTATGATTATTTCTGTATTTTTGTTGATCGGCTGTTGAAAATTATTGGCTAAACTTTTGTGCCCGGCCGAAACTCAGGTGAATGGATGCTTTCAGCTTGAGCCAATGTTTTACGTGCTGATACTAGACTCTTGGCATGATTGAATGGTAATCAACAACAACAAACTGAATATACTAATAGTCAATCAATTGTAAATAGCCAATGAATTATTTATCAATAATATGAACATCGTTTAGATAAGGGTGAGGCCTTTAAATAAATAATGAACACTCGAGTCAGCTCGGGTTTACATTTTCTCTCTATATTATAGTGGCTTATCCAAAATGTACCTCTATTTATCCGTGTTGATGGTGCAGAAAAAAACAATGACCTCTCTCAAATCATCCACAACATTTGCGCTGTTGATCACATGGTACCGGAGATATGATCGAGTGCCCCATCAGAGCCAATCGGTTGGGGATCAATTTCTCTCTGTCCTTGTGTGTCACACTATGACTGACAATGTTAACCTGATGTCAAAAGTCATGTGATGCATTTATTCGGAGAAAGAGCAATACACACTTCTGTCCTAGATGGTCAAGGCTCGATCACCTCGCAAACGTCGCTTCCATAACTGCGTCACGAAATTATCTTCCATAGGCCACAGGGCTATCGGGATCCACGGCATGACGTGTTCTTTGATGGTCATCATCATGTACACGTTACGTTCCAGTTGACTCGGCTGTAACAGCATTCAGTCATCAACGCTTTCATCAGATCAAACAGCATGTCGTTGTATATCATTTTTAGGGATTGTCGAGCATAATCTGGCGTTGTATGATGTCCTCCACGGCTGTCATCATCATCTCCGAAGATAATAAATCCATCTGCAAGATTACCGGATCTCACCATATGATCATCATGGCAGTCGAGTGTTGCACGCTGGATAACACGTTTGTCATTGTATCGGCAACCTGTGACAATTCATAATAGCTGGAGCGAATATGTTAGTATTTTAAAAATCGTGCACTTTGTGACAACTTTTTTAAACTTTGCACGGTGTTAGGTATGGAAGAATGTGTTGACGCAACATGAGACCCACTTCAACAATTTTCTGTGCCTCTTCATCACTCACATGAATGCGAGATGCCTGTGCTAGAGCAGCACCAACTGTCTTTTTGTGAGAGATGTAAATTTCACGACCTTCTGTGTATTCAGACCAATCAGGTCCTAGCTTCTGCAATATATGTTCTTTGAACCTCGTCGGATGTACATATGATCCAATCCAGTCAGATTCCAGTTGGACCAAACGTCGATCGTACAGTTTCCTCAGGTCAGCAAGCTTAAACGCAGAGTAATTGAACTGCACAAATGCTACAAGTTGAGCAAATACCAAGGGGTCGTATTGCTGCCTGGCGTAACTTGTCTCTGCATTTGATGATTTGTTCACAGCTGCACGGGCCTCGTTCTTCAGCTTTGTATAACAGGATATGTGATAATGCACAGCCTCTGCATGTACCACCCAGTTCTTAGACTCTATAGCCCATTTGCAGAGGTTCTGGCTGCAGTCTTGACTACGTGCTCTGTGGATTGGCTCATCACTGTCTTTTTGAAACGTTTCACAATAGACACAATGAATGTTTTTTCCGATCAAGCGACGCACTAAAACTAGAACGAGTTGTTTTGGGACTGAAGTCCTCGCCATCTGAATCTTCTCTTGTACGCTTCTCTACAGCACGCTGAAGGTTATGTGAACGGAAATGTCCTCGACATCCGTTGTGATATTTAGCTTCATTTTTCAGCATTGTGGAGGCGATCCCCGAACCATCATCTAAGCACTGCAAATTGACCCCAAGAGGTAAAGGGATATCATTGTCTACAAAAGCTTTCAGTTCATCTTCAAGGGTTTGATATGCAGCATGATAACATTTTTTCTTATAAGGGTGTCGCAGGTCCCTCCCATCTTTTTCTTGACACAAGCAACACAATTCCCAGTCTGTGTCTTGTCTTGTATTACATGGAATTTCGAAAGGATCTTCGTCACTCATGATGAATCGAAGCAAGGCTATTCTTGTGCGTCTTCAATCTTTATACTTGAATGGAAAAGTGGTATCACAGTAGGTTCTGCTCTTAATATGAGCCGAGATATTGCCTTTTCAGTTCCCAGTGGCGGCCATCTTGGATTTTGTGCATAACGGCCACCAGGGGCCTCCACCAACTTGTGTGCGGTGGTTTTTGAAAAGGTCATATCCATACCTAACACCATGCAAAGTTTATAAAAGTTGTCACAAAGTGCACGATTTTTTTGAATCCCCACCCCGCTATAAGCACAGTTTCAAAAAGCAGTCAATGGGTCCAGAATTACCATTTCATCCTTCCCTCAGGCCAAACTAAGCGAAATAAAGTGAACAACACGTCGGTAATCTTATCCATGTTAAACCGCCACTGTTGGTACCACCACCGCTGGTACCGCCACTGATGGTACCACCACCGCTGATACCGCCTTTTCTGAAAGATATGCTCGGAATATCACTTTCTTCAATTTCTGTGATCCACCAGCCTCTATACACAATTGATTCCTACGAATTTACTGCCTCCACATTATATGCACATTAAATATCGATTACGCCGCAGGTGAATTATACTATTCAAGGTTCAGCGCCATCGAATTATACTTTACACTACATAAACAAACAATCTAATTCTTGTGCCCATGCCTTTTTCTGTATCCTGTTGTGGAATTACAACGCCAAGATGATGACTGCATGCTCAAGAGATAGTTACCTTCCCTGTTCTACAGGATAAAGTCACAGTGCTTTAAGAGAGCTACTACACATTCCGAAGTTCACTTCTAGCGCATGGAAGGAAAAACAAAGGCTTAGTTTGACTCCAACAGCAATTGCTACTTCTGCGCGTGTCGTTCTAGCGCTATTTATGGACTCGGCTGAAGTCAGCAGTAACGAACAATTACGCTTTTAGCCCATAGTAGATGTTCTGCAGTGATTATAACCTCTTTTACTTGCATCTTTTAGAACGGACATTGATATATGTTACACTTGGCGTGATATTTAGGGAATAAAGGTTCACTAAATAACATTTAAGCCTGTTTAATGTGACGATTGCATTTACTGTCTGAGGTTGCAATATCATGAGAAGCAAAGGCTCGTATTGGCTATTCAATCAGAGGCTTCGAAACGTAGCCACAAACAGCCCTCGCAACTTATGGCAATTGAGTCACATCGCAAGCGTAGTTGTTATCAATAGAAATGATAGTTACATTTATACAGTTCCATGAAAGCCAAAGAGCTGAAATACATACAGATGGATTAAACAATGACACATGTGTAGAATCAGTGGCTTAGTCTATTTTAACGGTCCATAAGTTATGCTTCCTATTTTTTAACCATTACGCCCGCCAAAACAGTCGCATTGTGGTTTTGCAATACATCACAATTATACGAACAACTTATCACCAGCAAGAAACATTCACCGACCGATTATGCGTTGCGGATTAAAGTTATAACATGTAAACAATTAAATGGTGCATTAGAAAAAGAGACAACTACGGAGAGCGTGTTTATTACCTAGGATATACATATTAATAAGTACATTCTAATTACATTGCTGTCTGAAAGGATAACATCTTATCAATCCGTGTTATGTGACATATAGCACATTTAGGGGTGGCAATGGCACGTTTAGCCCCGAAAACGTGCAAAACTACAAGCATGTGCCTCAGGCATCAATGCCTCGCGGTCGGTTTATTTATTTGGTCAATTAGTCTAAACGCGGTGGTTGTGCTTGTATATAAAATGATGGTATGCATTTACTGAGGTTATATACTAATCTTCGTTCCTGGCGAATTTGTGAATATGAGCTTTGCTTAATATTTCAATAATTCCTCAAGCTAACTTAAATCATTTTGCATTGTCGATCAAGTGATAACCAGTTTTGCATAATATCCGTCTCGAAATATACAAACATTACTGACAATTTTTTGCAACAATATAAGCCGAAGAAACTGGTAAAGCACAAGTTAAGACACTTCGCTATCCATAACCTGTTTGTGGCGATGTCGATTTAGAAAGACATTCAGCATGTATAGATATATATCAGAAAGTATAACATAACTGTCAGATTCCAAAATAAATGTACATGTTTGAAGTGATGACAGCTTGCCGTTGATCAAATATTATTGTTATTGTCATATATATCATTATCGTGCTATTGAGTCTTTAATAGTATGGAATTAGCCCCTTCCTCCGTAGCGTTTCTCGCCAACTGGCGCACTTTGCGTTCGCCTTCCTCGCGCGCCCTTTACCTGTCTCAGCTCCCTCCCGCAGGGTTTACGACTTTCATAGTCGTTTACACCCGCACGCTGTCTCTCGTGGTCACTCTACGCTGTGTCTGCGGCCCGCTTCACTCGGCTGTCTCGTCTTCGTATAATTGGCTATATTAATGGCAACAAGGCTTTGCAGCACTTGTCTTTTACCACTGAGGGGTTCTTAATGCACTATGACGTCCGTTGCGGACCGTTGCACACCCTGGGTTGTCTCTATACAACAGGGCTCTTTTTTCGATCTCCACACCTTCCGCGACGACTAGTCCGCACGCACCTATCACCGCTCCTTCAGCAACAACGGCGAAATTGTGCCACATTGTCCAAGATTTCCAGTTGCATAGATCACCATAAAGAGCTAATGATAATGACGTATCAGTGGTCCGCGGTGCGCTCATTGTATTTCTCAGATCTTAAGGAAATGAGGGATTGGAATCAACGGCAATGGGCCCAATCTCTCGACAATCTTAAGAACGAGATGCTCAAGTCTTCTCATCTGCTCGGCCTTCCAGACCATCTCTCATTTATCTCCCCCGCTTTTGCATATTCCTACGTAATCTGTTTCTATATTGCTTGTCCACCCTGCTAATGTTGTTAATGCTGTTATGCCATTTAATGTTTGTCCCAGCCATGCACAACGGGGTTCCATAAGCCCAATAAAGCGTGTGCATGCACCGGCCTTCCTTTTCGGTTTGGGGATAATTATAGGTTATGTATTTCTACGTGGCATTAGAGAACTATATTTGCCAGCAGCCCTGTTGTTTTAGTATGTATGCGGTTTGCTAATGACATCTTAAAAATATGCCTAGCTGTCCCTCAATCCCCTAACTAAGGCTAATGGACACATCGCTAATTGCCAAGCATTCCTAGTCATACAGACTGAAATCATACAGACTTATATTACACTGAGGTGCGTGGATGGTACAGCAACATCTATACAGAGGTCAAGAGGCTCTTTGCTAATATTATATACGTTTTGAAAATAACTTGTCACATTCCAAACACCTTACGACGGCAGCACTCTAGTAAAGAAGTAGTGGTCTATAACAGCATATGAGAGCAGCTCTTTGCAATTTCATCCTCAATGGGCTGGGCTGGCGAATAACTAGCCTTTTTAACTGTGATAGACATCGCAACTTCTTTGAAAGCTTCAAACGGCATCAGTGTTTCCGAGCCATAAGGCCATTTGAGCTTGTTAGTTACACATCGTCTTCTCCTTACCGGTACAGTTTGCTTCGGAACGGCCAGTTTACCATTTGATATCTAATAACCTCGCCTAAATTGCTGACTAGATACAAATAATTTGTCAAAAGTTTTGTAATTCATTTGGTATTGTTGTGACAGACCATTCACGTGATACTTACTGATCACCTTCACTTCGGTCTGCAATATTCTTCATTCATACATTATAAGGGACATCTGCCCAACATCATCCTCTCAGGAATCCAAGGCACTTTATACCTGTTAGTAATATTCAACTGCTTTCCATTATTAAACAACGGCTAACTGATGCTATCGCTTTTGGCAGCACGCTCTCTTATTGTTCCACTTTGCACAAAGCTTTGTTCCTACTCTCCTTTGTCTGCCTAAACGCCAGGAAAATATATTTTCAGCAACATTAAAGAAACTTTACAGAAGTCAAGGCTTACCCATATCATTTTTATCATTCGCAAATTATGAGACATTCTTCTTTTGCTCATTAGTAAGTTTTATTGCGGTCCACTTCATGAGGAATAAACGAGCAGCTCACTCGAACATAGACATTTTTTCCACTTAAGCCATGCCGTTTTTGCAACTTCTCCCTCAATTTGTGTAATACTCATTCATTTTTTATGGGAAGTGCTGGCCTAATAGCAGCTGTAAGGCTTCCGAATAATGTGTAAAAGCCGCGTGCCTTTATCGATTACATAAAATCTACGCTACCCAGTAAATAACCCCTCATTCAAGATGGAATCAGCATTTGCTGTTCCATATTCACAAATGAACATATTAAATCAAGAATACTTGGAATCAAGAGTTGCTCTTCCACCAAATAGCTTGACCAACACTAAGACAATTCAGCATTTGCCGCGCAATGAATTGCCCTTAATTGCCTTCTTCTAATGTTATTTATGCATATGTTGTTTATGTCTTCCAACGACATATTGTTTTTTCAGTTTCCTCCAAAACCGCTAAAGGCACAAAAAGGGACCTGTTATTGTCTCATTGGGCAATCAATGCTGAAAAAAAATTTAATTGGTGGATTGGTTGATTAATTATGTTTGATATGGATTCATGGAGCACAAAACCTTTGGATAGACCTACTGATTGCCATCATTATTGCATGTGTGAGCTTACATTACCATTTTGATATCAAAAACTGATGTTACAACTTGCTTTGTCATCGTTGACCTTGACTCAATATTCAAGATCATATGGTCCCAACGAGTATCTTCGTCAACATTGGTTCGATTCCGAAATGAAATAAATATCACAATTTATCAATCATATGCTAGTGATATGTAAATCAACGTATGCTGGCATTGTCTGTTACCATTTTTTTGTTATATTGACTTTTATATCTAATCCACCATATTTCACCATGCCTTTCATATATTTTTGTACTTGTTTACAGCATTACCTGTAATATATGTTACTTGCTTCCGAGTCAGGGACCCGCGAAATTGCCTGCTGACGCGCCGCCATAAAACTATCGATTCCACGGAACCCTCGGGCCAGCTTTGACCGAAAGTTTCACTATGGAGTAAATTCGGGAAGGAAGGTTTCAATCACCGACTTAACAGGCTCCGTCATGCTGCTAGCGTCATAGTTTCATGCCTCCCCAGTTGAGGTCGGTGTTTGCAGCTGACTATGAACTAAGCGTATATGATAATGACAATTTAAGCCCATTCAAGCCGCAAGCATATACTTTATAAAGCTTATATATTGCATAATGATAATTGTACTTCTGATGATGTTATTTACTATTATTTGGTCATACATCTGTTTGGAACCCCCTAAAATATTGCAGGACGACCTGGTTGGGAATTGAAGCCGGGGATGGGAGACTTTTGTGCTACCGTTTTCTCTCAATCATATTTTCATTATTTACCTTTATTTGTATCAATAATTTCATAATTAGTCCGCACTTTATATATACACCCATGACAATTCTTCACGGTGTGTAATTTCAAATATGATAGTTCACCCATACTCTGTAATTGTGTCCTGTACGACTGAAGTAAAAATATATATATTGCTAACGGAAGTGCGACACCAGTCTATTTGTCGGTCTTTTTAAAGGAAATAACCGGAGTGCTGTTCCAGTAAAACAACATGCTAGACCTCTCTAATTGTTGATAGGTGTAAAGCAACACACAGTTCTATAGAGGCGAAAGTGGCACCATTGTCCGCCAAACCATCGATGAAGTTCCAGATCATTGAATATATTATTCTGTTCGCACATCGCTGCTAGCTGTCGCATTATTTCCCATTACTATTGCAACTTATCTTAAATCTTAACGATAATTACATGGACTTTTATGCACGACATGTTCCTTGTGTGGTGTTTGAATTTTCATTTATAATATTCAAACTCTGACGAGATGCTGAGGAATATCATGACCGTCTCTCTTGCATCAAAAAGCACTTTCACGGCTGTATTACGTTGGCTACGGGTCTGAAAAGAAAGCTGACTTCTAACTTAATTGGAGATATATTTCTAATCGCCTTGATATGTCATAGAATATTGCTCCATAATCTACATCCGTGCAATATTGCACAGATAATGCAACAGTTGGTGCTGTTGTTTCAATGTCAAGTTATCAAAGCAAAGTATGCAAGGACGCCTGGAATTGCTTTTGTTACGATATGATTAATCCACTCACTGTGCGAGACCCGTATGATGCTTCGGATTATAAATAGATGATCATTTAATCCATATCATAGCACCCAATGTGAATCAATAATATGTCTGCAATCGATCAACATAGCGCGTCGTTCTCTTGCATGCAATCCATCAAGTTCTTGTAAACAAGTTTACTGAAGCAAATAGTATCTCTATCGCCATGTCAATTGATATTGTCTCAAATGTGTCGGTTGATGGAGTTCCATGTCCCGGTCCATTAATGATGGTCAAAATAAACGTTAAGTCCAATTGAGAAGAATTGGTTTGTGTGCGTTTGCTAATATACAGGCACAGATAACTTTAGGTGACATATATTTTTATTTATTTACTTGTGGCTGTGGCTGATCTAACCGGTTGTTGGCCTACTCATCGTATAATTGCGAGATACACATGTGACATAACTAATGCTTAGTTAGATAACAATATTGTCTAAACCCATTGCATAAGATTAATCTAATAATTCTTCCGTGTGTCATCATAGCAGTCCTCCAAATTGTACTATAAGACATTACATTGACACAATTATGATTCAATGAAATTTCTTCAATGGTAAAATTAAATTTTGACAAGATAGTGTCTTTGATATACTAAGATACCAAGTGGGAAATCGCCATGTTTTGTGCAGCCCAAAGCATGAAGATTGCAGCAACGAAGTTATTTTATGGGGTGCCATTCAATCTTCCAACCTTACATTGGTCAAGGCCACACATTATCAACATGCATGTTTGTGTTCGGCTTTTACCAGTCATAAAGCCGCCGAGAAGCCGTTGCTGATGACTTGCAGTGTTTGTGGACATGAGCTGAATACTTGAAGCATCGCATCATACAGTCGACCTTAAAGAGAGGTCATTGTCTCATACATATTGCCTCAGCGCCGTTGATTCAGTTTAAAATAAAGCCGCTTTAATTATTCTAATTAGGTAGTAGCATTAATTTAATTAGGTAGTAGCATGCATTTGTTTATACATATATCAGTCGAGAAATACAAAGAGGATACAATAAAACGTGCTAGTGTGTGACTGAATCCAGCGAATATCCAACATTTTGTTCTATATCATTGTCTTATAGGAGCTCATATGAACCAGATTAGTCTAGAAAGACTGACAATCGGGCAATAACGAAGCCATGATAACTTAATAATCAAAGTGCAATATTGCCATGGTGATTTTCTTTTTCAGGATTAAGAAACGTCTCCCGTAAATAGGCTCTGGTCCCTGATTTATTCTCTGATTTTACTTCGAGTGCAATGAAGATTTGTGACAAAGTAAATGCGCAATGTGATTACACCACAATTGACTGCTCTTTTCTACACATATTACATAAATCATAAATATTAATACATAGGTATATTTTGTGTCAGTGTTAACATTTGTCAAGATAATATCGCCATGCAATTCATTAATTTACAACGAGCCGATATTTTTGTTGACTTGTGAGAGTGTTGTATGGGTTATCTTATTAAATTGGTCCAACAACAACAACAACAATACATATTGGGTGTGTATTTTGTCGCCAATGTTAACTGGACCCAACGACAGCTTGCATTCGTACTGAGATGCAAAAAATGGAATCTCTGTTTTATCTTCATCCATGATCTTATCTGGCGGATTCGCATCATGTACTACCTTGATTACCTGTATATAGCACTAAGAAGATTAGCATTGCTTAGCCTCTATGTCACGCTAAGTTGCTATCGTAGTATCTAGACTGACATTGACTATACATACCTAACATACAGGCTGACCAAAGACGGTTAATGCATATAACATAACATAACATATACCATATCTGGCATGAAATAATCCTGCTCAAAGGCGCTTAAGCAGGCAGTTCATTGCCATAGCACTGACTAAAAAGAAATGTCTTGAGTTTTGATTTGAATACAGCAAGCGTATTATTATGTATTGAACATCATTCACAGTGTACATGGAACGTGCGGTATATTATTCTGATCATATTGTGATCTATCCAGTCCAATTAAAACATCCATAATCTAAATTTGCTTGGAATATTTGACGCATGAATGTATAACAGTTGCCTTAATTAAAACCATATAATGTTCTTCATACCGTACGTTGCTCTCGACAACATACACCCTAGTATAACTACTTGCTAACGATTAATCAGATAGAAGCAATTGATTGATTGAGTTCATGACCCTTTTTTTACTACGAGTTACCAATCGAATTATTGTAAACAAGTTTGCAGAAGTCAATGGCATCAAGGTCGCAAGCCTTGCCGTGCAATATTATGTGCAGTGAGTGATATATCAGTCTACGCTACTAGCAGGGTTATTTGTGCTTGACTTCATTGATACTGCAAACAGTGATTGGTTGCTTTAGTCCACGAGGTTTAGTTTTACTTATGGATGCTAACTTGATTAGATCGATTTTGGGATAATTTGGGGAATTTTCCGATATGTCTTTTAATTGTATAAACTCATCCAAAGATTGACTATATTTGTGGTGCTCAATTACTCATACATAAATCAGCCAACAGGTAATTGTGTTTGCGGACGTGACCGGAATAACATATATTAGGGGGTTATTGAGTATAGAACTTATATCTCATCGAGGCCATGTTAAGTGTTAGTCAGCTTTCTATTGAGAGATGATTAGTCCCACGGACAGCTAAAAGCCCAAATGTAATTGATAGAAGCAATATAAGCGAACCCCAACATTTTCTCGGATGAGTCATTCAATAGCACAGGAATAACAAAAGAGGTGAAAGATATGCGACTGTGAGTTCAACAAAATACGAGATAGCTGAAACGGTTCTATCGCAATCCCACACACAGCATTTTGACTTAGACCCATCATTTACAATCTTAGTCAGAACACAGTTAGCAAAGTTATTTAGGCAAATTGATTCTAATTTCAGGTATGATTCCTTTTTATATGTACGTGTTTCTTACAAATGCGAATACAGGCTGCATTTGTTTCGGCAGATTGACAAGCAGTGTGTTATAAATGAATATAGCTCGTAAAGTAATATGCGCTCCTGAGATTAAAAGAACAAATGCAGAATGATTTAAGCTTTACGAATGTTTTATGCATATGCTGTTTGGCGTTGAAAAATCATACTTTGTGCATAGTACGAATCGTATAAATTGCTCGTTTTATCTTTTGCATCGTATAAAAATCCACATACCCAGGGCCGTGTTGATAAACAAATTGGTTGAATTAAGTAACGTACTTTCTATTTCTAGGTACATACACGCATGCATTGTAACAAATGTGATATTTGCAGATTCCAGTTAAGTTTCCTTTTATCGATTTTTAACTCAAGTTATAATTCGTATCACGAGTTTAAGACAACTATGGAAGAAAAGCGTGTCGCTTTCGGATATAACGTTTCAATGTTAGGCATGTACTATAGGTGTTTTGCTGCCATAAATGTTCGCCCATCCTGCGTAAACTGATATATTTATGCCCATTAACACATCTATGGCTTGTCGAAATTAATTCATCAATCCGTGTTGTGCATAATATATGCACCATTAAGGCAGAGAACAAAACCAACAATAACCTCAACTAAGCTGATATTGCAGACACAAAGCCCATCGGGATAAGCGTGTGGTTCGTTAACCGAGATCAATGGTGCAAATGACCTGATATTCAGATCAGTGGCATACTATAAGACATATCAGGCCATCCAGTGTAGCTCTGTTGTTTACACAATAAATTCATCTTGACTAGGAAAGCTGAAAGTAATGGGAATGGTAATATTGGGGTTCAACAACGAGGTAATATCGCGACTGTCATGGATGAGGATGCTCCCCTTAAGTGCCGGTGACCACTAGGCACAAACCCGTTCCCCAGACTGGGCTGCGAAACCGTCGTCGCTGGGACGACGGTCCAGCACGGTACTACTGAGCTACCGGGTCGGATACATCCTCTTTCAGAGATGCGACCGCCATTTAACGTGATCATCTGAGTAACGAGGAACCATGGTATCGATCTCACAACCTGTGGGTCAAAAGGCGACACAGTATGCCATTACGCCACGGGAACCTGCTAGAAAAGCTAGAGGACCCTAAGTCGAGGATGTTTTTTGTAAGCTAGAACACGTTTTGTTTTCAAACTTGAACACGCTTGATATTGAGATTGATAGTTTTTCAAGTCGCTCAAAATATCATCATTCATAGAGTGCAGCATTGCGCGACAGACGTACGGAGAAACACATTTCGATCTCAACTCGGGACTCCCTTACGGTTATCACCATTATGTGAAACAATAGACTAAATGTAACGGGGCCGCAAATATTTGATAGCGGTAATGTATCCAAGGACCCGACCCGATGTCATTTCTAGTGAGGATGCTACTAACAGGCATTCCTTACTGCAGCAAGCGACACCGGGACTGCCTTGAAATAGGGCATCGTGTTTGGTTCTGCCTTGGTGGATACGATCGCAATATAATTAGCCTGAAGCAATGTAAAGGATCCACGTCGCAATATGGTTGCGGTGTAAAAGAGGGTGCATGACTGCATTAAATAAAACTGCAACACTATTCATATTACGTGGTCACGGAGTACTTGTATTACCCATTCAGCACACAGTTAAATGACAAACGCGAAAAGAGCGGGTGAAGTGTTACAACCTTGTAAAATGTTGAAAACCTATAAACGGATCGTGTCACACTACTTATGGGCCCCCACCCACCCCTCACACCACATAACGCATGCCTCACAATCAAAAGCATGCTTTTAGTAGAATAAACCCTTCGGCGTGTTGTTAATGAGATAATTAAGCATGGTTTTACACAATTGGCTTAATCAGATTCCATGGGTTAATACTGGCAGGGCCGAGTAAACAAAATCATTAATAATGCATCTTCAATGATGAGATTGTGTGTGCTGTGAGGGCGTATTCATTACCACGGATGTTTACAACGTGGCGATGTATTCTAATTACTTCCCATTGTGCCTTTTGGTTAGTAACGGACTTGGTCCTCAAACCGGCCCAGGCATTCTTCGCCTGCTAATTTGTTTTTACCCAGCACAGCGGTCCCAGCCCATCGGGCAATGCCCAAATGCCCGTATGGCGTGTCCTTCTGGTAATACAATATTTGACAATGCTAAGGGCTCAGGTCGCTCTGCCGGCTCTTATGCTATTGTAGTCAGGTATATGTTACACGTATTCGTTATGATACGTCAAATTATCCCAGTGGGTGTTCACTGTATTTCCATTACTTAACACATTAACGCAGCGTACGTACTCCTAATGGTTCTGCTCCAGTGCACTGTGATACTTCACATTGCACAGCATTATTGCAAATAATAGCTTAATCTCTTTGATGGCCTGTTTGTAACATGTGTTTAACTGTTACATCACACCATGTTGTAATCTTAGAATCTAGGCAAATTTTTTTTCATGCTATTGAGTTCTTCCGTTATTATGCAATAGATTCTGTGAGAATATACCGCTAGCAAACCTGCTTGCACAATTGGGTAATTCATTCTTAGGATGACCCATGTCTAAAATTCTCTTGATGAGCATAAAGCGTATTGGATGTATCACGTGTGCAGACACACACATTGAATTGAAATAGTAAATTGAGGAGAATCTTTGTAACTTGAGCAATGTTAAGTGTGTTGTTCGGTTATCCGACGTAAAATTCTAATCCTTGATATTAATTGGAATGTATTGTATAGGACTTTTACTTAGTTATTAAGATACATAGAATGGTAGAATCAGAACATGATGTCAGGAAGAGTCATCATAAGATGTTATAATATCTACTAGAAATAAAAAACGACGCAACACTAACTAATATTTCTCTTAGCTACAATCTATAATGTGCATACCGCGTTGCTCATCAATTTCTGGTAAACAAGGAATCTCAAGGTCGCCTGCCATGAGAGTCGATATTGACAGCATGACAGATTCGGAGGGATTCGAATTACCATAACACAGCATGCACATTATACAGCACGGTGGACCACATAGCGATGTAATGCTGTACCTGTAATGAGATTGCAGTGAGTATTTCTTTATGTGTCTGGTGTGTATGATCATGTGAAGGGCTGGAATCAATTGGGGAGACATTTCAGAAAATCAACACCTGGTAGGTTCGGGTATTTGCAACGAAAGGTGGGTACTTCCGTCGTCCTCTGGTGTAACTAAACACCAATCAATCAATCAATTTATTCTAGCAACTATCAATATACAATGTTACTGATACTAGATACCATATTCAATATTTGACAGTTACGGGGTAGCCCCTTCAGGCATAAATGCCCATGACCTGGCAAAGCAGGTTCCATCCCTCATCGTAATGAAAACCAAAAACAAAATAAAAGCAAAGAAACAAACCAATCCCATAACAAAAAACACCATGGTAATGCAGCCACTTTTGATAACAATAATAGCAATAATAATCGGTTATACATAGTAGCTTAATAATTCCATATGTTGATCATAGGTGTCTATAGAAGAGATTAAAGAGGCTGTTCAACCCCATTTCGGGCACTCAGGGATCATTTTGTTAATACATTACTGCGTTTAACGCAGACATAAATAACGCCATCCTTTAAGTTGTGCTGCAAATTTTACTTGATCGAAAATCATGTTGATAAATTTTCAACATTATTATTTGACTGGAAATAATCCTGATGTACTGTAGAAATAGTTTTATTTAGTTGTATCGTTCTATCGATAGCGGTGCCTCCCTAAAACCATGAACCACATCAATGTTAGCTGTAAATTATTGCGCGCTCTATAACTGTCTTGCTATCGATGTGTATACTATCGCTTTGTTTACAAAATGTAGATTTCATCAAATCTTCACTCATTTGTGTTGTGGACATCTTTGCGTACAAATTAGACCGACAAGCAGGAAGGATAATTTCCGACAACATAAATGGCGACAGCCGAAGTAAGGATCTATTTTCAGAGACAGCAGCGCCGCGTAGCGACTGAAAGTCTGAAAACTTAAAACTTTTGGTTTCCAAGGTGCGGTTGCCAAGCAACCTTGTTACAAATATGGGGCTGAACAGACTCTTTAATTATATAGATTAATGAACCCGGCTTTAATTTGTTTGAATAGCTTTTATTGCATTTTGAACGTCATTGCCTAGACCTCCCCCTTCGTACAAGTATCATCGTTGGCTTATGTTTGTTTTCCAAAAATTGTGGGCGTATGTGGGTTGATTTTCGTACGTTTTGTCGGTGTGTCCGCTGGTATATATGGGGAGTATAATTGATATATCGTACCGGGTATTTGTAATTGCTGGCCTTCGTTTGCAGTACGACAGTCTCTTTAGATGTAACTGGTGGGTATTTCCCCGTATAAATGCACCTTACCCAATGAGTGGTTCTATAATTGGGTGGTATTTAAGTTTGAGATATTTTTGTGGGGGCATATGTATATATGAGATATATATATATATATATATATATATATATATATATATATATAGATATATAGAGAGAGATATAGAGATATAGAGAAGAGATAGAGAGAGATAGATATAGAGAGATACCTAGAGATATGATAGAGAGATCTAAGAGATAAATATCTATATAGATAATATATATATATATATATAGATATAGAGATATATATATACACACACACACACACATATATATATATATATATTCTATATATATATATATATATATATATATATATAGATATATATATATATATATATATATATATATATATATATATATATATATCTATATATATATATATATATATATATATATATAATATGAGAAAATCTCTTTGTGCACCAGCCATCCTAATTCTTTGATATGTGTGGTCACTTCGTTTGGAAGAAAGGAAAGCGGCCCAATCCATGTCTAGTCATCCGAACAGGATCTTCTCATATGTTAGCTTATTTATGCTGCACAACATTGTAGCCCCATTTACCGTTTACTGATACAGAAAAGACAGCTGAAGCCCTGTTTCTATGATACGTTGCATTACATCATGACGCATCTGTTCCCGAAAAATACAAACCTGCTACCTATGTCTTAAAACATTGAACGATTGATAGCTGATGCCAGGATAATAATCAGCGTTATTCTAGGCCATGGCTGTAGTCATCGTGAGCGATTACATTCAATTAACAGCATATCTGCGGAGGAACTACGCCATCGTTGTGATTTATCAATACAATATTTTCCTGCTTTTTTAGATATGGACGGATATTAAATGTCTCAGAGCCGAAGGATCTCGCGCAAACAAGTGTTTCTTATATGGAATGGCTTAAGTTAAGAAAGAATGCAATATGTCACCTCAATCATTACAGCAATCATTAATATTTCTACGTCTTTTGTTATGTGGGTTGCTTATCACATAAGACATAGCTAAAGCTTCAATAATGCATTATGCCTCAAATTGTGTCCGACCTAGCTAGACAGCAATGCATCATTTGGATTTATGACGATATAGTGTTTGCGTCAAATTGCGTATCCCGGCCATATAATATATATATATATATATATAGATATATATATATATAGAGATAGATATAGAGATAGATATATATAGAGAGAGAGAGAGAGATAGAGAGAGAGAGAGAGATAGAGAGAGAGAGAGAGAGATAGAGAGAGAGAGAGATAGAGAGAGATCTATCTCTAGAGAGAGAGAGAGAGAGAGAGAGAGAGAGAGAGAGAGAGAGAGAGAGAGAGAGAGATAGAGAGAGAGAGATCTAGATATCTCTATCTCTCTCTAGAGAGATCTATAGAGAGAGAGATATCTATCTCTCTCTATCTCTCTCTCTAGAGATATCTCTATATCTCTCTCTCTCTCTATAGATATATATATATATATCTCTCTATCTATATATATATATATATCTATCTATATATATATATATATATATATATATATATATATATATATATATATATATATATATAGAAAGACATTCACCCAGATGTGGGGTATTTTTCAATATAAAACCTTTGTTGTGGGGTATCGGCAGATTTGTGGGGTATATGTAATACCCCACAATTCTTACATATGTTATGATGTTATTGGGCGTTGTGGTGTTCGTAAAAACTGTTTTTTGCACAACAAGGTCTGAAATCGTAATTATATATAATTGCCCTATTCAGCGGCGCCATCTGTTGTCCTGGTTCGTCACTTAAAGGTGTGTGTAGAGACGGCGTGCTTTGATATATACCACACAACCGTGCTTTATATTTGGATAGATTCTAGGCATCGATCAACGCTACATCAACGAAGGCTTCCGGAATTGCTGTACGCTTTTCCGCGTAGATTCGCTTGTTTGTCTTTTCTCCAAGACCCCCTGCTATGGATTCTACATGTTGTTCCGACACCCAATCTTCCGGGTGTGGTTTTCTGTCACCTCTTCTTACGCATTTATGTCCCATGCATGGTCCTGCTCGGAGATAATTATATGTAGGGTGTTCGAAATGAGTCAAATATCTAGATGGTCGTCCAAACCCCTCTAGTGTACCAACTCTTATCTCTTCGTATGTGTACCATGTGTGCCCAACTCGAGGATCCGATACTAGTTGCCAAATATGTGTTCAGTGGTTCTTCGAGACATGGCTTGACTTCGGTCCCAGTCAACTCTGCATATTCCTCAGAGCCACAGGCACATTACGGATACCGTGGTCGATTGCTTTGGCCCGAATCTGATTGACGCGGGTCAGCGACTTCGCCATACGGACCAAGTCTGTTTTGATAGTTGCTTTGCATATCCTGCCAAACCGGGAGTTCAATTCTTTGCCCGCTAAGAATCGCATTTCGCTTCTTCAGCTCTATTTTCAATTGCTGTAAGGTCAGACGGCCGTACTTATCCATCAGTAATGATTTGCTCCAATGTAACCAACGATATAACTCGAAAGGTTTCAATCAAAAATAACGATGTTGCGCAACCTTCTATGGTAAACTGTGTGTTTTAGAATACCGGAAGCGGGCGAGGGACCGCATTGCTCCGTGGCGTCGCGTAGCGGATTAAAACTCGAGGTCTCTCATTACTTGCTATTAAAGACTCAATAGCACGATCGTTATGATCAGGAATTTAAGCGGCTGCTTGCGATTTACCTCCAGACGCCTATCATTTCGATCAGGCGGGCTATGTCTGGCAGCTGGCGAGGAATAGCAGCGCGACGGGAATGTCAGGTGGGTAGGGCCCTAATCTCATCCCATGATACCAGGTTGAGGACAACTATTTGCCCCTGTTTACGACCTCTTCTTCCCTGTCAACAGGTGGTGATCCAAGACAATTTAACTTTTGACTCGGGTAACCTCAAGGTTGGGGTCACTGACCGGGGGGCGGGGGGGGGGGGGGGGGGGGTGTGCATTTGGCCTTATTCTGGATAGGGGTGTGACCCGGGACCTCGAAAACCCGTACCCGTCGTACAAGTCGAGAGGCCGAAAAAACATACCCGTCGCGCGGCACATATATACTACCTCTATACTACCTCTATACACTTAAGTGCCCCCCCCCCAGGGGTCACTGTCCATGGCAGACATGTTTGACCACTCACCATGGCAGACATGTTTGACGCAATGCTAACATAACATCTCTGCAATAGTTCACGGAGCGCATGCGATTTGACCCGGTTGTAACCTCTGACCGGGCGATAACAAGCAGCGCGCGTCAAACATAAACAAACAAGAATGGTCAACATGAATGGAGCTTATCGGGGAAGCTCGGAAGTAAGCCCTTCAGTGGGAAATAAAGCTGTGTTTACTGTCCACAAAGGCCGCATTTTGATGTCTTTGATTATGAACTTTCTTTACTTTATACGCTGCAGTTATTTAGGTTATACAACCAAGGCCCTGCAGTCACAAGTATTAAATTTTGTCAAATCTTATTCTAACTTTAGCAGTCCAAGTTTTTTTTGGGGTGTCTTTTTTTTTCATAAAACTTGTGAACTCACATCGGGGGGCAGGGGGAGCGGCAAATCTGGCAGCAAATGGTATATCAGGCTTTTCCCATAGCCCGTTGGTAGATTAGCAACAACGTCGTTTCCCAAGAACAACTTCTCCAAACACTCTCGCTGCTTGTCTGTCATTTCCAATCCCGGCGTGCTTTTTTTAGTCGATTTTCGTTCACAAATTCTTCTTTACATCTGACTGCCGCCATTTTTAGAAACGCTTGACGGCCATGAAACGTCCGCGGAACTACTTTTTTTCGATAAATGCCTCATATTGGGCCTTTAAAAAGGTTTTCCATAACAAAATGATTATTATTATTCTAATCACACACAACAAGAAATGTTTTTGTAATATTTAAGAGATTACATTTCGTAATAATATTTCGTAGCGCAATGGCCCGAATTTGCCCCAAAGCGATTAGAGTATTGCAGAGGCGAATCCCAGCCTGCGCAGAAGCCGATGCGCAGGAGATCGATGTTTGACGCTACGCTAACATCACATCGCAATAGTTAACGGAGAGCATGCGATTTTACCCGGTATGGTCTTGGGGTTCTGTTTGACAACAAACAGTGCACGTTTCCACAACCAACTACTGCTACGCAACATGAATTGTGTCAATTTGAATAATTGATTTACTAAACAAACATTGCTGTCGGGGAATCTATGTATCCATACTACACCACCCAGCATCAAAACCACATACTGACTGAAAAATAAGAATATTTTTAACTCCCCATTAGTGACACCGGGTTTTCTGTTAATATATAATTCACTCCGTACCTTGTTACTTCATCAGAGTATAGAAAATATAAGAGATCGATAATGACTCGTCATAAGATTACAGAGTTTCAATTGTTGATGTACTTGTATAAGCGTAATCCAACAATTACCGCTAAAAATCACATATTGAATACTTACAAATAATTGAGGTTCTACATGAATAATTTTCTAGGTTGCTTTTGGTCTATTGGAAATGGCACAAAGCACATTGCTATATCTTAAGCGACAGGCTGTCCCGGAGAGTTTGGTGGTAAATTGGCCATCGAGTCGCCCACACCATGGATACAATGGTTTCATTTACATTTTACATAATGAGTTCTGTGGGCGATAATCCGTGAAACATGCATGCTGTAAATACTGAAGTAAACTTTATAGTTTTTGCTCACTTCTAGCCTGCTCGGGATAATGAAGGTAGCTTTCGATTTTCATGCGATCCACCGTCAAATTTGACATCGCCTTACTCTTAAGGACATGAATCCATAGCTTCAACATTGCGGTATCCGAGACGGGAAAACGATGAAAACTGACGATTTGTAAGGGCATTTGCTAGAGGTCCGGTAATCGTTTACTCAAGGGATGCGGCGCCGACAGTGGCCCGCGCTTGTGCCACACTGCGTCTCGTCCATGTATTCAACTCGTTCAAAGAATATTTCTTATCAATTCACATGCATGTATCAAAGGGTACGAATTAATATAATGTTCATTGCATAACGTATTAGATGTTTATGGTTTACAGGTGATAAATGGCGATTAAGTTGAGGCAACGCGCCAAATACGCGGCCAAGATTTTTGATCTGGTCTCGTTTATATGGCTGTTGTTGCATACACCATGTTCGTATTTTCCTTATGTGCTGACCCCAACAATTAACTTCAGATATATTCTGGGAGTTAATGTACGAACAAGTCAAATGTAAGTGGACAGCAAGGGATATTTATTGATTAATAACGTTATTATACAACATCACATAAAGATCGTAGTTCGTTTACTTAAGTGCAAAGTGATCATCACTATTATGTAATATGGCATAACAAAGAAAACTCCTTTAGATAATACCCCAGGAGCCAATGGTATTCAATCGGATAGGTTAGTGGCAAATGGATTTATAATGAAGGTTTAAGTTGTGAGAGGGAGAGTGAGATGTAGCCTAGAATTTTGATAGCCTCCCCTGGAAGACCCTGGTGCACCTCCCAAGAGGCACCGCCCCGCCGGATACTATGACCCGAGTAGAGGTCAGGGTTGAATATGATAGTGCCCAATATTTCCCGGAGCTCGGAGATAAAAACCTTGTACAACAGAGCGGCTGGGTGTCCCCTATCACCGGGCCTTGTCATGAGAGCGGGGCCCTGAAGTGAGGTGTTTCATGTGCAGCAGAAGGCGCGTGTCACTGTTACACCCGCTGATAGCGCAGAATAGTTATGGACCAGCGAATTTGTACTACGACCCCGTGGCTCTTGCCGCCAAAGTGTAAAATAAAATGACACCCTCTGAGGTGTTAAAAAGGCTTGAACGCAGCCGTAAAAAAAGGGGGGGGGGGTTCGTTGGACTTTCTGAGCATTGAGAACCAAACAAGCAGCCCAGAAGCATTTATTACCCGGAGACGTTAGGTCAAGCTTTGATCTCAGTCATGAGAGGGGGAAGGGAGAGGACCTTGCGGATCCTTTACTCCCATTAAACGACCTTCACACCAGTGAAGCTACCAAATATTAATCAACGGGTATTAAGTCCTACTTGTATTTGAAAGAATAAAGAAGAGATATTTCTAAATACAAAATTTTATACATTTTGGGGAATGCTAAGATATTTAAATATGCTACCAAAAGTCTGTCGTTAAAGCTAATGAGTTAAAGTAATTATCCGGAGCGCATTCGAAAGTGAGTACAGATTTCGTCATGAAGCCCATTAATTTCAATGGGGGCCCGCTCCCGAAACTCCCTTGAAGGAATATATGGTCAATTTGGTCAATATAGCTTCTTCGACGGATGTATAGACGACTTTGCTTTTTAATAGCACATGAAAATACTATTCCTGCTCTTGGTCTGATGCCATGCGTTCCTGGTCCGCGATATTCAATGTCATCGCTTTAATGCTTCTCTGTTTGAACATTTGGGGAAAGGGTATTGATACATGTGTGTGGTCATCTACAAGCATCGAGGTTTGTGATTGACAAGGGACTTTACAACAAGTTGACGACGCTGATTACGTTTGCAAACTACACAATACATTTAATGTATGCAATATTGAGCGTCAAACACACGACCACCTGTGACCTACGTTACACTCCTCAAATTAATGGTTGTTGCAGGGTTCTATATAGAACCAATGGTTCAATATGGTACTCAAATATGGCACAATGTTTGGTATAGGGTTCCATACAGAACCAAACCGATTTTGATTGTACTGTTTACCACTCGCACCAGACTGATTTTGATCGTACCACGCCTTAGAACTTCTGGCCTTAGTTGTGTGCGCTAAGCTACGGGGGCCTTTATTGGAGCGTCAACGCTTAGTGTAAGTCGGGGATAACGCGGCCGTATCACCGCTTTGAACTCAAGTCGTTCCTGGTTGACTTACATACAGTGTTTGTTACTCTACTCGCGCCTCGTGGTTCTCCGGTATACATAATAAACTGGCCGACCATCTTAGCAGGTGGCACTTGTCCCCGGACCATCAAAACGAGTTCCACAGACTATCCACTTCCATTCTCTCTCGAAATTTGTTGGCTCTCTGCCTTCACGCATAACACCAACCACGCGTCGCCGGAAGACGCGACTGTATTACCAGCCATTCTTAAAGAGGCTGTTCAGCCCCATATCGGGCACTCAGCGATGATTTTGTTAATACATGACTACGTTTAACGCAGACACAAATAATGCATTCTTTTAATTTGTTCTACAAAGTTTACTTGATCGAAAATCATGTTGTTAAATTATCAACATTATTATTTGACTGGAAATATTCATGACGTACTGAGGAAATCTGTTTTATTTAGTTGTGTCGTTTCATCGATAACGGTGCCTCCCTAAAACCATGAACCACACGAATGTTAGCTGTCAATGATTACGCGCTCTATAACTACCTCGCTATCGATGTGTATACTTCCGTTTTGGTTACAATATGTAGATTTAATCAAATCTTCACTCATTAAAGTTGTGAGCATAATTGCGCACAAATGTGACTGACAACCATGAAGGGTAATTTCCGACCACATAAATGGCTACAGCCGTAGTGAGGATCTATTTTCTGAGACCGCAGCGCCGCGCAGCGACTGAAAGTCTGAAAACTTAACACTTTCGGTTTCCAAGGTGCAGTTGCCAAGCAGCTTGCTAGGCAACCTTGTTACAAATATAGGGCTGAACAGTCTCTTTAAGAAAAGGAAATGTGGTCCCTTCTTCCCAGACCACCTTCGCCACTAGTCGACATTTGTCTGATGGAAATATTCGTCTCACTGAAGCCAGACTCGAGCTCCATTTACAACACACACTGATTCTTCAAAATCGCTACTCATCTCTCACAATATTCATAGCTTACATCCCTCACACCCTACACCCTGTATGTGCCTTCGTTTACCCCGACGGTCACGACAGCCTTATGAAACCTTTGCCTCCCGCCTCAAACGGCTTGTGCGGCACTGAGGTTGAATCCAACCCTTCATTCGGCCTCCCTCGAGGCTTATCGCACAGGCGGTCTTACGACCTGCTTCAGCACCACGGTATTTGGTGCTCCGACTTTATCAGGGCTATCTCTCGTTGACTCATTAGCAGTGCATTTTCCTGTCTCAGCTCCCTCCCGCAGGGTTATGGTCACGCTTCCAAAACCCGTTCTTTCAGCTTTCATAGTTTTACCGTCTTCTGATCTTCTTTGCCTCTTCCCTACTCAAGGCAACCGACATGTTTGCCCCAGCTCTACGCAGCGGGGTTCGTGGACTTCCTTAAGCCTAATAAAGCGTGTGTATGCACCGGCCTTACCTTGGGTTACCTTGTTTGAGGATAATTGCTGCAATAAAGTTAAGTAAATACAGACCACCGATTACAAAACTGCATCGACACAGAGAGGTATATAAATGTGGAAACCAGTAAAAGGTGGCACCAGAAACAGCACAAACTCTTGGCCCGGTAGTAAGTGGGAGCCCTTCAGTTTCTAAACATCACGCATTAAGGAAGCATCCCATTGTATGCCGAGATTCAGCCGACGTCGATCAAAGTAAGTTGGTTTAAACTAATTCCGGGCGAGGGTTTCATCTTATGGACACGTCATTGGAATCTGTGAGAATGAGACTTACTAGACTAACAAAAAAAGACAAGGCAAATATTGGGGATGGTTGGGGCTGTTGATATCCGCATAAAAATATGATCTTACCAGCTCCGAGGAAGTTTAAATAGTATTGGATGATGATGTAAATATTATAGTACGTTTTTGTAGCCACGCCTCACATTTTCGAATGGTACGTCGCTTATTTCTGCAGCAGATATTGATAACAATACTGGTATTGTCTTGAATCACCAGTGTATTTTTTCATGATCTGTTCTCCTTACAGAGTTTCAAATGTATGCATTTATTCCATCAAATATTTCGATATTAAACCGTAGCTTTTAGATAACTGATTTGTTGGATGATACATTTGTGCATTGACCAATTTGCGGACCAGCCAAATATACTTCTTGAAATTAGTTCAAAAGTGACACCGGTGGTCGACACGAGGTGCGCTACGAACATATCCCTGCGTGTCCGACGCTGATGCTGTGTCCTATTTCGCGTACCCGGCCGACCGTAGTCCGAAGCCGACAATCCTTCCGTAGACGACTCAGTTAAAACGTCGAAGTTCTTAGTCGACTAAAGCGTATCACGAACGATTTCGGTAGTCGACTTAACAACGTCGATTATGCTTAGCCAACTACGCGCGTTGCCAGGGGATTTCCCAGGGAAACCCCTATTTGTAATCGTCTATTAGCGACACTGAGTTAATGGTGGAATCTTTATCTTCCTGGAGCAAATTTTTTCGGCTACCCTTGTTTTATAGCTCTTTTGAACCAAGTTCAGACTGTTGGTCTGTTTATCCCCCCCCCACTCCATGGCCAATAATTGGCAGGGATGAATGCATGTTGATGAAAGCACGCGTCATGGCCCGTTTTGTTCAAGCTCGATTTAGGCTATTTGATATCCGAATGTCTTCTTTTTGATAACCTCATCACTAGACGTTTACGATAAATACAACATTGGCTATCAGCTTTGCTCGTTAATTGCCGTCAGCGTCAGAATTTCGCGCTGCCAGCCACGACCAGGTCAATACGTTGCGCCGTGCGTGTCACCAACACTTTTGAAACGTCATAGAGATCTATTATTTAGTTCAGCGGTCGTAGGTGAGGGCGTTAAAAAGCGACCATTTAAAAACAATGTTCATTTTTGAAGCAGCATACACTCAAATCGTTGCAAACTGCGCCAGGTTCAATTGCCCTGATGCAATTCGATGCAGAAGTTATGTTCACTGACCTATTTTTCTTCTCTACTTCAACAACAGCATAGCTCAATCATGGAGAGCCTATCACTAGGAATATATCGTTACACCTCGTTGTAGTAAATGTAAAGTGAATGATACAAATTCCTTTTCCCGGCGATTTATTTATACTATGTGGAGGTAAGTGGGGATGT
Organism: Urechis unicinctus; assembly: GCA_034190875.2. NCBI lineage: Eukaryota > Metazoa > Annelida > Polychaeta > Xenopneusta > Urechidae > Urechis > Urechis unicinctus. The sequence continues at coordinate 36,814,303 of CM067342.1, read as the reverse complement.
GCCGCCAATTTGGGTCTTTCTTTTGCCGGTCGTCCAATTTTCATATATACCTTTGTAGCTGTCTTTCACAAGAATTTTTTAAAGCATTCAAAACATGAATTGTTTGTTTGAATGCCCGTGATCGAGCCCTCGATAACATAACTACTAAATGCAACATTTAAGTAACTCTTGAAACTAGCGTGAACATTAACTTTTTGATGATGTCTATTATGAAATCTACAGGTACAAAGCAATCACGTAGTTCTGCGTCTTCCCCAGAATTATAAGGTTGTTGTCGGATGGCCTTTCTTAACAGGTTTCGCGGGGAGAAAGATAAATAATCGGAGCGCACGGCCATTACGCATACGGTTCGAAAGAATGAGACCGAGTCTGATGGGTGCAATTGTGTTCCGTATGCGTTTACCGCCTATTTTGTCAATTTTTTCACGCTGAGCTAAACATTCTTTCTATAGCTGTGGGCAAGGATATTTGTGTACTGGGATGGAGTATGTGTGTAGATTGAGACATAGGAAGGCGGAGTTAGGGATGAATTATGGGTACATTGATGAGGTAGATGGATGTTTTCCCATTTGATATTCACACGTCTCTGCTGAGCTGCACGCCTGTATTTTCAACGCATCCTTCACGTTCGGATTCAATTGTTTTTCCTAATTGTTACATCTCCATTATGTCAAACCGAGATATGTAAAGGAATATTCCAGGAGATTATGAGGAGATGTGATTTTCTAAGCTCGAGAATAAATCATTGCAAGTTCCTGTGCTATAATGGCATTGCCTAGTCGGCCTTATCGGAACGCAGGAATACCTTGATGCCTGGACAAAGGATTAATCATAATTTCCTCATTCCCGAAGACGAAGTAGGAATTCGATGGCTTTACTATTCGACTATGGATGTGCAAAAGTTTGAATTATCTTTCGGGGTAAAGATTAGTTTTAGTTAAAGTTTTGTTGGGAAAATGTTTTCGGCATTAAACATTGGCAAACTCAACCCGGACGCTCGTACGACTTAGTTTGATGAAACTAGCCATGTGTTACCCGCTACGGAAGGCACCATTGGACCTCAGACGAAGAGTGGGTGGCCACATATGATAGTGGATATATTCCTGTTGTTAAGATGATACTGCTAGGGGTCATGATAGAATAAGGGAGATCCCATGAAGAGGTCAAATTAGGTCTGTAGGCCGCCACTTGGTGTTGTCGGTGAATTGTTGAATATGGTTCAGGCGCTCGGTTCCCAATGTTAGGGCTCTGCCAGGCGCTCGGTTCCCAATATCAGGGCTCTGTTATGCGCTCGGTTCCCGCCGACCGCCGCTTTCGCTCGAGGTGCAATTATCAAAAGCGATACTGGTTGTCGGAATCTGACATCGGGAATCAGATCAATAATAAGGAAAATCGATAATTTTATATGTATTAAAGCAAAACAGTGCATAGCACATCTTGATATAGGTACAGTTGACGCGTCAATGGATTCTTACTAAAGCAAGCAGCACATTTAATTAAACTAGAAATGGCGGCCAGCCTATGTAATGGCACCCGTATACCGCTATGATTTGTGACAACTCGATTACAAAAGTCAATTCGCCTCTGACAAACACGCAGGCATGGTCATAAAGGATATTATATTGTGGATAAAGTACGGATTGTGAATTTGGTTGATTTCTTGTGCCTTGTTTATGGAACTGCGATGATAACATGGAGTCTCCAGTTCCTTCCAACAAATTGCCGAAAGGTGGGCGCGATTTGTCGTCGACTCAATACGACTCTATTTTTCTCGAAGAGTGTTGTTTTTCGATAAGATCTCAAATTTCGTCGAGTTGCCTATTCACCCTCTACATGTGATTAGGGAGTGTGATCAGGTTGTTGCCGTCATCAGTTCAATAAAGACGTATATTGCCGCTCTATAACATCCTCAACATCGTCCCCCTGCATCATCCTCTACATTGTCATCACACGCTTCCATTAACATCGCCATTCTATACATACTACAAATGGCCCCTTCACTCTCCTTAATATCGACACCCAACACTATGCTCGACATTGCCATCCTACATCATCCTCAACCTTGCCACTTATTGCGACCCTAAATTGTCTTCGACCCAAAGCAATTTTCAACATTGCCATCCTTCAAATGTCATAACTGCGCCCCCAACACAATCCTAAACATCACGACCTTACACTGTCCTGACCATCCCCAGCCTTAACGATCCTTTATCTCGTCACCAAGCTCTATGAACAACACTGCAGTTAATATTAACACCTCAACCCTCAAAAACATCAACACCTAGTTGAGAATAGTAAGGCATTACAAATACCCCATAATTCACCTAATACCCCTAAATTTAAGTCTTATATTGAATACATCCAACTTTGTGGCGAGTGTCTCCATCCCTGTTAACTACATCGTCATTCTTTTTTTATCTCAACATCTTCACCATACACTACCCTTAACATCTCTACCCAACAAAACCCTCAACATTGCCACACTACACTTTCCCTATCATTGCTACACGCCACATCACGCTATCCTGAATATCGCCATCATTCAGCATCCCCATAATGGGCACCATACATTACCCTCTACGTCGTTATCTCACACTATTCTTAACATTGCCACCTTACAATATCCTCAACATTCCAAGCCGACACGATGCTCAATATTGCAACCTGCAATTTCGTCAACATAGCTGCCCTATCGCCGTCCTTCTCCGACATCGCCACCCAATAATGTCCTCAGCATCGCCAATGTAATATGTCCATGATATCGCGACCATACCCTATCATCGACAATGCCATCCGGCATATTTTGCGAATTCCCACACATGCCCTTTCATAACATCGCTATCCTACACTATCCTTGAAAACTGAAAGCTTAACTGTCCTTTACATCGCAACTAAACTCTATTAACAATAACGGCGGATATACTAACTCCTCCACCCCGTAACATTATTACATATGTGAGAATTGTAAGGCATTATAAATACCCCACAGTTATATCAATACATATACAATCCTCAACATTGCTGACCTACAATTTTCTTTACATTAACGCCATACACTATCCTCAAAACTGTCCTCTACACTATCCCCAGCATTTCCACGTTATGCTGCATTCAACTTTGACACCTTAAACTATTCTTAACGCTGCAACACTACACTATCCTAAACATCGTCACTCAACATTATCCTGTGTATTGCCCACCTACAATGCGTATGTTACCATTTTCTCAACATTGCCAACTTTAAATACCCTCAACATTGCTAACATACACTATTCTCAACAGTGCCAACCTAAACTATCATCAACAGAGCCAACCTACACTATCATCGACATTGTCAACCTACAATACCTTAAACATTGCAATCCAAAGCTATGCACAATATTGCAACCCTACAATATCCCAAATATTTCAATCCCTGCACTATCCTCAACACTGGCACGCAACCATATCCTCAACATTGGAACCCTGTACTATTTTCAACATCGAAAACCTACACTTTCCTGAACGTATCGAAGCTACAATATCCTCAACATAGCCAAACTAATATATTCCCATCTTAACGGTTCTCACATGCAACGCCACCCTCAAGAGCATTATCGCAGTGGTCAGAATGATAATTCACTGTATAATCCCGCAATTCGTCTTATACCACACAATCAAGGTATGATTTTGAAAATTGCTCTCATTATAGTTAGTCTCTATCCCTGTTAACAACACCGTCATTATCCATTGACCGACACTATCCTCCACGTTACCACAATGCACTACCCTATACGCTGCCACCGTATACTTTTCAAATAATCACCTTCCTACATCATCCTCATCTTTGCCACCTCATACAATACACAACATTGCCATCCTATACTATCCACAACTAAGGTATGATATTGAAAATTGCTCACATCATAGTTAGTGTCTCCATCCCTGTTAACAACACCGTCACCATCCATTGTTCTCAATATAACCAACCGACACTATCCTCCACGTTACCACAATGCACTACCCTATACGCTGCCACCATACACTTTTAAAAGAATCACCACCCTACATCATCCACAATTTTGCCACCTCATACAATCCACAACATTGCCATCCTATTCTACCCTCAACATTGCCAGCCTGCATCATCCTTAACATTACCACCTTATAGTTTTCTCAATAGTGCCGTCCTACATTATTTTCAACATTTCTACCTGATGCAATCCATAACATTGCCCCGATACATTGCCACACTATATTATCCTAATCATCACCACCTTATACTGTTCTGAATATTGCCACCATACAGTATCCTCGTAATTGCCACCATACATTTACCTATCTTACACTATGCTAAATATTGGCACCTTGAAATATCCTCAACAATGCTAGCTTACACTACGCTCAATGTTTCAACCCACAACTTCCTCAACATTGGCACCCTATCGTCATCCGTCTTCAACTATCCAACAGTAAACTCAACATCGCCACTGTAATATATTTACCATATTGCGACCCTACTCTATCGACGACAATGCCATCCTACACGTTTTGTAACATCCCACACTTGCGCTATCCTTAACATTAAAAACCTACACTAGTCTCAACATCCCCAACCTTCACTGGCCTATACATCGCCACTTTACTCACAAAGGTGAGAATTATAAGGCATTATATATGCCCTGCAACTCCGCCGATACCCCTGAACTAACATCTTATATTGAAAACTTCACACGTCGTGACTAGTCTCTCTATCCCTGTTAACAAGATCGCCATCCTGTCTTATCCTTGGCATTTCCTCTATGCACTGCTCTAAACATCCCACTATACACTACTGTTAATATTGGTCGCGACTCTACACAATCCTCAACATCGCTACTCTGCACTATCCTAAACATTGCACCCTTCACCGCCCCCTAAATTGCTACCCGCAATCTCCTCAGCATTTTAATCATACACTTTCACCAACATTGCCATCCTACACTATCCTAAAAATCTCCCGCCAATATTTTTCTCAAATTCGCTACTCTACACTATCCTAAAACTCCCAATCATACATTTACCTCAACATTGATATCCTACTCTTTTTACAACATCAACACCTCTTACAATCCTCAACATTGCTATCTTGCACTTTTCAAAACATTCCCACATAAACACGACCCATAACCGCTCAGCCCTACGCTTTACAACATCGCAACACCACATTATATTAAATAGCACCACCCGACACTGTCCCAAGCATCACCACCCTACACTATACTGAATATCGTCAACCTTTACTATCCTTGACATCACCACTTAACTCTTAACAACAACGCATCACCATTTTCAGCGCGTACGTCTTTATAAATTCATAAACGTAGGTTTTGTAACAAGAACAAGTTTAATTTGCTTTCTGATAGCTGTGTGCCTTGACAAGCCGAGGAAAGCAAATGGTGAATAAATGTGGAATAAGTGTTGTGATGCGAGTATCATAGCAAATTAAGTGAAAGTTAGCTACACAGCCAAAGCTGTCAATAACGAATATTCACTCACTTATATTTCAATTGCAAAGCATGGTCAATGAATATGTATGTGTGGTTTTAATCTGTTCAACTGTTCAAATACCATATTGGTAGTTTGCCTTTTCATTATCCCTTCTATGTAAGCAGATGGTGTGATTCTTTTATAATATATCTGTTTTGTAATTGCTTGGTAATTGTTCTGCATACTGTAGGTTTTAGCTTCTCAACAGATCCTAATACAGAGTCATAAGGTAAACATCTTATCAAGTGATAATGCAGCAAACAGTTCTATACATTATCAATCATGAATATCACCAGTCGTGACGTTGCACCAATATGCTTGCAAATATTTAATATCCCATCTGGGCTCCCTGAAAATACTATCCACCATAAGCTCTGACTAAACATCAAAAATGATTTTCATCCTGCAGCAGCAAGATATATTGCATTTTCTAGCCACCTCTAAGCAATGGAAGACGTCAGAAAACTTGACAGAATAAATGACAACGGTAGATCTTAACTCTATTAGACATCTGAAATAAAAATATAACATGCACGCAAATCAGTAAACCCCGTTTCCATAATCATTATTATTGATGGAAATTGACACTCGTACATAATTTACTCGGGCAAGCAACTGTCACCATTCATATAACTACTCAGTAAAACCACATTACCGAATAAGTATTCCATGAAAATTTAAATGTACAGGGAACTGACAGATAGATAGTGCTGTATTTGTGTATTGCACAGACACATTTGAAGTACACAGTTGTGATACCGGTGACGTACATGCCAGAAAAGATGCGAGTTATGAAAAAGATATGGACTCCGGCAGACGTACGTTTTATATTACTTATATAGTTGATGTCATTTGTCAGATCAAATGCTTGCCCGCTGCTTCAGTGTATTGATCCATCGGTTTGTTGTTACAGTTAGGTAATGGCTGAGGTGCATAGAATATCCCTTAGTTCTTGTACCATAACTATACTTTAAATATATAGATGCTGGTGTGAAAGAGAAATGGACAAAGCGTTAGCAATGCTCTTTATATTAGGAAACGATTGATGATTGACGCAACTTTATGACCTGATGTGTTAACAGCAGTATTATGCAGCATATCATCTATGGACATAAATTTACAACTACTTCTGTAATATGTTATCCCATATCTGAGACAACTGCATGATATTGATATGACTTCAGGCAGGTAAAGAAAACTTTGACACAGATAGAAAATAAAGCCCTCTATGCCTCGGTTAAGGACGTCATTGTCAACAAACGCTCGGTTAAAGCCGAGGTCATCAGGCAAGCAAAGCAGAGGAACGTCGTACGGTGTGTTGAATTTTTATATGGCTGTAAATGGTCGTATTCAAGTCAAAACATATTTTCGGCAATAGTTGCTTATTGAATTGTTCTGACGCTGCAGTTCATTCAGCTAAGTGTATATGTATCATTGAATATCTAGTTAAATCCCTACGTTTTGAATATAAAATAGAGCTACGAGGTGCCTTATTGGTATGGTCATCCTTCCAATGTGAGTAGCCAAGTCGGCAATTTGATTGTATATATCAAACATGTGTGTGACTTTTGACTGCGGTTCATATTTCAAACTGATTCTGCAATTGCCCTATATTATATTAAATGATCTGTAACTTTATTATCTATGTAACGTTGTAGCATGAAATAAATGGTCTTTCCAGTTTGTCGTTTGTTAAAGTAGCTAGGGACATATTATGAAATATGCCTTGTAACAGTTATATTAAAATTAGAATTAACTATGCACGTCTTGTAAATCCATAGGTGTTTTCTAAAGACGTCTTGAGCGTCTATTAAGTACACCAAACCTGTTCTTGTAATAAACAACGATGTAATCCTCCCATTACATATTCATCTCTATAACCAGGATAACATGAGATTCATTAACATTATATTGGTGATTATGGTACGGCATGACGGTGAATTATAGGAATCACTAAACATATTATCAGACGAGTTTTTTTATCGAATGATATAATGGTACACCAGCGAAGTGAGGGGCAGGAGGTGATATTTAGAAATTGATGATAAACAAGGAACGTTTGTTTGAAACAATTTTCGATATTCGCCGCCCAAGTTGGACCGGAACTCATTTAACACGCCTTGAGGATCAATCAGCACCAACCTAGCCCGATTCCAAACGCGCCCTACCCCAATTTTGCATTTCCAGATTTAAGGTTGTATCCCAAAACTGCCTTCTATTTTTGACCCCCAATGGAGAAGCGTGAGCACGCGCGTGCACCAAAGAGCTGTTTCGGTTGATTAAACAGAGGAATTAAAAGAATGACCCACATAATTTAGAAATCGGTCCTTTAATAAAAGGAAAATAGGCATTACGGAATCCGTGCAACAGAATGATACCTTTTCAAACAGGAAAGGCAGGCATGACATCTAAATAGATTGCATACCCGAAACAACCCACAGACATGACTCCACTATCAAAGATACCCTCACACATACACAGCACATTAAACTCAAAGAATATAATAAAGTCGTCACCATCGTCACCATTAATTGTTTATGTATTCGGGGAATCAGTGCGTTGGTATATAACGGTCAACAACAGCCATCGGGTGATATATTGGCTCAGATAACATGCTGCTCAGGTTATAGCGGGTCGTGCGCGACAGGTGAAACTAAGGTAGAGAGTCAAAAGTGTGTAATGCGCAGTGCTTATCGTCTTACAGTAGTCTTATAGTAGCAAAACATTCATTACAATTGATGTATACGCATCTCTGTTGTGGGCGATATATTTTGCGCTTGCTTTCTGTTATATACTAACATACCCAATTTCTGGGGTATGTACATGTTTTATAATTCACGTGCTGTGGGGTATTTACTGCGCTCGTCGTGGGGTATATATATTTTATATAAATACCCCACTATTTATATATAGCTATGTACTCCGCAGTTAGGTCTGATACAGTACCCCTCATCTAGGTCTCAACATGATAGCCCACATCTGGCACAGTGGAATGGACAAATGGGATGAGGTGCGATCTAATGTCCAATCTAGTTAAACAGTCCTGAAATGTAGCTGAACAAAAATAAGCAAACGGCATAAAGATTTCGCCTGGTATGCAGATGGAAGCCAAAAGCGTATTTCTTACGTGAAAATATGAATGCTGAGGGGAAAATGGTCGATGTTTGTTAAACTGGCAAGTCCTGGAAAGGAGCAATTAAGTCAATTACGGATATACACAAAAGGGCTAAAACTCTAGGTCATATTCAAAAGGATGGGTATATCTGCGCGTATGTATTGCTCTACAAAATATATCATCAGCATTATAAACTAGGAAGCATATTTCCACCAACAAAGGTGCACATTAAAATGAAAGGCGGGTGTGAATTCGATGTTTAAACCACCCGGTAAGTTGTGGATATGTATTGCTCTAACACGATGTCACTTTATCCAATACAGATGCAGGAAAAAGTGTAATAACCAGCGTTACACATTTTGTAGCACATACTCATCTAGAGGAATTGATGTATAAGGCGGGAATATTAGTAACAAAAAACATTCTAAGCATTCAAAGTGAAAGAAACAGTGATGTTTGAGGGACTGTGTAAGCAATAGCAGTGCATAAAATATATTCCAAATATTCAAAGCGAAATAATGTGGATGTGCATTGCACTATTCAGACCATAGCTCGGTCTTTCCTTTTCAAGTTTTGGTACTAAAATAACTAACCATCCATGCAATTTTACAGCATATTTCTCTGCACATAGGAGAAATCTCTATGAAAGAAAGATTCAAAGTGGAACAGGATGCGTACTGAAGTATTTAGGCATTAACCCAATCGTTGTGTAGTTCTGGATGAAATAACGGACAGTAAGAATTTTTTTGTAGCACATTTCATGAAACTGGTTATTAGATTGGCTGCATTGGAAGTGTACACAAAATGAGGATGTGTTTCACAATGATTGTTTCATAATGTAGAACAACTATCAATGAGCAATCTAAAGGAAAACGAACAAATTACCAACAAAAAATGCCTTAGCAAAGTATACGCGTGCGTTCCATTTAAATACAGAAAAGTTGATAGGGGATATTCTGTGCGTATTCTATTATCAAATCCTAGTAAATTCTAGTAAATATCGGGTATACAAATGAGAGCTGAAAAGTTATTCTTCATTTTCAACGCCGGTAGGATGAGGGAGGTAGAGGGAGTCAAAGTAAAGTGCTCTACCAATATCTAAATCCGTTAGGCAGTTCAGGGCCATAAAAAACCCGCAATATAAACTCTTTAGCATATTTACACCCAAATGAATTCAGAGGCTTTTTCTATGCAGAACAAAGTCAGATCACTCTCTCCCACAAATGTACTGGATAAAAACTGCGTAATAACTATAAACGTTTCGTAGCACATGCTCATCAAGAGACTTTTAAGTAAAGGCGGGGAGGTAGTGAAGAAAAGTATTCGAAATATATGGCGAAAAAATATGGATGTGTATTGCTACTATGAATACCATAACTCGGTGACGCGGTGTGTTCAGATTTTGGACCAACTAACACAATCGATCTTAATGTACACAAAACAAGAAATCTAAATGAAAGTAGGTCTTATGATTAAAAGAGGACAATCTAATTGCTAAGAATTAAAATGGAATATACTTGGTATGTGTATTGTAGTATTAAGTGATCCAGTCGTATGCAAGTTCTAGTTGTATAACTGGCAATAGAATAACTATAGCACATTTTGTTGTTTAAGCAGGTCAATTCTAAGGAAAAACAAATACATTGTCATCTAAAATTAACTGAGGCGCGACAAATATGCGCGCCAACATAGAGCCATCAATGAATAACAGACTATCTAGAAAAAAGCCTGCAGGTTATAAAAAACCATTACATTCGCAATGAGGAAAATCCACTTGTAAAATCGATAATCTGTTGAATTACTACATCTAAAGCGGACTCGAAATATGTCCGAGGAAAGTTCCTGTTTTCCGCAACAACTTACGTCTGCTCCAACCGACGGCTTCATTTGAATAAAGTGTTTTTTTTCTTTTGGCGTATGCACATACAATCAGCTGACCCCTGACCTGAATAACTGAATAATTTTATTCTTTACATGTTTTCCGATATGAACTGTATATTTTCTTAATATATTTCCGAGTCTTCAAATTATTGCACAAATAGTAGAATAATGTATTCGCACTACGCTCTATCTGCGTATTATTACTAATAGAAAATCCAATCAGAAAGTGTTTTTTCTGTACTTTGGTCCGGGAACTGTAGTTGGGGTTGGTAGGTGAACTTTATAAAGGCTATGCATCGATCAACTCATTGCAACAAGGGGTGGTCGATAATCCGTGCCTGATTTGGAGATGGTCCCCGAGATTTGCAACCAGGCCACCCGTTGTCATACCTCAATTTTACCTTTGTTTCATTCTTATTTACATTAATTTGTAGCAACCATAATTAATATATAATGTTTAACTTCACAGTTTACCAGATTACACATTCCAGATGCCAGGTGCGTCGTTATTCGGAATGATAACCGAGCACAATATGCCTTGGGTGTAAACTGAGCTACAGAACGTCTGTGTTTTTGTATGACTGTTCTCATACTTTCGTAGTGAATGGTAGCTCATCGTTAGATATTAAACTTATCATCAAATTGTGGGCGTCTGAAGCTCATTCTTCCTCTATGATCGACTCGACGACTTTCTTGTATTTTAGAACAATGCACAGGCATAATATTTTAAGTTATGGGTTACCCATTAAAGGTAACTATTAGGATTGGTGAAGGGATGTGTTGTGAGGGTATTTCTTGTTTACTATTCGCCCGGGGCTTTCTTGTGTAGTGGCTTGAGCAGTGTACTCATATATATATATCAAGACTTCACTTCGTACGAGATATATTTATTGACTACGATATACCAACACCGCGTTAGAACTGGTATTATGCTGTATATATTGGAGTCGCGTCCACCCGCTTCGGATCCTGGGGGTAAGCTCCCGAAACTGCGCTTCTATATATTATTCCAGGTGTCGCTTATCAGCTCACCTGGAGGGCTGCGTAGTGCCTCAGGTTGTCCTCCAAATTCTGCCGGGATATGGGCGATTCTTTCGGGATATGCTGAGGATAAAAGTTTATCATGATTGCCACTGAAAGAGGTTTTTGTAAGTTTTGAATGCTATGAAAATTTCCGTTGTGAGCGAATGATCTCGTCCCAGCAAGATGTTTCGCATCTTTGTATTCAATGAAAGTCTGTCTTGATGTTTACTGCATATTTATAGGTTTACATTTAAGGACAGCCGATGTAATTTTGATTGAAATTCACGATTCGCCATTGCTATTTTGGATTGTAACTGGCTATGGGCTGGTACTACCGTATAATTTCAAAGAGCACATGGGCCTGTTTACTTTATCAAAGTCAAGAGATATCTCATTGGCCAGGGCAACAGCGCGCCTTAAATTTTATGTGGTTTTAAGGTTGATATTACTAAAAGAAGACTGCAGCACATATTACGTCGGGGGTAAGAGCCTTTTTAGTGAAGCTTGAGGCCGTTCGGTATATATTAGTCTTCCCGAAAACACAAACACCCCTCAGATTAATTGTCATTTATAAATAGCCAACCAGCAGCGGTAACGAATTTTTATCAATATACCTATTGAAAGGATATATATATATATATATATATATATATATATATATATATATATATATATATAGATATATATATATATATATATATAGATATATATATATATATATAGATATATATATATATATCTCTATATATATATAGAGATATATCTCTATATATATATATATATATATATATATATCTATATGAATATATAAAGTTTATATATATATATGTATATCTCTTTGTATTCCTATATACCTATGTATCTTCTCTATCTATCTATTTTCTATGTTTATATATACCTATTTCTCTATCCCTCTCTATCTCTATCTAGATCTCTCTCTATATATATCTCTCTCTCTCTATATCTATATCTATATATCTATATATGTGTGTGTGTGTGTGTGTGTGTGTGTGTGTGTGTGTGTGTGTGTGTGTGTGTGTGTGTGTGTGTGTGCATATATGTGTGTGTGCCTCTTTGTGTTCGAAACGTTCCCAGTACCAAAAAATAGTCATAGTTAGTCGTCCAGATTGTAATCGATAGTAAGATTCAGCTGCGCGCACATAAACTTCTCAAGTTATCATTCCACACAAATAAGCCGCCAAGACTATGACGTAATTGCAAGGTTTTATACAAGTACAATCTCCCTTCAAAATAATCATCCTCGAGCATAGCAAAGTAATAGTACATATTAACGAATATACCATACGACCATGAGACATTTCTTGTTAGGCCCCGCCATAGCGCTGCTCAAGCATGTGAAATACTTCTCTGTACGATTGCAAGGGTACAGGGCGAATGTGATTTACACAATTTCACTTGAAAGTAAATGCTTGCATGTACATATGTTAAGTTGTAGAATAGTTGCTTGAATAGTTTGTTTCGAATCTTATTGCAAGAAATTCACAAAAGCGGACAGCTTCATGTCCATAGCTAAGTCAGCGAGCATGATGTGTCTGTGCCCTTGCACGTGCGTGCAAGTGTTTGGCTGTGGACACTTACTCCCAGATTAATAGAGATAAATAACAAATCAGTCGACGGACGAAGCTTAACTACCCCCCGAATCACGGGATAAATGTTTATGCCGTCGACGATATCAGCCATGTTGTGAAATAGAATTAATGTGTTCATGACCCATAATTTCACGAACTGCCTTCTAAGGCTATTATAAGCAAAACCAGATAGTTTTCCCGTTCTCCACTACGTATGTGCCCATAAATACTTCGCTAATAGTTAAAAAAAATCGACAGGAACATATTCATGGTTTGGTGTTCAGCGTTGCAGTGCTCTAATTGGTATCACACAGGAAATCACCAGCTTAGACTTAAACCCAGTTTCTTGACATAAATATACCGTGCTAATGCACAAACAGGCAGGATTTCGGTGACTATGGCATTAATGGTTATAAATGCACTACGTGCGAGGATAATAAGAGGGTAATTGCTTAGCTGCATGGCAACCTCATTAAGCTTCAAAGCAGAGCGTCCATTCATGTGGAAAAACCCCACAACGATCAATGAATGATATTGCACAGAACATGTTTTCATATGCTGTATGCAAAATATTTTTTTTCCTTTTCATCGCAATGACTGATTTTGCCCATCGCGACCATTGATTCTGTATGCGCAGTGTGAACGTGGCAAAGGCCTCTATTTCGTTAAATGATATGCAACTTACATACATGGAATTAACGAAGGATGTGTAAATGCCAACCAAATGAGGACAGAGTGAAATGGCAGCAATTTAAGGGTCGTTAGTATGCCACGAGTGGCTTTGTCAATGCATTGTAATTGATGTTAATGATGCACAAATCATTGACGTTCACCCAAATGACGATCTGCAAGGATGCCGTCAATACCCTGACGAAAGCCGCGTATGGAAGGATGCAGCCGCTGTAAGTGCTATACTTCCATACCGTTTATTGGTGAAAGGATGCAAATGCAGGGGTGCAGCATCCCGCCGTGCGCCATACGGGAGTTACAAAGCCATCAACCATAGTAAATCGGCACGATGATTTTCGTATTATTGTCAACGTTTACCATCTTGTTTCAGATTCCTAATTACAGTAATAAAGCACGCTTTGGTGTAAGCATTATTTGTGCTATATATTAGCTGTGAGCTTCTACTCAGTGGGAATTCTCACTGATGATTTGAGCTGAGTGTAGTTTCTCTTCATCCCTGTCTCTGTGATAAGTAGTGATAACTACAATAGCTAATTGTGATGTAGATGAGTGTCCACTCTGTTTGTGCGGTATTGATGATTTAGTGCTGCAGGTTTTTTGGTATTATGCTCCAATAAGAGTAACTGTGTTTGAAGATGAATAAATACGTAAAACTAAAGGCAAGGCCTATAACAGTCATCGTATATTAACATCTTCTTCTTGCTAGTGGAATTGACACTACCCATCAGTGTTCAGGGGGGCTTCATAATATGCTTCGCTGTTGGCTTTGTGTTACTCATCGTGGCTGGCTACCTTCGTTCTAATACGAACGTTCGTGCATCAGTCGGTTGAGTTATCAATGGTGGTCAGCATGATTCACTTAATGGGATTTTCGGATTGCGGTCCATGCACCCATTGAACTGTGCAAAATAGATCCGCGTAAACAACATTTACGATAGTGTTAACGGTCGCACTTTGGGGCACCTGAAAACCAAAGTCAGTTAATCAATATGTCTGTCAATCAATGGGGTCAGTTAATCAATCTGTCAGTTAATGAATGTGTCACTTAATCAATGTGTCTGTCAATCAATGCGGTCAGTTAATCAACACAACAATAATGCTGTGTAGTGTTAAACAGAAACATGCTTACTCTTTCATTCAATTGATTACATGAGGGCTCTAACAGTATCATATTTGAATACAATACAACACAGCCCTTTTGCCCGGTGACGATTAGAAGCACCGACAAAGTCTATGGACACTATGTTGATAACTTGGCTCGATTTCAACGGGCGCAAGCAATTCGAGATCCTCAGCCTTCTTGCAACAAGTCGCCAACGGGGAAGTATCGACACCCAAACTCTCTCCCATAAAATTATGACCGTGATCAACGGAGCATACTGCATATAAGATTTGCCTATGCTGGAATCTACCATGCCAACGTGATTTCTAAAATTAAACTTTGCTACGAATTTCGATTGGACGCTGTTATCAATTCCGACGAACTGCTGGCTCCGCCCACAGGGGACACTTAAAGGTGAATATTACAATAAGGTGCCTCTAGATGTGGTTTATGTTTTTTAAGAAGCAGCGCAGTTGACGCGGCCTGACTCCCTGAATAACAAACACATTACGATGAACAAGCTCTAGTGTTGGATGAGCACCCTCGTCAATGCATAATTCCTTATTTACTGCTGATTGTATCCGACTGTCGCATCTATCGTGTTAACGGGATACAACAAACAGTCGGGACAGCATGAGGGCGAAATATTAGCAATATAGACAATCCGCTTTCATGGAGACACATCCAGAGGTACATATATATCACCAAAACGCACAATTGGTTTCTTTTTGACACTTATATAATCAAAAGAAATCCTAAGATATCAGATATATTGGTATATTCTTTTCGGCAATAAATCATTTGTTACTATGCCCTTGTAGCGCAACGACCCTATAACATAATTCGGTGCGTTATAACGTGGTCTGGCCATATACAATTAATATTATTATATATGCAATTTGACGAAATTTGTATATATATATATATATATATATATATATATATATATATATATATATATATATATATATAAAGATATATATATATATACATATATGTAAATATATATATGTATATATATACATGTATATATATATATATATGTATATATATGTATATATATATGCATTTATTATCATATATATATATCTATACATATATATCTATACATATATATACATATATATATATGTATATATACATATATATATAAAACATATATATATATGTATGTATATTTATTTATATATATACATATATGTAAATATATATATATACATATATATACATATTACATATATACATGTGTGTGTATGTGTGCGTTTGTGCGTGTGCGTGTGGAATGTCAGTTGGGTGTGTGAGTTTTAAGCAATCAATTTAATAATATCCTCTTATCGCATCGATAAAAGATCCCATCTCTTGGACAAATACTAACTGCCATTAACATGTATTTCTATTTTAACCATTCTATTTTCCTACTTGAATAGAGTTTGGTCCAGAGAGTTTACAACCACGCTAAGAGCACTCACTCAAGCCTCAGCCCGAGAAGAAATGTGAAGACGCCGCCTGTTAGGCGCCGCGCATTGCTTTGTCATAGCGTCTTTTAAAAAACCACGTGGAATTTTCTGATTAATTCGGTGCCCTGGAAGCCGTGGCCAATCAGATGACTCCATGTTTTTAACAGACTCCGACCCCGAGACGTCGAATCAACAATCCCAGGTTTTGTAGTTGATTTCATGGTATCGTTGCGTGTTGAAGTGTAATTCGTGTAATTTCATAATCCCCACTCAGCTTAGCGAAGCTATAAACTCAATACTCGAGATCCCAGGCAAGCCCACAAACATGCCCCGCTAACTACCTTAGACGATGTAAATGCGGACCCAATATATATGTTGGTGTATGAGTATGTCTGCTTTAATCATTTATCACAATGACCTAATGATAGGATCGTTATGACAGCAAGCCGTCGATGCTGCCGGGACACATAAGCTTTGCATATTCCGAATTGAGGGTAATTTCGTCAGTAACATCAACGATACTGAAAGTTGGACAGACGATCGAAAGTTGGTCCTATTGTCCTTAATATATTTGGTCGTTCATGTATACACAGGTGTATACAAGGATGGCGGATTATGTAAAGTGTTATAATACTATTCTAGCTAAAGTTCTCCCTTCCTCCCCCATTGATTATCAGTACGATATGGCCCGCGCTTAATCCAACTGGTTCATGGCCAACGAGTCCACTGCCACATAGACGTTAGGCCAGATGCCATGGTCCAATAGCGCGGATTGGTCAAAGTCCTCTGGGGAATCGAACTCCTGGAGCACGATATAACATGCACACGCTCATCATTTTTTAGAGAAATTCTTCTAGTCAGAGACAAGATTCAGACCGAGATCTCAGGGAAGCTTCATTGTTGAAAACTCAATAAACCTAATAAGCAACTCTACTCCTGGACTCGTGTTATTTATATGGCTAGGCCCCACTCCAACAACCACAAGCAGCAACGAAAAATATAACGAAGTAGTGCCCATAAACGAGAAAATTAGGTATAAGAACAGGCCACGATGTTTTTGTAGCTTTCGAAATAAGGCAGTCATCGCATTTATCTAACGACAAACGTCGAGCTTATGTAATAGGTTAATTGGTTGACTATTGTGAGCGTCAAAAATATATATATCATAGGTTGTGCAGTGACTCCATTATTTAGTATCAACATGATATGTGGTAGAAAATATGAGGAAGGTCTAGAGACTCTCACCTCATGGCGGTCAATATCCCAGTTGGCGAATCCAATTCCACAATCTTGATGGTGCCTGCGTTGTAACCGCTCTATGATCGGACCATTGTTGCCTTGGTTGATCTTGTATAATTGATCCCGATTGTAATTATCTCTACATGACAATAGTTTCGTTACAATCGACTTCAAAAGGCTCTACTGGTGTTGTGGAACGTACTTTACTATCATCCACTACACAACTTTATGCCAGTGGACCTGTGACGGAACAGCTATTAATGAACTTCCCTGCCCAGGCAGCAATATGACTTATTGGGATGCTGGTAATGTGAAAATGTTTGCATGTAAATGGCATTCTATGGGCCGGGGTTGTATCATGCCCCTGTCCAACGCTATTTAGGGGTAGGGATAGGATATCGGTTTCGATGTAGGTATTTTGCAGCTAGGCATGTCCTATATTCTGTTTATATCCCTCTCGAGGTGCCTTTATTCGTTGAAAAGTAAAATTTGTCACCAGGACAGCGTCATTGAATTGCCCGTGCAATATTTGATAGAAAATTCGCTTTTCACCCTTTCGATATATCTGTGATGACATCGATGGCTTTGTTGCTGTTTAAAAATTTGAATCAGAATCGCTCATAGAAAACAGTGCCACAGACGCTGACGCCAAATGGTTCCAAAAATATGACATCATAAGAATGCAGTTTGTGTGAAAATTATTAATAAAGGGGGAACAAAGTTAATTACACGCAAATATTATTAAATTAATGTCAAAGAGCGCATCAATAACTTAGGGGGAAAACGATTCCACAGGGTTGCAGATTAAAGTGAAGGGGCTCTCCCTGAGCGGAAGCTCGTAGCGGTGTTGGTGTCAGAACATGTTGTACAAAAGAGGCGAAAGTACCAAGCGGCCTTGGTCATAAATAGCACCGTAGCATCAATTCTTAAGGAAGCGCTAAAATCCATGGCGGTAAGGCGGTGCAATTGACTGCATATGTCACACTGCAACAATTGTCATATTGAGCTAAATTTCAAGGAAAACGTTCTGATTAGAGACTTTCGTGTGCCTTGACGTGTTCATGATCATAGAAAAATCGTATTTGGAATGTGAGCATGCAAGTTCTCTTGGGGGAGAATGGCTAACCGGCTTGGGCTACTGTTACGTAATTGATTGTGTCACGTTTTGATTATGAAAGTTGATGTATTCGTCTGATTTGTTTAATCATGCGTAATTAAGCCCCCATAGAATCCATAGTAATTGTGCGTGCGGACTGGTTGTCGCGCAAGGTGTGGAGATCGACAAAGGTGCCCTGTTGTATAGAGACAACCCAGGGTGTGCAACGATGGACGGATGCGGTGAGGTGGCCTGGTCTCTCCATTTCGGCAACCATATGTCGACGGGGCTAATTACATACTATTAAAGACCATTATTATCACCCTCTCCTGTGATTGAATTATTGTTATCATCGACCAATCCGCTATTGACGTTAACTAGGATGAATCGTGCAGCATCTTGTTAATTACACATGAATAAATTAATAAGGGGATAATTATTCAAATCAGATGCTACCAAACAATTTGCAATATCGTCATCGTGTCACACCACACCAATAACACTTTCGCTAGGCCGTTACAAACAAAGCTGGCCCCTCTATAAGAGGAATATTTCTATCGTATTTTGACCCTTGCCCCATATGTTGAAGAACCTTCATAGAAATAATCCAGGACAACCATCCCATCAGCATAAACCATTATCTTTTAACATTGTGTCTTTCATTCTTCTACGGGTGTCTGTAATATATGTGCTGTATACATGCGTCTGCGCAACACACATACGCCCAATACCCCACCCTTAAATACATCAGCCTAGGCTCAGCACCTGAACATATTCCACGTTTCTCTCAACCCCTTTTCCAACACATTTCCCTCAAGACATCAACCTCAACACATCACCTTTGACAAATTTCCCTTAACACATCACACTCAGCACACCTTGATCAGCAGATTTTAGGAAGCATCAGGCTTATTTATGAGAGGTCATGGGTCTGCAAGGGAGCAGCTTGCAGTGCTCGGCCGTGTGGTCACATCCTGCCGCGACAAAGAATAATACCACCATTTCTCATTTACTGTCATTACTTTCATCTCCTGTATCGGAAATCCAATAATTGCCCACGCCTACTGGTGTTACTACTCTGTATAATAAATAACGACTGATATGACGTCGTTCATACACAAAGCCGGATAAGAACATCGTCATTTCATATGGACCCACAAACACTATATTCCGGTTATATGTCAAGTCCCGTTTTTTAACAAGGCTATTAAATGAATGTGTGTTGCAGCAATTCAATTGTGTAAACTCATTTAGCTAAAATTAATCTCAGTCCGGCGCCTCGCTGTTTGATATTCTGACGGATTTGTTTTTTGGCTGACGATGGGGATGTAAGGACGTTTGCCGCCAGTACCATTGCTCAACATGTGTTTGCTTTGTTAAAAAAAAGTTCAAATATAATGATTTTTTTAATTCAATTGTTGCAAAGTTTGGAAATGTAATCGAAACCTACATACAGTCGTCTGTGCGTTTTTTGTCTATTACCAACTGATTTAGAAATATACATTATCCAAGTCTAATCGGTCAAAACTCGGGAATTTCCGTGCATTGACGTCACATATGTTGTTGTCGTGAGGATAAACAGTCGTCGCCATCTTCTGTCTTGACTTCACGGTTCGTTGACAGGGTGCGACCTACTCTTTTTACTTCACGGTCTGGTCGTGAGTTGCTTTCGATTTCTGAAAGGCACCAAACTGCACCGCATATACCGCATATATGTATGTAGCCATGTGTCTTTTCATAGTCTATTTATAAACATAGACATCCTGTAAGGCTATGATGAATGAAAGTGCAGCCTACTTTTTGTATTGATAACAAAGATGGCTGACCAAGTCCCTACAAACACAAATATATATCTATCCCGGATAAAAGAAATATCCCTTAGGTACCCATAATTAATTAAGGAGCAAATTATTACAGGATTGAACGATGATAATGTGGCGGTTATTTTCGGTAAAGTAGGCGTAGTAATTTCCACGACCTAAACCCTTTGACGTCAGCGTGCGCCGCTGTTATTAGTCGCGAGTCGTATCTAGGCGACAGCACTGGGCGCGGAAAACGTCTATGTCACAACGATGGCGAGCTACCGAGCGATAAGGGCTATTCTTTTGCTTTCTCTTGTGGCGTTCCATTCGAAGGCCAGCAACTTCACGAAATTGCCGTTAGAGTTAGATGTGATAACCAAGACCATTTCACGGGAAGAACTGACCAGCTACACCACAACAATATACGACAGCGGTATAGCCTCGGATGTCAACTCTGGGTATAAGGCGTACTCCGTTTTGTGATTTTCTATACGCTTATATAGCATCACTTATATGCACGGGTAACATTTTAGTTATTGTGTCATATATAACATGCTTCAAATTGAGGACAAAAGACAACTTCTACATCACCTTGTTAGCAACCTCAGATCTTCTTTTCGGAATCAGTTTCATATATCATATCGTCGTCTTTGGAACTGGTGATATCATGGAGGGCATCGTTTTTCTGCGCTATCGACGCTTCACTTGGAGTCTTCTGTGGACTTGGATCGCTGAGCGCAATTGTTTCCATGACAGTAGACAGATTTCACTCTATTATGAAGCCGTTTACTTATGATAAGCACCTTACAAGAAAAGACTATCTTTTATGCATAGCAAAAGTGTGGTCGCTCCCTACAATCGTTGGATTGATCATACCTCTCGCAACCTACAACACTGAGTACCACATACCAGATATAAAGGTCTGTATTTACGCGTTTGTACTCCGAAGAGAGTTGTATATGGTATTTATCATACCTTACCTTTGTATTAGTCTTGTTATCAATATAGCCCTATACATACCGTTGTTTACGACTATGTACCGTCATGCTAAGGCTATTGCCAATCAAGTTGTTCCTTACCCACCTACCACTGACCACTCTCCAAACCCAGAAAGAATACATTTTAAAGAAAGCATCCGCATTTTGAAAACAGTCGCTATTGTATTTTCTGTGTTTTATGGCGGTTGGTTGCCGTATGCAATCGCTATATGCTTTCAGGTCTACTTAGCTGAAATATATAATGACCCAAGTCACATTGTGTACACACTAAGCAGGTACTCTGCAATTTTCATTGTTTTGAACTCTGCAGTCAACCCCATCATTTACACTGTCCGGTGCAAAACGTTCCGCGATCAATTCAGAAAAATAGTTTTTCAGAGAAATGCAAAATTGATAGACATAGCGCTGTCACCAATTAAGAAACACCCATATTTTGAACGGATGTTACCACTGTAATGTGTTATTGTCACTGCAATTTGCACATGTCGCTCATTTAGTTCATAACTTTAATATATATTTTGACGTCGCCCATAAACATTAATATATAGTTGACGTCGCCCATAAACATAGGGTATTTCAATAAAAACCATGATTTTACTGCATTCTGAAGTCATTTGCTTTTTGTTCATTGTGTCCTCAGCTCATATGGTATGGTACATCTACAATCGTACATGTGCGCTGTATAACAGAAGTTATGAATACGAATTGATTGCTTTGAAATTGTTGTAGAAACCTCCATGTTACAAGACTTGGTTGACAAAGATTACCTCATCGCTTGGTTTTAATCAAAATAATATTTATATTATAGCACAATGCCTTTCTCTGATTAACTAGAATTGGCGTCATATCGCGTAAATGTCATCACACCCATACATACACATAAACAAACCAGCATAGCACAAGTCGCACCATTTCCTATCCACAACCTCACGCTGTCACAGGTGCGCTGCACAATATTCGTAAAATTTATACAAACTAGGCCAACCCCCTAACCTGATTCGTATTCCACCTAGTGCACTTTGTTACCAACATATCCTTTTCTTTGGAAACTATTCATGTGATATAACAGATCTATTAGTAAATATAACAGAATCTAACATTTTTCTGCGACGTCAAGTGTCCAATTAATGCAGCCTAATATAGATTAAAACACA
This sequence comes from Urechis unicinctus, assembly GCA_034190875.2. Lineage (NCBI taxonomy): Eukaryota > Metazoa > Annelida > Polychaeta > Xenopneusta > Urechidae > Urechis > Urechis unicinctus. The sequence continues at coordinate 36,791,649 of CM067342.1, read as the reverse complement.
CATAGACCCTTAAATATAGAAAAAAACTACACATATCATTTGAGTTGAGATGCTTTTAAACTGCAGCATACCAAACGTATGTTTAGGAATACGACCCCAACTTTCAACGCCGAAGGATATTTAGCATCCTTATACTTTTCCATTTCAGAGGTAGATAAAAATTCTCGAAACGGAAGGTTGCCCACTCACCCGAGGCGAGTAACAATCAATTTAAGCGACTGCTATATCAAAAGTTGTGAATCATAATCCAAACAATCGACCGTAGGCGAAATAAATAAACCGCAGATTTGCATTTTTCTCGCAAAGGCTTATGCTCTCCCCGTCAATTTCGGCAAAATATTTTTCAGAAGTGGGATTCGAACCCATATACACATTCGTGGCCCAGAAATCTCTTATGGTGAAAAGGTGGCAAGGCTGAACCTTGAGTCTGGCGCCCCTAGGACCACTCGGCCATCCTGACATACGTGATACTCCTGCCTGTACACCATTATAGATTGACCCATGCCAAATTACCCGTATAGCAACGAATGCAAAAACGTTTAGCCATATCCAGCTCTATGTTACTTTTTCTGCTTGTACTTGCATCACCTCCCTTTGATTATTGCAGTTTGACTATTTACAATTGGGTGACTCAATTATATGATGGTTGTCATGTTGTTGTCATACCTGGCTTAGTCATAGCCTGTTTCTTTCTTGCGTGACTTTTGCTCATTCTCCCTCTATTTTAATTCATCATCTTCACAATTATCAATTCAATCTTCAATGCAGGTGGTGGTGATAACTCTCTCCCGTCAATTATATGATGGTTGTCATGTTGTTGTCATACCTGGCTTAGTCATCAAGCCTGTTTCTGAAGTCTTGCATGACTTTTGCTCATTCTCCCTCTATTTTAATTCATCATCTTCACAATTATCAATTCAATCTTGTTATGCTGTTTCACATGCAAGTGGTGACTCTCCCCGTCATGGTCGGCAAAAACTATTTGTCAGTCAGTGGGATTCGAACCCACTATTTTAATTTCGTGGACAATTCAATCTCTACCTGGTGATATTCACAGGCAAGGCTGAACCTTGAGTCTGGCGCATTAGACCACTTTGCCGGCCTCATCCTCCCTATTTTAAATACCTGGCTTAGTCACAAACGTTTAGCCATATCCAGCAGATGTTACTTTTTCTGCTTGTAGCTTGCATCACCTCCCTTTGATTATAGCAGTTTGACTATTTGCAATTTGGTGACTCAATTATATGATGGTTGTCATGTTGTTGTCATACCTGGCTTAGTCATAGCCTGTTTCTTGCGTGACTTTTGCTCATTCTCCCTCTATTTTAATTCATCATCTTCACAATTATCAATTCAATCTTCAATGCAGGTGGTGATAACTCTCCCCGTCAATTATATGATGGTTGTCATGTTGTTGTCATACCTGGCTTAGTCATAGCCTGTTTCTTGCATGACTTTTGCTCATTCTCCCTCTATTTTAATTCATCATCTTCACAATTATCAATTCAATCTTGTTATTGCTGTTTCAATGCAAGTGGTGATAACTCTCCCCGTCAATTTCGGCAAAAACTATTTGTTGTCAGAAGTGGGATTCGAACCCACGCCCACACATTCGTGGACCAGAAATCTCTACCTGTTGAAATTCACAGGCAAGGCTGAACCTTGAGTCTGGCGCCTTAGACCACTCGGCCATCCTGACATACGTGATACTCCTGCCTGTACACCATTATAGATACCCATGCCAAATTACCCGTATAGCAACGAATGCGCAAACGTTTAGCCATATCCAGCAGATGTTACTTTTTCTGCTTGTAGCTTGCATCACCTCCCTTTGATTATTGCAGTTTGACTATTTACAATTGGGTGACTCAATTATATGATGGTTGTCATGTTGTTGTCATACCTGGCTTAGTCATAGCCTGTTTCTTTGCGTGACTTTTGCTCATTCTCCCTCTATTTTAATTCATCATCTTCACAATTATCAATTCAATCTTCAATGCAGGTGGTGATAACTCTCCCCGTCAATTATATGATGGTTGTCATGTTGTTGTCATACCTGGCTTAGTCATAGCCTGTTTCTTGCATGACTTTTTCTCATTCTCCCTCTATTTTAATTCATCATCTTCACAATTATCAATTCAATCTTGTTATTGCTGTTTCAATGCAAGTGGTGATAACTCTCCCCCCGTCAATTTCGGCAAAAAACTATTTGTCAGAAGTGGGATTCGAAAAAACCCACGCCCCACATTCGTGGACCAGAAATCTCTACCTGTTGAAATTCACAGGCAAGGCTGAACCTTGAGTCTGGCGCCTTAGACCACTCGGCCATCCTGACATACGTGATACTTCTGCCTGTACACCATTATAGATACCCATGCCAAATTACCCGTATAGCAACGAATGCACAAACGTTTAGCCATATCCAGCTGATGGTACTTTTTCTGCTTGTAGCTTGCATCACCTCCCTTTGATTATAGCAGTTTGACTATTTGTAATTTGGTGACTCAATTATATGATGGTTGTCATGTTGTTGTCATACCTGGCTTAGTCATAGCCTGTTTCTTGCGTGACTTTTGCTCATTCTCCCTCTATTTTAATTCATCATCTTCACAATTATCAATTCAATCTTCAATGCAGGTGGTGATAACTCTCCCCGTCAATTATATGATGGTTGTCATGTTGTTGTCATACCTGGCTTAGTCACAAACGTTTAGCCATATCCAGCAGATGTTACTTTTTCTGCTTGTAGCTTGCATCGCCTCCCTTTGATTATAGCAGTTTGACTATTCGCAATGTGGTGACTCAATTATATGATGGTTGTCATGTTGTTGTCATACCTGGCTTAGTCATAGCCTGTTTCTTGCGTGACTTTTGCTCATTCTCCCTCTATTTTAATTCATCATCTTCACAATTATCAATTCAATCTTCAATGCAGGTGGTGATAACTCTCCCCGTCAATTATATGATGGTTGTCATGTTGTTGTCATACCTGGCTTAGTCATAGCCTGTTTCTTGCATGACTTTTGCTCATTCTCCCTCTATTTTAATTCATCATCTTCACAATTATCAATTCAATCTTGTTATTGCTGTTTCAATGCAAGTGGTGATAACTCTCCGTCAATTTCGGCAAAAAAAATTTGTCAGAAGTGGGATTCGAACCCACGCCCACATTCGTGACCAGAAATCTCTACCTGTTGAAATTCACAGGCAAGGCTGAACCTTGAGTCTGGCGCCTTAGACCACTCGGCCATCCTGACATACGTGATACTTCTGCCTGTACACCATTATAGATACCCATGCCAAATTACCCGTATAGCAACGAATGCACAAACGTTTAGCCATATCCAGCAGATGTTACTTTTTCTGCTTGTTGTAGCTTGCATCACCTCCCTTTGATTATAGCAGTTTGACTATTTAATTTGGGTGACTCAATTATATGATGGTTGTCATGTTGTTGTCATACCTGGCTTAGTCATAGCCTGTTTCTTGCGTGACTTTTGCATTCTCCTCTCTATTTAATTCATCATCTTCACAATTTTCAATTCAATCTTCAATGCAGGTGGTGATAACTCTCCCCGTCAATTATATGATGGTTGTCATGTTGTTGTCATACCTGGCTTAGTCACAAACGTTTAGCATATCCAGCATGTTACTTTTTCTGCTTGTAGCTTGCATCGCCTCCCTTTGATTATAGCAGTTTGACTATTCGCATGTGTGGTGACTCATATTATGTCATGGTTTAGCCATCATGTGTTGTTGTAGCTTGCATACCTCCTTTGCTTAGTCATAGCTCTTATTTGGTTGTCATGTTGACTTTAGTCATAGCCTGTTTCTTGCGTGACTTTTGCTCATTCTCCCTCTATTTTAATTCATCATCTTCACAATTATCAATTCAATCTTCAATGCAGGTGGTGATAACTCTCCCCGTCAATTATATGATGGTTGTCATGTTGTTGTCATACCTGGCTTAGTCATAGCCTGTTTCTTGCATGACTTTTGCTCATTCTCCCTCTATTTTAATTCATCATCTTCACAATTATCAATTCAATCTTGTTATTGCTGTTTCAATGCAAGTGGTGATAACTCTCCCCGTCAATTTCGGCAAAAACTATTTGTCAGAAGTGGGATTCGAACCCACGCCCACATTCGTGGACCAGAAATCTCTACCTGTTGAAATTCACAGGCAAGGCTGAACCTTGAGTCTGGCGCCTTAGACCACTCGGCCATCCTGACATACGTGATACTTCTGCCTGTACACCATTATAGATACCCATGCCAAATTACCCGTATAGCAACGAATGCACAAACGTTTAGCCATATCCAGCTGATGTTACTTTTTCTGCTTGTAGCTTGCATCACCTCCCTTTGATTATAGCAGTTTGACTATTTGTAATTTGGTGACTCAATTATATGATGGTTGTCATGTTGTTGTCATACCTGGCTTAGTCATAGCCTGTTTCTTGCGTGACTTTTGCTCATTCTCCCTCTATTTTAATTCATCATCTTCACAATTATCAATTCAATCTTCAATGCAGGTGGTGATAACTCTCCCCGTCAATTATATGATGGTTGTCATGTTGTTGTCATACCTGGCTTAGTCATAGCCTGTTTCTTGCATGACTTTTGCTCATTCTCCCTCTATTTTAATTCATCATCTTCACAATTATCAATTCAATCTTGTTATTGCTGTTTCAATGCAAGTGGTGATAACTCTCCCCGTCAATTTCGGCAAAAACTATTTGTCAGAAGTG
>CM067342.1:36771034-36786798 GCA_034190875.2 Urechis unicinctus | reverse complement strand
ACCTGGTTCATGCTAGGCGGCAATACTCTCATCATTACATTCAGTCACATCTACTGCAAACTAAACTCCACTCACATGAAGTCGCACAATATTGTAATATTCATGCATTTCGCGAAGTTTTCACTTTTCCCGTGGATATTTTTTTCTTTTGTGGGCGGCATTATATACTTGACCCGTTGAAAGAGCAACATGCCAGATGTCCTTAGTACGTTCTAGACGTGAATTATCAATATACACCATCATGCTTTTTATTAAAAAATCAGAGGTTAGATCTTGTAAAATTTTCATCTTTATTTGCATATAATGATTACAATGAATTCCATATACTAACCAGCAAATAAGGTGCATATTGTTCAATCTCAAACATGGCTTCTAAACTATTTACATTCATTTCATATAATATATAAGATATGTTTTTTGACAAATTGAATGACTTCAAGATGATCTCTACCTGTATAAACACGATATGAGCTCATTGTTCTTTTGTCATTGTCGTTATCATCTGATTGCATGTAACTATCAGGAAAACGCAATGTAAAAGATTTTTTTCAGACTAAAAAAAAAGTGAACACATCAATTGAAATTTTCAAAAAAATGAAATTAACAGTATGCCATATATGCTTCGGCTAACTATATGTGCTATGACATTTACTGGGCATGTACACGATATCTATCAAGATCGAAATATTTCGCCAGCTGCTAGGTTTTGAACCAGCGTTCTTTTGGACTGATGGCGGACACCTTAACCACTAGACTATTTTGTCCCCACCACCATCCCCAATGTTATATTTTACCTGGTTCATGCTAGGCGGCAATACTCTCATCATTACATTATATGGTCAATATATATACCTTGCGAATTCAGTCACATCTACTGCAAACTAAACTCCACTCACATGAAGTCGCACAATATTGTAATATTCATGCATTTCGCGAAGTTTTCACTTTTCCCGTGGATATTTTTTTTCTCTTGTGGGCGGCATTATACTTGACCCGTTGAAGAGCAACATGCCAGATGTCCTTAGTACTTAGTTTCTAGACGTGAATTATCAATATACACCATCATGCTTTTTATAAAAAAAAAGAGGTTAGATCTTGTAAAATTTTCATCTTTATTTGCATATAATGATTACAATGAATTCCATATACTACAATGAATTCCAGCAAATAAGGTGCATATTGTTCAATCTCAAACATGGCTTCTAAACTATTTACATTCATTTAATATATATAATATATATTTGACAAATTTGATTGACTTCAACTTCATCTGATCTCTACCTGTATAAACACGATATGAGCTCATTGTTCTTTTGTCATTGTCGTTATCATCTGATTGCATGTAACTATCAGGAAAACGCAATGTAAAAGATTTTTTTTTTTGACTAAAAAAAAGTGAACACATCAATTGAAATTTCTCAAAAATGAAATTTAACAGTATGCCATATATGCTTCGGCTAACTATATGTGCTATGACATTTACTGGCATGTACACGATATCTATCAAGATCGAAATATTTTTCGCCAGCTGCTAGGTTTTGAACCAGCGTTCTTTTTTTGACTGATGGCGGACACCTTAACCACTAGACTATTTTTTCCCACCCCCCACCATCCCCAATGTTATATTTTACCTGGTTCATGCTAGGCGGCAATACTCTCATCATTACATTATATGGTCAATATATATTGCGAATTCAGTCACATCTACTGCAAACTAAACTCCACTCACATGAAGTCGCACAATATTGTAATATTCATGCATTTCGCGAAGTTTTCACTTTTTCCGTGGATTTTTTTTTTTGTGGGCGGCATTATACTTGACCCGTTGAAGAGCAACATGCCAGATGTCCTTAGTACGTTCTAGACGTGAATTATCAATATACACCATCTTTTTATTTTAAAAAAACAGAGGTTAGATCTTGTAAAATTTTTCATCTTTATTTGCATATAATGATTACAATGAATTCCATATACTAACCAGCAAATAAGGTGCATATTGTTCAATCTCAAACATGGCTTCTAAACTATTTACATTCATTTCATATATATATATAAGATATATTTTTTTTGAATTGAATTGACTTCAAGATGATCTCTACCTGTATAAACATATGAGCTCATTGTTCTTTTGTCTTGTCGTTATCATCTGATTGCATGTAACTATCAGGAAAACGCAATGTAAAAGATTTTTTTTTCTAAAAAAAAGTGAACACATCAATTGAAATTTCTCAAAAATGAAATTTAACAGTATGCCATATATGCTTCGGCTAACTATATGTGCTATGACATTTACTGGCATGTACACGATATCTATCAAGATCGAAATATTTCGCCAGCTGCTAGGTTTTGAAACCAGCGTTCTTTTGGACTGATGGCGGACACCTTAACCACTAGACTATTTTGTCCCACCACCATCCCCAATGTTATATTTTACCTGGTTCATGCTAGGCGGCAATACTCTCATCATTACATTATATGGTCAATATATATACCTTGCGAATTCAGTCACATCTACTGCAAACTAAAACTAAACTCCACTCACATGAAGTCGCACAATATTGTAATATTCATGCATTTCGCGAAGTTTTCACTTTTCCCGTGGATATTTTTTTTTCTTGTGGGCGGCATTATACTTGACCCGTTGAAGAGCAACATGCCAGATGTCCTTAGTACCTTAGTACGTTCTAGACGTGAATTATCAATATACACCATCATGCTTTTTTTAAAAAACAGAGGTTAGATCTTGTAAAATTTTCATCTTTATTTGCATATAATGATTACAATGAATTCCATATACTAACCAGCAAAAATAGGTGCATATTGTTCAATCTCAAACATGGCTTCTAAAAACTATTTACATTCATTTCATATATATATATATATATATATTTTTTGACAAATTGAATTGACTTCAAGATGATCTCTACCTGTATAAACACGATATGAGCTCATTGTTCTTTTGTCATTGTCGTTATCATCTGATTGCATGTAACTATCAGGAAAACGCAATGTAAAAGATTTTTTTTTTTAGACTAAAAAAAAAAAACACATCAATTGAAATTTCTCAAAAATGAAATTTAACAGTATGCCATATATGCTTCGGCTAACTATATGTGCTATGACATTTACTGGCATGTACACGATATCTATCAAGATCGAAATATTTCGCCAGCTGCTAGGTTTTGAACCAGCGTTCTTTTGGACTGATGGCGGACACCTTAACCACTAGACTATTTTGTCCCACCACCATCCCCAATGTTATATTTTACCTGGTTCATGCTAGGCGGCAATACTCTCATCATTACATTATATGGTCAATATATATACCTTGCGAATTCAGTCACATCTACTGCAAACTAAACTCCACTCACATGAAGTCGCACAATATTGTAATATTCATGCATTTCGCGAAGTTTTCACTTTTTTCCGTGGATATTTTTTTTCTTGTGGGCGGCATTATACTTGACCCGTTGAAGAGCAACATGCCAGATGTCCTTAGTACGTTCTAGACGTGAATTATCAATATACACCATCGTGCTTTTTTTTTTAAAAAGAGGTTAGATCTTGTAAAATTTTCATCTTTATTTGCATATAATGATTACAATGAATTCCATATACTAACCAGCAAAAGGTGCATATTGTTCAATGTCAAACATGGCTTCTAAACTATTTTTACATTCATTTCATATAATATATATAAGATATGTTTTGACAAATTGAATTGACTTCAAGATGATCTCTACCTGTATAAACACGATATGAGCTCATTGTTCTTTTGTCATTGTCGTTATCATCTGATTGCATGTAACTATCAGGAAAAAAAGAATGTAAAAGATTTTTTTTTCACTAAAAAAAAAGAACACATCAATTGAAATTTCTCAAAAAAAAATGAAATTTAACAGTATGCCATATATGCTTCGGCTAACTATATGTGCTATGACATTTACTGGCATGTACACGATATCTATCAAGATCGAAATATTTCGCCAGCCAGCTGCTAGGTTTTGAACCAGCGTTCTTTTTGGACTGATGGCGGACACCTTAACCACTAGACTATTTTGTCCCCACCACCATCCCCAATGTTATATTTTACCTGGTTCATTAGGCGGCAATACTCTCATCATTACATTATATGGTCAATATATATACCTTGCGAATTCAGTCACATCTACTGCAAACTAAACTCCACTCACATGAAGTCGCACAATATTGTAATATTCATGCATTTCGCGAAGTTTTCACTTTTCCCGTGGATATTTTTTTTTCTCTTGTGGGCGGCATTATACTTGACCCGTTAAAGAGCAACATGCCACATGCCAGATGTCCTTAGTACGTTCTAGACGTGAATTATCAATATACACCATCATGCTTTTTTTAAAAAAAGAGGTTAGATCTTGTAAAATTTTCATCTTTATTTGCATATAATGATTACAATGAATTCCATATACTAACCATATAATAAAATAAAGGTGCATATTGTTCAATCTCAAACATGGCTTCTAAACTATTTACATTCATTTCATATAATATATAAGATATGTTTTGACAAATTGAATTGACTTCAAGATGATCTCTACCTGTATAAACACGATATGAGCTCATTGTTCTTTTGTCATTGTCGTTATCATCTGATTGCATGTAACTATCAGGAAAACGCAATGTAAAAGATTTTTTCAGACTAAAAAAAGTGAAACATCAAATTGAAATTTCTCAAAAATGAAATTTAACAGTATGCCATATATGCTTCGGCTAACTATATGTGCTATGACATTTACTGGCATGTACACGATATCTATCAAGATCGAAATATTTCGCCAGCTGCTAGGTTTTTGAACCAGCGTTCTTTTGGACTGATGGCGGACACCTTAACCACTAGACTATTTTGTCCCACCACCATCCCCAATGTTATATTTTACCTGGTTCATGCTAGGCGGCAATACTCTCATCATTACATTATATGGTCAATATATATACCTTGCGAATTCAGTCACATCTACTGCAAACTAAACTCCACTCACACTGAAGTCGCACAATATTGTAATATTCATGCATTTCGCGAAGTTTTCACTTTTCCCGTGGATTTTTTTTCTCTTGTGGGCGGCATTATACTTGACCCGTTGAAGAGCAACATGCCAGATGTCCTTAGTACGTTCTAGACGTGTGAATTATCAATATACACCATCATGCTTTTATAAAAAAAAAACAGAGGTTAGATCTTGTAAAATTTTCATCTTTATTTGCATATAATGATTACAATGAATTTACATATACTATCCATATACTAACCAGCAAATATATTGTTCATATTGTTCATCAAACATGGCTTCTAAACTATTTACATTCATTTCATATATATATAAGATATGTTTTGACAAATTGAATTGACTTCAAGATGATCTCTACCTGTATAAACACGATATGAGCTCATTGTTCTTTTGTCATTGTCGTGTCGTTATCATCTGATTGCATGTAACTATCAGGAAAACGCAATGTAAAAGAATTTTGTCAGACTAAAAAAAAAGAACACATCAATTGAAATTTCTCAAAAATGAAATTTAAAAGTATGCCATATATGCTTCGATTAATTATATGTGCTCTGACATTTACTGGCATGTACACGTTATCTATCAAGATCGAAATATTTCGCCAGCTGCTAGGTTTTGAACCAGTGTTCTTTTGGACTGATGGCGGACACCTTAACCACTAGACTATTTTGTCCCACCACCGGACATCCCCAATGTTATATTTTACCTGGTTCATTTTACCTAGGCGGCAATACTCTCATCATTACATTATATGGTCAATATATATACCTTTATAATTCAGTCACATCTACTGCAAAACTAAACTCCACTCACATGAAGTCGCACAATATTGTAATATTCATGCATTTCGAGAAGTTTTTTCTTTTCCCGTGGATTTTTTTTTCTTTGTGGGCGGCATTATACTTGACCCGTTGAAGAGCAACATGCCAGATGTCCTTAGTACGTTCTAGACTGTGAATTATCAATATACACCATCTTGCTTTTAAAAAAAAAACAGAGGTTAGATCTTGTAAAATTTTCATCTTTATTTGCATATAATGATTACAATGAATTCCATATACTAGCCATACAAATAAGGTAAGGTGCATATTGTTCAATCTCAAACATGGCTTCTAAACTATTTACATTCATTTCATATAATATATAAGATATAATTTTGACAAATTGAATTGACTTCAAGATGATCTCTACCTGTATAAACACGATATGAGCTCATTGTTCTTTTGTCATTGTCGTTATCATCTGATTGCATGTAACTATCAGAAAAACAATGTAAAAGAATTTTTTCAGACTAAAAAAAGTGAAAACATCAATTGAAATTTCTCAAAAATGAAATTTAACAGTATGCCATATATGCTTCGGCTAACTATATGTGCTATGACATTTACTGGCATACTGGCATGTACACGATATCTATCTATCAAGATCGAAATATTTCGCCAGCTGCTAGGTTTTGAACCAGCGTTCTTTTGGACTGATGGCGGACACCTTAACCACTAGACTATTTTGTCCCACCACCATCCCCAATGTTATATTTTACCTGGTTCATGCTAGGCGGCAATACTCTCATCATTACATTATATGGTCAATATATATACCTTGCGAATTCAGTCACATCTACTGCAAACTAAACTCCACTCACATGAAGTCGCACAATATTGTAATATTCATGCATTTCGCGATGTTTTCTTTTTTCCCGTGGATTTATTTTTTTCTTTTGGGCGGCATTATTTTTTACTTGACCCGTTGAAGAGCAACATGCCAGATGTCCTTAGTACGTTCTAGACGTGAATTATCAATATACACCATCGTGCTTTTTATAAAAAAACAGAGGTTAGATCTTGTAAAATTTTCATCTTTATTTGCATATAATGATTACAATGAATTCCATATACTAACCAGCAAATAAGGTGCATATTGTTCAATCTCAAACATGGCTTCTAAACTATTTACATTCATTTCATATATATAACATATGTTTTGACAAATTGAATTGACTTCAAGATGATCTCTACCTGTATAAACACGATATGAGCTCATTGTTCTTTTGTCATTGTCGTTATCATCTGATTGCATGTAACTATCAGGAAAACGCAATGTAAAAGATTTTTTTCAGACTAAAAAAAGTGAACACATCAATTGAAATTTCTCAAAAATGAAATTTAACAGTATGCCATATATGCTTCGGCTAACTATATGTGCTATGACATTTACTGGCATGTACACGATATCTATCAAGATCGAAAATATTTTGCCAGCTGCTAGGTTTTGAACCAGCGTTCTTTTGGACTGATGGCGGACACCTTAACCACTAGACTATTTTGTCCCACCACCATCCCCAATGTTATATTTTACCTGGTTCATGCTAGGCGGCAATACTCTCATCATTACATTATATGGTCAATATATATACCTTGCGAATTCAGTCACATCTATCTACTGCAAACTAAACTCCACTCACATGAAGTCGCACAATATTGTAATATTCATGCATTTCGCGAAGTTTTTCTTTTTGGATTTTTTTTTCTTGTGGGCGGCATTATACCCGTTGAAGAGCAACATGCCAGATGTCCTTAGTACGTTCTTAGTACGTGAATTATCAATATACACCATCATGCTTTTTATAAAAAAAAGAGGTTAGATCTTGTAAAATTTTCATCTTTATTTGCATATAATGATTACAATGAATTCCATATACTAACCAGCAAATAAGGTGCATATTGTTCATGTCAAAAATGGCTTCTAAACTATTTACATTCATTTCATATATATATATATATATTTTGACAAATTGAATTGACTTCAAATGATCTCTACCTGTATAAACACGATATGAGCTCATTGTTCTTTTGTGAGCTCATTGTCGTTATCATCTGATTGCATGTAACTATCAGGAAAAGGAAAACGCAATGTAAAAAAAGATTTTTTTCAGACTAAAAAAAGTGAACACACATCAATTGAAATTTTTCAAAAATGAAATTTTAACAGTATGCCATATATGCTTCGGCTAACTATATGTGCTATGACATTTACTGGCATGTACACGATATCTATCAAGATCGAAATATTTCGCCAGCTGCTAGGTTTTGAACCAGCGTTCTTTTGGACTGATGGCGGACACCTTAACCACTAGACTATTTTGTCCCACCACCATCCCCAATGTTATATTTTACCTGGTTCATGCTAGGCGGCAATACTCTCATCATTACATTATATGGTCAATATATATATATTGCGAATTCAGTCACATCTACTGCAAACTAAACTCCACTCACATGAAGTCGCACAATATTGTAATATTCATGCATTTCGCGAAGTTTTCACTTTTTTCACTGGATATTTTTTTTTTTTTTTGGGGGGGCATTATACTTGACCCGTTAAAGAGCAACATGCCAGATGTCCTTAGTACGTTCTAGACGTGAATTATCAATATACACCATCGTGCTTTTTATAAAAAACAGAGGTTAGATCTTGTAAAATTTTCATCTTTATTTGCATATAATGATTACAATGAATTCCATATACTAACCAGCAAATAAGGTGCATATTGTTCAATCTCAAACATGGCTTCTAAACTATTTACATTCATTTCATATAATATATATATATGTTTTGACAAATTGAATTGACTTCAAGATGATCTCTACCTGTATAAACACGATATGAGCTCATTGTTCTTTTGTCATTGTCGTTATCATCTGATTGCATGTAACTATCAGGAAAACGCAATGTAAAAGATTTTTTTCAGACTAAAAAAGTGAACACATCAATTGAAATTTCTCAAAAATGAAATTTAACATGCCATATATGCTTCGGCTAACTATATGTGCTATGACATTTACTGGCATGTACACGATATCTATATCAAGATCGAAATATTTCGCAGTACACGATATCTATCAAGATCGAAATTTCGCCAGCTGCTAGGTTTGAACCAGCGTTCTTTTGGACTGATGGCGGACACACCTTAACCACTAGACTATTTTTTTGTCCCACCACCATCCCCAATGTTATATTTTACCTGGTTCATGCTAGGCGGCAATACTCTCATCATTACATTATATGGTCAATATATATACCTTGCGAATTCAGTCACATCTACTGCAAACTAAAAACTAAACTCACACATGAAGTCGCACAATATTGTAATATTCATGCATTTCGCGAAGTTTTCACTTTTCCCGTGGATTTTTTTTTCTTTGTGGGCGGCATTATACTTGACCCGTTAAAGAGCAACATGCCAGATGTCCTTAGTACGTTCTAGACGTGAATTATCAATATACACCATCATGCTTTTTATAAAAAAAAAGAGGTTAGATCTTGTAAAATTTTCATCTTTATTTGCATAGAATGATTACAATGAATTCCATATACTAGCCGGCAAAGAAGTTGCATATTGTTCAATGTCAAACATGGCTTCTAAACTATTTACATTCATTTAATATATATAATATATATTTTGACAAATTGAATTGACTTCAAGATGATCGCTACCTGTATAAACACGATATGAGCTCATTGTTCTTTTGTCATTGTCGTTATCATCTGATTGCATGTAACTATCAGGAAAACGCAATGTAAAAGAATTTTGTCAGACTAAAAAAAGTGAACACATCAAATCAATGAAATTTCTCAAAAATGAAATTTAACAGTATGCCATATATGCTTCGGCTAACTATATGTGCTATGACATTTACTGGCATGTACACGATATCTATCAAGATCGAAATATTTCGCCAGCTGCTAGGTTTTGAACCAGCGTTCTTTTGGACTGATGGCGGACACCTTAACCACTAGACTATTTTGTCCCACCACCATCCCCAATGTTATATGGTTCATGCTAGGCGGCAATACTCTCATCATTACATTATATGGTCAATATATATACCTTGCGAATTCAGTCACATCTACTGCAAACTAAACTCCACTCACATGAAGTCGTCGCACAATATTGTAATATTCATGCATTTCGCGAAGTTTTCACTTTTCCCGTGGATATTTTTTTTCTTGTGGGCGGCATTATACTTGACCCGTTGAAGAGCAACATGCCAGATTTCCTTAGTACGTTCTAGACGTGAATTATCATATACACCATCATGCTTTTTATAAAAAAAAAGAGTTTAGATCTTGTAAAATTTTCATCTTTATTTGCATATAATGATTACAATTGAATTCCATATACTAACCAATGAATTCCAATAAGGTGCATATTGTTCAATCTCAAACATGGCTTCTAAAATATTTACATTCATTTCATATAATATATAAGATATGTTTTGACAAATTGAATTGACTTCAAGATGATCTCTACCTGTATAAACACGATATGAGCTCATTGTTCTTTTGTCATTGTCGTTATCATCTGATTGCATGTAACTATCAGGAAAACGCAATGTAAAAGATTTTTTTTTTTTTGACTAAAAAAAAAGAACACATCAATTGAAATTTCTCAAAAAAATGAATTTAACAGTATGCCATATATGCTTCGGCTAACTATATATGTGCTATGACATTTACTGGCATGTACACGATATCTATCAAGATCGAAATATTTCGCCAGCTGCTAGGTTTTGAACCAGCGTTCTTTTGGACTGATGGCGGACACCTTAACCACTAGACTATTTTGTCCCACCACCATCCCCAATGTTATATTTTACCTGGTTCATGCTAGGCGGCAATACTCTCATCATTACATTATATGGTCAATATATATACCTTTCGAACTCAGTCACATCTACTGCAAACTAAACTCCACTCACATGAAGTCGCACAATATTGTAATATTCATGCATTTCGAGAAGTTTTTATTTTTCCAGTGGTTTTATTTTTTCTTATGTGGGTGGCATCATACTTGACCCGTTGAAGCGCAACATGTCAGATGTCCTTTGTAAGTTCTGGCCGTGAATTATCAGTACACACCATCATGCTTTCTATAAAAAAAATCAGAGGTTAGATCTTGTAAAATTTTCATCTTTATTTGCATATAATGATTACAATGAATTCCATATACTAACCAGCAAATAAGGTGCATATTGTTCAATGTCAAACATGGCTTCTAAACTATTTACATTCATTTCATATATATATATATATATAAGTATGTTTTGAAATTGAATTGACTGACTTCAAGATGATCTCTACCTGTATAAACACGATATGAGCTCATTGTTCTTTTGTCATTGTCGTTATCATCTGATTGCATGTAACTATCATTGAAAACGCAATGTAAAAGAATTTTTTTTTTTTAAAAAAAAAAAAACAACACACACATCAATTGAAATTTCTCAAAAAAAAATTTAACAGTATGCCATATATGCTTCGGCTAACTATATGTGCTATGACATTTACTGGCATGTACACGATATCTATCAAGATCGAAATATTTCGCCAGCTGCTAGGTTTTGAACCAGCGTTCTTTTGGACTGATGGCTGATGGCGGACACCTTAACCACTAGACTATTTGTGTCCCACCACCACAATGTTATATTTTTTTACTGGTTCATGCTAGGCGGCAATACTCTCATCATTACATTATATGGTCAATATATATACCTTGCGAATTCAGTCACATCTACTGCAAACTAAACTCCACTCACATGAAGTCGCACAATATTGTAATATTCATGCATTTCGCGAAGTTTTCACTTTTTTCCGTGGATATTTTTTTTCTTGTGGGCGGCATTATTTTGACCCGTTTGAAGAGCAACATGCCAGATGTCCTTAGTACGTTCTAGACGTGAATTATCAATATACACCATCATGCTTTTATGCTTTTTAAAAAAAGAGAGTTAGATCTTGTAAAATTTTCATCTTTATTTGCATATAATGATTACAATGAATTCCATATACTAACCAGCAAATAAGGTGCATATTGTTCAATCTCAAACATGGCTTCTAAACTATTTACATTCATTTCATATATATAACATATGTTTTGACAAATTGAATTGACTTCAAGATGATCTCTACCTGTATAAACACGATATGAGCTCATTGTTCTTTTGTCATTGTCGTTATCATCTGATTGCATGTAACTATCAGGAAAACGCAATGTAAAAGATTTTTGTCAGACTAAAAAAAAAAAAAACACATCAATTGAAATTTCTCAAAAATGAAATTTAACAGTATGCCATATATGCTTCGGCTAACTATATGTGCTATGACATTTACTGGCATGTACACGATATCTATCAAGATCGAAATATTTCGCCAGCTGCTAGGTTTTGAACCAGCGTTCTTTTGGACTGATGGCGGACACCTTAACCACTAGACTATTTTGTCCCCCCCCACCATCCCCAATGTTGTTATTTTACCTGGTTCATGCTAGGCGGCAATACTCTCATCATTACATTATATGGTCAATATATATACCTTGCGAATTCAGTCACATCTACTGCAAACTAAACTCCACTCACATGAAGTCGCACAATATTGTAATATTCATGCATTTCGAGAAGTTTTTCACTTTTCCCGTGGATTTTTTTTTGTGGGTGGGCGGCATTATACTTGACCCGTTGAAGAGCAACATGCCAGATGTCCTTAGTACGTTCTAGACGTGAATTATCAATATACACCATCATGCTTTCTATGAAAAAATCAGAGGTTAGATCTTGTACAATTTTCATCTTTATTTGCATAGAATGATTACAATGAATTCCATATACTAGCCGGCGAAGAAGTTGCATATTGTTCAATCTCAAACATGGCTTCTAAACTATTTACATTCATTTCATATAATATATAAGATATGTTTTGACAAATTGAATTGACTTCAAGATGATCTCTACCTGTATAAACACGATATGAGCTCATTGTTCTTTTGTCATTGTCGTTATCATCTGATTGCATGTGCATGTAACTATCAGGAAAACGCAATGTAAAAGATTTTTTTCAGACTAAAAAAAGTGAACACATCAATTGAAATTTCTCAAAAATGAAATTTAAACAGTATGCCATATATGCTTCGGCTAACTATATGTGCTATGACATTTACTGGCATGTACACGATATCTATCAAGATCGAAATATTTCGCCAGCTGCTAGGTTTTGAACCAGCGTTCTTTTGGACTGATGGCGGACACCTTAACCACTAGACTATTTTGTCCCACCACCATCCCCAATGTTATATTTTACCTGGTTCATGCTAGGCGGCAATACTCTCATCATTACATTATATGGTCAATATATATACCTTGCGAATTCAGTCACATCTACTGCAAACTAAACTCCACTCACATGAAGTCGCACAATATTGTAATATTCATGCATTTCGCGAAGTTTTCACTTTTCCCGTGGATATTTTTTTTCTTGTGGGGGCATTATACTTGACCCGTTGAAGAGCAACATGCCAGATGTCCTTAGTACGTTCTAGACGTGAATTATCAATATACACCATCATGCTTTTTATAAAAAACAGAGGTTAGATCTTGTAAAATTTTCATCTTTATTTGCATATAATGATTACAATGAATTCCATATACTAACCAGCAAATAAGGTGCATATTGTTCAATCTCAAACATGGCTTCTAAACTATTTACATTCATTTCATATAATATATAAGATATGTTTTGACAAATTTAATTGACTTCAAGATGATCTCTACCTGTATAAACACGATATGAGCTCATTGTTCTTTTGTCATTGTCGTTATCATCTGATTGCATGTAACTATCAGGCAATGTAAAAGATTTTTTTCATGTAAAAAATTTTTTTTTGAAATTTCTCAAAAATGAAATTTAACACATCAAAAAATGAAATTTCTCAAAAATGAAATTTAACAGTATGCCATATATGCTTCGGCTAACTGATGGCGGATACCTTAACCACTAGACTATTTTGTCCCACCACATTGTTACTGGCATGGTTCATCATCATTACATGGTCAATATATTTCGCCAGCTACTGCTAGGTTTTCATATGGCTGATGGCGGACACCTTATATTTTTTTCTGTGCATAGACTATTTGAGTCCCACCAATTATCATCCCCATCAAAACAGTTATATTTTTCATCTTTATTTGCATATAATGGTTCATGCTAGGCGGCAATACTCTCATCATTACATTTACGAAATAATATATTCGCCAAATTGAATTGCTATCTTCAGAACACATTCTATTGAGCTCAAACTCCACCTCACATAGACTATTCGTTTTTCCCACCACCATCCCCAATGTTATATTTTACCTGGTTCATGCTAGGCGGCAAACTTTCATCATTACATTATATGGTCATATATATACCTTGCTATTTGTCCCAGTCACATCTACTGCAAACTAAACTCAACTCACATTCGCACAATATTGTAATATTCATGCATTTCGCGATGTTTTTGTAATATTCATGCATTTCGCGAAGTTTTCACTTTTCTTTTTTTTCCTTGTGGGTGGCGATTATTTTTTTGAAGACCAACATGCCAGATTTCTTTAGTAAGGTCTAGCCGTGAATTATTATCAGTACACACCGTCATGCTTTCTATGAAAAAAATCAGAGGTTATATTTATAATGATTTTTCATTTGAATTCCATATATGTAGCAATCAAAACGTGCATATACTAGTCAATATCAAACATGGCTCAATCAAAACATGCTTCTAAACTATTTCATATAATTTTATAATATATATATATATGTTTTGACATTGAATTGACTTCAAGATGATCTCTACCTGTATAAACACGATATGAGCTCATTGTTCTTTCATTGTCGTTATTGTAACTATCAGGAAAACGCAATGACCCATGACCGTAATTACTCAATAACCTATCGTGAGTTACATGCTGCTGATCATGTTACAGCCAGTATTAGCCAATCGGAGACACCCACCCCTTGCACATGTCAGATGGTGATGGGGTTTATAGCAGCCAACCAGTCACGTTACCCAAGTAATTAGTCAGTTAATCCCCAGGAACGTGAATTTATGTAACGTTAGGAGGTGGAGCCTAGTAAGTTTGCCATTTGCTTTAATAAGCTAGCCCGAAGGTAGACAAATCACGTGCTCCTTGGCTTCTCCAACCTCTACAGTGGAAATTATCATGGCAATTTACTGAATGTGGTAGTCACGCCGCACTTTGTGCTGACCATCGCGCCACATATACTGTACAGGTTAAAGTCAACACCGGGGTGTCTTTCACCAGAGAAGAAGGCCGAATACATATTTTTTCGGAATACGCGGTCTTGGTGCTCCACGCACCAACTCCCTCGATACCGGAGTAGCTGCCTTTATTTTTCCACAATTTGCCACGCTATGACAACTAACGCCATTTTCTTTCTTTCTTCAGACAAACACCCCGATACTACTACGTCCGCTTGTACATACACCCTTTTGTAAATATGTTTGTGCTCATATAATGTTGTAAATAGTTCCGCTGCAGCACCCCACCTGCCATGTGAAGCCGTTCCGTACCAGCTATCTTGGATAACCAAAGCGATGCAGGTATACCACCACATTTAAATAATTTGAAGGTTCATCATTACTGCAGCGTCTTTCAAAACTGTACAACCAATAACATTTGTCACTATATACTCTGCACCCACACTGCACCCATAGAAACTGCCGCCTAGTATGTCTGTGTGTCTGAAGTATTCTGTCAGGTGTTCATCACAGCAAGCGTGGATCCTCCCTAAAATACAAACAGGCCACAGACAAGACTTGATTAAATCATTAATTACTTTAAATTAACTTCCATACCTTATATACATTTCAGTTAAACATTTGAC
>CM067342.1:36753534-36766034 GCA_034190875.2 Urechis unicinctus | reverse complement strand
TTAACAGTATTGTTGATTCCGTTTGGTTCTGTCAGTGCCTTTCAAACCCAATTTTGCAAGGCTTATGCGATCCCTGTCTGTCTCAAGACGGGATTTATGCCTGGTTTCTCTGTTTAACATGCCATACTGAATTAGACTGTCAGAAATCCATAAACAACTTACAGCACGATGTATTTACTTGATTTAGTCATAGAACAAGCTTCCCCAGATGACATTTATTATGCGACAATTATTGCCATAGTTACGGTACTTTAAATTCTTTTGCCGGGAAATCGCATTCATTGTTGGTTATTTTGTGAGAATCACTATCAGTGATTGCCAACAATATACATTCAACTCCACGTTATGATTAATGCAAAAGATGAATAACAAACAAACAACCCACTACTATCTCCCATGATCATCTTCTCCGACACTGACAATACTCAACACACGCACACACACAAACCAATATTGTTCACACATTCGAATGATCCAAGATACCTGCTCTGCTTTGTATCCTTTTTTTGCACATCTTTGGGCACGCCATGGATCAACCAGTCCCTTCTAACCATGCACTGTGCAGCGTTGTGGCATACAGACCGTGGCAATGAGCAAGCAGCCCACTGCGTCTTCATCTTCACGTCCATCCCCTCATCGTACGGAACAAGTACATGACCGCCAAGGATGTATACTGCCCCACCAAACTTAACCATATAGTGCGCCACCCGGCTGTGCTGCACATCTTCATATCGTTCCCAGGACACTGTGTCCATAAGGAAATGCCAGGATTATTTCTTAGTCCCGCCCAGCCCTTCAACGTACCATGATGTTCCCACAGGGTAGCAAGCCACAGAGGTAAGATGATGGCTCAGCTTTAACGATGTTAGGTCGGTGAGCATGTACCATTTTTATGTGATTGGCGTCAACATAGCAGCACTTTCGTTGTCAGGGAATCCATCCACTTTAAGACGTCCCCTCCTTACAAGGCACATAACTGTAGGAGATGCCATGGAACATCATCTTTTGGTTTTGGTGAGAGGTTTACAGTTGCTTGTTGTAAAACACGACAGGCTTCTGGGCGATCTACCATCGTAACATTACCAGGAACATCTCACTGAATGGAAGTGCTATCCATAAAGATGACAGCTATTGTACGTATTGTTCTGCTGTCATGGACAACCTACACAAAGGCTGCTACCAGTCTGCCCCCAGCAAAACGAGCTCCTCAAGATGAAAATAGCTCAGATTCATAGAGCTGTCTTGTTCCATCAAATCATACACATTGCCGTAACAGCATCTCTTCTGCAAACCACCCAGGCAGTTATCTATTGTTGCAGTAGTATATTTTAATTCGGCAGCTCTACTTGTCCTGTAGCGATGAGGGATTACCATCTTGGCTACAGCTCCGACCCGATAATTCTCCACTTGTACACGCCCTGTATTCCAGACACGTGCTCATGCTAACAGGGTCATGGTACATATTCAGGGTGTCATTCTCAAATCTGGTCGATGATTGCTTCCTAGAAAAAGTCGGACAAACCTAACAGCATGACTCGGTGCACCTCCAAAATGTGCTCCCGACACGTTATGACCGTGTCATAATATTTGTGTGTGGTCCAATAACGACCAAAGCTGCCGGGCATGTTCTCCCTAGAGTCAGCCTTCACTGTGAATGTTCTTGCAGTAAGCTCGTACAGTGAACTAGAGCATTTTGAGAGGAACACTCTGTCACTGTTTCTGGATGTTGATGCTATCTTCATTAGGCGACCCGCCATACGCCATCATGTACATCAAGCAGTTGTAACACAGAGATGTGGGAGGAGGTCGTCTTCATGCATCTTCACGTAGTTTTGTTCTAACAAGTAACCCCTCGAGCTCACAGGTTTAACAGCTTCTTGGCTATTCAATGCAACAGCCTCGTTTGTCGCACCTACATGAGCAAATGGTAATGTGAGCTACAAACGTGACTAGACAGCAACTTAAAGACTACCTAGCCTACCCTCAGTATGTTGGCATGGACACACTTCGCTGTAGCAATATTGACGATCAAACTAAACGTACCATGTATGATGACAAATCTAAATTAGGCCTGCGCATGAGAGGCAAGGCCTACATAAACGTGACGGGATGGCAACGGAAGCTGGCGTGGTTGTTAACTGCATAACCTTTCGCTCACAGGTTGTGGTTTTGATTCTACTGCCTGTAACGTTTAATGATGGTCCCATCTCCGAAAGTAAATGCACCCGACCTAATTAGTCAATAGTATTGTGCAAGACCTTTGTCTCAGCTGTTGGGGTTTTGGAGCTAGGTCTGCACAACGGGTTGGTGCCAAGATGGCGCTGGCAGCTAAAGGGAGCTGTCCATTCATCACAATAATCATCATCTATTATCGTCGCGATATCACCTTGCTGTTGAAAGTGACCTAAAATCTCAATATTACAACAACTATTACTCACGCACTGTATACTGGTCACGCCGTTACCAGGTCATCATCAGCACGTTCTTTTGGTTCCAGGTAAACATGAATTATCTTGATATAGGTTTGCAAACAAATATGATCCTATAACGAGTAATAATATTATGTTGCTTACAAACGAAATATTCATGCGAGGAGCTGGGAGCGAGGTCTAATCCTGCCACATGGGGTTATCATGGGCTGGCCAAAAATAGGTAGGATACGCCCATAACATCGGACGGACGCGAGATGATGGAGGAACGAAAAGAGGTGAAATGGAAAGAAGGGGCTAGGGGAAAAGAACAATAAGCTGTACATAGCTTAAACCTGGAAACACCACCACCATCACCACAAGAGAAATATAAGGTTTGAAGGGAGGTGAAAAAGGGCAAACGAGAGAGGAATGAAGAGATGGATGACCGGATACCTCCCTTCCACCCTCTTCCTTTTCCGCTCTCGTGCCCTCTTTTGTAGCCCCAATATCCTATCCATTCCATCTTACCCACTTTTCTTATCTTGTTGCCTCTCTCTATCTACCATTCTATTTCTCAATTACGAGAAATTCTATGAATGGAATGAGGAGATGAGTGATACGAGAGGTATAAGGGACGAGAGGAGGCTTCAGGGATTCCCGACAGATATCATTGGGGCAACAGACAGGGAATCCCCATTCTTTAGTGATAGACAAGTTTAGTTTGCATGAGCTAAAATGCTACACCCCCTCCAACGGTGTATAGCCACATTGTTGCAAGGTGCATTTGATTGACTTTATTATCATCGGTAACCGTACTAATGAGCAAGTAGCTCAAAATATATAGCAAGCCAGAGCACTAACTGGTTGAAGGTCAAGTTCTTGGGCCCTTGATACCAAGTATGTATGCAATATCAAACTAATCTGTGACAATATTAATTTTGATTTATCGTAAACCCGCGCTGTTGTGATTGTTCAGCAGTTGTCAGAATGTATATAAGAACGTAAGTAAATGAGGTACTGCCCAGAAAGTCCGATTATGCGTACTTTTGCGTGATGATAACCATCCGAAATTAACTAGCAGTAGAAAATGGCA
The DNA here is from genome assembly GCA_034190875.2 of Urechis unicinctus. Classification (NCBI taxonomy): domain Eukaryota; kingdom Metazoa; phylum Annelida; class Polychaeta; order Xenopneusta; family Urechidae; genus Urechis; species Urechis unicinctus. The sequence continues at coordinate 36,762,530 of CM067342.1, read as the reverse complement.
TTTTATTTTGCTATGGTAACGACATAACGTAATGTATCACCATGTATTAAATATTGCAGGTAAGTAATTAATTGATACTGATGGCTTATCAATGACAAATTATTTTCCGTATGGTGTCCAAATTTGCCTGATATAATATGTTTACCAGCGTTGGGGCGTTTTTGCATTCACTCCGACGCTTGATGTAGATGTTCACAATCTAAAAGTTGCGCGCGATCGAGCAATGCACAAGTCATGATTATTTCTGCGTTTAGATAACCACACCGGAAAGGGGAACAAAAGACTGCCGATGAAACAGCGTATCCGAGTGCAAAAAATGTTAATTCTTCTTAAACCACCATCCACTAATAAAGCTCTGAAAGGACACGAATTTGTTACCATTTATGTTCTCAATGCATTGTACAATGCATAGTACAGCTGCTGTCTTTGAGTCTCGTGCTGCACTATAAACACCCGAAGGTTCAAAGACAAAATGAACAGATGCAAATGTTGATCTTACAGTTTTCACATGCAGAGAGTCTAAGGTTGTCCATGCTTGATCGCTCCTTCTGAAGAGGTGACTGGGTTTGGTAGCGTGGTATGGACATTCTTGGTGACAAAGTTGCTATCGTTACAGGTAACTGATATTTATTGTAATACTCATAATAATAATAACGTAAACACATTTCCTTTGCAATAATAAACATTATAACATCCTACCAATCGTCACTACTGCTTGCATCTCAGGTGCTAGAAGCGGTATAAGCGCTGAAACGTAGGGAATTATCTTATCGACCGGCGTTTATTTCTACCTCTATCATATATCATGTTATAATGTACAACTAGGGTTTGGATTCGCTGAACAGTAAATTATAGATCTTACACTGTCATGTTGTGAAGAGTGCTCTAGCATCAGTTTTACAGCAAATATACATAGTTAGCTAGCCTGCAACAACACTTGATTCCGGTTTTGATCGTTTCATTGATGCTCATTATAGCTGGCGATTTTACGAAGCGAGACGATATTGCGAGAAAAATAGATTCAACAGCACACAAGCTCAACTGAATAAATATTTTGTTAAGAATTTAGCCCTGAATGTTCCAATTGTCCATGGCTTGATTTAATTATTCGCTGAGCGGCAACCACTAGGTGTCGTCTTGTAATACGAATTTGCTTGCTTTTGGTCAATAACGTATGTTTCTTGATGAGGACATCATACATACTTTCAACATTAACACTGTGAGTGTGTTTTACATGACCAAAAAGACAATGAAAACACTTTCAATGAGCCATGGTGTGTACAATGACATTGTTACGATGATATGATATGATCCCAAGAATAGTATCGATCCATTGTCTTCCTTAGTTTGTGGTTACCCACTTACCGCCATTCCATGAGAGTTTGTACTGAGTTTTAGGTATCGATTGATTTCAGTGTGGAGAAAAACAATGACATGTAAATCATTTATCGCATTCCATTTCTGTGCAGACACTGTGGTGAATGTATCAAATGTTGCAGGTCATGAGGCGGTTAGAATTGCAAGGCATGGAGATATATCCATTCCGTTGATATCAAATTATCAGCCACTATATCGACATCAGCAGCCTGTCATTACATTCCCTGCGACAATTCCTGTTTCTTGCTTTAAATACGAATGAGAGCTATAAAGCTTAAGTGTGTTAAGTACGACGATGCATTCATTGTACTGATGCTAACGATGCTTCCATTAGATAAATGAATGCTGTATTTTAAATGCCACTCTGTCCAGTCGTGCCGCAATGATTGGATTGTAGCCCCTAGGTTTGTAAATGCTTGCTTAAAAGTTCTCTCTGCGGAGAACCTGTCATGTAATGTCATGTTAATATTTTTAACGCTTGCGATCCACTGCTGTCTTGGTTTTGATTCTTTATCCGAAAACAAAGCGTGAAATACATGCGTTATTGCTTAAAGCATGAAATGTACGCTGCATTATGAATGCAGTGTATCATTGAGGTGGGGGATGTTATGAAACATCACCATCCATCATAGTTTAGTCGGACACGTACTCAGTAAGTGTATTTAACAATATTCATCATCATTTCCATGACCTTGCGATGCTACAATTTAATGTCAAATTTGTCTACAAACGAAAGGGAATAACCTGATTTATCGCCCCAACGTGGTTATCATAATGCGGCTTATCTGCACCCGTCCTGTTGACACGATATACCTGTGTTCTTCATTGCAAACTGTGACACATCAGTCGCCAACTTAACTACATGAAGTAGGCTGGGTGTTCGTCACATTTGACAAAACAGATATTGATTCCATGACGGACTTCTGTATAATGCTATTTGATTAAATGCAACACGAGTCACAAACCACTATAGGTCGTATTTTAAACGAAGCACATTCCAGTCAATAGGTCAGCATGGTCAAGTCCTCATAGAGGCAATTGTAACAGGGAGCAAGCAATATTAGAAGACTCATTTGCCGATGCACGCCTACTGCTCATAAATAGTGTTAGTTAACAAAGATAACACGTTTTTAAATTAATGATGAGCATATTTGGGTTACTCTGTATGCATTCAACTGTGTATTGTGAATATCTTTCGAGTCGTTTCGTGTAAGGTTAGTGTTACTTAAGTCCACTTACTCTGATGACATTTAGTTTAATAATTAAGATAGTGCCTGTATTTGTATCATGGCATTGAATTATACATTTAATTTGAGAACTTAAGCCATCGCAAGCAATGAATTGAGTACAGCAAGCGACTGTAACCTACATTATGATTGTATGGATTCACTGATTCCTGCTGCATAAATGACACTTCAGGTTCTGAAACAGAAACGATGAACAGCGATCTGAGTTTATCGTTGCTTGTATAAGAATATATTGAAATTTAAAGGCACTTGTGAGCTTGAGTTACAAAAAGTAGAATTTGACAGAAATGTTATTGCACTGCAAGGAAGGCAGACAGCGAGATGACACCAATAAAGATTGTTTAAAGACGAAGCACCGCGTAAGTGGCGTAAAATGCAAATGATAGGCAATTTGTATTGGTCAAAACATATTAACTTATACCATCGCATTTGAATAGCGAAACGTTGAAATCGTGCCAAATTGTAACGCTTTATGTGAGATTCGGTCAGCGGAATATGTAAAGGACACTTCACATGAAACGTGATGTAGTCAAATGTGAGTGAGCGGTTATAATGGCATGTTTCATGACTTGTATTATCATCAGAAATTGCTATACATAAGGTAACAGAACGCATCAATTCAAATGCAAAATGTTATGTTACGCTGCCATCTTAATACGATGCGATGGTCACGTCTGAACCGTTCGTTACCTCTACTCTGCGTGGTTTAATCTATTGCAGGTACATATAACCCGTAATATACACCAAAATGTATTGGTAATAGTTGATTGGACGTATATTGAGGTATCACAATTGCTTTTTGAACAAACAACGGCGATGGTTCTCTTATAAATGGGATATAGTCGATATATGCCCATTCCGTTGGTCGATGCAGCACTGGACAAAGACGAAGTAATGTGCTTTGGAAAACGTTGCTAATGTACACCATCGATATGCGGATGTTGGTATAACTACGTAAAACGTTACGAACACTTTCTCTATGTGAACTTTTCTGGCCTCAGGCCTAGCTATGCCTCTTAGAAGCTACCGCTAGCAGATCATATTCAAAATAGAGGTTGGTTTTATGTCTATGTCAGTTAGACCAAATTACTCGCAACAAAATATCACGTGGGCATATTCATCTTTATGAATCGGTAGCGTGAGTCTTGATGCATTTGCTTCACCACAGATGGATTGTGATACTACCGCGGTTGTATGGTGTAGCAGACAAATAGTGAGGTGTAATTAATTACTGCTCATTTAACATTACTTAAAGACAGACATAAAATGCTTCTTATATATAACCTAGTTTGGGTACGAAGTGTATTTTACCTTAATCTAGTGAGCTTATAGTTAGTTAGTCGAAACATGTCGACGCATGATTTTTGCGCCACGCTGGCGTTCGCTTGGACAGACAACCCGAAAACCACTAGTAACGGTGATAGATATACCAATCGCATTTAATAAATATGTATGGTAAAGTAAAGGATGCTTTCATGTGCGCAAATTATATATGTGCGTGTATTTATGTCCTATTGTGTGGCATTTACGCACATTGTGTCAAGACTATATATTATATATTATGTACATCTTGGAATATACGGTCACCATGGTTGAGCTTTCATGGATGCATTTAGTCGTTCTCATATGCCAGTAGCAAGACATCGCCACTTCTCAGCCGAATTGCTAACAGCGCTTCATGTTCATTCTATGAACTTTGTCAGGATGACTTCTTTTGCTAACAGGCGTAATTATACATGTGAGATATACTAGTGCAACACAACCTACTCACATCATACATCTGCTCAATCGATTGACATGTTTCTCTTTATTGGAGCCGAATATAACTGATCACCATGGGTTATTTTCCGCGTCTCTGTGCTGATGTGTTCCATGTTATCAGCTCACATCTTTATCAAGGCATACGCACTCTTTTAAGAGGCCATTTATACCAGGTGTGCAGACGTGACAACGACATTTTCAAGTTGGACATTAGCTCCTCACTGTCGCAAAAATCCTTAACGTATATTTCATCAATAATGACTCGAGATCATGATACAGCCGGAACGTGACCACTATTGATAACCTTATAGCTGTGGTATCCCATTTACAGTCACAGCTAATAATTTAATTACAAATATATCTGCCTCGTCACAACTTGACTGTAGCCAACATTGATGTTGCCCAGGATGCGTCCAAGTCGTGATCATAATCGACTGGCAACATACATGACCTCAATAATGATCGCTGACGTCTGCATGCCAGTATTATAAATTTTGCAATTATTGGATGACGTGGTGCATTTGCTGAAAGCCACATTTAATACTTATGCTGATACATTAATGTGCATCAATGCACGTTTGGCGCTGCTGATAATGCAATGAAATACATGCATGCCAGCTTTTTTACTCATGATGAGGCATTCAAGTACATCCATGCAAGCCTTTATTTATGATGATACATTCAAGTACATCCTGAGAGCCTTTACTATGATGATACATTTAAGTACATACATGCATGTTTTAAAGCTTAGTTATTAATGCTTGAGACATTTCGGCGCGGCGTTCAGTTTTCTAGACATAACCGTGAATGTATATATGTTATGGTAACAATTAACTTGCAACGCGCGTTGCTATCCCATCAAATTCTAATTAGTGGACCTATGTGTCTGCCAATCAGTATCGGTGCGCGCCATCGTGTCTTATCTGATGTGACATTTGCACGTAACTAATACATGATGCATGTTGCTTAATGGTAAGCAGTTTCTGAAGCGTCCGTATCTGCATCTTTCTTCGACGAATATTCAATTCACAGCTCGCGAGGTATATAGGTGCAGAATATCGGCAGCCATGAAGTTTTTATTGAGCTCTGCATCGCTATGAAACTCTGTATGCTATATTACCCCAACAGCTTAAATCTAATTTCAAGTTGCCTCTTGCATATCAGTTAATCATCCTTCTCGCATTTACCAAACTTATATCGCATTACAATATAAATTATTTACGTGTGCAAAAGTACTGTGACATCGAATGACGTCATCATCGTTACATCCAGCGTTTTCCTGAGAACTGTCGTTCATGTTTTTCATGGATTGTTATATACCAAATACTATTAACTATAATTAGTTAAACCATGACCATTTTATCGTTTTCATTCCGTATATCATTGAATATTTCTTACGCCCATTATAGGTGTAAGGCAACAACAGTAGTTTTATATGTACGACGCAACTATCCGATCAAAGTATCCAATTGCATTCATTTGTGCATGGGCCACTTATACACGAGCTGTGTTATGCTGTGTTACACAGGCGTGTGGCATTCACTGCTGTCGATAGCATTGCGGTAAGAGCTATAACATTTATAATGCATTAACGTGCGATTCCTTGCAAATACCCAACGTAAAAGTATCAGCTCTATCGAAACACGGGTTTTAGTAGTTCTTTAAAATATTGCTCCTGAGCAAAGTGTGGTTTCGAAAGGGTTTGGACATTTCCATATGACGTTTACGTGGTACTATCGATTAGATCAACTCGCTAATTAAGGACACCTGTTTTGCATACCTACCTGGGATTGAAAACTATGAAGAACCGTTCGTAACCAGTAATAAAAGTATATCAATAAAGTTATTGCAACCCATAACGTTATGTTAATTGATTAACAATTAGTTATCACTAAGTGGTAAATGTTTACATTAGCACTTTGCAAAGCTCTGCCGCCACGATATTCTGACCATTAATGATTGTATAATCATACGTTAATATAAGTTATTCAACAATTTGTTCTTCTCTGTCATTCCAATAATAGAGCTTACAAAAACTGCGCGAATTACAAACCCTCATGGTAAATGGCTACCCATAGCAGTGTTGTAAAAGTTTATACAGTAGATGACTTTACTGATTGTAGTAAAATGTGCAGTAGCTGATATTATTGCACTGTGTAAGCATGTCTGTAGATGTCTCACCCCGAGATGGTTAACATACGATCAAAAGTCGGCAGCTAAAACAGCCATCCAAGATGCTTTCACCGCACGCCATAGTCATTTTAAGCACCCTCAAACACCAGTGTGCCTTTTTATCGCAGAATGTGTCCTAAGCTATTTTTGGTACCAATTGCCACTCCCAGTCTCATATGCTCCTCTTATTGCTTCTTCTAGTACCAATAATGTATTATCACTGAAACTAATTGTTGTTGCATAGGGTGTTCCTGTCTTTGTATGTGGAAAGTATAGGAAGAACTAGTTTTGCCCCCATAGTGGTGTTATATACACTACAGCAGTTCTTAAACCTGTGCAAAGGTTTTTAAAGCAAACATTGGACTTATTACACTCTAGTGCAAACGAATGCTCAGTCGCCATTTTCAAATTTAATATAGATGCGAATATAACCGTGCATTTCACTGAGCTTAAGTTCCACCACTTAGGAACATTTTTTAACATATCACAATTCACTGTTGCAATCTGTAGTCCACGCAATCAGTACGTCATATAGGTATTGCGTCATTCAAATAATAGGCCTACCCTTTGAGTGTCACTATCATTCCTCACCCAATAGTCTACACGCACTCGACTTGTGTTATACTTACTAACCTTATTCGTAAAGAATGTGTTAGCTTCATGCCATAGTTGCACTACACAACCTGCACCCACCCAACGTGAATTACCTCTGCTGCAGCAGATATACCTTATTATCTCACCAAATATAATATTTGCTGATTGTATACATATATATCTTAGTCCTCATAAATGAAGTTGAGAGTTAAGTGTATTGCAATATCTGCGCGAGTTCGAGTTGGTAATTGATTTAAAAATCAGAACAGATCGAAAGCTTTGCGAGTGAATGATGCCTCAATGAACCCTTTCCTTAATGTCTATAACAGAATCGTTGGCCCACACATGCCAAACATCATTACTCATCTGCAAGCTACCTCTTGTCAAGCAATGTCCGAACGGTGACAAAACCAAGTTCACACATGAACATTAGATACACAATTACCTGTCCTGTTCGCGATGAATTTTGCATGATAGTTGCCCAATTGGCGAGGGTATACTTAAATTGATAGAATATACGCAGGTTTTATCGTTGCGCTTTTTATTTTAGGAGCAGTTAATATTAACATGCGATTGTCCGGCAATCATGAACATTAGATACACAATTACCTGTCCTGTTCGCGATGAATTTTGCATGTTAGTTGCCCAATTGGCGAGGGTATACTAAATTGATAGAATATACGCAGGTTTTATCGTTGCGCTTTTTATTTTAGGAGCAGTTAATATTAACATGCGATTGTCCGGCAAATTATTGCAGCCTGCCGAACATAATTAAATTCATATGCTATATGATTGTAAGCAGCGCAATCACTTGACTGCCAAACGCAATAACGCTACATTACCTACCATGTCCTGTATATCCTCCATGTTTGTATACCTTTGTAAATACACCTTTGATTGTTTATTATATGAACCTGGACACATTTAAACATTAATGAGTACCGCATCTGCCACATCAAATCCTAACCAATTTTTGCTGTACACTTTGTATTCTGTCGCCACATTGGTAAAGGTATTTTACATATTGATAAATCTTTGGCATGTTTTCGTTTTTGGCTGCCTCATATTGGTTGCTTAAATATCAAACATCACTCATGCATGGGGTATGTGTATCTGTTTTATTGCTTTAACCCAGGCCAACAGGAAAAGCAAACATTTTGCTCTGCTATTATTTAAATTATATGCGTACCCTCAAGCATATATTGCACTTACCAAACAAGTCGCTCATAACTTCCAAAGACAACTGTGGATACTAATTGTAAGCAATATCCTGCAGAGGTTAGTGTATACGATTAGCAGCCACTTTGACTCATTAAGTAGGCACTGCATTAAACATAACATCTCAACTAGTTATCTGACCGCAAGTATTGTGTGTGTTTCCAGCAAAGCAGTAGTCAGGTGGCCAAGGTAATGAAACAACATTATAGATGCACATTGTTTGTTTATAAATAGGCATATTTTATATAATTTTTCATTAGACGGTTTATTGACTAAAATAGTTGTATAAATTATGGCCTATTACGAATAATTTTTCAGGAAACGAAAAGTGTATGATTTTCAAATAAAGCCACTGATACATTAATGAATGAAGCAATGTTAATAATTATTCGAAAGTGAAGGAGAAGCAATGTCAAATAATCTAAGTCATGCACTGTATCGAGTTAGATCTTACAGGAGAATCAGTATGGTATGCTCTCTCTAGATTACAGAAGATAAACATGTATTGAATGAAGACCCGCCCTTCATTATTATACCTTGTGTTTAGAGTTTTAGCCGAACTCCGTACCGGCTAATGAGTCACCAAGTATGAACACTGAGAGATTTTGTGTAATAGGATCCTAAGTG
>CM067342.1:36722264-36745946 GCA_034190875.2 Urechis unicinctus | reverse complement strand
TAGGCGGCAATACTCTCATCATTACATTATATGGTCAATATATATACCTTGCGAATTCAGTCACATCTACTGCAAACTAAACTCCACTCACATGAAGTCGCACAATATTGTAATATTCATGCATTTCGCGAAGTTTTCACTTTTCCCGTGGATTTTATTTTCTCTTGTGGGCGGCATTATACTTGACCCGTTGAAGAGCAACATGCCAGATGTCCTTAGTACGTTCTAGACGTGAATTATCAATATACACCATCATGCTTTTTATAAAAAACAGAGGTTAGATCTTGTAAAATTTTCATCTTTATTTGCATATAATGATTACAATGAATTCCATATACTAACCAGCAAATAAGGTGCATATTGTTCCATGTCAAACATGGCTTCTAAACTATTTACATTCATTTCATATAATATATAAGATATGTTTTGACAAATTGAATTGACTTCAAATGATCTCTACCTGTATAAAAACACGATATGAGCTCATTGTTCTTTTGTCATTGTCGTTATCATCTGATTGCATGTAACTATCAGGAAAACGCAATGTAAAAGATTTTTTTCAGACTTAAAAAAAGTGAACACATCAATTGAAATTTCTCAAAAATGAAATTTAACAGTATGCCATATATGCTTCGGCTAACTATATGTGCTATGACATTTACTGGCATGTACACGATATCTATCAAGATCGAAATATTTCGCCAGCTGCTAGGTTTTGAACCAGCGTTCTTTTGGACTGATGGCGGACACCTTAACCACTAGACTATTTTGTCCCACCACCATCCCCAATGTTATATTTTACCTGGTTCATGCTAGGCGGCAATACTCTCATCATTACATTATATGGTCAATATATATACCTTGCGAATTCAGTCACATCTACTGCAAACTAAACTCCACTCACATGAAGTCGCACAATATTGTAATATTCATGCATTTCGCGAAGTTTTCACTTTTCCCGTGGATTTTATTTTCTCTTGTGGGCGGCATTATACTTGACCCGTTGAAGAGCAACATGCCAGATGTCCTTAGTACGTTCTAGACGTGAATTATCAATATACACCATCATGCTTTTATAAAAAACAGAGGTTAGATCTTGTAAAATTTTCATCTTTATTTGCATATAATGATTACAATGAATTCCATATACTAACCGGCAAATAAGGTGCATATATTGTTCCATCTCAAACATGGCTTCTAAACTATTTACATTCATTTCATATAATATATAAGATATGTTTTGACAAATTGAATTGACTTCAAGATGATCTCTACCTGTATAAAAACACGATATGAGCTCATTGTTCTTTTGTCATTGTCGTTATCATCTGATTGCATGTAACTATCAGGAAAACGCAATGTAAAAGATTTTTCAGACTAAAAAAAGTGAACACATCAATTGAAATTTTCTCAAAAATGAAATTTAACAGTATGCCATATATGCTTCGGCTAACTATATGTGCTATGACATTTACTGGCATGTACACGATATCTATCAAGATCGAAATATTTCGCCAGCTGCTAGGTTTTGAACCAGCGTTTCTTTGGACTGATGGCGGACACCTTAACCACTAGACTATTTTTGTCCCACCACCATCCCCAATGTTATATTTTACCTGGTTCATGCTAGGCGGCAATGAATTCAGTCACATCTACTGCAAACTAAACTCCACTCACATGAAGTCGCACAATATTGTAATATTCATGCATTTCGCGAAGTTTTCACTTTTTCCCGTGGATATTTTTTTTCTCTTGTGGGCGGCATTATACTTGACCCGTTGAAGAGCAACATGCCAGATGTCCTTAGTACGTTCTAGACGTGAATTATCAATATACACCATCATGCTTTTTATAAAAAACAGAGGTTAGATCTTGTAAAATTTTCATCTTTATTTGCATATAATGATTACAATGAATTCCATATACTAACCAGCAAATAAGGTGCATATTGTTCAATCTCAAACATGGCTTCTAAACTATTTACATTCATTTCATATATATAACATATGTTTTGACAAATTGAATTGACTTCAAGATGATCTCTACCTGTATAAACACGATATGAGCTCATTGTTCTTTTGTCATTGTCGTTATCATCTGATTGCATGTAACTATCAGAAAACGCAATGTAAAAAGATTTTTTTCAGACTAAAAAAAGTGAACACATCAATTGAAATTTCTCAAAAATGAAATTTAACAGTATGCCATATATGCTTCGGCTAACTATATGTGCTATGACATTTACTGGCATGTACACGATATCTATCAAGATCGAAATATTTCGCCAGCTGCTAGGTTTTGAACCAGCGTTCTTTTGGACTGATGGCGGACACCTTAACCACTAGACTATTTTGTCCCACCACCATCCCCAATGTTATATTTTACCTGGTTCATGCTAGGCGGCAATACTCTCATCATTACATATATGGTCAATATATATACCTTGCGAATTCAGTCACATCTACTGCAAACTAAACTCCACTCACATGAAGTCGCACAATATTGTAATATTCATGCATTTCGCGAAGTTTTCACTTTTCCCGTGGATATTTTTTTCTCTTGTGGGCGGCATTATACTTGACCCGTTGAAGAGCAACATGCCAGATGTCCTTAGTACGTTCTAGACGTGAATTATCAATATACACCATCATGCTTTTTATAAAAAACAGAGGTTAGATCTTGTAAAATTTTCATCTTTATTTGCATATAATGATTACAATGAATTCCATATACTAACCAGCAAATAAGGTGCATATTGTTCCATGTCAAACATGGCTTCTAAACTATTTACATTCATTTCATATAATATATAAGATATGTTTTGACAAATTGAATTGACTTCAAGATGATCTCTACCTGTATAAACACGATATGAGCTCATTGTTCTTTTGTCATTGTCGTTATCATCTGATTGCATGTAACTATCAGGAAAACGCAATGTAAAAAGATTTTTTTTTTTTTCAGACTAAAAAAAGTGAACACATCAATTGAAATTTCTCAAAAATGAAATTTAACAGTATGCCATATATGCTTCGGCTAACTATATGTGCTATGACATTTACTGGCATGTACACGATATCTATCAAGATCGAAATATTTCGCCAGCTGCTAGGTTTTGAACCAGCGTTCTTTTGGACTGATGGCGGACACCTTAACCACTAGACTATTTTGTCCCACCACCATCCCCAATGTTATATTTTACCTGGTTCATGCTAGGCGGCAATACTCTCATCATTACATTATATGGTCAATATATATACCTTGCGAATTCAGTCACATCTACTGCAAACTAAACTCCACTCACATGAAGTCGCACAATATTGTAATATTCATGCATTTCGCGAAGTTTTCACTTTTCCCGTGGATATTTTTTTTTTTCTCTTGTGGGCGGCATTATACTTGACCCGTTTTGAAGAGCAACATGCCAGATGTCCTTAGTACGTTCTAGACGTGAATTATCAATATACACCATCATGCTTTTTATAAAAAACAGAGGTTAGATCTTGTAAAATTTTCATCTTTATTTGCATATAATGATACAATGAATTCCATATACTAACCAGCAAATAAGGTGCATATTGTTCAATCTCAAACATGGCTTCTAAACTATTTACATTCATTTCATATATAATATATAAGATATGTTTTTTGACAATTGAATTGACTTCAAGATGATCTCTACCTGTATAAACACGATATGAGCTCATTGTTCTTTTGTCATTGTCGTTATCATCTGATTGCATGTAACTATCAGGAAAACGCAATGTAAAAGATTTTTTTCAGACTAAAAAAAGTGAACACATCAATTGAAATTTCTCAAAAATGAAATTTAACAGTATGCCATATATGCTTCGGCTAACTATATGTGCTATGACATTTACTGGCATGTACACGATATCTATCAAGATCGAAATATTTCGCCAGCTGCTAGGTTTTGAACCAGCGTTCTTTTGGACTGATGGCGGACACCTTAACCACTAGACTATTTTGTCCCACCACCATCCCCAATGTTATATTTTACCTGGTTCATGCTAGGCGGCAATACTCTCATCATTACATTATATGGTCAATATATATACCTTGCGAATTCAGTCACATCTACTGCAAACTAAACTCCACTCACATGAAGTCGCACAATATTGTAATATTCATGCATTTCGCGAAGTTTTCACTTTTCCCGTGGGATATTTTTTTTCTCTTGTGGGCGGCATTATACTTGACCCGTTAAAGAGCAACATGCCAGATGTCCTTAGTACGTTCTAGACGTGAATTATCAATATACACCATCATGCTTTTTATAAAAAACAGAGGTTAGATCTTGTAAAATTTTCATCTTTATTTGCATATAATGATTACAATGAATTCCATATACTAACCAGCAAATAAGGTGCATATTGTTCAATCTCAAACATGGCTTCTAAACTATTTACATTCATTTCATATATATAACATATGTTTTGACAAATTTAATTGACTTCAAGATGATCTCTACCTGTATATAAACACGATATGAGCTCATTGTTCTTTTGTCATTGTCGTTATCATCTGATTGCATGTAACTATCAGGAAAACGCATGTAAAAGATTTTTTTCAGACTAAAAAAAGTGAACACATCAATTGAAATTTCTCAAAAATGAAATTTAACAGTATGCCATATATGCTTCGGCTAACTATATGTGCTATGACATTTACTGGCATGTACACGATATCTATCAAGATCGAAATATTTCGCCAGCTGCTAGGTTTTGAACCAGCGTTCTTTTGGACTGATGGCGGACACCTTAACCACTAGACTATTTTGTCCCACCACCATCCCCAATGTTATATTTTACCTGGTTCATGCTAGGCGGCAATACTCTCATCATTACATTATATGGTCAATATATATACCTTGCGAATTCAGTCACATCTACTGCAAACTAAACTCCACTCACATGAAGTCGCACAATATTGTAATATTCATGCATTTCGCGAAGTTTTCACTTTTCCCGTGGATATTTTTTTCTCTTGTGGGCGGCATTATACTTGACCCGTTGAAGAGCAACATGCCAGATGTCCTTAGTACGTTCTAGACGTGAATTATCAATATACACCATCGTGCTTTTTATAAAAAACAGAGGTTAGATCTTTTAAAATTTTCATCTTTATTTGCATATAATGATTACAATGAATTCCATATACTAACCAGCAAATAAGGTGCATATTGTTCAATCTCAAACATGGGCTTCTAAACTATTTACATTCATTTCATATATATATAAGATATGTTTTGACAAATTGAATTGACTTCAAGATGATCTCTACCTGTATAAACACGATATGAGCTCATTGTTCTTTTGTCATTGTCGTTATCATCTGATTGCATGTAACTATCAGGAAAACGCAATGTAAAAGATTTTTTTTCAGACTAAAAAAAGTGAACACATCAATTGAAATTTCTCAAAAATGAAATTTAACAGTATGCCATATATGCTTCGGCTAACTATATGTGCTATGACATTTACTGGCATGTACACGATATCTATCAAGATCGAAATATTTCGCCAGCTGCTAGGTTTTGAACCAGCGTTCTTTTGGACTGATGGCGGACACCTTAACCACTAGACTATTTTGTCCCACCACCATCCCCAATGTTATATTTTACCTGGTTCATGCTAGGCGGCAATACTCTCATCATTACATTATATGGTCAATATATATACCTTGCGAATTCAGTCACATCTACTGCAACTAAACTCCACTCACATGAAGTCGCACAATATTGTAATATTCATGCATTTCGCGAGTTTTCTTTTTTTTTCCCGTGGATATTTTTTTCTCTCTTGTGCGGCATTATACTTGACCCGTTGAAGAGCAACATGCCAGATGTCCTTAGTACGTTCTAGACGTGAATTATCAATATACACACCATCATGCTTTTATAAAAAACAGAGGTTAGATCTTGTAAAATTTTCATCTTTATTTGCATATAATGATTACAATGAATTCCATATACTAACCAGCAATAAGGTGCATATTGTTCAATCTCAAACATGGCTTCTAAACTATTTACATTCATTCATTTCATATATATAAGATATATGTTTTGACAAATTGAATTGACTTCAAGATGATCTCTACCTGTATAAACACGATATGAGCTCATTGTTCTTTTGTCATTGTCGTTATCATCTGATTGCATGTAACTATCAGGAAAACGCAATAAAAGATTTTTTTCAGACTAAAAAAAGTGAACACATCAATTGAAATTTCTCAAAAATGAAATTTAACAGTATGCCATATATGCTTCGGCTAACTATATGTGCTATGACATTTACTGGCATGTACACGATATCTATCAAGATCGAAATATTTCGCCAGCTGCTAGGTTTTGAACCAGCGTTCTTTTGGACTGATGGCGGACACCTTAACCACTAGACTATTTTGTCCCACCACCATCCCCAATGTTATATTTTACCTGGTTCATGCTAGGCGGCAATACTCTCATCATTACATTATATGGTCAATATATATACCTTGCGAATTCAGTCACATCTACTGCAAACTAAACTCCACTCACATGAAGTCGCACAATATTGTAATATTCATGCATTTCGCGAAGTTTTCACTTTTCCCGTGGATTTATTTTTTTCTCTTGTGGGCGGCATTATACTTGACCCGTTAAAGAGCAACATGCCAGATGTCCTTAGTACGTTCTAGACGTGAATTATCAATATACACCATCGTGCTTTTTATAAAAAAACAGAGGTTAGATCTTGTAAAATTTTCATCTTTATTTGCATATAATGATTACAAATGAATTCCATATACTAACCAGCAAATAAGGTGCATATTGTTCAATCTCAAACATGGCTTCTAAACTATTTACATTCATTTCATATAATATATAAGATATGTTTTGACAAATTGAATTGACTTCAAGATGATCTCTACCTGTATAAACACGATATGAGCTCATTGTTCTTTTGTCATTGTCGTTATCATCTGATTGCATGTAACTATCAGGAAAACGCAATGTAAAAGATTTTTTTCAGAGACTAAAAAAAGTGAACACATCAATTGAAATTTCTCAAAAATGAAATTTAACAGTATGCCATATATGCTTCGGCTAACTATATGTGCTATGACATTTACTGGCATGTACACGATATCTATCAAGATCGAAATATTTCGCCAGCTGCTAGGTTTTGAACCAGCGTTCTTTTGGACTGATGGCGGACACCTTAACCACTAGACTATTTTGTCCCACCACCATCCCCAATGTTATATTTTACCTGGTTCATGCTAGGCGGCAATACTCTCATCATTACATTATATGGTCAATATATATACCTTGCGAATTCAGTCACATCTACTGCAAACTAAACTCCACTCACATGAAGTCGCACAATATTGTAATATTCATGCATTTCGCGAAGTTTTCACTTTTCCCGTGGATTTTATTTTCTCTTGTGGGCGGCATTATACTTGACCCGTTGAAGAGCAACATGCCAGATGTCCTTAGTACGTTCTAGACGTGAATTATCAATATACACCATCATGCTTTTATAAAAAACAGAGGTTAGATCTTGTAAAATTTTCATCTTTACTAACCAGCAAATAAGGTGCATATTGTTCAATCTCAAACATGGCTTCTAAACTATTTACATTCATTTCATATAATATATAAGATATGTTTTGACAAATTGAATTGACTTCAAGATGATCTCTACCTGTATAAACACGATATGAGCTCATTGTTCTTTTGTCATTGTCGTTATCATCTGATTGCATGTAACTATCAGGAAAACGCAATGTAAAAGATTTTTTTCAGACTAAAAAAAGTGAACACATCAATTGAAATTTCTCAAAAATGAAATTTAACAGTATGCCATATATGCTTCGGCTAACTATATGTGCTATGACATTTACTGGCATGTACACGATATCTATCAAGATCGAAATATTTCGCCAGCTGCTAGGTTTTGAACCAGCGTTCTTTTGGACTGATGGCGGACACCTTAACCACTAGACTATTTTGTCCCACCACCATCCCCAATGTTATATTTTACCTGGTTCATGCTAGGCGGCAATACTCTCATCATTACATTATATGGTCAATATATATACCTTGCGAATTCAGTCACATCTACTGCAAACTAAACTCCACTCACATGAAGTCGCACAATATTGTAATATTCATGCATTTCGCGAAGTTTTCACTTTTCCCGTGGATATTTTTTTCTCTTGTGGGCGGCATTATACTTGACCGTTGAAGAGCAACATGCCAGATGTCCTTAGTACGTTCTAGACGTGAATTATCAATATACACCATCATGCTTTTTATAAAAAACAGAGGTTAGATCTTGTAAAATTTTCATCTTTATTTGCATATAATGATTACAATGAATTCCATATACTAACCAGCAAATAAGGTGCATATTGTTCAATCTCAAACATGGCTTCTAAACTATTTACATTCATTTCATATATATAACATATGTTTTGACAAATTGAATTGACTTCAAGATGATCTCTACCTGTATAAACACGATATGAGCTCATTGTTCTTTTGTCATTGTCGTTATCATCTGATTGCATGTAACTATCAGGAAAACGCAATGTAAAAAGATTTTTTTCAGACTAAAAAAAGTGAACACATCAATTGAAATTTCTCAAAAATGAAATTTAACAGTATGCCATATATGCTTCGGCTAACTATATGTGCTATGACATTTACTGGCATGTACACGATATCTATCAAGATCGAAATATTTCGCCAGCTGCTAGGTTTTGAACCAGCGTTCTTTTGGACTGATGGCGGACACCTTAACCACTAGACTATTTTCCCACCACCATCCCCAATGTTATATTTTACCTGGTTCATGCTAGGCGGCAATACTCTCATCATTACATTATATGGTCAATATATATACCTTGCGAATTCAGTCACATCTACTGCAAACTAAACTCCACTCACATGAAGTCGCACAATATTGTAATATTCATGCATTTCGCGAAGTTTTCACTTTTCCCGTGGATTTTATTTTCTCTTGTGGGCGGCATTATACTTGACCCGTTGAAGAGCAACATGCCAGATGTCCTTAGTACGTTCTAGACGTGAATTATCAATATACACCATCATGCTTTTTATATAAAAAAAAAAACAGAGGTTAGATCTTGTAAAATTTTCATCTTTATTTGCATATAATGATTACAATGAATTCCATATACTAACCAGCAAATAAGGTGCATATTGTTCAATCTCAAACATGGCTTCTAAACTATTTACATTCATTTCATATAATATATAAGATATGTTTTGACAAATTGAATTGACTTCAAGATGATCTCTACCTGTATAAACACGATATGAGCTCATTGTTCTTTTGTCATTGTCGTTATCATCTGATTGCATGTAACTATCAGGAAAACGCAATGTAAAAGAAATGATGAGAGAGTATTGCCGCCTAGCATGAACCAGGTAAAATATAACATTGGGGATGGTGGTGGGACAAAATAGTCTAGTGGTTAAGGTGTCCGCCATCAGTCCAAAAGAACGCTGGTTCAAAACCTAGCAGCTGGCGAAATATTTCGATCTTGATAGATATCGTGTACATGCCAGTAAATGTCATAGCACATATAGTTAGCCGAAGCATATATGGCATACTGTTAAATTTCATTTTTGAGAAATTTCAATTGATGTGTTCACTTTTTTTAGTCTGAAAAAATCTTTTACATTGCGTTTTCCTGATAGTTACATGCAATCAGATGATAACGACAATGACAAAAGAACAATGAGCTCATATCGTGTTTATACAGGTAGAGATCATCTTGAAGTCAATTCAATTTGTCAAAACATATCTTATATATTATATGAAATGAATGTAAATAGTTTAGAAGCCATGTTTGAGATTGAACAATATGCACCTTATTTGCTGGTTAGTATATGGAATTTCATTGTAATCATTATATGCAAATAAAGATGAAAATTTTACAAGATCTAACCTCTGTTTTTTTATAAAAGCATGATGGTGTATATTGATAATTCACGTCTAGAACGTACTAAGGACATCTGGCATGTTGCTCTTCAACGGGTCAAGTATAATGCCGCCCACAAGAGAAAATAAAATCCACGGGAAAAGTGAAAACTTCGCGAAATGCATGAATATTACAATATTGTGCGACTTCATGTGAGTGGAGTTTAGTTTGCAGTAGATGTGACTGAATTCGCAAGGTATATATATTGACCATATAATGTAATGATGAGAGTATTGCCGCCTAGCATGAACCAGGTAAAATATAACATTGGGGATGGTGGTGGGACAAAATAGTCTAGTGGTTAAGGTGTCCGCCATCAGTCCAAAAGAACGCTGGTTCAAAACCTAGCAGCTGGCGAAATATTTCGATCTTGATAGATATCGTGTACATGCCAGTAAATGTCATAGCACATATAGTTAGCCGAAGCATATATGGCATACTGTTAAATTTCATTTTTGAGAAATTTCAATTGATGTGTTCACTTTTTTTAGTCTGAAAAAAATCTTTTACATTGCGTTTTCCTGATAGTTACATGCAATCAGATGATAACGACAATGACAAAAGAACAATGAGCTCATATCGTGTTTATACAGGTAGAGATCATCTTGAAGTCAATTCAATTTGTCAAAAAACATATCTTATATATTATATGAAATGAATGTAAATAGTTTAGAAGCCATGTTTGAGATTGAACAATATGCACCTTATTTGCTGGTTAGTATGGAATTCATTGTAATCATTATATGCAAATAAAGATGAAAATTTTACAAGATCTAACCTCTTTTTTTTTATAAAAAGCATGATGGTGTATATTGATAATTCACGTCTAGAACGTACTAAGGACATCTGGCATGTTGCTCTTCAACGGGTCAAGTATAATGCCGGCCCACCCACAAGAGAAAAAAAAATCCACGGGAAAAGTGAAAAAACTTCTCGAAATGCATGAATATTACAATATTGTGCGACTTCATGTGAGTGGAGTTTAGTTTGCAGTAGATGTGACTGAATTCGCAAGGTATATATATTGACCATATAATGTAATGATGAGAGTATTGCCGCCTAGCATGAACCAGGTAAAATATAACATTGGGGATGGTGGTGGGACAAAATAGTCTAGTGGTTAAGGTGTCCGCCATCAGTCCAAAAGAACGCTGGTTCAAAACCTAGCAGCTGGCGAAATATTTCGATCTTGATAGATATCGTGTACATGCCAGTAAATGTCATAGCACATATAGTTAGCCGAAGCATATATGGCATACTGTTAAATTTCATTTTTGAGAAAATTTCAATTGATGTGTTCACTTTTTTTTTAGTCTGAAAAAAAATCTTTTACATTGCGTTTTCCTGATAGTTACATGCAATCAGATGATAACGACAATGACAAAAGAACAATGAGCTCATATCGTGTTTATACAGGTAGAGATCATCTTGAAGTCAATTCAATTTGTCAAAATATATGTTATATATATTAAATGAATGTAAATAGTTTAGAAGCCATGTTTGAGATTGAACAATATGCACCTTATTTGCTGGTTAGTATATGGAATTCATTGTAATCATTATATGCAAATAAAGATGAAAATTTACAAGATCTAACCTCTGATTTTTTTATAAAAAAAGCATGATGGTGTATATTGATAATTCACGGTCTAGAACGTACTAAGGACATCTGGCATGTTGCTCTTCAACGGGTCAAGTATAATGCCGCCCACAGAGAAAAAAATATCCACGGAAAAAGTGAAAACTTCGCGAAATGCATGAATATTACAATATTGTGCGACTTCATGTGAGTGGAGTTTAGTTTGCAGTAGATGTGACTGAATTCGCAAGGTATATATATTGACCATATAATGTAATGATGAGAGTATTGCCGCCTAGCATGAACCAGGTAAAATATAACATTGGGGATGGTGGTGGGACAAAATAGTCTAGTGGTTAAGGTGTGTCCGCCATCAGTCCAAAAGAACGCTGGTTCAAAACCTAGCAGCTGGCGAAATATTTCGATCTTGATAGATATCGTGTACATGCCAGTAAATGTCATAGCACATATAGTTAGCCGAAGCATATATGGCATACTGTTAAATTTCATTTTTGAGAAATTTCAATTGATGTGTTCACTTTTTTTAGTCTGAAAAAAATCTTTTACATTGCGTTTTCCTGATAGTTACATGCAATCAGATGATAACGACAATGACAAAAGAACAATGAGCTCATATCGTGTTTATACAGGTAGAGATCATCTTGAAGTCAATTCAATTTGTCAAAACATATCTTATATATTATATGAAATGAATGTAAATAGTTTAGAAGCCATGTTTGACATGGAACAATATGCACCTTCTTCGCCGGCTAGTATATGGAATTCATTGTAATCATTATATGCAAATAAAGATGAAAATTTTACAAGATCTAAGATCTCTGTTTTTTATCTGATGGTTTATATTGATAATTCACGTCTAGAACGTACTAAGGACATCTGGCATGTTGCTCTTCAAAATCAAGTTAATGCCGCCACAAGAGAAAAATATCCACGGGAAAAGTGCAAAAAATTCGCGAAATGCATGAATATTACAATATTGTGCGACTTCATGTGAGTGGAGTTAGTAAAAAGTAGATGTGACTAATTCGCAAGGTATATATATTGACCATATAATGTAATGATAGAGTATTGCCGCCTAAGAGACCAGGTAAAATAACATTGGGGATGGAAAAGGGACAAAATAGTCTAGTGGTTAATGTGTCCGCCATCAGTCCAAAAAGAACGCTGAATTCAAAACCTAGCAGCTGGGAAATATTTCGAGTGGATAGATATCGTACATGCCAGTAAATGTCATAGCACATATAGTTAGCCGAAGCATATATGGCATACTGTTAAATTTCATTTTTGAGAAATTTCAATTGATGTGTTGACTTTTTTTAGTCTAAAATGACGTTTTCCTGATAGTTTACATGCAATCAGATGATAACGACAATGACAAAAGAACAATGATATCGTGTTTATACAGGTAGATCATCTTGGGTCAAAAACAGGTTATATAATGGACATGATAGTTTAGTGGTTTGGGAACAAAACTGGCGGTATATGGAATTCATAATATTATATACAAGAAGTCAAAAAACCTGTTTTTCAAAAAGCTAATGGTGTTCACAAATTCAAGCCTGCAAGTTGGCGAAATATTTCATCCACGGGAAAAAGGCTGCGCGAATATATGAACATGCAATAGTAAATCGTGTCGTAGCACATCAGCAGTGAAGTAATGTCCAGTAATGTCATATTGCATGATTTTTTTATTACATGAACCAGGCATATATTTTGGCATACTTTTTTTATTCATTTTTTTAAATTTTCCCATTTTTGAGATTGATGTGTTCACTTTTTTTAGTCTGAAAAAAAATCTTTTACATTGCGTTTTTCCTGATAGTTACACATGCAATCAGATGATAACGACACGACAATGACAAAAGAACAATGAGCTCATATCGTGTTTTTATACAGGTAGAGATCATCTTGAAGTCAATTCAATTTGTCAAAAATATCTTATATATTATATGAAATGAATGTAAATATATTTTAGAAGCCATGTTTGAGATTGAACAACAATAATGCACCTTATTTGCTGGTTAGTATATGGAATTCATTGTAATCATTATATGCAAATAAAGATGAAAATTTTACAAGATCTAACCTCTGTTTTTTATAAAAAGCACGATGGTGTATATTGATAATTCACGTCTAGAACGTACTAAGGACATCTGGCATGTTGCTCTTCAACGGGTCAAGTATAATGCCCGCCCAAAGAGAGAAAAAATATCCACGGGAAAAGTGAAAACTTCGCGAAATGCATGAATATTACAATATTGTGCGACTTCATGTGAGTGGAGTTTAGTTTTTTGCAGTAGTAGATGTGACTGAATTCGCAAGGTATATATATTGACCATATAATGTAATGATGAGAGTATTGCCGCCTAGCATGAACCAGGTAAAATATAACATTGGGGATGGTGGTGGGACAAAATAGTCTAGTGGTTAAGGTGTCCGCCATCAGTCCAAAAGAACGCTGGTTCAAAACCTAGCAGCTGGCGAAATATTTCGATCTTGATAGATATCGTGTACATGCCAGTAGTATGTCATAGCACATATAGTTAGCCGAAGCATATATGGCATACTGTTAAATTTCATTTTTGAGAAATTTCAATTGATGTGTTCACTTTTTTTTAGTCTGAAAAAAAAAAAATCTTTTACATTGCGTTTTCCTGATAGTTACATGCAATCAGATGATAACGACAATGACAAAAGAACAATGAGCTCATATCGTGTTTATACAGGTAGAGATCATCTTGAAGTGATTAAATTTGTCAAAACATATCTTATAATATATAAAATGAATGTAAATAGTTTAGAAGCCATGTTTGAATTGAACAATATGCCACCTTCTTTGCCGGTTAGTATATGGAATTCATTGTAATCATTATATGCAAATAAAGATGAAAATTTTACAAGATCTAACCTCTGTTTTTTATAAAAAGCATGATGGTGTATATTGATAATTCACGTCTAGAACGTACTAAGGACATCTGGCATGTTGCTCTCTTAACGGGTCAAGTATAATGCCGCCCACAAGAAAAAAAATCCACGGGAAAAGTGAAAAACTTCGCGAAATGCATGAATATTACAATATTGTGCGACTTCATGTGAGTGGAGTTTAGTTTGCAGTAGATGTGACTGAATTCGCAAGGTATATATATTGACCATATAATGTAATGATGAGAGTATTGCCGCCTAGCATGAACCAGGTAAAATATAACATTGGGGATGGTGGTGGGACAAAATAGTCTAGTGGTTAAGGTGTCCGCCCATCAGTCCAAAAGAACGCTGTTCAAAACCTAGCAGCTGGCGAAATATTTTCGATCTTGATAGATATCGTGTACATGCCAGTAAATGTCATAGCACATATAGTTAGCCGAAGCATATATATGGCATACTGTTAAATTTCATTTTTGAGAAATTTCAATTGATGTGTTCACTTTTTTTTTAGTCTGAAAAAAATCTTTTACATTGCGTTTTTCCTGATAGTTTACATGCAATCAGATGATAACGACAATGACAAAAGAACAATGAGCTCATATCGTGTTTTATACAGGTAGAGATCATCTTGAAGTCAATTCAATTTGTCAAAACATATCTTATATATTATATGAAATGAATGTAAATAGTTTAGAAGCCATGTTTGAGATTGAACAATATGCACCTTATTTGCTGGTTAGTATATGGAATTCATTGTAATCATTATATGCAAATAAAGATGAAAATTTTACAAGATCTAAACCTCTGTTTTTTATATAAAAAGCACGATGGTGTATATTGATAATTCACGTCTAGAACGTCTAAGGACATCTGGCATGTTGCTCTTCAACGGGTCAAGTATAATGCCGCCCACAAGAGAAAAAATATCCACGGGAAAAGTGAAAACTTCGCGAAATGCATGAATATTACAATATTGTGCGACTTCATGTGAGTGGAGTTTAGTTTGCAGTAGATGTGACTGAATTCGCAAGGTATATATATTGACCATATAATGTAATGATGAGAGTATTGCCGCCTAGCATGAACCAGGTAAAATATAACATTGGGGATGGTGGTGGGACAAAAATAGTCTAGTGGTTAAGGTGTCCGCCATCAGTCCAAAAGAACGCTGGTTCAAAACCTAGCAGCTGGCGAAATATTTCGATCTTGATAGATATCGTGTACATGCCAGTAAATGTCATAGCACATATAGTTAGCCGAAGCATATATGGCATACTGTTAAATTTCATTTTTGAGAAATTTCAATTGATGTGTTCACTTTTTTAGTCTGAAAAAAATCTTTTACATTGCGTTTTCCTGATAGTTACATGCAATCAGATGATAACGACAATGACAAAAGAACAATGAGCTCATATCGTGTTTATACAGGTAGAGATCATCTTGAAGTCAATTCAAATTTGTCAAAACATATCTTATATATATGAAAAATGAATAAAATAGTTTTAGAAGCCATGTTTGACATGAACAATATGCACCTTATTTGCCGGTTAGTATATGGAATTCATTGTAATCATTATATGCAAATAAAGATGAAAATTTTACAAGATCTAACCTCTGTTTTTTATAAAAAGCATGATGGTGTGTATTGATAATTCACGTCTAGAACGTACTAAGGACATCTGGCATGTTGCTCTTCAACGGGTCAAGTATAATGCCGCCCACAAGAGAAAAAATATCCACGGGAAAGTGAAAACTTCGCGAAATGCATGAATATTACAATATTGTGCGACTTCATGTGAGTGGAGTTTAGTTTGTTTGCAGTAGATGTGACTGAATTCGCAAGGTATATATATTGACCATATAATGTAATGATGAGAGTATTGCCCCCTAGCATGAACCAGGTAAAATATAACATTGGGGATGGTGGTGGGACAAAATAGTCTAGTGGTTAAGGTGTCCGCCATCAGTCCAAAAGAACGCTGGTTCAAAACCTAGCAGCTGGCGAAATATTTCGATCTTGATAGATATCGTGTACATGCCAGTAAATGTCATAGCACATATAGTTAGCCGAAGCATATATGGCATACTGTTTAAATTTCATTTTTGAGAAATTTCAATTGATGTGTTCACTTTTTTTAGTCTGAAAAAATCTTTTACATTGCGTTTTCCTGATAGTTACATGCAATCAGATGATAACGACAATGACAAAAGAACAATGAGCTCATATCGTGTTTATACAGGTAGAGATCATCTTGAAGTCAATTCAATTTGTCAAAACATATCTTATATATTATATGAAATGAATGTAAATAGTTTAGAAGCCATGTTTGAGATTGAACAATATGCACCTTATTTGCTGGTTAGTATATGGAATTCATTGTAATCATTATATGCAAATAAAGATGAAAATTTTACAAGATCTAACCTCTGTTTTTTATAAAAAGCACGATGGTGTATATTGATAATTCACGTCTAGAACGTACTAAGGACATCTGGCATGTTGCTCTTTAACGGGTCAAGTATAATGCCGCCCACAAGAGAAAAAAATATCCACGGGAAAAGTGAAAACTTCGCGAAATGCATGAATATTACAATATTGTGCGACTTCATGTGAGTGGAGTTTAGTTTGCAGTAGATGTGACTGAATTCGCAAGGTATATATATTGACCATATAATGTAATGATGAGAGTATTGCCGCCTAGCATGAACCAGGTAAAATATAACATTGGGGATGGTGTGGTGGGACAAAATAGTCTAGTGGTTAAGGTGTCCGCCATCAGTCCAAAAGAAACGCTGGTTCAAAACCTAGCAGCTGGCGAAATATTTCGATCTTGATAGATATCGTGTACATGCCAGTAAATGTCATAGCACATATAGTTAGCCGAAGCATATATGGCATACTGTTAAATTTTTTTTGAGAAAATTTCATTGATGTGTTCACTTTTTTTTAGTCTGAAAAAAATCTTTTACATTGCGTTTTCCTGATAGTTACATGCAATCAGATGATAACGACAATGACAAAAGAACAATGAGCTCATATCGTGTTTATACAGGTAGAGATCATCTTGAAGTCAATTAAAATTTGTCAAAACATATCTTATATATAATGAAATGAATGTAAATAGTTTAGAAGCCATGTTTGAGATGAACAATATGCACCTTTATTTGCCGGCTAGTATATGGAATTCATTGTAATCATTATATGCAAATAAAGATGAAAATTTTACAAGATCTAACCTCTTTTTTTTTTATAAAAAGCATGATGGTGTATATTGATAATTCACGCTAGAACGTACTAAGGACATCTGGCATGTTGCTCTTCAAAAAGTATAATGCCGCCCACAAGAGAAAAAAATATCCACGGGAAAAAGTGAAAACTTCGCGAAATGCATGAATATTACAATATTGTGCGACTTCATGTGAGTGGAGTTTAGTTTGCAGTAGATGTGACTGAATTCGCAAGGTATATATATTGACCATATAATGTAATGATGAGAGTATTGCCGCCTAGCATGAACCAGGTAAAATATAACATTGGGGATGGTGGTGGGGGGACAAAATAGTCTAGTGGTTAAGGTGTCCGCCATCAGTCCAAAAGAACGCTGGTTCAAAACCTAGCAGCTGGCGAAATATTTCGATCTTGATAGATATCGTGTACATGCCAGTAAATGTCATAGCACATATAGTTAGCCGAAGCATATATGGCATACTGTTAAATTTCATTTTTGAGAAAATTTCAATTGATGTGTTCACTTTTTTTATCTCTGAAAAAATCTTTTACATTGCGTTTTCCTGATAGTTACATGCAATCAGATGATAACGACAATGACAAAAGAACAATGAGCTCATATCGTGTTTATACAGGTAGCGATCATCTTGAAGTCAATTCAATTTGTCAAAATATATGTTATATATATGAAATGAATGTAAATAGTTTAGAAGCCATGTTTGAGATGGAACAATATGGCACCTTATTTGCTGGTTAGTATATGGAATTCATTGTAATCATTATATGCAAATAAAGATGAAAAATTTTTACAAGATCTAACCTCTGATTTTTTCATAAAAAGCATGATGGTGTATATTGATAATTCACGTCTAGAACGTACTAAGGACATCTGGCATGTTGCTCTTTAACGGGTCAAGTATAATGCCCACCCACAAGAGAAAAAAAAATCCACGGGAAAAGTGAAAACTTCGCGAAATGCATGAATATTACAATATTGTGCGACTTCATGTGAGTGGAGTTTAGTTTGCAGTAGATGTGACTGAATTCGCAAGGGTATATATATTGACCATAATGTAATGATGAGAGTATTGCCGCCTAGCATGAACCAGGTAAAATATAACATTGGGGATGGTGGTGGGACAAAATAGTCTAGTGGTTAAGGTGTCCGCCATCAGTCCAAAAGAACGCTGGTTCAAAACCTAGCAGCTGGCGAAATATTTCGATCTTGATAGATATCGTGTACATGCCAGTAAATGTCATAGCACATATAGTTAGCCGAAGCATATGGCATACTGTTAAATTTCATTTTTGAGAAATTTCAATTGATGTGTTCACTTTTTTTAGTCTAAAAAAAATCTTTTACATTGCGTTTTCCTGATAGTTACATGCAATCAGATGATAACGACAATGACAAAAGAACAATGAGCTCATATCGTGTTTTATACAGGTAGAGATCATCTTGAAGTGTCAAAACATATCTTATAATTATATGTGTAAAAGTTTAGAATATGTTTGAGATACAATATGCATATGAAATGAATGTATTGTAATCATTATATGCAAATAAAGATTGAAAATTTTACAAGATCTAACCTTTTTTTAATTGACGGATATTATATACGTAGAACGTACTAAGGACATCTGGCATGTTGCTCTTCAACGGGTCAAAAAAAATCCACGGTAAAAGTGAAAACTTACGAAATGCATGAATATTACAATATTGTGCGACTTCATGTGAATGGAGTTTAGTTTTTGCAGTAGATGTTGACTGAATTCGCAAGGTATATATATTGACCATAAGTGTGGTAATGATGAGAATTGCCGCCTAGCATGAACCAGGTAAAATATAACATTGGGGGATGGTGGTGGGAAAAAATATAGTGGTTAAGGTGTCCGCCATCAGTTCCAAAGAACGCTGGTTCAAAACCTAGCAGCTGGCGAAATATTTCGATCTTGATAGATATCGTGTACATGCCAGTAAATGTCATAGCACATATAGTTAGCCGAAGCATATATGGCATACTGTTAAATTTCATTTTTGAGAAATTTCAATTGATGTGTTCACTTTTTTTAGTCTGAAAAAAATCTTTTACATTGCGTTTTCCTGATAGTTACATGCAATCAGATGATAACGACAATGACAAAAGAACAATGAGCTCATATCGTGTTTATACAGGTAGAGATCATCTTGAAGTCAATTCAATTTGTCAAAACATATCTTTATATTATATGAAATGAATGTAAATAGTTTAGAAGCCATGTTTGAGATTGAACAATATGCACCTTATTTGCTGGTTAGTATATGGAATTCATTGTAATCATTATATGCAAATAAAGATGAAAATTTTACAAGATCTAACCTCTGTTTTTTATTAAAAAGCATGATGGTGTATATTGATAATTCACGTCTAGAACGTACTAAGGACATCTGGCATGTTGCTCTTCAACGGGTCAAAGTATAATGCTGCCCACAAGAGAAAAAAAAATATCCACGGGAAAAGTGAAAACTTCGCGAAATGCATGAATATTACAATATTGTGCGACTTCATGTGAGTGGGAGTTTAGTTTGCAGTAGATGTGACTGAATTCGCAAGGTAAATATATATTGACCATATAATGTAATGATGAGAGTATTGCCGCCTAGCATGAACCAGGTAAAATATAACATTGGGGATGGTGGTGGGACAAAAAATAGTCTAGTGGTTAAGGTGTCCGCCATCAGTCCCAAAAAGAACGAACGCTGGTTCAAAACCTAGCAGCTGGCGAAATATTTCGATCTTGATAGATATCGTGTACATGCCAGTAAATGTCATAGCACATATAGTTAGCCGAAGCATATATGGCATACTGTTAAATTTCATTTTTGAGAAATTTCAATTGATGTGTTCACTTTTTTTTAAAAAAAAAAATCTTTTACATTGCGTTTTCCTGATAGTTACATGCAATCAGATGATAACGACAATGACAAAAGAACAATGAGCTCATATCGTGTTTTATACAGGTAGAGATCATCTTGAAGTCAATTAAATTTGTCAAAACATATCTTATATATTATATGAAATGAATGTAAATAGTTTTAGAAGCCATGTTTGAGATTGAACAATATGCACCTTATTTGCTGGTGGTTAGTATATGGAATTCATTGTAATCATTATATGCAAATAAAAGATGAAATTTTACAAGATCTAACCTCTGTTTTTTTATAAAAAGCACGATGGTGGTGTATATTGATAATTCACGTCTAGAACGTACTAGGACATCTGGCATGTTGCTCTTTAACGGGTCAAGTATAATGCCGCCCCACAAGAGAAAAAAATATCCACGGGAAAAGTGAAAACTTCGCGAAATGCATGAATATTACAATATTGTGCGACTTCATGTGAGTGGAGTTTAGTTTTGCAGTAGATGTGACTGAATTCGCAAGGTATATATATTGACCATATAATGTAATGATGAGAGTATTGCCGCCTAGCATGAACCAGGTAAAATATAACATTGGGGATGGTGGTGGGACAAAATAGTCTAGTGGTTAAGGTGTCCGCCATCAGTCCAAAAGAACGCTGGTTCAAAACCTAGCAGCTGGCGAAATATTTCGATCTTGATAGATATCGTGTACATGCCAGTAAATGTCATAGCACATATAGTTAGCCGAAGCATATATGGCATACTGTTAAATTTCATTTTTGAGAAATTTCAATTGATGTGTTCACTTTTTTTAATCTAAAAAAAATCTTTTACATTGCGTTTTTCTGATAGTTACATGCAATCAGATGATAACGACAATGACAAAAGAACAATGAGCTCATATCGTGTTTATACAGGTAGCGATCATCTTGAAGTCAATTCAATTTGTCAAAATATATGTTATATATATTAAATGAATGTAAATAGTTTAGAAGCCATGTTTGACATGGAACAATATGCACCTTCTTCGCCGGCTAGTATATGGAATTCATTGTAATCATTATATGCAAATAAAGATGAAAATTTTACAAGATCTAACCTCTGTTTTTTATAAAAGCATGATGGTGTATATTGATAATTCACGTCTAGAACGTACTAAGGACATCTGGCATGTTGCTCTTTAACGGGTCAAGTATAATGCCGCCCACAAGAGAAAAAAATATCCACGGGAAAAGTGAAAACTTCGCGAAATGCATGAATATTACAATATTGTGCGACTTCATGTGAGTGGAGTTTAGTTTGCAGTAGATGTGACTGAATTCGCAAGGTATATATATTGACCATATAATGTAATGATGAGAGTATTGCCGCCTAGCATGAACCAGGTAAAATATAACATTGGGGATGGTGGTGGGACAAAATAGTCTAGTGGTTAAGGTGTCCGCCATCAGTCCAAAAGAACGCTGGTTCAAAACCTAGCAGCTGGCGAAATATTTCGATCTTGATAGATATCGTGTACATGCCAGTAAATGTCATAGCACATATAGTTAGCCGAAGCATATATGGCATACTGTTAAATTTCATTTTTGAGAAATTTCAATTGATGTGTTCACTTTTTTTAATCTAAAAAAAATCTTTTACATTGCGTTTTTCCTGATAGTTACATGCAATCAGATGATAACGACAATGACAAAAGAACAATGAGCTCATATCGTGTTTATACAGGTAGAGATCATCTTGAAGTCAATCAATTTGTCAAAACATATCTTATATATTATATGAAATGAATGTAAATAGTTTAGAAGCCATGTTTGAGATTGAACAATATGCACCTTATTTGCTGGTTAGTAAAGATGAAAATTTTACAAGATCTAACCTCTGTTTTTTATAAAAGCATGATGGTGTATATTGATAATTCACGTCTAGAACGTACTAAGGACATCTGGCATGTTGCTCTTCAACGGGTCAAGTATAATGCCGCCCACAGAGAGAAAAAAAATCCACGGGAAAAGTGAAAACTTCGCGAAATGCATGAATATTACAATATTGTGCGACTTCATGTGAGTGGAGTTTAGTTTGCAGTAGATGTGACTGAATTCGCAAGGTATATATATTGACCATATAATGTAATGATGAGAGTATTGCCGCCTAGCATGAACCAGGTAAAATATAACATTGGGGATGGTGGTGGGACAAAATAGTCTAGTGGTTAAGGTGTCCGCCATCAGTCCAAAAGAACGCTGGTTCAAAACCTAGCAGCTGGCGAAATATTTCGATCTTGATAGATATCGTGTACATGCCAGTAAATGTCATAGCACATATAGTTAGCCGAAGCATATATGGCATACTGTTAAATTTCATTTTTGAGAAATTTCAATTGATGTGTTCACTTTTTTTAGTCTGAAAAAAATCTTTTACATTGCGTTTTCCTGATAGTTACATGCAATCAGATGATAACGACAATGACAAAAGAACAATGAGCTCATATCGTGTTTATACAGGTAGAGATCATCTTGAAGTCAATTCAATTTGTCAAAACATATCTTATATATTATATGAAATGAATGTAAATAGTTTAGAAGCCATGTTTGACATGGAACAATATGCACCTTCTTCGCCGGCTAGTATATGGAATTCATTGTAATCATTATATGCAAATAAAGATGAAAATTTTACAAGATCTAACCTCTGTTTTTTATAAAAAGCACGATGGTGTATATTGATAATTCACGTCTAGAACGTACTAAGGACATCTGGCATGTTGCTCTTTAACGGGTCAAGTATAATGCCGCCCACAAGAGAAAAAAATATCCACGGGAAAAGTGAAAACTTCGCGAAATGCATGAATATTACAATATTGTGCGACTTCATGTGAGTGGAGTTTAGTTTGCAGTAGATGTGACTGAATTCGCAAGGTATATATATTGACCATATAATGTAATGATGAGAGTATTGCCGCCTAGCATGAACCAGGTAAAATATAACAAATAGTTTAGAAGCCAAA
>CM067342.1:36690064-36714648 GCA_034190875.2 Urechis unicinctus | reverse complement strand
GATCTTGATAGATATCAGTGTACATTGCCAGTAAATGTCATATATCATGCACATATAGTTTAGCCGAAGCTTAATATGGCATACTGTTAAATTTCATTTTTTGAGAATTTGCAATGTGATGGTGGTTGCACTTAGTTGTAAAGAATCTAATCTAAAAAAAATTTTACGATATGCGTTTTCCTGGATAGTTGGGCAGCAATCAGATATGACGTACCGACAGAATGACAAAAGAACAATACGCTCATATGGTTAATTACAGGGATTAAGCATGGGTATTGCAGTCGGTCATTTGTCAAGTTCATATTCTTAGTATTGACTACAGAAATGGGAGAAATCAATAGGTTATTCTGGTTTTGAGCCGAACAATATGAGAAAATGTCCTTGCTAGTATATGACTTCTTTGAAAGAGAGTCGGCGCATGCAAATTGCAACTTATCAGGGGTAAGCAAGATTCGCAACTCTGCTATTTTTTTTACTGACGCATGATATGGTCATGAGGGTAGAGTAATTGCCGCCTAAACTCTGGTACGCATGTAAAGTATCAATTAAATTTGTCAAAACATATGTTATATATATGAAATGAATGTAAATAGTTTAGAAGCCATGTTTGAGATTGAACAATATGCACCTTATTTGCTGGTTAGTATATGGAATTCATTGTAATCATTATATGCAAATAAAGATGAAAATTTTACAAGATCTAACCTCTGTTTTTTATAAAAAGCATGATGGTGTATATTGATAATTCACGTCTAGAACGTACTAAGGACATCTGGCATGTTGCTCTTCAACGGGTCAAGTATAATGCCGCCCACAAGAGAAAAAAATATCCACGGGAAAAGTGAAAACTTCGCGAAATGCATGAATATTACAATATTGTGCGACTTCATGTGAGTGGAGTTTAGTTTGCAGTAGATGTGACTGAATTCGCAAGGAATATATATTGACCATATAATGTAATGATGAGAGTATTGCCGCCTAGCATGAACCAGGTAAAATATAACATTGGGGATGGTGGTGGGACAAAATAGTCTAGTGGTTAAGGTGTCCGCCATCAGTCCAAAAGAACGCTGGTTCAAAACCTAGCAGCTGGCGAAATATTTCGATCTTGATAGATATCGTGTACATGCCAGTAAATGTCATAGCACATATAGTTAGCCGAAGCATATATGGCATACTGTTAAATTTCATTTTTGAGAAATTTCAATTGATGTGTTCACGTTTTTTAGTCTGACAAAATTCTTTACATTGCGTTTTCCTGATAGTTACATGCAATCAGATGATAACGACAATGACAAAAGAACAATGAGCTCATATCGTGTTTATTAAACAGGTAGAGATCATCTTGAAGTCAATTCAATTTGTCAAAACATATGTTATATATATGAAATGAATGTAAATAGTTTAGAAGCCATGTTTGAGATTGAACAATATGCACCTTATTTGCTGGTTAGTATATGGAATTCATTGTAATCATTATATGCAAATAAAGATGAAAATTTTACAAGATCTAACCTCTGTTTTTTATAAAAAGCATGATGGTGTGTATATTGATAATTCACGTCTAGAACGTACTAAGGACATCTGGCATGTTGCTCTTCAACGGGTCAGTATAATGCCCGCCCACAAGAGAAAAAAATATCCACGGGGAAAAGTGAAAACTTCGCGAAATGCATGAATATACAATATTGTGCGACTTCATGTGAGTGGAGTTTAGTTTTGCAGTAGATGTGACTGAATTCGCAAGGAATATATATTGACCATATAATGTAATGATGAGAGTATTGCCGCCTAGCATGAACCAGGTAAAAATATAACTTGGGGTGGGTGGTGGGACAAAATAGTCTAGTGGTTAAGGTGTCCGCTTCAACGGGTCAAGTATAATGCCGCCCACAAGAGAAAAAAATATCCACGGGAAAAGTGAAAACTTCGCGAAATGCATGAATATTACAATATTGTGCGACTTCATGTGAGTGGAGTTTAGTTTGCAGTAGATGTGACTGAATTCGCAAGGTATATATATTGACCATATAATGTAATGATGAGAGTATTGCCGCCTAGCATGAACCAGGTAAAATATAACATTGGGGATGGTGGTGGGACAAAATAGTCTAGTGGTTAAGGTGTCCGCCATCAGTCCAAAAGAACGCTGGTTCAAAACCTAGCAGCTGGCGAAATATTTCGATCTTGATAGATATCGTGTACATGCCAGTAAATGTCATAGCACATATAGTTAGCCGAAGCATATATGGCATACTGTTAAATTTCATTTTTGAGAAATTTCAATTGATGTGTTCACTTTTTTTAGTCTGAAAAAAATCTTTTACATTGCGTTTTCCTGATAGTTACATGCAATCAGATGATAACGACAATGACAAAAGAACAATGAGCTCATATCGTGTTTATACAGGTAGAGATCATCTTGAAGTCAATTCAATTTGTCAAAACATATGTTATATATATGAAATGAATGTAAATAGTTTAGAAGCCATGTTTGAGATTGAACAATATGCACCTTATTTGCTGGTTAGTATATGGAATTCATTGTAATCATTATATGCAAATAAAGATGAAAATTTTACAAGATCTAACCTCTGTTTTTTATAAAAAGCATGATGGTGTATATTGATAATTCACGTCTAGAACGTACTAAGGACATCTGGCATGTTGCTCTTTCAACGGGTCAAGTATAATGCCGCCCCCAAGAAAAAAATATCCACGGGAAAAGTGAAAACTTCGCGAAATGCATGAATATTACAATATTGTGCGACTTCATGTGAGTGGAGTTTAGTTTGCAGTAGATGTGACTGAATTCGCAAGGTATATATATTGACCATATAATGTAATGATGAGAGTATTGCCGCCTAGCATGAACCAGGTAAAATATAACATTGGGGATGGTGGTGGGACAAAATAGTCTAGTGGTTAAGGTGTCCGCCATCAGTCCAAAAGAACGCTGGTTCAAAACCTAGCAGCTGGCGAAATATTTCGATCTTGATAGATATCGTGTACATGCCAGTAAATGTCATAGCACATATAGTTAGCCGAAGCATATATGGCATACTGTTAAATTTCATTTTTGAGAAATTTCAATTGATGTGTTCTCTTTTTTTAGTCTGACAAAATTCTTTTACATTGCGTTTTCCTGATAGTTACATGCAATCAGATGATAACGACAATGACAAAAGAACAATGAGCTCATATCGTGTTTTATACAGGTAGAGATCATCTTGAAGTCAATTCAATTTGTCAAAATATATTATATATTATATGAAATGAATGTAAATAGTTTAGAAGCCATGTTTGAGATTGAACAATATGCACCTTATTTGCTGGTTAGTATATGGAATTCATTGTAATCATTATATGCAAATAAAGATGAAAATTTTACAAGATCTAACCTCTGTTTTTTATAAAAGCATGATGGTGTATATTGATAATTCACGTCTAGAAACGTACTAAGGACATCTGGCATGTTGCTCTTCAACGGGTCAAGTATAATGCCGCCCACAAGAAAAAAAAAAATCCACGGGAAAAGTGAAAACTTCGCGAAATGCATGAATATTACAATATTGTGCGACTTCATGTGAGTGGAGTTTAGTTTGCAGTAGATGTGACTGAATTCGCAAGGTATATATATTGACCATATAATGTAATGATGAGAGTATTGCCGCCTAGCATGAACCAGTAAAAATATAATTGGGGATGGTGGTGGGACAAAATAGTCTAGTGGTTAAGGTGTCCGCCATCAGTCCAAAAGAACGCTGGTTCAAAACCTAGCAGCTGGCGAAATATTTCGATCTTGATAGATATCGTGTACATGCCAGTAAATGTCATAGCACATATAGTTAGCCGAAGCATATATGGCATACTGTTAAATTTCATTTTTGAGAAATTTCAATTGATGTGTGTTCACTTTTTTAGTCTGAAAAAAAATCTTTTACATTGCGTTTTCCTGATAGTTACATGCAATCAGATGATAACGACAATGACAAAAGAACAATGAGCTCATATCGTGTTTATACAGGTAGAGATCATCTTGAAGTCAATTTCAATTGTCAAAAAACATATCTTATATATTATATGAAATGAATGTAAATAGTTTAGAAGCCATGTTTGAGATTGAACAATATGCACCTTATTTGCTGGTTAGTATATGGAATTCATTGTAATCATTATATGCAAATAAAGATGAAAATTTTACAAGATCTAACCTCTGTTTTTTTATAAAAAGCACGATGGTGTATATTGATAATTCACGTCTAGAACGTACTAAGGACATCTGGCATGTTGCTCTTCAACGGGTCAAGTATAATGCCGCCCACAAGAGAAAAAAAATATCCACGGGAAAAGTGAAAACTTCGCGAAATGCATGAATATTACAATATTGTGCGACTTCATGTGAGTGGAGTTTAGTTTGCAGTAGATGTGACTGAATTCGCAAGGTATATATATTGACCATATAATGTAATGATGAGAGTATTGCCGCCTAGCATGAACCAGGTAAAATATAACATTGGGGATGGTGGTGGGACAAAATAGTCTAGTGGTTAAGGTGTCCGCCATCAGTCCAAAAGAACGCTGGTTCAAAACCTAGCAGCTGGCGAAATATTTCGATCTTGATAGATATCGTGTACATGCCAGTAAATGTCATAGCACATATAGTTAGCCGAAGCATATATGGCATACTGTTAAATTTCATTTTTGAGAAATTTCAATTGATGTGTTCACTTTTTTTAGTCTGAAAAAAATCTTTTACATTGCGTTTTCCTGATAGTTACATGCAATCAGATGATAACGACAATGACAAAAGAACAATGAGCTCATATCGTGTTTATACAGGTAGAGATCATCTTGAAGTCAATTAAATTTGTCAAAACATATCTTATATATTATATGAAATGAATGTAAATAGTTTAGAAGCCATGTTTGAGATTGAACAATATGCACCTTATTTGCTGGTTAGTATATGGAATTCATTGTAATCATTATATGCAAATAAAGATGAAAATTTTACAAGATCTAACCTCTGTTTTTTATAAAAAGCATGATGGTGTATATTGATAATTCACGTCTAGAACGTACTAAGGACATCTGGCATGTTGCTCTTCAACGGGTCAAGTATAATGCCGCCCACAAGAGAAAAAAAAATATCCACGGGAAAAGTGAAAACTTCGCGAAATGCATGAATATTACAATATTGTGCGACTTCATGTGAGTGGAGTTTAGTTTGCAGTAGATGTGACTGAATTCGCAAGGTATATATATTGACCATATAATGTAATGATGAGAGTATTGCCGCCTAGCATGAACCAGGTAAAATATAACATTGGGGATGGTGGTGGGACAAAATAGTCTAGTGGTTAAGGTGTCCGCCATCAGTCCAAAAGAACGCTGGTTCAAAACCTAGCAGCTGGCGAAATATTTCGATCTTGATAGATATCGTGTACATGCCAGTAAATGTCATAGCACATATAGTTAGCCGAAGCATATATGGCATACTGTTAAATTTCATTTTTGAGAAATTTCAATTGATGTGTTTACGTTTTTTAGTCTGACAAAATTCTTTGACTCTTTTTTTCCTGATAGTTACATGCAATCAGATGATAACGACAATGACAAAAGAACAATGAGCTCATATCGTGTTTATACAGGTAGAGATCATCTTGAAGTCAATTCAAATTTGTCAAAACATATATATATATATATAAATGAAATGAATAAATAGTTTAGAAGCCATGTTTGAGATTGAACAATATGCACCTTATTTGCTGGTTAGTATATGGAATTCATTGTAATCATTATATGCAAATAAAGATGAAAATTTTACAAGATCTAACCTCTGATTTTTTTATAAAAAGCATGATGGTGTATATTGATAATTCACGTCTAGAACGTACTAAGGACATCTGGCATGTTGCTCTTCAACGGGTCAAGTATAATGCCGCCCACAAGAGAAAAAAATATCCACGGGAAAAGTGAAAACTTCGCGAAATGCATGAATATTACAATATTGTGCGACTTCATGTGAGTGGAGTTTAGTTTGCAGTAGATGTGACTGAATTCGCAAGGTATATATATTGACCATATAATGTAATGATGAGAGTATTGCCGCCTAGCATGAACCAGGTAAAATATAACATTGGGGATGGTGGTGGGACAAAATAGTCTAGTGGTTAAGGTGTCCGCCATCAGTCCAAAAGAACGCTGGTTCAAAACCTAGCAGC
This sequence comes from Urechis unicinctus, assembly GCA_034190875.2. Lineage (NCBI taxonomy): Eukaryota > Metazoa > Annelida > Polychaeta > Xenopneusta > Urechidae > Urechis > Urechis unicinctus. The sequence continues at coordinate 36,708,421 of CM067342.1, read as the reverse complement.
TGGCGAAATATTTCGATCTTGATAGATATCGTGTACATGCCAGTAAATGTCATAGCACATATAGTTAGCCGAAGCATATATGGCATACTGTTAAATTTCATTTTTGAGAAATTTCAATTGATGTGTTCACTTTTTTTAATCTAAAAAAAATCTTTTACATTGCGTTTTCCTGATAGTTACATGCAATCAGATGATAACGACAATGACAAAAGAACAATGAGCTCATATCGTGTTTATACAGGTAGAGATCATCTTGAAGTCAATTCAATTTGTCAAAACAAACATATATATATATATAAATGAATGTAAATAGTTTAGAAGCCATGTTTGAGATGAACAATATGCACCTATTTGCTGGTTAGTATATGGAATTCATTGTAATCATTATATATGCAAATAAAGATGAAAATTTTACAAGATCTAACCTCTGTTTTTTATAAAAAGCATGATGGTGTATATTGATAATTCACGTCTAGAACGTACTAAGGACATCTGGCATGTTGCTCTTCAACGGGTCAAGTATAATGCCGCCCACAAGAGAAAAAATATCCACGGGAAAAGTGAAAACTTCGCGAAATGCATGAATATTACAATATTGTGCGACTTCATGTGAGTGGAGTTTAGTTTGCAGTAGATGTGACTGAATTCGCAAGGTATATATATTGACCATATAATGTAATGATGAGAGTATTGCCGCCTAGCATGAACCAGGTAAAATATAACATTGGGGATGGTGGTGGGACAAAATAGTCTAGTGGTTAAGGTGTCCGAAGTTAGCGCTGGTTCAAAACCTAGCAGCTGGCGAAGCATATATGGCATACTGTTAAATTTCATTTTTGAGAAATTTCAATTGATGTGTTTACGATTTTTAGTCTGACAAAATCTTTTACATTGCGTTTTCCTGATAGTTACATGCAATCAGATGTCGTTACACTAGTAAAACGGCTTACGTCTTTGATTAATGCTTCCTCGCAGTGCGTCACAATCTTCTGACATATGGCGTGATGATTGTCGATATGCGTTACGTCCTGTCAAAAGGTCGTGTTATAATCAGTGCTGCGCTGACGGTGAAGTGACAAGGAATAAAATATTAATCTCTAAGTGTTAGAGGGGTAGGATGCGATAACATGTAATGTGAGGAAACAATGTTCAACTCTGTTGCAACAACTGTCATTGGCACTTAATTTACGGTTTTAGTAACACCACATATTAGTGCTCGAAAATGTAAGTTGTGCAATTATAAGATGTGCTCGTTCCCTAAAATCCACCGTATATTGTACACGATAGGAAGTGAGGTTATGTGACACTTGCTGGATATATCTCATGATTAATGCGTCATAAAAGCTGTGCTGTAAAATACGAACCTGCATTATAGGGTCGACCCTGGTGTAAACTGCATCAGCATCAATATATTTGTGTAACACATAAATAAACACTTTTTGTGTTTAGCCACTTAAATAAGAGATTGCATTGAACACAATTATGAACCTTGATTGCGCTTAGAAGAAAAAAAAGCGGGTTATTCCTACCAATCAAAATACTTATTCTTGGAATGATCATCAGTCGTCCTGCTATAACATACATCGTATTGAGAACGGATTGTCTTCAACATCAATTAGTGATAGCATGAATTTGTTTAATAGAGAATATTCGTTGTGGTATTTTCTAAGTGTAACGCTATCCTACCCCACAGCCAATACACTTGATGCAGCAATGCAATATCTCATCATTGGAATAAATTATCGTTACAACCTGCATATATTTGGATACATCTGAATGTAAATGGTAACGATCGGTTGCTGTCGCAATTTAGTTTCGTAGGTTATTGATTTCATGCGCAACTTTACGGGTGAGAAGATTCAAATGGCAAATACGGAACAGCTGTTCAGGTATTAACATCGGCAGGTTTTGATAGAGAAACTGCCATTTTACGCTTCTTATCTTTTTTCACGTTTCTAAATACCGTTTCACAAGCAGAATGTTGATATGTAGCACAAGGATCGTTTGGATCGTTTGGATGGTTAAAATCCCTGCTGTGTTCTATATGTGCTTTAACATGTCTTCATAACATACATGCTCTCGTTTTCGCTGTCGTTGCATTTTGCCTCAAATGACCTTTTCAAGTACGTTGTGTCCGTCACATTTACACATTAAAAGTTAAGTAGACCCGTTGGTCTTGCTATTAACTTGCTATTACTTTTGCGAACGAAAGCAAGTTGATGATGATATCGAGATACGCATATCGCCTGAAAAACATATTTCATAACGTTTGATACGTCATTTAAATTAGAATAACCTTGATTCTACCTCCAAACAAAGTTATGTTATGACTATAACAACCCATACCTGATAAATGTTAACTTACTGTACAAGTACATGAAGAAATTGCTTTAATAGTTATAACCGACCTCTCCTCGCAAAGGAATCGATTCCCGCAACAGGATTATCGGAAAACATAACCTTAACGTTTATCGTTCGGGATTAATTCACTAATTTTCTGTTCCCTCGCAATATAATAAGGGCAAGTGCAAACATGATATATGCCTAATATATGTCGCACAAAGGCTCATAAATATAGCCTTGATGGCTAAACTTCCATGCTCTTATACGCTTCTTTGTTATCAAATCAAACCTATTCATCAAGGTGCGGTGAATTATTTCCTATTAATATATTCTAGTTGATTCAGATTGGACAACCTTGCGGGTTCAATGTTGGACTAGTGTAGAGTCATTTGACAAAAAAATGAACGATCTACCTTGAGCTGCATATATGCAGATGGACATCAACCAAATGGATTATTTCAATTCTATTGCCGTCTTATTGAATTACCCATCATCTATGTATCAAATCATCTCTAAACTGACCATTAATGATGGCAACCAATGTGGCATTAGACACGCGAGGTATTTATGACGGTCATGGCGAGTAAAGGTAAAACTTAAATGTCAGTTCAATTATAAATCCAAGCCACGTATTTCATTCGAAGATGACTTCTGGTCTATACAGGCTCAGTTGCGCACAAGTAATGTTTTGCCACGTTAATGGCATGTACTTGGCTATCTTAAGTGCTGTGCTCTTTTAGACACCTGCGCGTACAATGCACTTGAGTTTTGCGAATTGATAGTGCATTGCGGATTCCACATGTGTTCTTTACTGAACAATTTATTCAGCAGCATTGACCAGTTCATGCTCATGATCGAACAATATATATCAGCTATCGCCAAGAGGCTAACGAAGAAAATGGTATCTACATACACTTGCACTCCAACAATATTATCTCTATTAGCACCTCTCAAGCTATCTTTTTCCACGGTTGGATGTATGCATATATATATATATACGTATGTTTATATATATATATATACACACACACACATATATATATATATATAGATATATAGATAGATAGAGATAGAGATATATATATATATATATATATTTATATATATATATATAGAGATACATATATATATATATATATATATATATATATATATATATATATATATATATATATATATATATATATATACATACATAAATATATATATAACGACACATATATACATCCACATAGATATATATATACTTAATCATAAATAGATATGCAGATTTGTGTATGTGAACTGTTTTAAATATACATCTATACATAAAGATATATATAAAATAAACACAAATATATGTATATATATATATATATATATATATATATATATATATATATATATATATATATATATATATATATATATATATATATATATATATATATATATATATTTATACACATATGTATATGTATACATATATGAATAAATTGTTATATATATATATGTTTAGTGACCTATGACGTTAACATGTTAATGGAATTGAGGTGTTAATGCCATAATCTGATTTGCCGGAACTAAATTTCATAAATCCCAGCCAAGCCATGCTCTCATAATATGCGTTGTGGTTACAGTCACATTCGGGATATTTACAATGAGTTGGTCAAGTAACACTTCATGTAAGGTCATTATTTTGTTATCTTTGAAAATCAGCGTGCACATTTTGATCATAGATAATAGTGGTTTTATATCTATTACCATTGGCGTGTGATGAATGAATGACTACTAGGAATGGAAGATGTATTTGTTCAACCAAGCAATTAACAATGTTAATACATGAAAAGTACTGTTAGGTGAGATGCATGAAAAGAGATGCCCGTAATATTATCGGGCCCTTATTAAACATATATTTCCTGTAATTAAAATTTGCAATGCAACTAGCTACTTCAAAGTATACATCCGCGGGATGTTGATCGCGCGATAGAGCATGAAACCCAATCACGTAGCTAGTTTGGCCCCATCAGCCTCGATGTATCATTTTTTATATTGACTTTGCAGGGCTCGGTCTTTTCCTACATTAACAGTCAATTCCCCTTATTTGATCCTGTTTTTGTTTTGTTGCGCTTTTCTTAACCGTAGTCAAGCATCATCAAGGCAATCATGCTTTCGGCATATTCAGCAGTTCAAAACATGTCTGTCACTAATGATAATGAAATGACTGGCATTGTAATATCTGGTGATGCTGTGGTGAGAGTGTTACCACCCGCGTCTATTAGAACGCAAAGATCCTGCATTTTATGTAAATAAATAAGTGCCGGCAGTAAACGAAAATACCATATATTACGTGTACATTGGCAAAACACATCAAATCCGCCGTACACCAGATACCTCTCCCATATATGTTTAGTGAATTTTCTGATTCTATCCTAGCTGATTACCTGTTCCACGCGGTCATTACTCCATTAGAAAAGCTATTTTTCCTCAGTTCCGCCTTTCCAACCGACTTTCCCAAGATGTACAAATGTGATAAGTAGGAAACGCCCTCTTAACAACAACGTATGAACAAAGGAACCTTATACATTGCAATGTTAACTATAATCTTAGGTTGTATAATAGCCGTGATTAGCTGCCAAAGCGATTGATGATTAGAGTGAGAAGACAATGCGTGTTCGAGAAGTTATAGAGGTGATTTGTATCTGCGATGTTTGCTGCAAGAAGCGCCAAAAGAGACCACCGAACGATTAATTCTTTTAAAGAGCATAAGCAAGCTTAAACAAAACAAAATCAAGATAATTTATAAACGTGCAAATTGTGCACAGGTTTTGAAAACCAATGTAAGATGTAGAATGACTCCATAAAGAACGCATACTGCAATATATTCAGTTGGTAACAGTTGAATTGAGCTATAGGCAACTTCGTTGGCATGTTCATTGAAGCAGCTATTTGATATCGCGTCGAAAGTACAATAAGGTGCATAACACAAATATCTGAAAGTGAATCGTCCATAGCGGCTGCAATCATATTACGTTTCAGCAACATAATCAATCATATCCGGTTCGAGAACACTTGTATACAATGAGAGCTAAGTCTATTGTAGGACCCACCGTTACGATTACAAAAACACAATTCTGTAACGGTTGTTTATGACTGCCTCTCCGAAATCGATAGTTTTAAAGAGCCGAATACTTATTGGAACCGAAAACATATATGTGTGTTCTTCTGGCAGCTTACACAACAGCTGCTGCGCATCAGATTAACAACCCCCAGATAGATGTGAAAAGCAGATGGGTTTTTTTCAGTAACAATATTGTGCAGACTTTTTGACACGTATGTACCTGGCAGTTTACAAATCAACTGGTCGTGAAAATGTATAGGACAGAAACGGCACTGACTAGAAACCGTGTACATTTTAATTCATCCATGCTTTCTTTCTTTGCAGAGGTGCCTTGATAAGAATGGTATCCAGCAACTTGACAGACATACATTTTTAGGAGGACATGCTGCAGATAATGTAATATCAGACTCGACACGAAGTTATGTTAACGTGTTGTTGCCAATATAAGGTAAATGATATGCAGCACATTTATCAGTTCACTGTTGAGCAAGTATTGTAGAAACCAATGACTATATTGTTAGCTCGCGAAATTGAAAACTTGTTTATGCCTGAAGTAGGATGCCAAAGCCAATGGCTTTTCCACTAACAGCCGCCAAGCTTAGTCGGTCGTTTAGATGTCATAGAAGACGGCATCATGATGTTAGACACATAGAGATTATGCAAAACGTTGCTTGCGCGCCCAAACGTACAATAACCCATCTTATTGTACGTGCATTGCACATAAAAAAGGTCTTGAAAATGGTCGGGAGATGTTTACGTTGAAGGAGCACGCTAACCAGTAGAATAAACAGTGAGCTCATGATAAATGCCAACGAAACTCAAAAACAGGCTGCTGTCGAGTGCTGTTATACACCTCTCTACTCTCAAATTTATTTAAGCTTTGTTACATTGATATAAAACAAAAACACAACGACTGTCTACGTTGACATTTCCTCTGACAACTGCCATGCTTTACGTACTTTCTTTGTATTACTGCCTCGTTTCATTTGTCGATGCAAGTTGGCAATCGCTGTTGAGTCGGCGTGCTAAGCTGAGTCCGCGAACTCAGGCGTATCCACAAAACAAATTGTTAGCGAACTCAGCTGAGACCGCCAGCTCAAGGCTGGCAAACAGCCAAAAACGATTAGTGGCTATAGTTTTATACCTTCGCGATCATAGTTTGTCTCTGTGTTCATTAGACAGAAAATGGAATAAAGTGGCAAAGAATGGTCGATTTAGACGGAGGAATGGAAGTGGTCTAGTCTGACTATTTTATATAATAAAGTCTAGACCTAGTAGGGTCTAGTAGTCTACTGTCGTTATCAACTTATCGTTTATCAAAACAAAGTAAAAAGGAATAGTCTTTAAACCGGTTGTTTATGAATATGTCACTCACCTTTATTCAATCCGACTGTACAATATTTTATGGTATCAAGTATAATATACGGTGATATCAGGTATAATATACGAATTTCAATATATTCTCAGCAATCTACGGCACTGTAAAGTGTAAATGTAATGATTGTTATCCATGAACATGACCACAACGCCAGCGGCACGATGAACCATTGTTTCTTATGGAGACGATTTGCAAACTGGCTAGCTCTTATAATCGGCAATATAATCACGGCTAATCCACACGATTGGGAAATAATTCCATCGACCATGCTTGCACTAATAACATTATAATTCCGCGATGAATACAAACAATCCTTGTTGAGTTTTGTTGTTTGACAGTCCGTTGGAATTCGCGCGTTACTGGGTCACTGCGCGTCATTAGTCTATGACGTGTCGTTGTCTTTGACGTATAAAACGGAGGTTTTTTTTATCGCAAAATAACCCTTGTCTTTGGTGTGCTTTGGGGGCACTTTCAATATCTGCCATTTTATCATGAAGTGGATTTATATACTTGTAGGCTTGGCACCTGCTTTTCTTATATTCAATCATACGAAATGTGAATCTTGGCGCCGTTGTTTTGATTAATGAAGTTTAAGAAATTTATCTGTAACATGACCAATCGTGAATGGATATTCTATTCACTTGGAAACTCCCATCCACTCAGATTATCCCGCAAAACACTCCTAATTCGGAGCTAGACTGCTGCAAGCTGCCTCGCTTTCTAGGAAACAACAGCCTCTCCTAAGCGACCCGATTGTTTGTGAAGAATTCCCCGCTTCGTTTTTACGAAAACAACTTGCTGCGTAAATAATTCAAATAACCCGATAAAAATTGGTGTGTCATACGAAACGAACGGCTGATTATGTTTTGGTTCATTTTAAAAACATACATGTTCTTATTTAGATCTGTAAAAGCATTTCTCTGGAAACATTACCGTTGGACCGCCATTTTTAAGTTTGAGCTAGCGAACTTAAGTCAGCTACCTTGCTGACTCAGAGTTGAGCACACTAGAAGACTTAAGATTCTTTTTGGATACGGATAAGACGGCCAGCTCAGCTTGCCGTCTCAAAAACCTGAGTTTGCGGACTTAAGTTTCTTTATGGATACGGCCCCCTGAATGGTTCTGCTGGTATGCAAAATCAATTTTGTACCACACCTTATTCAGCCTCACATCGACTGTGCTTCAGTATGTGTTCTGGACATATTAAAGTAGCGTCAATGAAAGATGCGCAGATGTGTTCGTTCCCTACTTTTTACAAGATGTATTTAATGGTGACCAGTAGCAGCCAATAACAAGGGACGTGAGCTTATGTGATACAATTCTAGCGCCCATAAGTATGAAAGTCGCGTACTACACTTGATCAATTCTGTTTCGAGTATTCGACATTCCACAATACGGTGATTATGCGCTTGAATAAACTTGTTACTGGATTAATAAACTCGGTTTTCTAAATTAATGATTTGTAGACACATACCTTGTCAATTGAGTAATGTAGCATTTGAAATGGCTGTTGACAGAAAGATCGGCTTAAGTAAGAACTGCACACTGATTCTTTCCTGGATATGGAATATATAGAGCAGTGAGGTTGAGATAGCTTGTATAGTTTACATATCATGCTTACGGATGGGCCCTTATTCCCAAGTCACAATTAGCTTGCGATGAGTTTGCCAGTAGTTTGCGACGGATTTTCATGTCTTTTAATTTTTTATGTTTCATTATCTCTTTTCCCCCCCTTTTTTGTACTTTTGTTTACATCTGCATTGATACCTTCGCTAACATCACCCTCCCAGACACAGACCCCCTTCCACCACCGGTCTGACATGCTATCACTCAATGGCAAATAGAAACAAAATAGAGGCAAAGTACAGTGTATATCAGTACATTAAGTCCACAGTCTATCCATAGTCTATCTACCATTTGCACGCAGTTGCCATGGTACGCTGCCGGCGACGCTGTTGTACGAAGTTTCTTCCCCTCTGTGGTTGCGTGTGGTCCCCGGTCCTCCAGTTCTACCTCCTGCATCACCGCCTCGTCCCTCCAGGCCCCGGCCACTAGCTGATGGTCATCATCCGCCCGGTCCAGGTCGTGGTTCTGAAGGCCAGGGTAGTGTAGGCGCATCAAGTTGTGGAGAGTGAGGCAGGCATCGCTGATCACAATAGCAGTCTCTGCTACAAAAGCCAGGATGATGAGGAGGCGGTGGAACCGCATCACCATGAAACCCAAGTTGCTCTCCACCACCCGGCTGACCCGTGAAGTTCGATAGTTGCACACGCGCTCCTCGATGTTCAGGTAGCGCTTGAAGTACGGATTTATGAGGTAATGGAGGAGTGGGGAGGCCAATCAGGAGTTATCCAGTGTCTCTGTTGTCGTTGGGGAGGGGCTCGGGGTCAGGGAATCCTATGGTCCCATGGCAGAGCGAATGTTCCAGCTGGGACCTGTTCAAGATCCCACAGTCCGAGTTATATCCAGGGGAGCCCTAATCAGCCTAGTGGAATTTGTAGTACACCCTTCTTCGGCTTCTTGATGGCGAAGTGATTGCCATATATGGACCCGCATGATTGGGGGAAGTTCCACCAGTCTCGAAACCACTGGGCCATCTGCCGTTACTGGTCTGGAGAAGAGGGTGTGCTGAAGACATCCTGACGGTTCTCGTCGAAGATGGCTCGGCAGACTTCAGGGACGAAGTGGGAAATGGTGTTGTGTGCGACGCGGAACGCAAACGCCAGGGAGTGATACGAGTTCCCCGTTACCAGGAAGTGGAGGGTGATGGCTAACTTCAGGTCTGTTAATGATTAGAAATAAAAACATAAATTTCTTTGCATCATTTCTTTTTTCACAAATGGCTTACGCATGGCTCTTTTCGACGCACGAGCCAACACGCTATAGGATCTTATGAAACCTTGTGGGTTCCATTCTACGGAAGGCCCTTAGGTCTGCACGATGTTCACGCCTCTGCTCAGCCATGCGAGTCTCGTACTAAACGTATAGGGGTCTGCGCATCAACCAGGGTTGAATCCACCACCTTCTTCGGCGGCGCAACATTTATGCATGTCTTTCTTCTTCGGCCACCAACGCAGCGAGAAACAGATCGTAGCGGTAGCGTGCCAACGCCAAACTCTCCCTCAACTGGGCAACCCGCACACACTGAGCAGGAGCCTGCAATCACTCTAGAGGTAGCTGCAAGCGCTGCGGAGATATCCAGGGGATTTTCTTCTTTGTCTCCATTGTTCTTCCTCTCGCAGCAGAGTGCTCCTAGAGAAAAGTCGAAGTGAATGAGGAAGGTCAAAGGCGGCCGATGCCTAGTAATCGCACACGCCGCCCGAGCTCCGCTTCAATTGTGACTATCATGTCGCAATCTGATTGCCAATAAATATCTACACAGTTTCATAAGAGTACAAGTGTGATAGTACAAGTGTAACAAGACGCCAAGGGAAAATAATAGAGAACAAGAGGGGTAGGATACGGCACCTACTAGGAGCTCCCCAAATAAGAACAAGCAATCCAAAGAGGAGGGGAGGGAGAGTGGCAGTGAAGTGATTAAGCTAGCGAACTTAAATAAAACCTGGCGTACAATCAAAGCTATTCGTAAGACGCAATTCGAAATGGCATCATCTGTTATCATTGAACGAAACGGCCGTGAGTCAATATTGATACTGAGAATAGATAGGAGGCACAGAAGGCAAATGGTATTAGCTTTACTATGCCCAGGGAAGGAAAATAGAGTTAACAGCAATATACACACATTACCCAGCGGTCGCTACAAAACTATCCACACAAGAGGCAAGCAGTGTTTACACAACATCAAAGGAAGCAATTTGAGGGTTTAATATTTACGCAGTTGCCTGGTTACATGGATCCAAAAATACTTGCTGCGACGCCAGCACTCTAAATCGCCTTCAACAAAATGAACTGTTAATGTTAATGTAGTGTATAGCTATATTGGCAAACATTTGGCATTTTTAGCAACGTTCATTTGGTAAACAACGAGAAATAAAAGAAATGTGTGGTTTGCATCATTTGTTCTGGAAAGCTTCAAATATTTGGTATCATAACTAATTAAGGTAGTGCAAGTGCCAAGTGTATGTTACGATTTAAATCTAAGGTTACTTATAATAATAACCGTCTAGCAAATAATACTTTATTTTGTAGACAATCAGACACTTTATGCACATATCTTTAATAGCTAATTCGTTTAGTAAGAGCTTCGTGCAGCACTGTCAAAATCAGTTTGAAGTAAAACTGGTCAATTTAACGAGGTACAATATTTTCGAGAAGAAACCTTAGGTACTTGGCTATTCACGAAATTACTTTGAAGCAATATGGTTATTTACATTCTATCCGTAAACACACTACATTTTGCTTGATTGCTCATTTGCCTGCAAACGCGTGGTATCACAGTGTCGTATCACACTCTGTGGTGTGGTGATGTGCTACACGCACCTGAGTTTGTTGATGAAGGAACACGAACCTCAGGTGTAGGGTTTAGAAGTATTTAAGAAGAAGCTTTGCCTAACAGTGTCGAGCTCAGGATAGGACTGGTTTTATAAAGGTCAAAATGATTTCCTCAACTACTCAGAAGTGTGGCTATAGAATATAGGGTATGTACGAGGACAGGGGAGGGGGAGTGGCAGGTAACACGTAGGTCACTCGTGGGCACGACGGAGAGGGGCACGTTATGATGATGGACAAGGTTTTGGCATAATGTACTTTTGACACTCAACATCAACAAACATTGTAATATATTATTCAATATATAACCAGTTATGGTTGCTGATGTAACAGGATGCTCTTTGTTCATCCTAAAGCACTGATGTTAGAAATTATGTGCAATCTAAAGATGCATACATCCATTTAAGGGAATGCAAGATGTTCATTTTTATTGCTTTACAATACAAGTGATTAAATCAAACATATTCGGGCATTACCCACGTCTCTTTCGTGAGAGTGGGATGCATAATCTACATGACGATGTTAAGCAATGCACGTCCACATATCCTTGGCTAGTTACCTTTCCAGCTGCATCATTGCAAGCAATGCGCTTCAATGACCACGGTACATGACTTAATTAGCATAATAGTCTCTGGCGGATCATTGGTTTTCAGATATATGTGTTCAGTGACATATAATGTTATGATTTCTTTTGAATTTGATTATTATCTTGAAAGGCAGTGGAATAAGTGTTACAATTTTGGTTGTGTAAACAAAAATGGCATAAGCAGACGATGATGTATAAAAACGAAAAATATCAGGAGAAGTACAAGCCGGTAATAGCATAGGTAGCATGCAGAGTGGCGAAAATGTTCAAACCTCACTGACCGTTGCTTGTATACATTGACAAAATGCCATTAACTCCAGTCATACGATACTTGCGCTCTAGGTTACAATAATAGTGGATCGCGAACGATGAGCAATATAACATATCAGTTGATTTACACAAATGCAAAATTTACTTGTTGCGCTATACAAGCCACAGCAGATTACTGTGAGTTACGCCATCTTAACTCATTAATATTGGAAACATATGATTTTGGGTAAAGGTTTCATGAGAAAATAAACAACGCCATTACTGACTGCTTCAATCAATCCACCTTTTGGTGACGATGGAGTACGTGCGTAAGTTCCAAGGAATATGTATTGGTTTGACATGGAAATATAGCCATAACTGTAGTAACTCATGTTAGGTGCAATTCATGTAAATATATATACTCATTTACCCCCACGTCCCGAGCTGAACTACTTGTTTCGATATCAAGTGAGCAGTTTATATACTTACAAGTCAAGATGTATTCACAAACTAAGTACTCATTGGTCGCACAAAGTAACAATTCTGATCTTGAAACCGAGTAAAGTTGTTATGTTTACATGTCGCTATATTGGAATTAAAATGATTTCGACCATGAATCCAAATAAGTTAAATAATGATTTACTAAAATATTTCGTAAATAAATTCTAATAAATCAAATACCTAATGATAAGAGAAATCTAGCCAACACGATTTACCCATAGTGAATCTAGATCAAACATGTTATAGAACAGCCTCTGGGTAATCCTGCTCTTTAACGACTCAAGTACCCTACGAAGCACGTCGGAGCTGAGTGGGCTAGCTTAAAAATGCAATATTAACATAGCAACACAGATAAAGGTCTAGTAATTATTTCATTTATGAAACAAATTAAACAAATGTACCTTCTTACTAACCACAAAAAGGGAACAAGGTACACAATAATGTAAAGTACTTACATTTGTTTTAAGTTGCATCAGTGAAGTTTTCGCTTGTTTCTCGAGCCTGGTCTTGGCAGATGTATTTTGCCTTGTAATAGCAGAATTAATACGTTGGATTTGCCACATCTTAATGTATCATTAATATCAAAGTAAATGATGCCAGACCCTTCTTATAAATCAAGTCATTTCCGTGACATTTCGTCTTGTTGGTTTCATCGTTTTGCTCAGACCAAGGTCAGTGGATTACTTCGTTCATGAATCACTGATAGAAAATCAGCTATAGGGTCACCCACGTCACTGTATGGTTATATAATATTCGTGTATATTTCTGCACCGCCTTTTTTATGTTTAGAGTTACAGCTGGTGGTCGCTGTAATTATGTTCTTCAAAGAATGGTGGCCTTGTGAACGAGTATAGGGCACTGTGATGTCATAAGTAGAATGTGTTGAACATTAATTAGAAAGTATATCAGTACAGCACCAGTAGCTTGAACTACTTGAAGATTAATCAAACCCTTTACTTATACCGGTAAAATGCAATAGACAGGTTTTTTTCATAATCATCATAATAAAAGTAATACAGTCAAAAGTAAAGTCATACGGAATCATGGAATTGATATCACATATAAACCCACACCTTTGCTGAACGCATAATATATGGCGGCTTAAGCTGTTCTCTATAAGATATGACTGTGCATCATGATTGCTCCGTATGGATTTAAAGAAGTGAGGTGTAATTAAATGGTATGATGCTATCGCACAGACAACATCGAGAATATCACAATATGTATTTCTTGATAGTTAAATGCCAATAATGATATGCCAGTAAAACTGATGATGTATGGTGTGGTATGGTGACAAAGAAAACTCTCTATACCAAAGACTGATTATAGTTCGGACGATCACCTAAAATATTGTGCATACAAGTTCAGAGGTTAAAAAAAGGCTAAACTAATGCAACAATAATTATAGTCAGTCATTTTGCACAAACCAATGATAGTCGTGTTTGAGGCATTAATCATACGATAATTCAATTATCTTCATACACCCTTATAACGCTAACACGCTCCATGTTTTTATCCGAATGCATCTATCGCCACAGCCCTTTCATATGCGAACAGATTAAGGAATTTTCTGACGTTCATTTGTTTTGTTGTCGATTTGATTTGCAGCGGCTGATTTCGCGGGCAATTCAACACTTACTCCCGTTAAATATCACTTTCTTGGATCACAATATTGATAAAGGCCTTACTGCGCAATGTCGCCGTAGAGAAGTATCCGGCCTCCAGATATTTCAGATATCAGATTGCCTACATATACTTGATAAATGACTGTACATATTTTGACAATATCATTGCAGTTATGTCCAGCCAATTCATATCCGGATATTGCTAAAGATTTACTGGACAATCCTTTAATAAGTGATCGGACAGTAAGAATATTGGCTACACAATAATTCTTTAACAATACCATGGTTAATATTTACTGCTCCTCCCGACTTTGCATTTAGCTATTTAGCGTTTATTAGTTTCATGGAACTGATATTAAAACTTATTTCTGAATTGATTCGCGAGTGCATATATCTATAAGATTTCAATTCATAAAAGCTTTTCATGTGAACAAAATGTCAGTAATTGGTTTGATTTGATATCGCTAATAAATAAATGAAGTTTCTGCCAGAATTTCTATTATTTATGGGTACGAAAAGTTAAGTTAGTAAATGTGAAAAATGGCGGTTAGTTACTTAATGCGCTGAAGGAAAGAGAGGTCATCATTTTGGTCGATTACGCTAGGATGTTTTGATCATGTGATATAACAACCATGGAAAATAACAATGTGAGTAAACTTGAGAAACCATCACATATGAGTCATTATACTGCCTGCTACGACAATGAAACGAAGGATAGTATGATATTGCAAATAACACATATATTGCACAATTTATCACCCGGCGGTGGCCCGAAATATATTTGTAATACTACTGACGTTTGCGTTCTGTTCCGAGAATCGAGTTGATTTAGCGTAGTTAAGTATATCCTGGACAGGACATATGTTGCTCCAGCCTCCTGGTTGATATTTAACAGTTGAAGACCCGCAACGTCAGTGACGAACAGCCGCAGCAAACCTAAATATCGTACTTCAAAGACGGCGTCGACGGGTGCCCTATCTACTGCTAGAGATTTAAGTTAAAATGCAGAGATTGTGCAGAAATATAAATCCATAGAATATATGCAGTGATGGTGTTACCTGCTTACATCCAACATCGGGGGTCAGTGAATTCAATAATCCAACATCACAAATGAAATATCACAAGGCGAATATTGTACGATGCTGATGAGATGGTAGTCTTGTATATTCAAGATCAATTGTTACCTATTGAAGATAATTACCATACAATAGAACAATGGCAACAAATTGACAGTCACGTATTGCCATTTGGAACCATATGAGACCTATGTCCTCGTGTTTAATACCACCAGTTGATGTAAAGCGCCCGGCACAACAGAAAGTTAACACGCACGTAGAAGAAAACAACCCCCACCCCCCCCCCCCCCCACCCCCCACCCCCCAACTCCATTGGCAATATTCGGTTGTAGCAACTCAGGTGATGTACGACTACCAGTGAGTGCAACTGCCAGGTAGTACTTCCTTCGGTTTTGTGCTGTATTGACTTAATAAAAGCCTGCCTGCCAGCTGTCCAACTTAGAAACAACGGTTCAATTTGAATTTATCGATAGCATCAGTTAGAAATTATGAACTATCTAAGCGTGATAAATACCTTACTCCAGACTTGTTTACTATACGAATACATAGTGCAATGATTGCTGGTCAATTCAATGTTTGTGTATTTAAGTCGTACTGAGAGCACATTGCGAAGCATCTAAAGCTAGGCATGTAACAAGTATCCATGCAATTGCATTCAACGCCTAAGAATAACGCCATGGTCAAAATTAATTGCGCCTCTGTGTAAGCATCTCATTAGCGGTTATTTTCCCAAACCTTGAGTGTGCCAATTATGCGCTGACACTGTAATGAATAATGGACTACACGAAGCATCAAAAGGTAGAACATTGGCAGTGATCTTACACGATGTACTCTCGATCGTGAAGTAACTATGACAATCAGCCTTGAGGTAATACAATTTCAACAAGCCTTATGTAAGCGGTCCATGCAGACTTTGGATTACCATCACTTCGTCCAGTAAGAAACAAAAGGTGTCAAATTAAAAACACCAACAGTCCTTTTCCAAGCAAAATACTCCACATTCGATTGTGCTCCTTGCTGTCAATAGCCTATCGTTGGTCAAGTTGAGCGGTAGACTTATGGTCACTTGTTGGAAATAAGTGAACTAGTGGCTGTTACTAAAACTATTGATATGAGGCTATGAGCGCGCGGAGTAAATATGCATTTTGTCAATCGAGCAACATAAAGTTGTTACATGCATCTAATAACTTTACTGAAAAAAATCAAATATTTCGCTAGTACCTTCTTGCACTCCTTGTTTATGTGTTGTCCTAAATTGGCCCTGAGGCAGGTAAACATACAATAGTGGCGTCTACCGCCCCCCCCCCCCCTCCTAACTTCGCCCGTCCAATAGTTCTCGTCTACTCAACAATGGCAAAAAATTAGAAAAGGACCAGGTTCTAACCTCCTTCCGCCCCAATAATGGCGCCTTCCTTGGGAACAAACACAATTATCATAAAAAAAACGGTAGATGGAAGGTTTCAAGATATGGGATATTCTCAAAAATGGTTATCATAATACCACGCGGGGTATAACGTTTGGCCTACACAAACGTAGTGACCCATACGTTGTCAATTACTATGCTATTTCGGGAAACATGGGGGGCGGAATAGTTTAACTTAGGTTCCTTTCTTGTATCTTAAGAACACAGACTTGCATAAATTATCACATCTTGATTTTAGACACGTGACGTCAATATGAATAACGGTTTGCTGTTGTAAACATATTTTATGAACGCACCACTCACAGAAATCCAGCAGGGATACTTCTGAACAATCGATACGACAAACACTTTCATTAAATGTTCTATAATGCAGGCTATTGTATAGGAATGGAACAAAAAGCAAACGAAACGGCATCCTCTTAAAGACGGAACCGCCATTTAACCTGATCAACTGAGTCATGGGGAACCAGTCAGGTTTTCACATATTCGGTATCGGACGTAAAGCGATGCAGTCAATCACCGCGCCAAGGAAACGGCCACAGAAGTAGTTGTACGAGTAACAATGGCACAACATTATTACCCACAGGTACCATGGACAACAATCTCTGTCATTTTGGTTTTTCTGATTACTTTCCATTTTCAGGCATGGCAAATCATATGTAAGCTTATAATGCATCTTCTGATGTCTACTAACGTACCTTGAGGATGGCATTATTTGATCTAATAATAATAGCATTATGCAGCAATATTTCAGTACGGCATACGTTGCGCTGCCGCAGAATCATATTACAAGTTTCACTTTATTATCAACAAGATGGCACGTGGACCGTTATGTACGCTCAAGTGATTAACATCAATATTATGGTACTCACTCGGTCTGTAGTAACGGGTGTCCACAACCAGTGAATTTTATCTCTAATTCCGTCACCGCACTTACAAAACTGCTAACTGGTCGTTTTAATCAGAGGTCAAAGTTGAATAAGTAATTCAGCGTCAGCACTAACGTCCTTTCTGAATGATCATATTGTGTAGTGGCGGGATTTGTTCATTTGATAGCCTCAAGCATGTTACCGTATGGAATACACATAGCGTTCAAACTGCCCCTGCTGGTAGAGCAATTAAACAACCATATTGCTCCCAACGACTCTGGTGATAGATGAATGACGAAGTTGGGAGATTATGTCACAGTGTTTATGCTTTCAGGCGAGTATCCGGCGATGTAGTAAATCGTCGTTTAATGACAGCCTATGACATATATTGCCTACATATTTTATAGAGCTTTGGCTAAACATCATGCCCAACCAATATGCCAGCTGGTTGATCGACTCGCTCTAATGTTAGCTACAACGCGCATAAATTGCCGTGTTTTGCACTTCTAATAGCACTGAACATGCCTAGTATATTACGAATACACAAGGTGGAAAATGTATCAGATTGTCTCATCCCAAAACCAAATCCTATCATCTGGTTAACCCATCGAATAATTTGAACACATAGCATCGGGAAGATGAAAGGTTTGGTCTCCGCTGTAGCTGTGCTAAACCTCTGCATCTCAGGAGACCTGCTGGCGCCTGTCAATATGACAGACCTGGAAGCACAGGTGAGAAGCGTATTTTAAATGTTGTAC
>CM067342.1:36680064-36685064 GCA_034190875.2 Urechis unicinctus | reverse complement strand
GTTTTATGTAACTAGCACAAAGCAATAATTGTACTTTAAGAAATAATAATTATTAGGGATTGAGTAGTTTGTCATGTATAATTGTATTAATGCGGAAATTCCAACATCACCAAACATCTCCTTTTATGGTGAATGACGTTTGAGCAGATATGCTAGTTCTCACTGACCTTAAATGATCCATGGTCTTGGATCTTTTATCGGCATCAAAACAACATCACATGGGTACCTCAGCAATATACGTGACTACATATACAACTGTTGCACGTATTTTCCTGAACTGAATAAACGGAATCGTCGGACTGAAGTGTAACAGCAGTACACATGAGGCTCTCTTGTCAAATATTTGCATCATATTAAAATCAGTCGTTACTTGTAACCTTACATTATTTGTCGAGTCGACACAGCAACATATGCTACATGCTACACATATGTTAAGATGCACCACATTCTGGGTAGCATTGAACCATACTCGTCATATTCATCGGCGTTTACATGTCGAACATCACCACCTTGGCACATGCTATAGGTGATATCCTAGTCCGGGACAAGGGTTGGTCTATAAATGTGTCTTCTTTACATGTTTCCTAGATTTGCTATGAATCTGGAAGGTGAATTGTCTCTATGCTTGGTCTTAGGATCCTGCAATGAGATTGATGTATTTCATTCATGTATTGTTGGGGTTTTTTTTAATCACAATTGTCAATGAAGATTTATTGTATGTACAGGAGAAAAATATAAAGTTGATTGAATTTGTTCTTATCTTTCTAGATTCTATTAGATCTCGTGCTTCTACTCGGGTGACAGCTTGTATCTAAGCGATAAAATGTGAACAACTATAATAAACCAAAGATGCACACTCGTTTGTTAAAGGTTAACGCATTCAAGGTGGCGGATGTATTGCCTTGCTTCTGGTAACTCTTTAGAACACAGATTTATTCACATAATCGCCATTAATACACCTTATGCACAAGAATACCATTCTTACGTGTCCATTCGTCACATGTTCGTTTCGATTTTTCCCATCGCATTTTCGTCTTCAACGC
The DNA here is from genome assembly GCA_034190875.2 of Urechis unicinctus. Taxonomy (NCBI): domain Eukaryota; kingdom Metazoa; phylum Annelida; class Polychaeta; order Xenopneusta; family Urechidae; genus Urechis; species Urechis unicinctus. The sequence continues at coordinate 36,684,021 of CM067342.1, read as the reverse complement.
CACTTCCGTCCGCATTTCTAGTTGGTTTCCGAAACCGAACATCTCTATCTTTGGCTATTTTTTTCCAAGGCGTAACACTTTCAAGTAGCTGCAAAAAGGATACCTAAACAAGCCAAAATCACAATGCTCCTAAAAAAGATTTATCGATTGGTTGTGAACTGCCATCAAACAACAGGACTGCCTGTTAGCACAGCTTGAACCTACGACGTCATACCACACAAATACCAGAGACTATGAAATAGACTAATCATTAGGGGAGAGAAGGGGAACTATTCTAACTGTCGCTGACTTTTCGTCCCTGAACTATATGATAGAAGAGTTTATTTTATGCTATCATACTTTTGTTTGTTTCGCAGGAGTACCACTCTAACGTACATCATTCCGCGAGCCAGCAACTTTTGCAACATAGTTCAACATGGTGAGCTTTGGTCTTTAGCCTGCTGCAAATGTCCATGAAGAAGACAAAATGTTACAATGGGATTGTTGATATAATATAATTCCAACAGATATGAAATGGGCATCATTGTGTTCACAATCTTGCTTTCTGGCATGTCGCTCGCCCCCATTAAATAGAGATGACATGCAAATTTGTGGAAGTCTGGCGCATCCATGTTCCAACCAACATGACCCCTCTCACTTTGCCTGGCCACGCCTATGTTACACATAGATTCCGATACATTAACAATCTTTGGAATCGTGTAATGGCAAAGAAGTCCAAGACTTAATTTACTTGGAGTATGATTAACTATTCTCCTCATCTCGCTGTGCCATGACCGCTGACTTTTCTGTGAGTATACCGAGCTATTCACTAATTCACAACTATGAGATAACATACACCCTATACACGACCATATGATCCAAACTTTGCATGTACGACAGCCATGTTCATTAGGAATGTGTTTAACGACATGATGGTATTGATCAAACTTATTTCCTCAGATATTGGGAATCGCTCAGACCTTTGTGTCAAAAATATCGAAGATATCAATGTTTTCAGCGTCTTGGCTATATTGATCTGGCTGCGAGGCCTCTGCAATAGTGTGAAAACTAATGCCATTATAGAAGCTGTCATACGTTTGCAAAACTCGGCCACGTAGGCATATGCATGGCAGTGGCTGCAGCGGAACCTCTGGGGCGATGTTATTTATTCAATAATACATGACACAATCTGCACAAATAAGGTGCATTTAGCGGAATGAATGGCGATTTGATGTTTCTATATGAGAATATGAAAAGCATATGGCAGCTTTTGAAATAATGGGCTTATGAGATATAATGCCCTGGCAAAATCGATGGAGGCTGTCAACCAGAATGATGGAATATCTCGTGTGTACAATTTCCTCAGTACCACATATGCAGATGAAGGAAACATAACGCAATGTCAGACCTGCTTGTCCGATCAGTTACAATTTAACCCCTGTAGATGTGACGCATCGAAAATGTCTGGAAACGTGTGCGCATATAATGAAATGTTTGTTTAGGGTGTGGCATTCCACTGACAACTCTAAACTTGCCATTTCCTCTGGTCACAATTTCAATGCATATAGAAAGAGAAGCATATAATAGCAGTGATTGTGTGCCTGCTCGTCGAATATCCTGGCTGAATAGATGATAATTGCTCGCAAAAGAATGCGTATGAATTAAACGCATACAGACAATGCTAAAATCTTTGTCAACGATGCTACTTGGTTTGGACATTCGCTGAACTTGCTGCTATGTCTAAGGCACTTACACAAAATCAAACTGGTGAGTTCTAACCAATACTTATACATCTTTTGTGATGAGTCACAGGCCAAATGCTTACTCTTTGTAAGTTCCGTTCACAATGGATGCGAGAATATTAACTCCGTCTCCGTAGCCACCACAGAAGTGTTGTATCTACACTATACTTTAAGATCAAAACTAACGTTTTTTGGCATATCCGATTTGTATGTTGCAAAATGTAGGAAAATATCTTTTAATCTGACCACGGTAGATAATTTTACATTCTCTCAAGTACTGTGGACATAAATCCGCTGAGAATGTGGTGCTCGGGTTTAATTCCGATTGAATTCCCAGAGTCCATTTTGCACCAGTTGGTCGCTAGGAGGCAGGTCGCGTGACGTCACGTTTGCGGCTCGTCCCAAAACAAATTTGAAGGCGGTATTTCGGAAGCTGAGAAACATTATACGATCCGCGATTTTTTCCCTGCAACTTTCCTTTCTACTGATAGGTATCTATTAACATGTCGTCATCAGATGAAGATTATGAAGCCTCATTAGATGAAATGAGGACTTATGATGTCCGTGGGTATTCATTTGAGCCCACACGATTGCGAATAACAACCGAGTCAGAGATAGCCCTACAAGACGTCTGAGTAGACGTCTTACTTTCTCAGAAAACGACGCAATGAAAAAGAATTGAGATCGATTCAGACAACTACCAAACACCAAACATACCCAAGTGATGGAGTTATAGAATGCAATGATGCTTTACGGACAATTTTATCCCTTTTCGGCGGGGAATTTCATCCATGGTAATTATTTATAGTTCGATCAATTTGGGAAGCGGTAAAAAGTCCGAACCACAGCAACATGTTTGTTTTCAAGTTCAAGACCACGTACATCGCGCATGCTCAGAATGACGACTAACGTTAAGCCCGCGGGGGGCACTTAAGTGTATAGAGGTATTATACATGTGCCGCGCGACCGGGTATGTTTTTTCGGCCTCTCGTCTTGTACGACGGTTTATACATTCGCATTATACCTTGTACGACGGGGTATACTTTTTGCCATTCTCAACTTGTTCAACAGGTACGGGTTTTCGAGTCCCGCGGCACACCCCTATCCGAGTTAGGGTCAAGTGCCCTCCCCAGGATGCTACAGCAATGCTTGAATGCGTCGGCGGTAAATCATGCGACACAATATGTTTTCAAAATGGCGGTCATGGTATCTTGACTGTTCGGAAATGATGTATCGATGGCATTTCTTGAAGAATAGCGTCGGGTTGGGGTAATTTTTTTTTGCGCGTAGGGACTGTTTGTAGTACAGGCTCTTGATATATGTTGGGTTTATTTTTTGGATGCGTAATTGAGCACCCAAATGCGTAAGGCCACCATCAGTGTATATTTAAACGGACTAAGTCTAGCTTTTTCTTTAATGAAGCGCTCAAACCGTCGTATCGTAACGGTATAAATTCATGTTACCGTTATGACCGGAGCTAAGTCAGAGAATGATGTTGGGAGCTCAGAAACGGATTTCCGATTCGGAAAATGAATTCAGCAAAGACGCTTTGACTTTCTGGCCAGTGGAAGTGAAGTGTGGTAGGTAGAAATTTTTCGTCTTTCTTTATGTCTAAACGGATTATAGAAATAACATTTCCGTGTAATTGGGTCTATCTCAGTCAATAAATTCACCCAGCGCGTTCCCCGAGCGATAGTGACATGTATGATAATATACATAATTGACTTGGGTGCCTGTGAACTGGCCCCTTTCAGAATTTAGACGTCCTGTTAATATATCTCTCATCAGTGTATATTTAAAAGACTAAGTCTACTCTTTTGCTCACAAATAAAGTCAGAATGCTGAGAAGAACTTGTGAATCATGGACAAACATGGACTGCTGGGTCAGCTTTTGTTATGTGAATGATCTAACTTGGAGTTAAAAATGGCTAAAGTTTGATTTGGGCAATCTTTCAGGTGTAGCTGTACCAACTGCGATCAGATGACCACATTGCGGGAATGTGTTTGTTGTCGAAATTACCCGAAGACTGGCAACAATAGAAGATTGGCCATGTATGACCGAACATCCAGGGTTCAAGTCAAACTGCTTGGACCGTTATGTCCTGCTTGCATGGAAATTCGAGTTCATACAGATAGATGGACATATAGGGGATGAAGTTAACACAAATGAGTTAGTTATGCCTTTATTGAAGCACTTATAAGACACACAGCCACTTCTGGACATGGACAATGTGTA
>CM067342.1:36662564-36675064 GCA_034190875.2 Urechis unicinctus | reverse complement strand
TTAGTCGTAACTCAGTCGTAAGCTCGGTGTAAACGGGGTTTATGACACTGCTTTCGAACTATTTTTGTGGGGAATGATCATTGAGCTGCTTACCGCTCTATACATATCACCATCCTGGTATATGAAGTTTGAAGGAGGCAAAGATGGAGACCCCGTATAATCCATGCTTTAAATACAGTAGAAAGACTAAAAATGAGGCTAATTTATACAGGATTGTTGTTACTATTAATAGCTGCTGTTTTTTTGTATACAAGCTGTAATATTGTTTAGCTTTAAACCAGTTACAAGAGATCTGTTCTCAGCTGTAGTGTATTAATTTGTGCTGTTTTCCTTGTCAGTTAATCATTAAAGCGGCAAACGTGGAACATGACCTCCTTGTCTTCAAATGTGATTTTTTCCTTTTCTCATCAGTGTATTAAGGAAGACTTTTTTCTCAAACTACAGACATCACACGGCAATTTTTCTAACCTTTTAACTGTATTTACTGGCCTAATTGACGGCGGTGTTTTTTTTTTTTCTGGTTGTTAAGTGGGCACTTTAGGTACTTAAGACGGCTAACAAGAAGACATGTAGATATGGTATTTATGTCAGGTAGGCACCGAAGGTAGCTGTGGAGGAAAGGAAATTATTGGAAGTAGACAAGTTGAAAAGTCGGGTGGGCAGGTAAACAGGACTTTGTTGGTGATTAACTGTATCTGTCAGCATGTCCATCTTACATATTCCAATTTGGCCTATCCCCAATCATCAATGCGTCCTTTCATACATTTGGTGAACAGATTATTCATAATATTTTGTTTCTACCAGTACCACCTCCTTAACTTTCTTCTTGCTACAATGTTCAACATGTTGCCCGCTTACTTGTCTGTTATTTTTAAGCGGTAATGAATGTTCTTCTGACCCGCTGATGTGTTGGTTTTTATGCAATGTTTGGTGATAAGCACGCTGGTGTGTTCATCTTAAGCGATGCTTGGTGAGATGTATGCTGATGTATTCTTTTTAAGCAATGCTTGGTGAAATGAACGCTGATGTGTTCTTTTTAAGCAATGCTTGGTGAAATGTATGCTGATGTGTTCTTTTTGAGCAATGCTTGGTGAAATGTACGCTGATGTGTTCTTTTAAAACAATGCTTTGTGAAATGTATGCTGATGTGTTCTTTTTAAGCAATGCTTGGTAAAATGTATGCTGATGTGTTCTTTTAAAGCAATGCTTTGTGAAATGTATGCTGATGTGTTCTTTTTAAGCAATGCTTGGTGAAATGTACGCTGATGTGTTCTTATTAGGTAATGCTTGGTGTCGAGTACGCTTGGGTGTACTTATAAAGTAATGCTTGGTGTCGTGTATGCTTAGGTGTACCTATTAAGTAATGCTTGGTGTCGTGTATGCTTAGTGTGTTTTTATTAAGTAATGCTTGGTGTCGTGTATACTTAGGTGTACTTATTAAGTAATGCTTGGTGTCGTGTATGCTTAAGTGTAATTATTAAGTAATGCTTGGTGTCGTGTATGCTTAAGTGTACTTATTAAGTAATGCTTGGTGTCGTGTATACTTAGGTGTACTTATTAAGTAATGCTTGGTGTCGTGTACGCTTAGGTGTACTTATTTAAGTAATGCTTGGTGTCGTGTATGCTTAGGTGTACTTATTAAGTAATGCTTGGTGTCGTGTACGCTTAGGTGTACTTATTAAGTAATGCTTGGTGTCGTGTATGCTTAGGTGCACTAATTAAGTAATGTATGGTGTCATGTATGCTTTGGTGGACTGTTAAAGTAATATGTTGTGCTGTGTACGTATGATAGTTCTTTTAGACTTATGTTTGATGTCGTGCACACTTGTATGTACTTTCAAAGGAATGTTTAGTGTCTTTTAAGGTTCCTTTTAAAGTATTGTTTTCCTGGATTTTATTTAAGTAATGTTTAGTTCTTTTGTTCCTTTAAAGTAAGTATTGTTTGGCGTCGTGTACGTTTGGATTTTAATTTTAAGTAATATTTGGTGCCGTGTATGCTTGGGTGTTCTTTTTACGTAATCTTTTGTGTATCGTACGCTCGATAGTTCCAAGTAAATATGAAGAGATAAGATTGACCAGATTAGGCAACCGCCTTCTAAGATAAATGGAAAAGTTGAAGAAAATCCAAGTGGATGAAAATGAACAAGATGTCGGAAAGGAATTTGCAAAAGATTAACCTAATGCAAGTCAACACCAGCTGATTGACTGGACCTGGCCATTCCTGGCTCTTGTCTAGGTGAAATTATGGCCAAAGTGGCGTGTTGCAGATATGGCCCTCGCAAGTACTCCTCCACTGAACCCCCAAGTCTCGACGCACGGCCAAAATGTTGCCCCCTATAAGCCGCCTAAGGATACAGTGGGCTTATTCTACATGGGGAGTGATATGGCTTAAATAAATTATATCTGGCCGCATTCAATTTGACAGTTCTCTCAGACTTATGATTGATATTTCCTGTCATGGGACTAGTTGTTGCGGTCATATTAGGTTTAAAAAACATTATTAACAAAAGCATATGTGTGGCAAGGTTGTGCCCTCAGATGTCGTTTTGAAAACTCACCATGCTATTTGAACTGTCATCTGTTTAAAATATCCCGGACTGCGCACGCGTGCAGCTGTCGCCACATTGTAAAGATAAACATGGTAAGATGTGCTCATCGATGATGCCACAACAAACACAAGCGTATGGTAAGCTGAATACGTCACTCGTGATTATTGGGTGCAAATTGATCATTTCCATCGAAACATGCGATGGAACCAAATAACTCGCTAGGTTTTAGACGTCGTCTTATGACGTCTACGTAGGCGTTCTGTAGGGCTACTCAAACTTTACCCGTTCCATCTTACAGGTCTACGAGTAAGGTCAGTGAAGTGGTCATCAGTCAATTCTTTGGTAGCGACTAAACATCTTCATTTGCGGATGCTATAATTCTGCATGCCCCGAGGTCCTCGTCTGACATCATGAGTCTCATCCCCGAGCAGCGCACGTCTGTATCCACGGCAGATAAAGTGCGGCTTGTTTCTAAGACCGGTACCGAAAAGGTAAATTTAATTGCCTTAAGAGAGTTCTTTGCTATTATCTTATTAGCTTTGATGTGTGCCCACTCCTGATGCACAAATGCGGGTTCGCAGTATGGCACTCTCAATATAGTGCAGTCGATACATGCGCATATAAGTCTGTACTGCTCTTAATATGTTGAGACTTGCAATCTGTTTGGCTCATATCGCATAGACCATTTTTGACTGATATGTTGCCTTGCATTGACCGAATTCCCCGCTTAATCCTGTGTTGATGCAAACAGTCATTAAGTTGTTAACCCATGGTTGTGGTTCATTTATACACAACATAGTATATTTGCAATAATAATTGTACATCATCGCCAAAATGAGGGCCTTCCTCAATAATTACATTAATAACATCTTATGGCCATCCAATGACGACCATAAGAATATTTATACGAAATGGAGGTAATACTTATCCCTATATGTTTATCCATTGTCCAAGGGCCTTTTGACCTTTAGACAGAATCAGCTGTTATCAGCCAATCAAAATTCGAGCAGTTTTGGACGGCGCCAATTTGCCTTATCCTTCCTCTTCCGGTTTGGGAAAATCTCTCTCATACAAAAGAATTTTTCACTCCCACCTCCCTCCCTGGTACATTTTTGTTTATCTGTCATAGATGTTGTTGGAACCAACTTTGTTATGTATTGTTACATCAATGTCAGGTAATCGTACATTTAGAGCTTTAGTACCATTATGTAGTATTGTCGCATTGTAATGTTACACAACATAATTTGCAATGTAACTTGCCTATCTGTAATGTTTCATAACGCTGTTACGTAATGCTGTATAATTACGTAACAGCCATTCTTTAAGTTTTATAAAATAAACGTCATTCTGTAGTCATTCAGAATGACCATATAATGTCATTCCATGTGTCACTTCAATGAGTCTGTAGCTTAAATTCAGGCAGCAACAGAGCTGCAGTTGCCAAACCTCTTGTTTATAGCAATCAAAATGTCTTATTCTAATGTAACCTACAATTGCCAGGAGAAAACACCAAAATTGAGCATAAATTAATTGTGTATATGCGTATCTACTATATGTTGCAAATGTAATGATGACTGAATAGCCATTAATGTTAAATAATGGCCTACAATGAATCATGAGTTGTATATCTGAAATCATCCCTGCGATACATACATTGGGTCATAACAGCCTCCAGGTCCCGGTTATGCTGCTGAGACCAGGGCCACCTTGGTCAGTATTCCAAATCGTAATCACCTTTAGCGCGTTTCACACTTTCATATGAACTATCATTGCAACATATCCACCCAATGCGGCGCAATCACTGATTGTTGCTTAGACTTGCTACTGTCAGGTAAACAACGGTTATGATACTGAGGGAAGATGTGTGCATTAAGGGTTTTAAACTAAAGTTACTTAAGCACTATAACAGCGACTATTATGTAACAGGAACCAAATTATTTCTTGTATGAATAAAAAAACTCCTTGTTTACCACACCGGACATTTCAGTGGAGGTTCTTCAGAATATCCGGATGTGGTTCTCTCTTACAAACTCTAATTTACATTTAATCGGCATGCCTGAAGCACCACTTATTACCATGTTTATCAATATTACTCATTGATTATATAATTAGCTGATAGATTCCCCTTCACTTACATAAAACTGAATTCCTCACGCAATTATAAGTGTCGGTACGCGCTTACAGAATATTAACAGTAATTTTGTATTTCCAATATAAATGTGGGTTTACTTTACTAAATAAATGTTAAAATGATTACCCGTACTTCACTGCAGAATAAGCCACTTGTATCTATCAAGCAGAGTTGCTAAACCGAGCAATTTGGACAACGTCTGGACCCTATCATCATACAAAAACTGGTTTCGGTTGTGCTCGGTTCGTGTAGACCATTCATGACTAATGTCGTATATGACATAAAGCAATTTACTTTGGATTCCTGCTTAATATTGGGGTGGATTAGCTCAAATTCCTTGGATATGGCGGGGAAATTAGAGTCATTAATTAATGACGAAACCGTTGAATTCTAAGAAACCTACATTTTGGTGCACAATATTGTAACCAACGAAATAGCGACTCTCAAGTTACACTAAACACATATATAGACAAGCATTGGGCGGTATACCATGCCCTCATGGAACTATACTCATCGATTCCTATGTTAATTAATAAGTTAACGCGCCATTTCGCCATCGTTAATGGTACTATTATACATGATTTTTTCAATCGAGGTAACCCCATTGTATTCTGAATAGTTTTTACCTCTTTGATGTGAACCAGGGTTCAAAAACATAAAACCAATAATAGATTGCAAATAGAATACGTTTCGTTAACAAAACAATAAAACAATAATAACTAATTCAAGACACATTTAACGCACATTCAGTACACTCATGCTTTCGCGCTCTGTTCCGTCACACGGTCAGCATGAACAAATGTTTGATCGACAATGTTTGAACCCCGAGCCCAAGCTTTTTAGAACAACTGGCCATCGCCAAAGATGTTACGTAACAAAATAACCAAATGACCGGGAAACGACAAGTTGCATTTACATCCTCAGCTTCTTAAACGACAAAGTTTAACATAAAACAAGATAAATTACAAATGCAATATACCAAAGAACGAAACACATTACATCCATTTGGTAACGTTAAACAACTCAGTTAGTATACACTGATTACTTGTAGTACCATTTCAATACATAGATCATTATTATATCATTCTTTACATTACATTTTGTTTATCAAGGCGGACACGCGCAATTCATCGCCTGCGTATTATTTGCAACTTTACTGCTCTTCGATGGATAGACGTAATACAAGCATTGGTCGACGCAACACTGATGTTTCTGTTTTTTGAATAACACTCCCAACAACTCTTTTTTTGTCAGTATCAGTCCAGATTACTTTTGCTCGGCTCCATAAAGTCCTACTTGTATTTTTCGTCTTTTATCAAGACAATATCACCCACTCTCAGTTTTTTTGGGGGGGTCCATTAATGTCTACTTTGCAGATATCTGATTTTCTTTATCTGGCCCGAACAGGTTTGCAAGTTAATAGACCCGTCTCGATCGCATGCGCATATAGACGTCATCACTCTGGAATTGATCAGGGTGAGTGGGGGACACCACCACAGAGAATTTGAAGGTCAGAATCTAAGCGATAGCTATGTTTCTGCGAAGTTGTGACAAAACGCAATAAACTGTCTGGATTTAATGTCCAATCAATAGGCATATATATATATATATATATATATATAGAGATATAGAGAGAGAGATATATATATAGAGAGATAGATAGAGAGAGATATATAGAGAGATATAGATATATATATAGATATATATATATATATATAGAGATATATATAGAGAGAGATATATATATATATATCCTTTATCTGAGGGATATCTAGATACATACCATATATAGATGTAAATATCTATATATAGATGCATCTATGATAGATATTCATATAGAGATGTATATATATCTATGTTACATATATAGAGATATATATATATATATATATATATAGAGATATAATATATATATATATATATATATATACTATACACAGATATATATATATATGTATATATACATATATATATGTATATATATTTATATATATATATCTATATATATATATATATATATATATATATATATATATATATATATATATATATATATATATATATATATATATATAGATTTATATATGTAAGAGAGATTCTTATGCATGCATGGAATTACGGACGCTTAAAGACGTGATCATAAAATAATAAATGTCGTATCCACCATTAACCTATTTCATTAACCGAATCAGACAACATTGATATCGTTTAAGTGGGTCATTATAACGAGTAGCGACATATATCGTTGTGACACAACAATAAATGCATGAAATAACGATGTGCCGGTTATACTCACTTTTATTTGATAGCCAGGTGTCTGTTATATGCATGTGTCTGCTTTACTCACCTTTGATACGCACGCCTCTGCTATACCAACGTCGTTATAATCGCATGTCCGTTACGTCCACGTGCCAATTATACCCACGTGTCTGTTTTACCCTCGTCATTATACCTACCTGTCTGTTATACCCACCTGTGTATTGAGTCCACGTGACTTTTATAACCACGAGTCAGTTATATCCAATTGTCTGTTTTACCCAGGCTCCTTATTTATCCACGTGTCGGTTATGCACACGTTCATATTTTATCCCCGTGTCGGTTATACACACGTTCCAATTTTATCCACGTGTCTGCTATACCCACGCTCCTATTTTATCCACGTGTCGGTTGTACCCACGTTGCCATTTTATCCACGTGTTGGTTGTACCCACGCTCCCATTTTATCCACGTGTCGGTTATACCCACGTTCCTATTATACCCAAGTGGCTTTCATAGTCACGAGTCAGTTAAACCCACGTGTAAGTTATACCTCGTCATATTAAACCCGCGCGTCAATTATACCGTTTTGGCAATTATACCTGCATTGCTATTAAAACCACGTGTTTGTTATACACACGTGCTGGTATAGTCACGGGTCTGTTTTACCCACGTTCTCATTATACCAACGAACCAACGTATCAGCTGTACCCTCGTGTCAATTATACATACGTTTCTAATAAAACCACGAGTTAGTTATACTCACGTGTATTAATTACCCACGTGTTTGTGGTACCTACGTGTCTGTTATACTCACGTGTTTTCATAACCCACGTGGCTGTAGTACCCACGTGTTTGTTATGACCACGTGTTTGTCATACCCACTTGTCTGTTATTCCCGCATGTTTGTCATACCATCGTTTCTATTATACCTACATGTTTTTTATAACGACGCGTTTCTTCTACCCACGTGTCGTTTGTTATACCCACGTGACTGTTATACCCACGTGACTGAAACACCTACGTTTGTGTTATGCCGACATGTATGTTATGCCTGCTGGTATGTCGTGGCCAGGTTTGTGTTAATAACAAGTGTAATAATATGTCTGCTATATTAACTCAGGTGTGATGTATACCGAAGTTTGAGAGACACCTAGTTACGTTTTGTACGGGATGTATGGGTCATTTATACTTAGTCACACTCGATAACTTGCCGTTGCGAAAGGAGGGACATCGCCCCCTTCACCTCCTCGTCATTAATCCGATTGCTTTAGCGGGCATTAAGCTGGCCGTCTTAGTTTCCGCCCTTCCCTTTCATTTTAACATCCTTAAACTAGAACGCGGTGTTATCTAAGCAGCGGGCTTGCTTATTTCCAGTAGTCTTAATACTTCAATAAGTTTCAGGGTGCTTACAATCCTGCCATGGTGAGGTGCGTTATGATAATTGCTATAGTTGACTCATGGATTGGTCACCATCATAGCGCAATATGTCAATATTTGACGTGCGACGGCGTCCCAACATTGTACGATGTAGATTTGAAACGATAAATAATCCCAAAATTAACCAATCATCGTAAGCTTTCCTGAATCATGAGGCTACATAAGGCATTTCTTTTCCAATAAATAAAACGAGAAGACCTCATTACCCAAGTTAGACAGGATTCGTTTGTAACCTTCGTTAGTCTCACACGTCCTGTTTATGTATTTCGCAATGCTGTAATAAGAAACCGATATTTTGCTGCTGAGTATCTCAATTGTATGGGGAAGAACACGACGTTGAGCTGTATCTTATTCAATGAACCTCCGTGCAGTTAGTCGAATAGATTGCCAAATCAGTGTTTTACACCTTGAAATCTTTTCTGAAACCGTCCATTTATCGCAAATTCCTTTGATCAGATACCCGGCTTTCTCTTGAGCTCAATCGTTCCGACGACGTGCTCATCAAACTTTTATATTCTTATCTCAATATCAAACATAGGTGACTGATAACAATACGCAATCGTTGTGGATTACTGTACGATTATCGCGCTGTTCATTACCGCTATTGTCCCGTTAGCATCATATCGCGACCCTGAGCGATCGCGAAATTTTGGTCTCTTACACAAGTCGCGGCCGTTCCCTGCTTTGACTGAAAACCTCAGTAGCGGCTGAATCGTGAATGAAAACGGAACATTATCCATTCTTATGGAAACCCGATTGCGACGAGTGCTGTACTAGCCCGATGGCCAGCGTTTGCGACCATTGGCGAACGCTGTGAGTGTGTGCGACCGAGCTGAAATCCTATTGCTGTTAGTAGGAGCATTTGTGACATTTCATTGCAACTTAAGCAACCTGTTCAAGACTTTATGGTGAGAGATGGAGAGAGATGGAGACCAAAAGGGATGGATACCACGTAGACCGTATAGAGACCAACTATAGACCATTTTTTAGTCGTAACTCAGTCGTAAGCTCGGTGTAAACGGGGTTTATGACACTGCTTTCGAACTATTTTTGTGGGGAATGATCATTGAGCTGCTTACCGCTCTATACATATCACCATCCTGGTATATGAAGTTTGAAGGAGGCAAAGATGGAGACCCCGTATAATCCATGCTTTAAATACAGTAGAAAGACTAAAAATGAGGCTAATTTATACAGGATTGTTGTTACTATTAATAGCTGCTGTTTTTTTGTATACAAGCTGTAATATTGTTTAGCTTTAAACCAGTTACAAGAGATCTGTTCTCAGCTGTAGTGTATTAATTTGTGCTGTTTTCCTTGTCAGTTAATCATTAAAGCGGCAAACGTGGAACATGACCTCCTTGTCTTCAAATGTGATTTTTTCCTTTTCTCATCAGTGTATTAAGGAAGACTTTTTTCTCAAACTACAGACATCACACGGCAATTTTTCTAACCTTTTAACTGTATTTACTGGCCTAATTGACGGCGGTGTTTTTTTTCTGGTTGTTAAGTGGGCACTTTAGGTACTTAAGACGGCTAACAAGAAGACATGTAGATATGGTATTTATGTCAGGTAGGCACCGAAGGTAGCTGTGGAGGAAAGGAAATTATTGGAAGTAGACAAGTTGAAAAGTCGGGTGGGCAGGTAAACAGGACTTTGTTGGTGATTAACTGTATCTGTCAGCATGTCCATCTTACATATTCCAATTTGGCCTATCCCCAATCATCAATGCGTCCTTCATACATTTGGTGAACAGATTATTCATAATATTTTGTTTCTACCAGTACCACCTCCTTAACTTTCTTCTTGCTACAATGTTCAACATGTTGCCCGCTTACTTGTCTGTTATTTTTAAGCGGTAATGAATGTTCTTCTGACCCGCTGATGTGTTGGTTTTTATGCAATGTTTGGTGATAAGCACGCTGGTGTGTTCATCTTAAGCGATGCTTGGTGAGATGTATGCTGATGTATTCTTTTTAAGCAATGCTTGGTGAAATGAACGCTGATGTGTTCTTTTTAAGCAATGCTTGGTGAAATGTATGCTGATGTGTTCTTTTTGAGCAATGCTTGGTGAAATGTACGCTGATGTGTTCTTTTAAAACAATGCTTTGTGAAATGTATGCTGATGTGTTCTTTTTAAGCAATGCTTGGTGAAATGTACGCTGATGTGTTCTTATTAGGTAATGCTTGGTGTCGAGTACGCTTGGGTGTACTTATAAAGTAATGCTTGGTGTCGTGTATGCTTAGGTGTACCTATTAAGTAATGCTTGGTGTCGTGTATGCTTAAGTGTATTTATTAAGTAATGCTTGGTGTCGTGTATACTTAGGTGTACTTATTAAGTAATGCTTGGTGTCGTGTATGCTTAAGTGTAATTATTAAGTAATGCTTGGTGTCGTGTATGCTTAAGTGTACTTATTAAGTAATGCTTGGTGTCGTGTATACTTAGGTGTACTTATTAAGTAATGCTTGGTGTCGTGTACGCTTAGGTGTACTTATTAAGTAATGCTTGGTGTCGTGTATGCTTAGGTGTACTTATTAAGTAATGCTTGGTGTCGTGTACGCTTAGGTGTACTTATTAAGTAATGCTTGGTGTCGTGTATGCTTAGGTGCACTAATTAAGTAATGTATGGTGTCATGTATGCTTTGGTGGACTGTTAAAGTAATATGTTGTGCTGTGTACGTATGATAGTTCTTTTAGACTTATGTTTGATGTCGTGCACACTTGTATGTACTTTCAAAGGAATGTTTAGTGTCTTTAACCCTAAGGAGTTCCTTTAAAGTATTGTTTGGCGTCGTGTACGTTTGGATTTTAATTTTAAGTAATATTTGGTGCCGTGTATGCTTGGGTGTTCTTTTTACGTAATCTTTTGTGTATCGTACGCTCGATAGTTCCAAGTAAATATGAAGAGATAAGATTGACCAGATTAGGCAACCGCCTTCTAAGATAAATGGAAAAGTTGAAGAAAATCCAAGTGGATGAAAATGAACAAGATGTCGGAAAGGAATTTGCAAAAGATTAACCTAATGCAAGTCAACACCAGCTGATTGACTGGACCTGGCCATTCCTGGCTCTTGTCTAGGTGAAATTATGGCCAAAGTGGCGTGTTGCAGATATGGCCCTCGCAAGTACTCCTCCACTGAACCCCCAAGTCTCGACGCACGGCCAAAATGTTGCCCCCTATAAGCCGCCTAAGGATACAGTGGGCTTATTCTACATGGGGAGTGATATGGCTTAAATAAATTATATCTGGCCGCATTCAATTTGACAGTTCTCTCAGACTTATGATTGATATTTCCTGTCATGGGACTAGTTGTTGCGGTCATATTAGGTTTAAAAACATTATTAACAAAAGCATATGTGTGGCAAGGTTGTGCCCTCAGATGTCGTTTTGAAAACTCACCATGCTATTTGAACTGTCATCTGTTTAAAATATCCCGGACTGCGCACGCGTGCAGCTGTCGCCACATTGTAAAGATAAACATGGTAAGATGTGCTCATCGATGATGCCACAACAAACACAAGCGTTATGGTAAGCTGAATACGTCACTCGTGATTATTGGTGCAAATTGATCATTTCCATCGAAACATGCGATGGAACCAAATAACTCGCTAGGTTTTAGACGTCGTCTTATGACGTCTACGTAGGCGTTCTGTAGGGCTACTCAAACTTTACCCGTTCCATCTTACAGGTCTACGAGTAAGGTCAGTGAAGTGGTCATCAGTCAATTCTTTGGTAGCGACTAAACATCTTCATTTGCGGATGCTATAATTCTGCATGCCCCGAGGTCCTCGTCTGACATCATGAGTCTCATCCCCGAGCAGCGCACGTCTGTATCCACGGCAGATAAAGTGCGGCTTGTTTCTAAGACCGGTACCGAAAAGGTAAATTTAATTGCCTTAAGAGAGTTCTTTGCTATTATCTTATTAGCTTTGATGTGTGCCCACTCCTGATGCACAAATGCGGGTTCGCAGTATGGCACTCTCAATATAGTGCAGTCGATACATGCGCATATAAGTCTGTACTGCTCTTAATATGTTGAGACTTGCAATCTGTTTGGCTCATATCGCATAGACCATTTTTGACTGATATGTTGCCTTGCATTGACCGAATTCCCCGCTTA
>CM067342.1:36659064-36662464 GCA_034190875.2 Urechis unicinctus | reverse complement strand
TCATCTTCACAATTATCAATTCAATCTTCAATGCAGGTGGTGATAACTCTCCCCGTCAATTATATGATGGTTGTCATGTTGTTGTCATACCTGGCTTAGTCACAAACGTTTAGCCATATCCAGCAGATGTTACTTTTTTTTCTGCTTGTAGCTTGCATCACCTCCCTTTGATTATAGCAGTTTGACTATTCGCAATGTGGTGACTCAATTATATGATGGTTGTCATGTTGTTGTCATACCTGGCTTAGTCATAGCCTGTTTCTTGCATGACTTTTGCTCATTCTCCCTCTATTTTAATTCATCATCTTCACAATTATCAAACAATCTGTACGACGGGTTATACATTCGCATAATACCTTGTACAACGGGGTATGCTTTTGGCCATTTTGACCTTGTACGACGGGTACGGGTTTTCGAGGTCCTACGGCACACCCCTATCCAGAATAAGGCCAAGTGCCCCCCCCCCCCCCCCCCCCCCCCCCCGGGGGTATTATCCCATATCCCCGGAATCATGCTGAGGCGCGAAATTGTAACACCTGCAGATCTAGCTCCGGTGTAACGGTAACATGAATCTACGCTACTGCAGATCGAGCCGTTCTACTGCGCTACAGTGTTGATGCTGAACCGACCTGCACAAGAAGCACCTCTTACTCCCCCTATATGAAGATCACTTACTCTGAAGGAATCTGCCCTGTTCCTGACCCCGCGATCTTTGCACCATCATAAGATACAGTTATTATCAGTTAACATTACGAATTATTTGACAAGAGAGTGGAAAAAACAATGGAAAAAGTGTAAGCAGTAAGTAAATATTTATAAATAGGCTTTAATGTCTAAAATAATGATAAAACAATAACATACCAGTGCTATTTAAATATAATAAGTTGCCCCCCCCCCTATATTTTCCATCTACAATACACACATAATCTATACAATAACATTTACAGCAATGATGCCAACTGGAAAAAAACCTTATGTATCACAGACGAGCATAGGCACAATAAATGTGACAGTATGAAGGAAGTTTCGATCAATGTTACAATTTAGTTCTTCAATATAAATTCTGATATTCTACTCTTAAGATGGGTTGTATTCCCCTATGCAAGCGAGCACAGGACTTGAATTAAGAACTTAAGTCAGTCCATACCATAGGGCAACTACACAAGTAACATAAAGATGTATAGTAGCACATCATATAAATTACAACAATACCAAAGCTGTTTTAAGTTAACAAAATCATTGGACCATTACAATCTAGCACTAGATATTAAAGGAACCATGCAAGTAAACACAAAAAGAAATGATTGATACTTATAAATACCTAAATTTGATGCTCTGAATAGTGACATAAATACAGATCTGTTGGAAGTTATATTGTCCATTGTCCTTGTCATTTGCTGACCCTCAGTTGCTGCTTTCCAACAAACAGAAGTAGATCAAGGGACAAATGTGATGCCATGCACTGTTGATTTGGGATTGTAACAAATATTCAAGCAAAAATATGATAAAATATTCCTATAAAAATTAAATTTGTCAATACAAATGCTGGGTAAAATATCGCTAATTGATAAAACAATCAATGAACTGTTTATTAACGGCCATTGTAAAATTACTTTTTAGATAATGTGATACGTTAAGCAGTATATTTTAAAATGACATATCCATTTTCGTTCTGGTTTGTGTGTGGTGAGTTCTCGTCTGTATGAGGTGTGTGGCGAGTTCTGGTATGTGTGAGGTGTGTGTGGTGAGTTCTGGTTTGTGTGAGGTGTATGTGGTGAGCTCTGGTATGTGTGAGGTGTGTGTGTTGAGTTCTGGTTTGTGTGAGGTGTGTGTGGCGAGTTCTGGTTTGTGTGAGGTGTGTGGCGAGTTCTGGTTTGTGTGAGGTGACTGGTGAGTTCTTGTTTGTGTGAGGTGACTGGTGAGTTCTTGTTTGTGTCTGATGTGTGAAGGAATGGGACCATCACACTACAGGAAACAGCCCTGTGTGTTTCTGTGACATGGCACTACAATTATGATACTAGACTAAAACTTCCACTGCTCTCAATCTGCATCTCAGCTTGTACTGCCCTGAGGGCATCCAGACAAGCCACAGTTATATTGATAGACCCAATCTCATGAGATTCATCCTCTACAGAATAGACTGGAACACAAATATATACATTGTTGTAGGTGACAAAGGAATGAAAGACGAAAACTATTGTGCTAATACATAATGATCACACAAAAGACAAAAACAATAGATACATCTGACTTACTTGGTATGTCTTGGTCCACCAGGTCTTTACCATTGTCCAGTATGTTCCGCACGCTAACAAAGGCCACTCCAACATCCTCACAGTCATCCTCATCATTCTCTGGCTCACTCACCAATGTGAAGCGAATTCTAGTCAACAACAAACAAAAATTGCAACAAGGTGATTCATTTAAGAGGGGCCTAAAGCCAGCACTGTACTTTCATAAATGAGTGCCAGGATTGATGTGCAGAGTGAAATGCAGTAGTGGTTCCCCTTACCTTCCCTGGTCAGGGTCATCAGGTAACAGCATGCTAGCCAGGTATTGTCTTCTCTCATAGTAGTTCTCATAGTCCACATGGAACACTGGCCCACAGGTATAGTAATACCAATCAAGATTATCATAAACAATACACATACGATATATATATATATATATATAGATAGATATATAGATATATAGAGAGATATATATATATATATATATATATATATATATATATATATATAGATATATATATATATATATACACAGTATATATATATACAGTATATATATATATCTATATTCTTTCTATATATATATATATCTATATATATCTCTCTATATCTATATATATCTATATATATATATATATATATATATATATATATATATATCTACACAGATGATAATCTTGCAGATATATATATATATATATATATATATATATATATATATATATATATATTATATATATATATTATATATATACAGTATATATATACACAGTATATATATACACACATATATATATATATATTATATTTAAATATATATATATATATATATCTATATATATATATATATATATATATATATATATATATATATATATATATATATATATATATATATATATATATATACAAGATGATAATCTTGCAGATAACAAACACTCACCTTTGGTAAAGTTGAAAGAGATCTGTCTGAATGCCTGTGGCTTAGGCAGTGAGTAGGGTGTTTCGGTTTCCTTGAGAGGGGCCCCTAAGAAGCGATATTCCACATAGAGCATCTTGTATCTATCATCAGAGATAACTGCAGCATCCTCCGTCAGGCTCAGATGGCTGATGATCACCGTAACCATGTCACCAGGATTCTGGTGGATACAGAGGCAATAATGCAGTGA
>CM067342.1:36549064-36656564 GCA_034190875.2 Urechis unicinctus | reverse complement strand
CACCCCATGGGGATTTTCCTCAAGAGTGCAATGGTTTTTTCATGAATGTATGAATATGTTACATTATACATTGAGCTTTTATGTGACTAGTGATATACATATATATGAGTTCACAGTCTATAAAAGCTTGACCAAATAGCCATGAAGAGATGGTAGTCAGATCAACGACCACTTATCATACTCGTCAGATCATATGTAGCAGATCATCAGTATATCATTATCAAGCAGAGAAAAGGAAAAGTTTAAAACACTAAAGAATACAGTATTACACACACATCACGGCAAGGTTGAGGCTATTAACAACAGGAAGCGCTTAAGAAGATAATCATCATCATCATCATCATCACTATCAACATCCTCATCACCATCATCATCAGTGGATGTGGCCACTACCTTGCTCAGCAGCCTGTGAGAGGGAGGGTGGGGTAGGAGTGTTGCTGCTCTGGGGAGGCTGTGGGGAGTCAGTCTGCCTGGGGGTGACGGTGCCCGACTCCTCACTCACCAGCTCTGACTCGCCTGCACCAAGAGAATATCACATGCAACGTCCAATATCACCAAGAACAAAAGCAACCATCACCCACACTATGACTCAACAGTGAAGTACATGGTGATCACTTGAACTGAACTAACATGAGGTTCTCTTGTGGGACATAGTTGACATATATATGTTCTATCTATCATTTAAAAAAATTAAAATTGGGGGAAAAATACAACGACTGTGAGGTAAAGTGGCTTGCTTACATGCAGTATGGTGTACAGGGTGACTAAGCATGCAAATAATACCACATTAACATGTTGTTAGCCCAAATGTTAACGGTAGCTAGATACCGTATTTATTTGTGTACAGGTCACAATATTTTGGACAACTTTTGAATTAAAAAAACGGGGTGTGACATAAACACTCGGTGTGAAATTGACAGAGCCGAATCATGAATTTTTGAATCAATTCCAATTGATCCTCGGCTTGGAGGATGCCATGTGCCATGTAATTGTCCAATCCTTCCATTCCCCGCCTGCCTCACCATGGTGGGCAAAGTTCTCATTGTGCAGCACAGCTAGCTGACTCATTCTTCTCCTGGTCACTCTTGTATAATCTACCCCGCCTCACCTAATTCTATGCCATTACCGGCTGAAGCAGAGTTGTTGGTCAACACCACAATAGTACATGGGTTTCCAGTGAATGATAGTGAATCTGTCTTGCAGACACCAACCAAATGTTGGAAGTAGGTGCCAAACTCGCATTCGATTTGGCCTGCACCAGTTGACCAATGGTAGACCAGTTTATAAGTGTATGAAATTGTTTGATTTAAACAGTATTATAGTGTGTTGACCACATTCTATGTAGTCTCGATGATGGTCATTTTCCATGAAATATTTCAATAAAAAAATGTAGGGCCAAATTCCAAGGCTAAATAGGGGGGTGCGAGCTATACACAAGTTTATACGGTATGCTGTTATCAGTAAGACTTGGTGGTTCGAAGCAGTGATCTGAACGCCATTATGATATGCACCTCAAAACCACACCACAAGCTGTGGGTAATGAAATAACCAAACTTCAAAGTGCAAGTGTGCTGATCAGGTGTTTACCTGGGACAGGTGTGCCTTCAGATACTATAGAGCTGTCTCTCTCTGATTCCTCTGGGATCGAGGAGGTTTCATGAAGGGATCGGCGCTCCCCTGGGGAGGGAATATGTTGATCGCGAGGCTGTATTGGAACCTGATATCATTTGGAGCTCTACGTTAACTACTGAGCACGGTATCATGTATGGTGTGAAAGACATACAAAGCAGCAACAGGCAATAATGATTAGTGTATATTGAAGACATTAGATGATTGTTAACCATAGCATCCTACCCCAAATTAATTACAATCTATCCTTGTTTATCAAGCCGGTAACTGCATGCCCCATTAAAGCAAAAGCCTCGACCATAACCCAAAACAACCTACCAGATGGTCTGCTCCATCAGCAAAGCGCCTGTCCCTGTTAGGGAGAGGTGTGGATGAAGCTATTGGGGGTCTAGGGGGTCTTCCCTCACGTGAAGGGGTGGAGACAGGGGCGGGGTAGTCAATCCCACCAACTACAGCTTCTCTCAGAGCATCTTCCTCACCAGGTAACATGTGAACTGGTTCTGGCTCATCAAGACAGCTCGCCTGGATCTATCACCATGGTGGCAACCAAGAGCCATAATTGATACTTACCATAAACATGATGCTTAGATAACACCGCATCAATAACTCTGATCACATCAACTAATTATTACTATTTTACTATATAATGAATTAAATGGAACAAATAGCAATGCAAACTTGAAGCACCTGTATTCATCCAGAAGAAAATATCATCATTGAAAAATTGAATGCGATACATAACAAGCTTTCATGTATCCGTAAAATATCAAATAGAACAGTCACCTGAGCCAATGTCTTGGTTGAAGCCTTGGGTGGTAGGTAAGCAAATTGCCACTTGAGTGACAGATCGACACTTCCACTGATAGTGCCATCTCCCTGCCAATTAAATACATGATCATAGACACAACTTTCTTCCTGGCATGGGTTTGAATATATTTGATGATAATTCCTCCCATGAGTTACTCACCCTCTTGAGTTCAAAGGTGCCCGAGATGGATTTATCGTGGGCGAGAGGAATGAAGGGCACTTTGACGAGGCCAAGGTACTCTGTCTCTTCTGGATCAGTGTCATCAAACACGTACACCTGTAACGACTGTAAAGCACACGTCACGTCAGAGTCACATTCACAGGTGTTTATCTAAAAGGAGCTACCACAATGACGTAATACCTGGTGGTTAAATGAGGACAACCCACGTGTAACAGTACATCATTCTTCTTTTGCTATATTAGACATTCTGTATGCAGCTGATGGGGGTGTTCTTTATATGTCTGCACCAGAATCCAATCAGGTGCACAATACCTGAGATTGACTTACCTGAGCTTTGAGGTACTTGTCAAAGTCTGCAGTCATAGGAACAGGATAGGTCTTGTGGTCGTTGAACTGAGGATTGTTGGAGCCTGTGATGATGGGTGTGTCATGCTCGGGGAAGTCATAAAACTTGTAGATACAGTAGGGTGACGGCTGCACACCTGGCAACACATGGCACAATGGCATTCTCAATAGACAGCTGTAGAATTGTTGAAAAAAATTCATTCCAGTTCTCTGTACTGAGGTGTTGTCCAGACTGTTGGGTTAATGCAGCTACATAAGCATACAAATATCTACTGCAAATACTTGATATGGTTGTTTGGTAAATACGTCAACCCTTCATGGTATATGACTGGTGTACACTGTAATAAAGAGTGACAGTACAGCAATACAGTCTCCACTGGGAGTAGCGCAGACACTGGTGGACAACTCACCATCTCTGCGTGGTATGAGGCCATGACAACGTGATATCTTGATGTGGAGCTGGTTGACGTTGTCTGGGGGCCGCTTGGCAGCATCATCATCGAGAGCTTCTAGGGCCTGGTCTGTGGCACGCAGGTTACTATCAATATAACCCAGTGCCTTGACTCGCTCCTGGAACAGTATCAAGTAGCAGACCAGGGGGTGACTCAATTAAACAGGCTGATGTTGAGAGATATATGTGCATGATAACACTAATTGGAATCTGTCATCTGAACAAATTGGTTAATTGTTTCAAATGACAAGCAACTGAGAAAATGTGAAACAGGTGTTTTCTTTGTATGTGTACACATGGTTTATGTGCATTTGTTTTGCATGCATGTGAGTGTTGTGTGTGCCAGCCTACCTTATAGAGCCTGAGAGCCTGCTCCATGGGCACCCGGAGTCTGACCCAGTATTCCACTGAACCACAGTTAACAACGTGTTCATCTCCTCCGACAGCTGATGTAGCACACACACGACACAAGTCATCTCAACCCCTGGTATACCCTCTTCATACATCATCTTCACGTCATTGTGATTAAGATTTCCAACCACAACACACCCTCTAAGCTTCGTTGACTTAATGAAGATGAGTGGAAATCATAGCATAACAAGAGTTTGGCTCCTCCCAGCTAGTGCAAATCATGCAAAAATACATCCACCTATAGTGGATGTAGTGCCTTGAGCATCCATTACAGACAGGTCATACAGTAGGTGGTGGTGGTCAATGGTTGACTTACCACACATCAGGATATAATAACAGATGTATGAGTATGGTACCTGTGAGCTACGCCAAAAGACAATGACAGGTGTGTGAGTATGGTACCTGTGAGCTGGGCAGTGCCATTAAGACAAAGACAGGTGTGTGAGTATGGTACCTGTGAGCTGGGCAGTGCCATTAAGACAATGACAGGTGAGTACGGTACCTGTGAGCTGGGCAGTGCCATTAAGACAATGACAGGTGAGTAAGGTACCTGTGAGCTGGGCAGTGCCATTAAGACAATGACAGATGAGTACGGTACCTGTGAGCTAGGCAGTGCCATTAAGACGATGACAAATGTGAGAGTACCATACCTGTGGGATGGCAGTGCCATTAAGACGATGACAGGTGAGTACGGTACCTGTGAGCTGGGCAGTGCCATTAAGACGATGACAGGTGTGTGAGTACGGTACCTGTGAGCTGGGCAGTGCCATTAAGACAATGACAGGTGAGTACGGTACCTGTGAGCTGGGCAGTGCCATTAAGATGATGACAGATGTGTGAGTACGGTACCTGTGAGCTGGGCAGTGCCATTAAGACAACGACAGGTGTGCGAGTACGGTATCTGTGAGCTGGGCAGTGCCATTAAGACGATGACAGGTGAGTACGGTACCTGTGAGATGGGCAGTGCCATTAAGACAATGACAGGTGTGTGAGTACGGTACCTGTGAGCTGGGCAGTGCCATGAAGACGACCATGAGAATGATCTAATATCTCCTTCATCTTCAGCTGACACGCTGCCACTGTGCGGTAATCTGTGCCAAACGATTGATGCAGCTCAAGAGTGCACGAGTCCTACGTCACACACAGTCAGTCATCAAGGTATATCATCGTACACAAAAGATGAAGGCTTTGTCAAGATATCAACAACCATTGACTACAAATAACCCAATATTATAGTTGCAGATGTTGCATATAGACTTTCTCAGATACATGTGACATGAGATTTCCATACTACAATTTGATGAAAATTATCCTGGATGTACATTCTATTCATTACATGCAGTTTATGGTATGCATGTTAATTACCTTCTGCAGGTAATGAAGGAAGAAATCATCCACCTTGACGAGGTATTGTGAGGTGAACTCAAATTCAGACCTAACACAAACAATGCAAAATGCTGAAGACTTTTTTACAGATATAAAGAGGTTCTTAGTGTCAGTTTCATAGATGCACTGTAATGTAAAAACAACTGACCTTGGTCCCTTTACAACAGGTGTAGACTGGATCTCAAACTCAAAGAACTCCCAGGTGCAGAAGATGCTGGGTTCCTCATCACCCATCACATGTACAGCCTCAGGAGAGAGCATTACCTGCCACATGTACATTATTGTTTCTAACAACCATATAAACAATATTCAAACTCATCTGGCACACATTTACAGCTAACAGGATTGGTCAGAGAAAGCTACACAAAAACAAGAATGCACATTATTCAATATGACATACTTTACGGATATGGATCTCAAACAAATTCTGTCCACGCTCCAGGTTGACAGTATCTTCTTCTTCATCAGACATCTTTTAAAAAAAATAATGCAACAAGTAATGTTACCTGCAGGTTCTGGCATAATCAAGAGAGCAACTATGGATATCACATCATATGTTGTGTCCTCCACAACACCTACTTCCTCTTCCTGGGGCTGAATCCTGTACTGACGCGTACCATACGCTACATCTCTCAGCTGTGCCTCGAGTTTCTGATACAAGCACAAAATAACTGGCATCAACCACACGGATCATGATTTCTTTGATTTATAGTGAATAATTAGAGTGAAAATGATGGTTCTTGACCGAGTTGGCATGACAAGGATAGATACCCTGATTCTGGCAGCGCGGATGTCGAGCAGCTGAGCATACTCCTTCAGTCTAGTCTCATACTCGGCTGTGTCATCTTCCATCTTACGAGTCACTGCATCAACCTGCCCATCCAAACCAAATATCTTAGCACCTAACCTTTCTACAATCTTGATAATACCACACAAGGAACAGATCGTGGGTGTAATAGGTAAGCACAAAGACATGGAGAGCATGTGCTGGAAGCAGACCTCGATCTGGTAGTCTTTGTTGATCTTGTGCTGTACAATGAGCATGTTGCGAGTCTTCTCGAGTTCGTTGATGGTCTCGGCGTGCTCCGCCTGCATCTCCTTCACAAGCTTCTCATAATCTGTCACACATCCAACCAATGAACTGCTGAAGGGGAATCATTTGTAAATCCACTGTGGCTATGGATCATATGGGTTCTGTAGCTTTAGATCATATTCTGTCAGTTTTATATTCATTTGAAAAGTAATCCCCAAGTTGTGATTGATGAGCAGCAAATAATTGTGGTTCCAATAAGTTGTTAACTGAATGATAGCACAACTGACAATATCCTGTAAACAGTAGTCTACTTCACGAAAAAGAAGTACTACATAAACATAAACTCTCCCACCTTGGACCTTCTCGCCGTCCACCTTCTGGAGGAAGTCCAGTTCCTGGCTCTGCTTTTCCTTGCGCTGTTTAACAAGCATCAATGCCTCCTCTATCTCCTGGAAGTCCACAGCGCTCTCCTTCGTGAAGAAGGTCATCTTGTCATGAAGGTCGTCGTATTGCTGTTTGGTCTGGAAGTATTGGATCCTCAATTCTCTGTGCTCCTCTTCTAACTTTTCATGGCCATCTAGGAAGCACAATATCAGTGATTCATTATAGACATCTCATATATTCTGAAAATCACACTTTTCATAATCTTTAACGGGTCAGAGCACAACATCAGGGAAAATGCGCAAATATTGCTCATCTATTGATGGATGTGTACCTCTTTCCTCAGACAGTTTATCAAGGATGCTGCCCTTCTCTCCCACGTCAGCTTTAAGTGTTGCCTCGAGCTGAGCCACCTGCACCCTCAACGTGCTCTCCCTCTGTCTCCACTCCCTCTCCCGTTCCAAGTCAAATGCACTGCATACAAACACGCACAGTTGTACACACAGAACACGGCACAGACTGAGGCATTTACGCAAGAATGCAGTGGTTTGTCTGGACAAATAGATAGCCATGCCCAGAATAGTATAGTATAGATTACCAGAACAGTATATTAACAGATAAATGCACGGATGTTCAAACACAGGTGTGGTGATGTATAAGAAGTATCACACCTGCTGACGAGCTTTTCATTTGCTTCCTTTAGAATTTCACACTCCCGCTCCAGGTCAGCAACACGTTCCTGGTACTGGTTCACAAAACACTCAACATTCACACACACGACCCAACAAGATGAGAAGCACTAGAGGACGAATAAGTAAAAACCTGATTGAACTGAATGGTATTCACCTCAATAAGAGCTCGCTGTGACGAATTACCAGCTTTGAGTTCATTCTGAAGACTGAGTGATTTATTCTGCTCTTCCTTCAGCTGCTGGTTGAGTACATCCATCTCATAAAGCACTTGATCGTGGCTGCTTTTCAACATGCGGATTTTCTACACACAACCAACCAACCAAATATAGAACACTGACGATTTATATATACCTTTGGTTAGCACTGAATAGCAAAAAGCATTTCCCATCTAAATTATACCATGATATGCGCAACTAATCAACCAGCAGTCATGTTGATCCTCACAGGGTTTGAGCATGTTACAATGATAAGTGAATCGTTTACCTCTTCCAGGTTCTGGTACTGGGCCTGCAGCTGTAGTAGCTTAGTTGACTTCTCCTTCACTTCACGCT
This sequence comes from Urechis unicinctus, assembly GCA_034190875.2. NCBI lineage: Eukaryota > Metazoa > Annelida > Polychaeta > Xenopneusta > Urechidae > Urechis > Urechis unicinctus. The sequence continues at coordinate 36,648,697 of CM067342.1, read as the reverse complement.
GTAGTCGGATGACATCAATGTTCTCCTGAATTGCAGTCCTGCAACACACACCGGTAACAATGATCAAAATTAACCAGTCGGATAACACCAAATGGATGTATGGCCTGCAAAATTTGTGTAAGGGTTGCAGACCTTTGACCTTGGCTCATTTGTTGTTTGATCTTCAGAAGGTCTTCCTCATATTCACTCTCTCGTATGCGCATCTGAAAGAATCATATTATTTTTACAGGGAAACTTTTATGATTACACAGATAATTCATACAAGTATTGGGGAATATAACTCACTGATGGTAAAATAATATTCAAGATAGCAGTGAACTCTTCTACATGGCTTTAGAAATGTATAGATTTATATTTCATCGCCTGGTTTAATGGAATCGTAAAAAACATGGAAAACTAAGCAAATTGAAGAATATAATGCAAACCTGTTCTTTAAGCATCTCTACGTCCTGTTCGTAAATGTTGATCTGCTCATGAAGTTGTTGTATAACATCTTCCCTGTAGGTCACATGCAACACAACAGTCATGGGCAATGTATGGTCTCAATTCAACAGAGAATCCAGCCTTTAAGTTTAATAAACAGATACCACACCAAGGTTAATATTGCAGAGCGCTACACCAAACTGACTAAACAGCATGGTCTCAGCTATTACAACCTATTGTGAATGTCATGATTATATGCTCACAAGACTGAAAAGTCTTGTGTGACTTACAGATGGCGATTTTCAGCTCTGGTTTCTTCCAGCAAGCTGTGACCGTATCTTGGGAGGGCAGGGGATGGCGAGCCCCTGTAGGAATATACAGCATTATGTTACTTGAATAGAAGCATATTCAGAGAAAGATATGGAGCAGCATCAAGTAAGGAACAATAGGACTAAATGTCATAAGTTGCTTATAATGAACATATTTGATATGCTGTATTATGAGTGATGCCACTTATTCCACTTTCATAGCAGTTATTGAATTAAGTAGATAATTGAAAGAGAAGACATGGATTGATATTCCAAGCATGCATAGCATTAGTACTCAAAGCATTGAATTAGAATGATACGACGGTGCAAGCTCTGATTACAATGCAGTCAGAACAACTGCCAATACAGGGCCATTGAATGTCTAGACAGTCAACAGTTATTCACAACTAGGAAGTCAACATGCAAAGTTGAGAAAGATTTTTTTCAGGATAGAGGTCAACAGAGGTGCTGATTAAACAAGCACTAGTGCCTTCTCCAAACATTGTCTAAAGCACAATCAAGCCTCCCACATTGACACACACTGTTGCTATGGTATACAGCATTATTCATGCTTTAACATAGTAACTATTATAAGCAATTGGTAAATTATTGCATTGCTAAATCCAGTAGGGTAGCAGTTACAAGAGGAATTGATGCTGACCGAGGTTGGTGGGTCTTGAGAGATGAAAGAATCACCTGACGTTTGTAGCTGAACAAATGTACTATCCACATATTATTCAAACACAAAAATATATGTCTTTAAGACTGAAATTGACTATGTGGGTAAGTAATGAAATGAAGCTAAGAGATACTAGCTGATGGGATGATGAGGGGTATTGATTGTTTGGCTAATTTACCAATCTCTGTAAAATTGTTCCCTGACAAACCCAACTAAAAATGTTAAGGAATAAGCAGGGCAAAACAAAATACACCCCCAAACTACAATATAATTCACTCAAGAGGGTAATAACTCTCTGTATTGTTGATATCATATAACTATGGAATCATTACACATCAATCATACAGCAGAACTCATACTAGTTATATTTCAGTTGCATGTTCCATAGAACTAAACTAAATTACCACCTCAATGCACTCCAAAATTCAATACCAAGTGGATAAACTTAAGAATAAAAGGAACTCATTAAAATAATAACATACAGCAAAAACTGTAAACACTCTGTAGCTTCCAAATCCAATGTTGTGTGACAAGGATATTGAATGCGCAGTAAGGTGATGACTTAAATAACGACAAACAAGTCTTTCAACTTTAAACACATCACCAAAACATACAACTTACTTGTCAGAGCTTCAAAGTTTTAAAAATACACACAATAATTAAATTTATATTTGTATACTACTATAACAGGTGGGGAGGTAACACATCTCCTTAAGAATATGTTATTGAATGAAAGGTTGCAGTTAATAATAAATGTTATGGATTGATGAGGTTACCGACCTAGCTGATGATGGGCCAGTAACTCTCAGAGACTTAGCCAGTCTTATGTCTCCTGGAGGTTTGGCAATTCCCTGCAACAACAAAATAATGTTATAATAGCACACAATGGAATTCCTTATATCTTAAAACAAAAATACAACACTATGAAAGGCAACTATACATTTTGACCTACATAAGATTCGCAATAGAAAAGAAGTCGTGATTCACACTTACAGTATTGATCCTGGATTGGACATGGGGGTAGGGTGATTTACGACTACCTTGAGTTGCTAGTTGCTGTTTCATCACCATCAACTGTAATCATAGAAGTTTTCTTCTCTATATACATTATTATACCATGGGGGTAATGTTAGGCATGCCAGTTTACCAGGGCTTTTGAGACAGAACCCGAAACCACTGAATGTTAAAGGAAAGTTTTTACATTTAATTGATTTGAGGCTTTGCTGATACTTGAAAATTTGAAAGATATTGTGACGTGAAACATTCATGAGGCACTGTGGTGGACAGAGATAACTGGGATATAGGTAGTAGAAGCACCTTCTCTTTTAGCAAGACATTCTGTTTCTCGGTCTCCCTGATCTTGCCATGCAATTCCTCCAGCATCTCTTCTGTTTCAATATCTCTCATTTTCTTAACTAAAACCATGAATATATACAATAACTATTGCATAAAACCAATACAATGGGTATCTTTTCATGAAGCTAGTAATTTAGGTTTAGTCAAAATGTGTATATCAGGATCTCAAATTGACAGCATCAAAGTGTATGTCATTAACCCAGCCCCACGCAACACTAACCTCCATGCTCCTCAGATTTCTTCTTATCACTAACCAGACGCAGCAACTTTGTGGCCATGCTAATGATGCAGACAGACAAATTATTACTGAATCAGATTACACCAAAATTCAAGTTAATATTCAGAATTAAGATATATATATATACACACACATAGTATATATATATATATATATATATATATATATATATATATATATATATATATATATATATATATATATATATATATATATATATATATATATTTATATATATATATATATTTATATGTATATATACATGTATACTTCAAACAAAAACCATTGGCAGCTAATTTACCGCTTTATTTTCTCTTCTTGTTTGCGTGCATGTTTCTTTAGGATGAGGTTTTCTTCATATAGTCTAAGATGCTTGTCCTCAAGGTCATCCCTTGACCAACGACTAACTAGAGCCCTCTGTTGAGCTGCTCTTTGTGCCAAAGCATCTACCACAAAAAGAGATCTATAATTCATATCCAAGATTGTTATTTACATCATGGACCATAAGTAATTTTAGATATCCCATACTGATGCAGCAAAAACAAAAACTAGTCATCATATACTGAGGAACTATGGGGTGGGGGTGCTCTCTCACTTTTCTAATTTCAGATGGTGAGCAAAATATATCTCTTTTACTCACACAATGGTTCATCAATGCTGACCTACCTTGATCATCAAGTTTTGACTTTTTACTTGGCCCATGGTGACCAGTTTCTCTGACAGGGATGATATCTGTGTCATCCATTGCTACGTCACTGACCCAAAGACCAAGAGAAAGGCCTCAACTGTTATGAGAGAAACATAACAAAGTGTTAGTTTTCAACCATGCTGGTCATGTTTCATTTGCTTCAAGAATCCTCTCAGCTAAACTAAGCCTTGTATAACCTGCTGCGGTTGGTTTTGCTTGATGGAAAAATATTTTGCGCACTTTGGGTCAATAAGAACCTATATTCACAGTGACACTGCACTTAACAATGAATGCCAATTTCAGTAACACACTGATGCTATCAGTTTAATATTGATCTTTGTTATCAGACTTCATTCTAAAAAAAGAAATATTGTGATTATGCAAATACATTATATGTTATCATGTGCATGGATAATATTGTTGTGCAAGTGACAACTCTGTGACTTTCACAGCGTTAATCGCCAGTGTTGTTTGATTAGTTATCAATTGTCAGTTAGGGTCTTAGCCAGGATTTCCAACCTGCCTGTCCACACCACCAGACCCCTCCACCCCCACACATCCGGTACAGCCAACCCACCACCTGTGTCACAGTTTGTCTTTATATGAGCTGTTTATACTGACTAGGCTAATATCTTGTATTGGGCCTGGGAGGCACTGACATGTGGACGGTCTTTAGGGGAAAATCCAGCCCATCAAATCGATGATCATTCATCCAATGGACGGGTGGACGGGTCTCTGGCTAAGACCCTGATGTCAGTCTTGGGCTTTAATCAAAGTTAATTGGGACCTGTTGATTAAGGACTTGGCTCCTGGCTACCAGCAGCACAACATAATAGCAAACCCACTCCAAAATAACAGATAAGCGGCCTAGTAACACTACAATAAAGGTATGACATTCAGACAAAAACAAACAGGAAAGATAAACACGATACAATGTCATTCAAATTTCAAATCAGGTAAACAATCTAGCCGACTTCCTCGGTCCCGTTTTAGTGGTGTGCTACTAAAAATACGTGGTACCCAGGGTCATACATCTTCACCCTACCTTCTGTCGGGGTGGGGGGGGGGGGGGGCATAGAGCGATAATACATATCTTTCTATCTTCAACCTACCGACTAATACGAATCCCTGACTCGATGGATGTGCGCTCAACTTGCCGCAACTTGTTTTGAAACTCTTTTAAACGTTTCAATCGTTTTGGAAATTCGAGCTCACGCTTCTATAATATATAACATCTGTGAACACGACTTAGGTTATGTATATAATACCAAACCAGTTGAAGTATATCTTATATTGATAAAACATTAAAATAAACACAAAATGTTTACCTGTTTCTCAACTATGCGACCCTTTAGTTTACATTGACAACGCATGCGCAGAGTGATCATACTATCGCGGGGGAATCTGTCAGCGGTTTTCATACTGTGTCACACTAATCATAACGCTAAGTGAAAACGAAACTGAATGCAGCTAAGATAAGATAATTTATTGTTTTATTGTTAGTTATCGCATGGTCACATGGGTGATATGTGGAAAGAACACGAGGGCGCGGAAAAGGGTAGAAATGATTCTTGAGAAAACCTTCGCTATAACACTTGCAAGGTGTGCGTGTTGCCATGTTAGCGCAGTGGTGCTCTGTGAGGGACCTTCTCAAATCTGGTTGCTGCTAGTTGATATTGCGACACGGTCGCAGTTATCGCACGGCTAACTGTGCGATTGAGGCGATATGGGAAAAAGACCGAGCATTTTCTCGAGCTCTGATTGGCTAAGAATAGGGTGCCATGCGATAAATATGATTATCTTGAAAAACATACTAAGGCGAAATATAAGCGACCATGCAGATTTGAGAATGGAAACTAAATTTATCATCCGTCCGCCTGGCGATCATATGAGTCTTGATGTTTGGTTGTATTCCAACTGGTTGGCATAATTCCGTTCTCATATTCTGGTGGGAAGAACATTTAGTATGCTTCATCTCAACTTCTGTTACAAACATCCTGTTCATTACATCAAGCTGTTGACATCTAATGCACGAATTTTCATTAAACTAGCAAGTCAACGAATACAGTGTGGCATCATCAGAGATAACACAACAACCAACACAGGCGGTATTTACCAAGCAAGGTGTGAATGCAGTCTGGTTCGGTTGATTTAGGCAGTGATTAACTGTGTCACATGTCTTTAGGTTAATCCGATCAGGAGTGTCAGCATTAGTTCACTCACTCTTTCTTTGACCTACATCTGCGATCCTGCATCATGATTGCAGTAATGCCAACAGTCACTTACGTATCAGCGAATTCAGCTTGCTTTCACATGATTTGCTTGTTTAATGTTAATTATTAAGGATATTTAATTGCTTTCCGTAATAGTTCCAGGTGACTTAACATTCCTTTGAAAAGAGTCTTGACTTTCATACCACCGCGAAAGCAAGTATAACAGCAACACACTGCCGCCAAGGCTTCATACAGTTTTTTTGGCACAGAGGAATTTCACGACATTAGAATTATAAGTAGAGGTCAAGAATTCCCTGCCCACCGAATAATTTTGGCTTGGCAATCAGAGTACTTCTTGAAACTGCGCTGGAGTAATCAGGCAACAGACGGCCAACTTCAGGTAAAGCCGACCAATTCCACACAGGTCTTGACCTAACGAGTCAACATGGGGCGTGGATTCGTAAAGCCATAGACCAATGGGATTGGTACCGGCCAGAACTACTTATCAGGGTCACATCCCCACCATATGGGCGGAGGATGACCCAGGCTAGACGTCGTCGTAGTGATAATTAAGGGGGGAAGGGATAGAAAACAGAAATGAAACACAGTGCGAGCATAATGGAAGGAAGTTATTATTCATATGTATATCATGCACCTTTTATGTTTTATTGTGGTCATTCTATGAAAATATATAAAAAAATTCTTAAGGTTTCATTTTTCTTTTAACTTCTAATATATCCAGCCCGTTTTTCCTGACTTAGGGATCAGCGTGACAAACGATGTCCCAAGCCGTCCCTTACCCGCATTTTGTGGAGTATACGAGGCGCTCGTATCAGGTTTTTCCCTCGCAACGGGAAGAGGGTTCCCCATTTTTTTAATTCCCATCGAATCACGTGATCAGCGTCGCCTTGGTCTTTTCAATCTTGACTTCAACCAAGCAACACCTAATTCACTTGCATTCAAAACCCTCCCTCCCTTTCCGTTTTTCATTGACATCCCACCTTTTTCATGTTCAGTTGTAAATATTTACCTGTAGTTTTCCATGTCACACTTAGTATTCGCACGTCATCATTTTATGATTGTATAGTTTAAATGTAACATTTCTTGGCTACTTTGTTATTACCAAATAAGGCAATTGTATGCCGCATATTTCATAAGGTAATGCTATTCTTTATATTATATATTTGTTTATATATCTCTATGTATCTTTGCAATTGACATTATATTTAAATAGTTACCATTTCATCTGTAACATGTTTTACACCATTTTGATAACTGTGCATATAATAAAGAACTATTTTATACCCAAACTGAGGTAGTCCTCGATCTGACACAAAATATATGCATGAGTGGCTACATATAGAGGCTACATATGATAATGTCACTCACTACGAACTGTCGCTACGTGCATGTTTATGTACATAAGCTTATACGTATATAATACGTAAATCGTTGCATTTGCAAAAAACGACATAACCACAACTAGTTACGTAGTGTGTTTACTGGGTAGTCAATAGCGCAGGTCAAGTGAATTGACATTTCTTATGGTTCATGTTTAGTGAGAACGCGGCTCGGAAAACACAGAAACGTGCTCCAAAGGTTGGCAACATCTTATTCTACTACAGGCTCACCAGTGTTCCGGATTACATTTGACCATATAATGTAATTTGTTCAACTATTTGGATACTGCTTATGGATCTTGATTCTGTCAATCAATGTAGGTATTCTGAAAACTTCAAACTTCTTTTATGTTGTGAATTTGTCCCATTTACTCGGATTGATCTTTCATCCTCCTTTACCTCAGTCTATTAGTTGTACACATTCACTTCAGGGTACATGGTGCTAAAGTCAACATATGTGATGTGCCGACATGTGTAACTCAAAATATCATTCGATTATTCTTCTTTCTTCAACATAACACACAGATGGCATAATAGGATTGGAAGTAAAATCCAATTGCTATAATCGTAATTTAACTAGCGGTAGGGATGTCAAAGATTCTGTCAAAATTTTAGTAGGGGGTTCCATCTATAATCCAGCAATGTAAATTTTATTGTAGAGGTCTGAACTTGGGTACGGGTACTAATTGTCTGTGTGCCCCAACCGTAATCGTTCATCGTTAATTAATTTACGCTGTGTCAGAGAGCTTGTCAAAACTCTCTTGGTATAGATCATGTAAACACTGTTGCATAATCTGTTCGATATGTTTTGGGTACTGTTGAATAGTTGGGTTGGTTGAATACGGAATTTTGACTCAAGATACACAACCTTAGATGAAATCAGCTATTCAAGAAAATAAATTTATCACACACTACGAACTGTATATATATATATATATTTATTGTTCATAATGCCATTTCTCAATCTTCCTTTACCCCAGGCTATGATTTATACACATTCACATGTTCTTATAGCGTTTTCCGATAACGTTCATATGATGTTTTTATTACAATATACCTGTATACGTTCAGATAAGGATTTCTGAAAACGTTCTCATAACGTTAAAAAATGACGCATGATCGTTTCGTAACGTTTTTACTAAACGATTCCAGAACTATTCTAAATGTTTTCATGATGTTTGAACTTAAAACGCCTTTATGTTTGATTGGATGGGGTGCACTGCCTAGACGTAGCCCAACAGACCAATAGTCGACAGGATATACTCCCTTGTTCAAGAGGGAGCTCAAGCTCCACTTGGCTCAAAACAGCTACCTAGACGTCCTCTATCACACTTACATCACATTGACATGCAATTGAAAATCAACAAAAAGATGACTAGTGGTTAAGCCACAATAGAATGACATTAGTAGAACAGCAGTGAACAAAAACAAATTACTGAATGGTGTCTTATGCATGTCAAATATACCTTGCCTGTCTTGTCAAGAAAACAAAATTTGAATGGGATGAAATGTGTTTTTGCACATAGAAGGTCAATGAAAGTAGTATTTGAATTCAGACAATTTCCTTTGTCAAACTTGTTCGGGGTTATCAGTTTATTGGACGCCCTATCGTATCGTTTCTTCACAAGCCCAACTACCACATATACGTGGTAAAGATGTGAATGCAGCTAGCTAATTTGGTTCGAAATGTTCGATATAGGTATTGGTTAAACGCCATCTGTTGGGGAAAAGAGAGTGTTTAGTTTACACGGTAACATTTACAATGTGACACCGGCGGATATTGGTTGTCCAAAATTGGAAAATTGTGCGGGTTAGGTTGGAGGGTCACCTTTCCTCGCTGATCTCACTCTCGCACTTTCACGACCTGCAGTTTCATAGTGGCACACCAATGTAAAGGAGATGGAAAATTTCATTGATCAATGTTCTTCAATTAATAAGGCAATAACACTCAAACATTGGAAAGTTGTTGGCCTGACCATGGTTATTTGCGCGACGGCGTATCACTTGATGTTTATTGGAGAACGGGAGTCTGGAGAAGGTGAGTCCAACGCCAATTATTAAGGTGTCAAGCTGCACATGATAGGCAAAATGCTTCGTCCATTCTTTCGTAGTCAATTCTTCTGGTCTACTCGGATGAATGTATGTTACATAACCTGATAACGGAGTAAGAAGTGGTGAGCAGTAGGCATAGTGACTTCGACTCTGTCTCTGAGAATGACAGGGTCCGCACTGTTTATCACATTCGATCTTTCATATCAGCGGCAATATGGGAATCATACCGTGAACCATAAGGCCGACTTCCCGAAAGCCGTCAGTCCGACGGACATGACCGTCAAATTTTGATTAGGTTTTGAGCAGAGAAAGCATGTTCACAGGCCACTGATGTCACCGGACTCACAGATAGAAGCTAGACAAGGATAGCAAAGTCAGGAAACATTGACTGAGCAAAATTGGGAATACTTGGGTTCACAAATGGCTTAAGAAAGTACTTAAAATTGTTCATAGTCTCCCACAATGCGTGAATTATCAATGTAGGGTGCGAAAGCAACACCTTCAACGGTTTTGGGCTATCCAAAATGGTCCCAGATCTTTGTGAGTGAAGATAGTCCATATGACTTGATTAGTTGATACGACTGGCAGAAATATCCAACTGGGCAGGGTTGAGGATATTGTCCATATCCTCCAATAATGAGAGAGAAGCACTTTCAAATCGTGTTTGCCAGTCATTTCACTAGCAACGTCACTTGCCAAGCTGCTTACCCTAGCTAAGTCAAGTCCCTTTGATCGTGCAAAGCCGCTCACGGCGTCGACTATTGTAGCAGCTTTCCCATCAGGAATATCCATATTTCTCACAAAATGTATGGAGGGCCCACCATCAGAAACAACCCTCACATACAGTACCAGTTTCTTGTACACTGCCACATCAGTCGACTCATCAACAACATGACCAACAAATGATGAATCAGGTAACTTGCTGTCGTCTTCAATTGTCTGGTTGATAGCTGCAAGCATATCAAGATGAGTTGTATGACTCGTGTAGAGCAGAGAAGTGTCTTGGAAGCCTGGTGTGTTGTTGAGCATCTGTAGTTGGCACATCGTGTTGAACATTGTGTGCGGCTGTCCACTTTTCACGACTGTGTACATTGTTCTTATCTGCGCCTCAAGTGATGGGTTGCTCTCTGCTGCTTTGTCTGTCTCTTGTTGTCGCATTCTCTCAATTGTTACATATATTGCGTGTGAGGTGTCTTTGACTGAATGCCCCAAAACAATAACAACATGCTCTGGGTTGCGTGTTTCATGACGAGTAAAGCCATCAGATTTGAGGTTGGGGCTACCAACAGCGAATGCATTTTTCTTCCCGGCGTCACGACACCATTTGCACACAGCAAGGATGACGGCGTCTTCATTTTCATCCACAACCTTTTTCTCTAGCCACGGGAACTGCTTCTCCCATTGGGGCAGCCAGCGTCGGACACGGACTGAAGAGTCCTTGCCGGAAGCGGTTGCTTTAGGCGAGCTGGAGACAGTTGGTTCACTGAGTGACTGGCGCTTTGGAGGTGGCTCTGGTGTCCTGTCGTCAGCTGGTCTCTTTGATGACGTCTTGAAAAAGGATTCGATGCTTCTTGTAGCCATGTCGATAATCAATGTAGCCTCCTCAGAAGTGAAGCCCTTTTATCTGCTGTTTCAGCTACCATCGTAGTGAGCTCATCCACGGAGCAACTCAGAAACAACAATATGATTGGCTAGTAACTTTCACACTTCCAACACTTATTGGATGGCACGAAATGCTGTGACGTTCCAACCGTCATCGCGTCACGATCCCACCCCTTACTCTTATACAAGCATAACAGTTGCAATGGGCAGATATGAAAAATATATTTTTTTTGTATATAATGTATATAAAAATACACCTTTCTTGCTATACAGTGTATAGTGGAGCCCAGGGAAAATTCTCTCATACAGCTAAACTAAGCGTTTAGACACCATTTGCCAAACCTTTGATTTTTTATTTCTTTCAACATTCGAGATTTAAAATGAATCATTCCACAAACATGTCCACCACAAACGTATTATTTAGGCCATGTGATACTTGTATTGACATTGCAGGTACCATATATTTTTGAATTGGTATATTCCAAACTGGCCACTTCGTACAATATCATCCTTATCTTGACGATTTAATATTGTGCACATTCAAACAACTAGACTAGTACCCATTTTCACTAGCTACCGACTTTGTTGGCAGAATTTGCTGTTTTTTAATCGCATTGTGTGAACGAGTCGTTCTAATTCCAGAACAAACATAAATCTCATCACCGGTGCAGACTAGTTACACAACTGTTACGCTACCACGTGGTTTTGATTTCAGTTTGGGGTTTTTTTTTTCTCTATTTATTTATAACAGATGTATAATTGAAGTATGTGGCATGATTGGAAAATCAACGGCTAGCAATATTTACTACCGCATTTACTTGTGGCTATATAATCATCCAATCTTTATTAGTAGATTTAACCTTTCAATATATCAACATATTAAAGCACTGTTGCTATTGCTTTCACTCTCCAAGAAGCTTTAATATCACACGTATCTAGAACTTGCTGGGGAAACCTCTAATGACCGGTTGGCTAATGACCTATTAGCGAAAACCAATAAGCGAGTAACGACCAATATTACTGTGGAGTGCGGATCTTGATTATTCGGTATTCTGCGTTAACTCTATACATCAACCTTTAGTCAAAGTTGCTAACAAATATTTATCATTGACATAGGCAATGGTTATATAAAATTTGTACTGTCTTATTGAGTCATGTTTGCATTTTGCTTCATACAGACACGCTGTTGTAAAACCCCGTCACATTCAAACATGGAAGAATTAAGCAAACGGTTATTGGGTTTTAAACTTATCTTTGTGGGAAGCTCAATGTTAATTTTGTGTGTAGCCCTGGCCTGATAATATCACTAATACCGTATTATACGGTTAACAAGTCATTAAGACTGCCTGACTGTTTGCGATTATTAAAATTTGAATTTGTGAAAAGGTGAAGCAGTTTTTGTTTGGATGGGTAGAATCTGTTAAGGAAGGGTAACATATCCCGTCATCAGGACGGGTGGCCATTTTAGTTAATTTCCAGTTCTAATTACATACACATTTCCAGTGGATATGGTGTGCTGGGGGGGGGGGAGGGTAGACAGGATGGTTGGGGTGGGAAGAGTTGGACGGGCAGTTAGGGAATCCAGGCTAGGACATCGATTCCATTCACCCATGGGATAACCATTCACCAGTTTAAAAAGCTCTGCTCAAGAGGTGATGTTGTCATGTTACTGTTAGCATTTTTGAAAGTCCATTGTCACCCCTACCAAAGCACAATGCTTTATCTTAAGTAGTTTTGATGGATGTTAAGTGATAAATGCAATTTCTCATTTACCCATTTGGCATCAGTGTCTTCAGTCTTATTTTAATGGAACAATTACAAAACTTGCTCTTATTTAGTTAAAGTTTCAAATTGATATGTAATGCCCTAGAGTACACATGACTGATAGGCATAAGGTAATTACCCAACCCAAGTTGCTTATTTAGAGGTCAAATATCTGCATTGTTGACATTGAGCCATATATGTTTCATGCTTTGTGTAGAACCAAGTCTTCATCTCTTGACCCACTTTTTGGTGGGCATCAACCACACCATTTCCTCAATATTCCCAGATTTGAGTGAAAATTCAGCTTCTGAGCTGAGCAATCAGAACTTAAGCCTTTCACCGAGGAATGATACAAGTTAGTGGGGTGGCCATGTCATTGCTGGAATGCGATTGTCAGTTGCTGCTGTTTAGTTGCTTTTGAAGTAGCATGTTACGGTTCCTAACTTCACTTGCTTCTGCATCACTTTTGACCAGTATGTGATCCTTGCAGCATGTAGTTTAGGTAATAAAACTGTAATCAATACATAACCTATAAGAGCATCGCTGTGGTTAACTAATGGCAAATTTGTCAAGCCAGAAAGAAAGACGTTTGAGTGGACGATCGTGGAAAAGCCAGCTGATTTTGCAGGTTGCACCATTAAGGTCCATTGGTTAGCTTTTAAAATCCTGGTAGTTTTTTATGCTGTTACATGATGTTTGATTTGGAATCACATATTGTCAAATTTTATTCTGCTATTTATATTATTGTATAAAGTAATAAAATTCTGCTCCAGACTACCTCTCAATCTGACCTCTGGTGGAAATGATTTGCTCTTGTTATTCTGCTTCATTCTTGTGCTGGTTTGTGTCAACCTGCTTCATTCTTGTGCTGGCTTGTGCCAACCTGCTTCCATATAATCATCATGATTTTATGTCAGTTCTGTTTCTTGTGTTGTCCCTATTGCATTATTAAGCTACACAGATTTAACTTTTATGTAGTAGCAAACATGATACACCTTGACAAGGGGATATAGATGTATGTTTTGGATGGTGTGTTCCTTGTTGCAGACGGCTCTTGGTGTGGCCGGCTTCTGTCGGATGGCATATTCTATCATAACGATGCATGGCAGCCCACTGGCTGTATGCTACACAAGTACCAACCCAAGTGAGTGGAAAATGCAACAATTTCATTGAATTGTGATAGGAGGTTTGTAAATCCTCATTGAACCTGTTTGTGTTGCTGGAACCATATATGACACTATTTTTTTCTGTTTTAAGGGAAGCTGAGAAATGTATGAACCTTCAGTCGTTTTGGCATGGGAAGTCACCCCACATCGTGTTCATTGGAGATTCTCGTGTACGGCAAATGTATTTCTCGTTTGTCAAGATGCTCTCATCAGACCAAGACAGTGCGGCTTACAAATTGCACCACAATATCACATTTGACCATGATACCAGTAAAGGCAAAGTGGTGAGATTTTATTTTTTATGGAACATTTTGATAGGTGTTGAGTTATGAGACTTGATTCTGTCATTAGGCATTAAACAGCAGGTTGCAAATGAATAGACCTAATGGAAGATTTTTGAAGTTATTGTACATGTAATACAATTAAGGCGCATAACTGGTTGAATTCTATTTGTTTGAGCATTGAATTGCATGACACCTTATATCAATACCCAGTTGGCAAAATGCCACTATGGGAAATGAGAACCTTCCCTGTGAGTACAACATGACATCTGACCAGTTAAACAGTACTAAATCTGAAGCAGCTGTTCAATATTGCTGTTAAATATTCATTTACTGTAACAGCCTGAAGTAGCAAGGGCAGCTGAATCAATGAAGCCAGTTCAATCCTAGATGTAAGATTTTGTCCTTCAAAAAAAATGTTTAAAAAACAAATCCCTTCTAGCTATCAAACAGGCTATATATATATATATATATATATATATATATATATATATATATATATATATATATATATATATATATATATATATATATATATATATATATATTGTGTGTATATATATATATATATATATATATATATATATATATATATATATATATATATATATATATATATATATATATATATAAAAGAATGGTCATATAACAACGACAACCAGAGCTTGTTTTGACCCTTATCTGTCCAAAAATATCATTCAAATCAAGACCTTTCCATATCTGTAAATATGTCTTCATCAAAACAGGTTAACGAATCTCCTCAAAATCAGTTAAAGTATTCTTCTCCAAGTAAACATGTCGTCTTTGAATTTAACATTCTCCATTGTTTTATTTGACGAATTACTGAGATCTGTTGATGGTTGAGGACTAATATTGGTAGTCATGAGTAATCATGTGGGTGTAGAAAGTCATTGATGTGAGAATTAACAAATGGTGACCTTGCTTGCAGGAATTTATTTGGCAGCCGTTCGTTAATAACAGCATGGTGGAGTATTTTCGATTTTTGAGTGAGTGCTCCTCCGATGCCATGCCCAGCATTATTGTTGGTGGGAGCACAACAGTAAGTTGGTTTTTTTAAAGGCATGGTACATCTTCAACATGCATTGGTTTGTTTTGGATATCCACTAATGGATAATTTGATGCTATTGACTGCAATTGGTATTACCCTTTGTGTGAAATATTTTCACCTCCTGTACTGCTAGTGTGTATCAAGTGTAAATATAATTCCCCTGACATTTGTATTTTGTATGAGTGGGATTATAACTGTGTTTGTTTTTGCCATCTTGTGTGCAGTGGACAATCAAGTACATAGGAGCTACTGTGCATGTGCTTAAGGAGTATCAGTGTACGTATTTGTTGGAAGAAGCTCAGTCTGTATTTGATGACATAATTGTTTTTACTCCATCTTAATTTTGTGCACTGATTTATACACACCTCAGCATTCGTTGTGTCTGTCCTTAGCTAATCTCACCAAACTCTCTCACCTGATGAGATTAGTGAGTCAGAAAACCGATCTCATTTGGACCATGCAAGGTATTGGCAAGTTGTTATCACATTGACATGCTGTGGATTAAAAGCAGCCACTGTGAGATCATCATTGAGGAAATGGAGAGATTCTGACGGAGTGGCTTTGTGTTATGTAGACCCCGTGGATGAAGCCAAGTTGGGGAGTAATCGATCAATGATCACTAACAACCTCATCAAAGCATACAACCACTACACAGCTGATGTAATGTGAGTGATGGGTAATTGAACATTTATCCCCAACCAGGTAACTCTAAGATGAAGGTTGCATATTCATCCCAGCAGCAGTGGCTGACGATTATATGAAGGCATTACTCATAGCATCACATCACACTTTTCATCCATTTCTGTCACAATGTGACCATAATAAGTGAAATTTATTTCCTTTTTATTTTGGTACCTTGGGTAAGAAATAAACACATGCACATTCATACTTATGTATGTATTACCTGTGTTTTATATCATATGCATCACCTGTCCATGTTATTGTGAGTAGATACTGTATTCATGATAATCCGTGCTGAAGCCTTGATGTCTGTGTAGGTCAGGAACAGGGGCACATATGTGGAAGTCTGCACGCCAGGTTGGCAAACACTTCCTCACTGAGACTCCTGATGGCCTCCACATGAGCGAAAATGCTCTGTTTTGGGTAATTATGAAGATTGTCAATTATGTTTTGTCTGTTATGTTACACCACTTAGTCAGTGCACTTATCATGCATTTGCACACCCCATGATTGTCAGCCTGTATATGCTATATAATCTCCCGTTGAAGTTCCACTGGCAGGGTAAAAGTTTAAGCCAATTTTCTGTTATGCCATTTTCCACATCCACAATACAGGCCATGCTGACAAAACCTATAATCCTTCTTACATTTTTTGTTATGACAGAATACACAGATGCTGCTGAACCGTATCTGTAACCAGGGTATGGGTCTACGGGATGGCCAGTGCTGCACAGCCCCGGAGCCTGTGGCCCTGGTGCAAATCGTAGCTGCTGTCATCTTTGTGTTCTGGTAAGATATTGAGTTTGTCTACATGATCAATAATGCCTATTATTTGACGAAGAATGTTAAGACGTGGTCTGGTATTTCACGTAGACTCCTATGTCTTAAGCTATTGAAAGTTGTCCAGGTGATAACACTGTGTTGTCTGGGTCTTAGTTATGGTACTCGGATTGTTTCAGTATTGGTGGCTGGCTAGTGACCTACTTACTACAAAACAGAAGCCAAGGTGATCACCATCCCTTACCACCTGTAGGACCATCAGTCCAGACTCCCCTACAAAACCAAGCCACAGCAGACCAGATAGTGGTCCAGGTGGACAATTCTAATTTGAAAAGTACTTCCCAAGTTAAAAGACATGAAGACTCTGCTGTGATGGAGGGAATGCAGGCCATGGCAAGACTTGCTGTTATCATGACCTACTTCTTCCTCTGTGACAGGTGAGTTAACAGGTCACAGGTATCAATTATACTTCATGTGTCCTGAAAATATTCGTTTTAATAAATACAGATGCTTGATTTTTTCCATTAGTGTTTGTCAAATCATTGGTAATAATTCCAACCATCTAGCTGAAATCATAAGATGTTTTTGTAAGTTCCCGATGGGTTGCATAATATGTTGGTACATGTTTTGCAGAGCAAATATCTTCATGAAGGAGAACAAACACTACAGCCACCTCCATTTTGTGGTGCTCATTAGTTATGTCATAGTGATAGGGATAGTCTTCACCGCTACATCCAAACAGGTAGGTGAAGAGATGTGGGTGTCATATCACACATATTTATTGAGAAGAAACATGTTGGGAAAATGGTGTATTGTAGCTGTTCATATGTCATTGTGTTAATGAATGTTACATGTGTACATCTGGTATATTTACTGTTACTTCATTGAAGGTCTATGCCAAGATGGGATCAAAGTTCACATAGTGAAGCTTGTCATGGTATTAGCAAGTTCTAGCCATATTGAATTAATTAAGCTGATAGCATTGTTATTTTTGTTTTGTTTCTTGAGTTGTCATATTTTGTCTTGATACTTTCCATTTGATGATGTAAGTGTGAGCTTTACAAGAAAATCTTAGTTATAAATGATTTAACTTAAGCTGATTTCAATCAATTTGAGTCCAGGAGCATTTCACATTATTACAGGGTGAATTAAGTATTATTGAATGACAATATGTTTTTATTTGCCGTTATTGATTATAAGTGTGTACATATCACATGGCCATATATTGTTGCCTGTTGCTGTTGAACATTAGGTGTCAGATGGGTGTATACATGTGTGTCTAGTCTGTTATTCTTCATCGAGACCAGAGTGATGAGTGGAAAGGCTGGATGCAGCTCATCATCCTCATATACCACATCACAGGAGCTAGCAGGGTGAGCAGAACGTGTTCTCATATACCACATCATAGGAGCTAGCAGGGTGAGCAGATCATGTTCTCATATAACACATCACAGGAGCTAGTAGGGTGAGCAGATCATGTTCTCATATACCACATCACAGGAGCTAGCAGGGTGAGCAGATCATGTTCTCATATACCACATCACAGGAGCTAGTAGGGTGAGCAGATCATGTTCTCATATACCACATCACAGGAGCTAGTAGGGTGAGCAGATCATGTTCTCATATACCACATCACAGGAGCTAGCAGGGTGAGCAGATCATGTTCTCATATACCACATCACAGGAGCTAGTATGGTGAGCAGATCATGTTCTCATATACCACATCACAGGAGCTAGCAGGGTGAGCAGAACGTGTTCTCATATACCACATCATAGGAGCTAGTAGGGTGAGCAGATCATGTTCTCATATACCACATCACAGGAGCTAGTAGGGTGAGCAGATCATGTTCTCATATACCACATCACAGGAGCTAGTAGGGTGAGCAGATCATGTTCTCATATACCACATCACTGGAGCTAGTAGGGTGAGCAGATCATGTTCTCATATACCACATCACAGGAGCTAGTTTGGTGAGCTAATCATTTTCTCCAGTACCATGTTTTTCGTGCTAGTGAGCCTTGGCTATCAGTATGTGGTTGCATGGTTACACGAGTGACATGGGGAAACATTCTTAGACTCAACGTTTGATCGCTACCACAGGTTAATTTAAGATGTATTTGTCTAGGAACTGAAGATAAGCTTCTACTGCTGCAGGTGTTGCCAGTATACATGATGATACGTGTCATGGTCACCTCATACCTCTTCATGTCCGGTTATGGGCACTTCTGCTTCTTCTGGTCTAGAGGAGATTTCTCCATCCACAGATTCTGTGCGGTAGGACAATCCTAACATTCTAGAGGTGTCAGTCTCTGTTTGATTGAAACTTGTAAGCTTTCCATGAATTGGTATTTGTGATATGCTTCTTGACTGGTGTTGTTCTTACTGTGTGTGTTGATGGCAGGTGATGTTCCGCATGAACTTCCTAGTCATTGTCCTCTGTTTCGTCATGAAAAGACCCTATCAGTTCTACTACTTTGTTCCTCTAGTCTCTTTCTGGTATATTGTATTGTACGTTGTCATGGCATCCTGGCCTGTTGTCACGGCTGCTGTTGTCAAAGGTAGACTTTTGTGTCTTTGCTCATATTATTGCTGGTATCCCCAGAATTAATGTTGACTTTGTCGCAACCTTATATTTGAAAAAAAAAATATTTGATTTCAGCACAACAGTCGTATTATATTTTCCTGTTTTTGAAAATAGCCACTTTGGTGACTGGCATCTATGTATTGAATTCTTCGCAAGTGAGTATATGTAAACGTTTACCCTAGATGACAGCTACTCAGCAATGCCTGCTTCATCTTTATATACCGTATATTCCCTAATTAACGCCCCTCCCCTAATTAACGCCCCCTTCTGTTTTAAAGAAAAGATAAAATCATGATTTACCATGAATTTATTAATTCATCCTTTTATATTCTTAAACTTTCACTATTCTGACGCATATTAACACATAAACTGTTTTAGTAACACGTTGATAACTGTTAACACTTTAATAACTTGTTCTAATAGACGTATGCGATGTTAAGGGAGATGGAATTTGCTCCGTACGTGTTGTTTTTTACACATAAAAGTCATGGACATGATGTGACTATTGTTTTTTTTGGTATATAACACTTAAACATGAAGTAAATTTTATTGATTTTTGACGCTTTATAAACGCCCCCCCCTTTCCAAAATGTAGCGCTAATAAGGGAATATATGGTATTTCAACCTTTTAATGTAAAAGCTGTTACAAGTACGTTTCATCAAAAATCCTCAGAATTCTTTTTGGACAAAAAAAAAATCATTCCCTAGTTCGTTTCGAAATGATATCCATTGGCCAAGATCAAGTCCAATTAATGACACCAGTTTAAGTGGCCTTATTAAAGTTCAATTGTTTGTTTTTACCGGGATATGAAAATATACCAAATATGGCACATGGTAGAAGTTACTAGACATCCAAGCTGAAAGTGGGCTAAGCTTAAGCAATAATACCAGAAAATGATGACATATGGCCGGCACAGTAATTGACTGGGTCGCTACTCATTTGCATGATTTTGTAAACAGAATACAGAGACTGTTTTCAAGCAGCCAACATAGATGAAATATTGTTGCTCCAAATACATTGAAAGTTTTACTGTCTTATCATTTTAGCAACTCACTACACATAAACAGAAACATAATGAGAGTTGATCAAAATCGCAGAAAAACGCATCCTTGACCTTATTCCACCAAATGAGTACCTGTCAGTACTAGTTAATTTATAATTTTTTGAATTTTCTCTTCCAGGTTTTATTTGAACATATTTTCCTGACACCAGTGTTGAAGTGGTTGTTTGTGACATCAGATGATGACATACATGAGTGGCACTTCAGATGGCAACTTGATCGATTTGTAAGTGACACTTCAACTCAAATCTCCCTGGTTTTCACTCATAAACCTCCACCCCTTGCAGTTTTTCTCAGTGTCTGTCAGTAATTGTTATGTTTTGTAGAGCACTGTGTATGGGATGGCGTTCGCCTTTCTTGTGATAATGGCCAAGAAATGGGAGGTGCTTAACGATAAAACCAGCTCTGATTGGCTCTTCTCACCCATGATTTCCTTTGTTGCTACTATATTAGCAGTATTCGGGCTAGGAGTAAGTATTTTGATGTAGCGATATATTTTTCCAACTGACAGTGCTAATTCCACTCATTTTAGAACTGATCTTCTTTGTTTGCATGGTGACATTTTCATTCTGTTATTGCTGAAGGGCTACGCAGCATTTGCTTTTACTTGCTCGAGTAAGCCACCCTGCAATCTGGTCCACTCCTACATTGGACTCATCCCGGTAAGTTGGTTGTTGATCAGGTTGATGACCTACTCATTACTTCAAATACAACGTCCAAAATTTAAACCCTGCCATTTGAACTATCTTGTCCATAATAATTTTCCTCTTTACTTTTATCATGTCTTAATCTCGCAATTGCTGATGTTTTCAGATTTTGTCTTTCATTTTTTTGAGAAACTTGTGGGGCTACATTCGTGTGAGATACAGTACATATTTTGCTTGGGTTGGCAGGATCTCATTAGAGGTAAGATCCTAACCATGGTTGTTGTGAGAACTAGTTCATATGCATATTTCAATTTACAAGTTTGAAGTTAATTTTCCAATGACATTCTGCATTTTTAATTCATTTAAATGTATTTTAGAATGCTGTAAAGTCTTTGATGTCTTTACTTTACTAATCTTTTCCATTCAAGGGAATGTTTACATGCATGAGTATTTATACAAATATCTATATGTATATATAAATATATACATTTCCATTCAAGGGAATATTTATGTATGATTTGTTCTTGTAATTTTTTTCTTTGACAGTTACTTTGGTCTTACCATACTAACAAAACTTTGCATTGTTATGCAGCTGTTCATCGGCCAGTACCACATCTGGCTAGCAGCAGATACACAAGGTGTCCTTGTCCTCATCCCTAACCTCCCCACACTCAACCTTATCGTCACCACCTTCATATTCGTCCTCATAGCTCACGAAATCAACGCCATTACTAGTACCATGACAACATTATTGGTCCCCAATGACAGCAAGCAGCTTATAAGAAACGCCCTAATATTTGTGTGTGTTCTTCTCCCGCTGGTTATTCACCAGGGGGCGTTTTGATGACTGCTGTCGACTCTTTGATAATATGTAGGTTTATTTGCATTTTAATTATGCATGTTTGAATGTTAGACACTTCCACCAGTCAACAGCAAGATGACAACAGTTGATTTCTAGTCTGATTTTTGAAGCCTTGTTGACTATGATTCTCAGCTTACATTATTGCAAAGATTTAAAGATATTTCAAAAATGTTTGATCATACTCTCTAATTATTTCAGTACCAACTAAATGACTCGTCACTCAACGAAGCATTGTAAATTACTGTAGTTACAGCATCAAGTACCTACTCTTTTATCTCAACACTTGCAGAGTAGTTTGTATATTGTTCCTTCCCTCACCTGGATGTGAGATTAACTTAGGCAGCCAATCTAGATTCATTTTGTGATCACTGCTATTAGGAAATCGAGAATGTATAACATTGTTTGATTGTTGGTTGTTGCTTTGATTAGTTGTTAGTTGTTGATTGACAAATTATAGATTGGTCTTCCATGGATATCTTCAATCAAACCTTTGTGGCACAGAGGGAGTATCAGGGATGCCAATTTTCCGCGGATCCGCGGAAATCCGCGTATTATGTGGCCGCCAGGGTCCATTGGGATCCATTAATCCGCAGGGGGCCTATACGCCCCCATGGCCCCAGGCAAATTTTCCGCTTTTTTTACAAAATCCTGTTGGCATCCCTGGAGTATGTGGTGTTATTTTGTTTGGCTACCATGGCTGCATGTCTACTGGTCATAGCATGCTGTGCCAGGTCTTCTTATGGGCTTTCATTATGTTGTTAATATTATTTCTGTACTGATATTAAATCATCATATATTTGCTTGTCTTTGGGGGGAAAACTATGTTATTGTCTCATTGGATGACCATTGACCTGTGTGCATAGAAAAGCTTATCCTAGAATCTCGGAGGTGCATGTGATATGTTTTGAACAAATGACAGTCTTGGGTGATATTGTCTTTTCAGCATTCCATGATTAGCTATTGTATTATTGATATGGATTGATAAATATATATATATATATATTTTTAATGAATTACGAAAATCTGATTATCATAATGTTGTAGTGCCATTGCTACTGTATCATTTAAATGTTCAATTTATTATTCATTATTTCATGAAAAACACAAGCTACAGGCTTTTGGTGTGCTTGTTGTTTGTTATGAAGAGATAACCGTCTCGGCCCTGAGAGCAGGTCGCTGAAAATTTAGTTATCAACGTGTATGGGGTTTTATTGTAGGCCAGGGTATTTCTCGCAATAATTGGCAATGTACTTGTAATCTTATTGGATTCTTTATGGTTTATAATAAAGGGCAGTTGAATGATGCTGAGCATATTTTCTGGTATTAACCATTACTGGGGTGCATGATAGCTCTTCTCAAAGCTGTTTACACTGACCCATGATAGCATATATTGAAGTATGTCACCAGCTGAGATCACAGCTAAGTCGTTGTCGGTCATGGAATCTTTCTGATATTCTAGACGAAGATTTGAGAAACCTCCAATCGGAGATAACTCCTGAAAACGCCCTGGAGTAACTTCCTTCATTTTTCCACCAATGCATCATCGCTAGCTTAGCAACTAACCCATGGTAACCAATTGGTAGAGGTTCAATGTCCTATGTAAATGGTGTATAAAGTTGGTTGTTGTGGCCTGTTAACTCTTGAGCAGTTTCAGGAATTACTCATATGGCTGGCTTATATAATTCAGTGGGCTAGGAGTTCTTAACCTTTGTTTAGGATCGGAATTCCTCTGTGTTATAGAGCAGATTGACGTGTTAGGGGAATGTGTCTTTGTCACTTGATTTCACAGCACTATGGAAGCCGACGATATGGAAACTGACTGATTTTGTTGGTGAATAAATTGAAAAATGGTTATGTCAAGCTACCTAAAACAATTGCAGAAAATAATGCAATATTCTCATGATTAAATTTAAACAAGCTAACAATGTGCAAGCAAGGTACCAAAAACAATTGTAGATAACAACGCAATATCCTCATATTTAAAATCGAACTAGTAAACAATGTGGAAGCAAGCTGACTTCACTGATGTATGCGTGACTCCCAGTGTAGGCGGGGAGGGTGTGGGGGCACTTATGTGGATAGAGGTTTTTTCCACCGTGAACGTCGGCACTCTTTATGGTCGTAGTGATAAATACGAGACGTCAATTGAATGATAACTGGGAAACGGATGTTTATTTCTGAATGTGGGGTGGGGGGAACGGATTCCGTATCCCGCAAGTCCGAATATAGATTACAAAACTATAGTATGGAGTAACTCTGGTGATGTCCAGAGGCTACCGATGAGCTGGAATTCCAAACTGCTACGTGCCGTACGGAGTTGGCTTTCCAACTTGGTCCGTACGACCTAGACAAAGAATCTCCGCCTCTGACAGCGCCGCGCTATTTACTACCTAAGGTGGCATCAGATCATCAGAACACCAGGGGCTAGTGCCTTGCCTACGTACGACAGTGACTATATCGTTGCCCGAATACTGAATGTATTATACTTTTGGGGAAGAGGTATTTATACAAGTGTGTGGCGCCGCCAGCAAGCGTGGAGGTACAATTGCCTTAAGCTTAAATTGAAGATCAAACAGGCTGATGTTAATTGTTATGGAAATTGTCGGGTTTGGAATGTTTACTTCAAAAAGCTCTACTCGCTACACTGCTACACCTTGACTATTTAATTTGGAAACTAACCCGTTCGGACCATTTACTTCAGATGATCAAGGTTTGATATTATGACTCCACACTGGTTGACGAAGCTTATTACGGTTAATACACAAAATCTAATTGATAAGGACGGTCACAGTATTATACATGTGCCGAGCGACGGGGTATGTTTTTTCGGCGTCACAAATTGTAAGACAGGTTTTGATGGGCCTCGTACATGTACTGCGGGTTTTTGGTTTTTTTTTTTAGCTGGTATCTGCCTTTTTGTAGGGCTACAATGGGGTATGTTTTTCTCTTCCCATCTGTACCAGGTACGGGTTTGACATATATTTTGTTTCAAATGCATTGAATGGTCCGTGTGACTCGCCGAGAATCACACCAAGAATCATACGTGTATCAGGCTTGATGCCTTTATGTCAATGGCATTTTTGTCAATGGTGCTAACATATATGATTTCTGATCATTAATTATCCTAGCCACCCACCCCATTTTCACATCGTACGACGGGTGATACAATTGTGTAACACCTTGTACGACGGGGTATGCCTTTTTCCTTTTTCACCTCGTACGATAGGTACGGGTTTTCGAGGTCCCGCCCCGCTGCACACCCCTAGCTCTTATGAACCAAGTGAAGCTTACGCTCGAGAGTACCCGATCGACTCTTGGTCTGTTGGGCTACACACCCCACCTAGGACAAGGCCAAGACTGTTTTGAGGGCACCGATATTAATCAATAACTACATATTTGGTGTTACCAATTTCAAAAAAGGTTTATAATCGAGTCGTTTTATCGACTACACCAAACGGAATCAAAATAAAAATTGCACAGGAATGGCGGAACACGCATCTTTAGCACAAACTGGATGGTTAGAAAGGAAGCAATACTATTTTAGTGTGTATGAACGCGCTAAACACGGCCTCTAAACACGGAGACGGACGGAGTTGTCAAACATGGCCGCGAGCGACAGGAAAATTGCCGAAGGGTTGGAACATTTGAATCTAGCAGAGAAATGGTATTACGGAAGCTACAGTTATTTGAATATTCGCTTTGAATATCATTGGTATCATAATCAAGACAGCCCAGCGCCGACGTTTCGTTTCTACGGAGACGTAGACTGTAGACCGTGTAGTGGACGTTTATTATAGACCGTGTAGTCTGTACTGTA
The DNA here is from genome assembly GCA_034190875.2 of Urechis unicinctus. Classification (NCBI taxonomy): domain Eukaryota; kingdom Metazoa; phylum Annelida; class Polychaeta; order Xenopneusta; family Urechidae; genus Urechis; species Urechis unicinctus. Next base: position 36,623,026 of record CM067342.1, on the reverse strand, counting down.
CTGTAGACTGTGTAGGCAAAGAAACTCCGCCTCTGACAGCGTCGCGCTATTTACTACTGCCTTAGGTGGCATCAGATCATCAAAACACTAGGGGCGAGTGCCTTGCCTATATACTGATTACTGTGTATTACAGTGACTGTGTAGTGCGTATGACTGTATCACGCCAAGAAAAGGTAGCCCTACAACTAGTACAAGTACAAGACGACCGAGTCGACGTATATGATGCATTAAACCAAACATTGCTGAACATTTTGTTTGAATGATGGTATCGGGTCAAAGCGTGGGTTCGGGAATAGATTCAGCCCACTGTATTCTCATGCAAGTCGTAATTCTTTGGCAAATTAATTCAACTAAATTCCTGTGCAAAAAAATAAAACGATAAATCTAAACAATATGCTGATGACAATCTTATCTCTATTTGTGCGATGCATGTGTCGTGCATAACACATGTGTGAGACCATCCAACCATAAGTCAGTATTGCCCAATCCAGAAACACAGTCATGTATATGCCAGTGATATTATATAATTAAGCTTCCCCAAGTATGCGACGTGCCTACACACCCCCTGGCGGACTTGAGGTGCCCCAATGTGCGTCATGAGCCCACTGTATATTTCAGGGAATCTAAGGCTGCCAGCGTGCCTTAATACCTCCAGACGAGGCGTGGCTGCAGCAGGTGTGCCAAATCAGCGTGAGCCGAAATCACCAGAAACTAGCAACTATAGTTATAAAGAAATGATACGGTTGATTTTCTTATTTCCCATACAGCAGCGACATGAGAGATTGAAAGTATATAGCTCATATTGATATATCTGGACAGGGCTAGATATCGACGTGACTTGAAATCTCAACCTGTGTATTGAAATATCGAGACCCCTTTAAATGTTGAAATTGTTAATGGTGACCCTTTCTTTTGAATTTCTTCAAGCTGGTTTTGTTTAATGGAGTGCTTCATGAACATTTTAATGGTAGATTTAAATGTCAATGCCAGCTTTTCTCAGTTAAAGATATATACACAAATTGAGACTGGGTGTTCTTACACAGTATTTCAGGTTGATGGACGTACTAACTTGTTATTGTGATACACCGAGCTGACTTACAGCAATAACAATACATGTAGTGATATTTGCTTTGCGTGTTGTTGTTGCTCTCATCTTTGGCATTGCCATTAATCCATGCTGATACGTCAGTTACAGGAGGACATGTACCTTTGATACTGATATTCATCCTGTTCACTTCAAATCATCTTCATTTTTTCTTATTATAAAGCCTCAGATTTTCAATAACTGTAAAAAATAATATATCTTATGTGAGCAATATGCCTTGTTATTGCTCTTTCTGATGGACACTAAACAGAACAGTGCTCTTTAACCAAAGACATTGAGGATTTTCAACCTCATCTATTTGAATGGAAAAATCCCAAGAAATATCAGCTAATTTCAAAATGTTGTTTTGTGTGTTTTCTCTGTGTTAGCATGAAGACAGGTATATTCAAGTGGAAACCTGATTATGATGGCGCAGTAGCTGAGTACACTAAAGCAGGTATATTATGTTTATGAATTTTGCTGTCCACATTGGTATCATTTAATCTAGTTAGACAAATGACGTGTCAATAGTGCTATCATTTAATCTAGTTAGACAAATGACGTGTCAATAGTGCTATCATTTAATCTAATGAGACAGATGACTTGTCAATAGTGCTATCATTTACAGATAAACAACTATAAGAATCAGGAATGACAAATATCACCTATTGCCCAATAATGTTCCAAACGCTAAAAAAATCAGTGAAATTTCCAATTCTTAACAATTAATGATGATTTTAATCACAAATGATGTACTGAGATTGTTTTGTTTTCTTAGCTATTGCCTTCAAGAATGCAAAAGCCAGTGAACAGGCAGTGAATAGTTACCTCAAAGCTGCAGATGTACACCGCCATACTGGGTCGTATCCTAACACTTGTTTCATCTCAGGCACAGATTTACTTTTTATTGTTCAAATGGGTATCATCATTGCAAACTATTACCTCTCTTTGTTATCATCATCTGTATCAACTATATTATCTGATGATGAAATTACTGTACTACAATTAATTACGACCTCCTTAATCTATTGATCAGACTGTTCCATGCTGCCAAGTAAGTAAATACATTTTTATCTGCAGATTTGTACTATATGACAATTGTAGCATAAACAGTGTTCATGTGTTACCATATTATCAAGAAAATCATAGAAATTCTCACACGCTTTTGTCCCTTAGAGCATATGAATCCGCAGCTATGATTGTAAAAGAAATCAAAGACTTCGCTAAGGCTGCTGAGTTTGTAGAAAAAGCCAGCAACTTGTACATTGAGCATGGTACACGAGACACAGCAGCAATAGCCCTGGAAAGGGCTGCAAAGTTAGGCTCTGTCACTTCAGTATCTCAGTTTCAGTTTATGTCGTAAAGTAAACAAATCGTTAGTTATAACACTTGATTCTTGTATTTTAAAGGTGTTTCTGCAGATGAAAAAACTATCTATATATTTGCAGAATGTTAGACCCTGCTCTTCCAGATGAATCTATTCGTTTATACTTCAAGGCCAGTGATATCTATGAGGTGATACTGACTTATTTATTGCAAACATTGATTTCTAGACAAAAACTGTTATGTCCAATCCAATCCGTTCCTCATTACCAGTTCTTATATTTAAAACACTGTGAAATATTTGTTACAAAAGGTGATGGAATATACTAAGTGTTATTCGGTTGTCATATTTTATAAATAAGGTAGAGGATAACCCACGAATGTGTGCTGAGATGATTGGCAAGGCCAGTCGTATACAGCTTCGGCTTCGCAGGTGAATCTAAGATAAAAGTGGGACATTTGTTACTTGATATTAATAAATACAATCATGTTTTGTCCGACTAAACCCACTTGTATTTACATCATGTGGACAATTGCTTCGTTCTTCTTATGGTCAGATGTTTTGACACTTCAAAGGTTGGAGGATGCTGCAAAAAGTATTGAGAAAGAAATCGACTTCTACAGCCAGGAAGATTGTCATGCTGTCATTAATAAACTTGTCATGGGTCTAGTCTTGGTTCACCTCCACAGAGATGACTATGTTGCTGCTGACCAAGTATTTAAATCGGCATGCAAGTGAGTGGATTTTTTCCCTCTTGAAACGGAACATATAAGTTTGATCCAACAGTGAAGAGCATATGCCTTGATATTTTGATATCCAGGCATACCTGACCCTATACATGTGGATTGCCAAGGAGAGGTTCCTGTCTGTAATGATTGTTTACTTGTAAGGATGGTTGTCTAGGTAAATAACCTTGGTCTCTATCATATGTCTGATTGTCAGAGTTGTCCTGTATTGGTACGATGTGGGGGTCGACCACATAGATGGCACCGCCCCTTTGTCATTCATTTCATCAAGATGTTGAAGCATGTTAACCCCCTTACTTTACCCTCGGTGTTCAAGCTATTCCGGTTTCCCATCCAGCGAAGAGGCTGGGGGAGTGGAAGGAGTCCTGTCTGCTTATGAACAAGGAGACCAGGAAGCTGCTACAGAAATTGTCAGATCACCCCTCTTCAGATACATGGAGAATGAAGTAATAATATAAAACAAATATCTCCATGCACTCAATTTATTCTTTAATCACCATCAAAATCATACAATAATTTCAAAATGCTATTGAGTAGATTCATCTTACCTTTCAATGAAATGAGAAACTATTTTGATTGTATGATACAGTTCACCAAGTTGGCACGGGATCTTGTTGTTCCTGGTGGACATGCAGTGGTGCCAGGAGGGACAGGCGTTTCAGCGGCAGATGACACAGAAGATGACCCTTATGCTGGGGGCTTGTTGTAAACCAAACGCCTCAACCATCTTTCTTAGTGCAATAAATTGTTATTAAGACATATAGGACAATAGATGTGTTCTTCACTGTGTAACAAATTACCATTATTGGTCGTGAAAATTGCATTTCACTGTCAGTCTACCATATAGGTTGAAATATCAGCATCCAAGTTGATCCATGATTAAAGTGTGGGCTTCATACATTTACAAAGATTAATATGTGAAGATGTTGAGTTATTCTGAAATTCATATAAGACAAGCTTATACTGATGTTTATACATTTCTTAAATGTTTGTGATACCAATCTGTAAGTTCAAAATCATCCATTTTGAGATCAGTTAACTCCCATGCCCATTCAAGTAGCTGTGATTCTCTGAAAAGTGTAGCAAGGTTAACAATCTTATGGTTCAACTTTGGCTAAACTATCTCTTCATAATCAAGATGTTTCTTGTATATATGGCCTTGCACTTTAAATTTTGCAAGTTATCATTTTTAATCTATTGAGATATTCCTTTAACTGTCTTTCTTGAATGTCTTCAGCCAAAGCCCATGTATATTTACTCCATTTTTGTAAAGGTATCTCCAATATTTAGTCTAAACATTCCATTTTAGGTGTCTTGATTAGATAGAATATTGTGAATGACTTGTTGATAATTTGCAATTTTCTCTTCATGTTGAACTTTTGAATAAGACAATTTCATGAAATCCATCACTCCTCATACTTTCGTTCATTTATGGAATAGCTACACTGTATTTAAACCATATAATGTGTTACTTTGTTAAGTTGTGTGAAATGTTAGTCATATCTTGGTTTAAAAAAATAAATGATACATCATTACCATTATGTTGGGCATGGTTTCATCAAATTTGAACTTGACTAATACTTGGGCCACAATTACATTAAAAACTTCGAGGTCATGGGGATTTCGATTTGGACTACACTGGTACATTTTGATACCATATCAGATATAAAGACCTGGGCAGGATCCATAAGTACTATTTGTTGATAGTTGTGGTTTAGGATTGCTACCCCATACATATCAATTAACTATATGATGGGCATTTCAACTTGTCTTCCACAATTTGCAGTCACCAGCTTTAAAATATTTGAAAATTATTTTCTATTCCAATCATTTGAAAATTGCAGAATTGTGACTTATGATTAATCAATACTCTGTTGGTTTGTTGATCACTAACATCGTCTCTGACATCAACAAATGGCAGATCTACCAACTCAATACCTATAAGAGCTACAAAGTGATGTCATCATAATTCCATCCGACACTAAGTTGCGCCATAAAAAAGGTGTGAAAAGAGCCACACTGGCCCCAACAAGATGTCAGAGTCCATATTTATATTACTGTTCGACTAGGGCTAATTCTTGCTATACAAGATTGCGACTTTTGATGCCTTGCATTTTGTCCTTAAAATTGTTTTTAGCTGGTGAATCATCCATAAGTTATGGACCCAGTGATTCTCTAAATAACCATGTAAGTTTGATATTTTTCTGATTCGGAGGAATACCCGGAGGAATACTCCCTACTAGAATGCTACAGTGAAAACATGTTAAGGAGCCAGTTTGCGGATTTGGACAGTTATCAGCGATGTGGCGTCACACTTTGTAGCCCAAAGGCAATATGCTCCAGAACGGACTTCAGAAAAGTTGTTATATATGTTAATGAGATGCTAAATGTGATTCAATGTCTTCATGGCAGCTAGTGTCTTCATCCACTTCCTCAGGTAAACATCCAATACTCACCACTTCGAAGGAAATGCGCGATCGTCTTGTCGTAATCAGGTAATAATGATCTGATTGTGTGCCACAAGTATCAAGTTGTATAAATGTATTGAAAAATCGAGTAACTCTGTTTATCACCTCTCTTCATCTGTTGTGTTCCTTTAATTGTCTATTGAGTTTTGATTGCGATGTCTGAACTTTTGAGTGGTACAATGACAATGACAATGACGTTTATTAGCAATCACGCGCCCTCTAGGAGCATATACAATCGAGTTATTTACATGATTTTGATCAGAGAAGGTGCAACATACAATACAGTGGGAATACAATAAGTGTGCAACTAATTCTACCTCAAAATTAAAGACATTTCAATACAAACGGTACACATTGAGATAAAGCATAGTTACAGGGTTGGATTCCTAAGTGAGACCACTGACCGAGACACCTGAAGCTGAGGGTTGTTGGCCATTTAGAGCCAGTTTGCGAATCTCGAGCGATTCCCTTATGAATTTGCCAATGTTTTTATTCAAGAGTTTGTCCTCGTTACTCATCATCCATATATATTTGTCATTGGGTGACAGGTGAGAAAAATTTTTGTTGTTTATGTCAATATCGTTAAACAATGCCCCTAATATAAAAACAAAAGAGCCCCCAGGGCTCTTTTGTTATATTTGGGGCATGTGATCATGAAATGTGTTTCATCTTCTGTAGCTTGCATTGCGCAGCACTGACATGTTCTATCGTTTGGGTTTGAAATGGTTCCCCTCATTGCTTCTATATTTAATGGATGGGAGCTCAGGCGTAGTTGTGATACAGCAGTTCTGTGGTTGATATTGTCTATATTAAGCAAGTATTTCTCGAGTCCAAAGTTTTGTTTGAAAAGTTTGTAGGTTCTCAGTTTATTTCCCCCTTGTCTTCCAGATAGGCTGTTAGTATTATTGAGTTTTTTGTGCCAGAATTTTTCATAGAGAGTTTTCATCGCACCTTCGGCTCTTTTTGCAAATATCTTTATTTTGTTCTCAGGCACGTTAATGTTGTTGTATTGTAGATGTATGTGCTCCAATATTGATGTTAATTTTCCAAACCATGACTTTTTCGTTGTAGGATGTTCCTTTTGACTTTCTATTAGTGCTTCTTTGGCTAGACAGCCTCCAGATTTTAATTTGGTAGAAAGAAAGAACTTTATTGAATTAGTTATGGCATGAAGACTAAGTGGGTGTCTGCCCAGTTCACCCCTGATTCCTATAATCGAGGTGTGTCTTTTCACATGTAGTATTCTCCTGTAGAATTTTAACTCTAACTGAGAAAGTTTATTGTTATCCAGATTTTGTTCGAATGCATTTGGGGATCGTGACTGTGTCAGTCCAATATCTACTCCCCACACTTCAGAACCATACAGTAGTATGGGTTTTATGGTATGATCGAAGATATGCATCATGGTGCTTATATTATAGTTATGACCCAGGAGTTTATTTAGTTTGTATAGGGCCTTAAGGCTTTTATGGTAGAGGGTATCAACAGAGTCCTTCAGTTTACCATTAGTTGTAAAGTTAATACCAAGATAAGGGTAATTATCCACACACTCAAGTTGGTGGCCTCCATAAACAAAATTTTCCCTGAGATGTGTTCCATTTTGGTTAAATATGATAATTTTTGTTTTGTTCAAATTGACTTCTAGTCGCCATGTCTCAGAATATGCCTTCACTGCATCAATGTAGTTCTGGAGACACTGCTGGCTGGTTGAAACAAGGACAACATCGTCTGCATATAACAGGCTATTGAGATGTGTTGAACCTATCGTTACCTCATTTGTGTGGCCTTTGTTTTGAATTTGTTCAACTAAGTCGTTTATGTATATATTGAATAAACTTGGACTCAAATTATCTCCTTGCCGAACACCTATGTCCGAGGAGAAAAAAGCTGTGTGCTTTTCATTGTTCACTTTGACACATAGCTTTGTTTTTGAGTACATGTCTTTGATATATCTGTAAAAATAATTATTTATTCCTAGCCTGGCTAATTTGAGAAGCAGCCCTGTGTGCCATACTCTATCAAATGCTTGCCGAAAATCGACAAAGCATGTATATAGTTTTTGGCCCTTTGATTTGGTATATTTATCAATTATAGTCTTCATGGTAAAAATATGATCAGAAGTGCTCGAGTTTTTTTGAACCCGGCTTGATGTTGTGAGATAATGTTGTTTTCTTCCAAGTAGTTTTGTAACCTCACATTCATGATTGAGTTAAATAGTTTACCAAGAGCACTTGTTACAGTAATCCCTCTATAGTTTTGGGGTTCAAAAATAGATCCTTTTTTGTGAATATTACTTATATATCCCTTGCACCACTGGTCTGGGTATAGTCCAAGTGAGTACACTTTGTTGAAGAGTTTAACTATACACGGTAACATATGGTCTTTCGAGGTTTTTATCATTTCATTTGTTATTGCATCTAGACCTGGGCTTTTGTTATTTTTCAGCTTATTTATGGCTTGCAGTGTTTCTTTTGGGTCAATCCTGAAGTCAAGTACATGTGTGCAGATTGACGGTCACATCATAACGTTGTATCATGATTAATGGATCGATTAATCAGCTGATCTTCAGTTTTGATCTGGGATGAACTTAACTAAAGAAATTCTTCTCAAATGCGCTTACTTTGCGAACATTTGGGTGTATATTCATGCGTTTACATTTCTTGCATAAGTTGCTTGTTTTCACCACACATTTCCATCCTGGTATATGTTGTCCGTGGTTGGACGGTGATATACAATACGACGTCCTGCAGGGCTAGCCTGAACCATGGAGTAATCAGGGAAGAAGGATCTCGGTCCTCGAGTCGACTTAAAGGATTCCATCTGGTTGTGTGCCACGGTTTCTCGCCTCCCACACAGGGGTTGCTGTCAACAGCAGACCCATGATTGTTTGTTTTACCGTTGCATAGACACCATTCCCTCAATTACAGCATATGAGAGGTGGTCAGACGCTAGCAAGTCACTGGGGGTTATACTACAATCAATTGTCATCTTGATTTGCGATTGCTGTCTTGCCTAGTCAAGACAAATTCATGCGATAATGCTCTAATCCTATCACACCATTTTATTTAGTGGATAGTATTCTTTTGGTTATCTAGTTGAGTTCATTCATGCCAGCACACATAATTGGTGTCAACCATGACTGCAGTGCTAGAGGGGATTAAGATACATCTTTACGACAGCTACTGTGGTCTTGGCTCTTGCATTCTCCCTCACTCGGTACTCCTTGCCTGAAATAAATCACTGTTTATCACCTGTAAGCCATGAACATCTAAGTAATGTTATAAAGATAACATTCAGATCGTACCTTTTCAACTGATACATCATGCAAACATGAGGGTTGATGTGACAGGATTGTTTTTGAATGAGTTGAAAGCATGGACCAAAAGTGCACAACCATTTTTGCCGCCTCTGCTTGACACCTTTGGAGTTGATGACTTAGTGAAGGAAAATATTGATATTTCCATAAAGAAAAATGCATCAAAAGTTGTAATTTAAATACATTCAGTCAGATCAAATTATTGAAATAGTTAGATAAAGATGATTGCATGTGGATTAAAAATCTTATTTCGTTTTGTCATTGTGGCGTATATGGTTGTTCAGCTGTTTATACAGGCAGAAGTCCTTGGGCTATTTATAAAATCTTCTTGTTTCAAGGTGTAATTTTCTTTTGACATTGCGTCTTGCTTATCTCAGTCATCATTTATTTTTTGCAGGTTTGTTGTGGGCCGCTGGGATGGATGACCTTCGGAGCTTCCTTAGTGCCTGTGAAGAGGGTGACGTGTCTTCGGTTGAGGCCTCATTAGATGCTGGACTTGATGTGAATAGTGCAGACTGTGAGGATGTAACGGGACTGCAAATAGCTGCTGCAAACGGGAATGACCATGTTGTTCGAGTATTGTTAATGAGGGGGGCAGGACTAGACCTGGCAAATGCATTGGGATGGACTCCTTTACTGCAAGCAGCTCGACATGGTCATGTGGGTGTCATATCAGTTCTCTTACAACACCAGGCAGACATTAATGCAATCACCAAACTTGGGGCTAATGCTTTGTTACTAGCATCAAGAGGAGGACATCTCCAAACAGTGAAACTGCTTATTGAAGCTGGAATAGACATGAGTCTGACATCAGGTATTGGGGGATCATCCTGTGAATTCACCCCTCTACAGATCGCTGCACTTCACGGGCATGACACTGTTCTGAGGCAAGTGTTGGATCGGGGGTTTGATGTCAACCACCGTACTCCATCAACAGGCATAAATGCATTGATGCTGGCTGCCCTGAATGGTCACATGACTACTGCACAAATCCTGATTGAGAGAGGAGCTGATACTAACAGGACCAATGTTAATGAACACACACCTTTAGATATAGCTGCTCTGAAGGGAAAACGGGAAGTAAAAGGATACCTTGAGAGGAAAACCACAAATAAATCCAAACAGAGTAAGTCAAAACAAGAGGTATCACTTTCTAATGCCAAACTCAATGCTGTAACACTATTATAATTCATATAATAAAGCTACTTTGAGATGGCCAATAATTGAACGTCTGTGTTATTCCAGTCCCCCAGGATATGAAGCCAGGCATCATAGAAGCTACCAAACAAGGTAAGTTTGAATTTATAGCATCAGTCCTGGCACACTTCCATGACACCATGTCTCCCCTTCAAGTGTCACAAGCTCATATATTTCCCATCCATCAATGCAGGAAACTTGCAGTGGATTCAGCAGATTCTCTCAGATGACCTTATCCAGAGAGATGCCACCTCACCTGAAGATGGTGCCACTCCCCTCATGTTTGCAGCGATGACCGGTCGACTGGACATTGCCCAGCTGCTGATAGAGAAGGGGTGTGACATCAATAAGCAGGACACTGTCAGTGGCTGGACTGCACTCATGCAAGCCATGTACCATGGGTAGGTATTCTCTTATAACATATGTCTTATAGAATTAATTCCATAATATTTCGATTTTTACCTCCAAAATATGAAGTTGTTTGGGAAATAATTATGTATTTCTCAATGTACCAGGGGTATAAATCTTGCGATGCTTTATTGATTTTAGGAGGAAAATGGTTGCCAAGTTTCTGGTGAATGCAGGTGCTGAAGTATCGATCCCTGCTAAGAACGGATGCACTGCATTTGACATGGCTTCACTTATAGGTATGCTCAATCCTCATTCAGCATGCACTTGACAAGATCTTATTGACTACCAATAAACTTGGTCTGTCTGTTTGCATAGATATTTTCATTGTAATTTTCACTAGATAGAAATAACAGCCCACTTCACCCCATATGCTTTAATGATGGAACGAATAAGATTCATAAGATTCCCCACCTTGAAATAATGTCAAAGCTCTTGCACAAATGGATATATTCCAATTTCCCCCACTGAATCAGGGCTTATAATTATAATAATAATAATCTTTATTTTCGCACAGCATGTGTACAGGAACAATTATTATTTGATACAACAGCAACAAAACACACGAGAACGAATAAGCAAATAAATCAGTTAAGATAAACACAAGTCCTTTAACAGAGCTTCAGCTTCTTGTCGGGTAAGCACTGATAATGAATCCCCATCTCTAATAGAAATAAGCTCCTTTATGAGCATGGCAATATGACCATAATGCTGTAATAGATAACAATTATTGATGTTCATGGTATGCATTATTGTTCGAACATTATCGCTTACAATTGTTCTGCTATGGAAACAACATCTACTTACATAGGATACTAAAACATTGGGGCTGTTCTGGCACTTATGAAAGAAATTGACAAAGCGCAACATCAATTGATTTCTAAGGGGCAATTTTCCCGAAATGAACTGTAAATACTTTGAACATATTCTGAACATATAGTTCGAATACACCTCTTCCAAACACTACACAATTTGGCCAGCTGGTTGGGTCTTAAACTCCACATCGCCGACCCAAAAAAACTACTACAGTATACTTCAAATAGTGAGTTTCTTATAACAGAGTTGCAGTATCCAAAGCGAGACATAATCATACAATGTCATTGTGGAAGTTGACCAGAGTTCATTTTGAGAAGAATGTTGTCCACAAGGGTTCATGACTCACAGTTGTGTATACATATTCCAAGATCTGGAAACAAACCTGATGTTAATGACTATCTAACATGTGTATTGTACAGAGGATGTGGATACTGATCTGTATCGTCTACTGGCTGCCAGGGCTCTTCAGATCAACAGAACCACCTCTGAACCTGTTGGTCTTCACAGTACTAAGCGTTCACGCACCTGGTCACCAAAACAACAGATTGCAGGTGCTCAACAAATGATGAGGTAAGTTCAATATTTGACATACAGGTGAAAAGATCCAGGTGAAGAGTTTGAGGTGATGAAATTCAGATAATGAGATCCAGCTGATTAGATTCTGGTGATCAGATCAAAGTGAGGAGATCCAGGTGATGAAATTCAGATAATGAGATCCAGCTGATGAGATTCTGGTGATCAGATCCAAGTGAAGAGATCCAGGTGATCGGATCCAAGTGATGAGATCCAGGTGATGAGATTCAGGTGATGAGATGCTGGTGATGAGGTTCTGGTGATGAGATTCAGGTGATGAGATGCCGGTGATGAGATTCTGGTGATGAGATGCTGGTGATGAGATGCTGGTGATGAGATGCCGGTGATGAGATTCTGGTGATGAGATGCTGGTGATGAGATTCTGGTGATGAGATGCTGGTGATGAGATTTAGGTAACAAGATTCCATTGATGTTACCCAGGTGATGCAGACATGAACAGCTTAATGATAACCATGCACATTATGATGCAGGCAGCCTATGTATTTTGTGTTGTTATCATCCCCAACCATATCAGTAACAGAACATCACCTCTTCATGATTACATATTTCACCTTGTTCTGTTGTGACTAATCAAATATAATCCACGTATTGTTTGTCACCAGCCTTGGTCATCAATATGTACATAGAATTAATCGACTTTTTGATAAACATTTAGGAAGTGATTATTTCTATGTGTGCAGCGAGGAGCAGCCAAAGACAGGACTCAAGGTAATTCCTCCATTAAATGAGCTCTTATCTGACATTCTTCCTAAATCATAATGCATCTTATAATGACTTTCACCTCCTGGAATGTACCAACAATAAAAACTTTGATGATTGAGGTAAATAGTGGAATATGGTCCCTTCATTGATGAACATGACTATTTCAGGCTTGGTGGAGTAGAATGTCTAATAGGTTCCGTAACCTCAAATTAGGTAGAACATTCAGTCTTAACACCAACCGACTAGCTCCCCTACCTGCTGACATGCCCCCCGCGATCTCCACACTCAAAAGCAGCTCCATTCCCAAGGTAATGCCTTATCTTACCTCCACTTCAGAACAAGTTATTTTGCACTTTTTACATACATCACATCTTGACAATGATTAGTCTGGGTTTTTTTTTTATGAGACGGTGATATTGAGATGATTTGACTTTTGTGTGTTGACATACTCTCACAGTCTCCACAGTCTCCAATGGTATCTAACATGAGTCTCATCATGCCGCCAACTAGTGGTGACCCCCAGCAGCTCTCAATGACCTCATCGTCCCTTGCTGGATATGACACTCTTATTCAAGAAAACAAAAAGAACACGTCCATCTACACACTGGTGTGTACTCCTCTGGTTGTCGTATACCAGAGAATGAGGTGTTACGATTAATTGCAATTCATTTTTCATCCTAAATGGATGGCTCACTGGTGTCTTGTTGAACTTTCAACACAAGGGTCTGGATTTATCAATGGGAGTGAGTTACCGATGGTTTTGTTATCCCTTGACTGTTATTCCCTCTGATGTTTCAACAGGGGTTAGCGGCTGCTCCAGCCCAGGATGGATCCTTGATGCCCATTGTACCTCCATTCCACCCTCCTCCAACGTTCCAGAGTGATCGGAGTAAGATGCCCCCGACCAGCAGCCGCAAGTCCATATCCTCCCTCCAGGCCAACAACTTCACCCTGGTGAGCTCTGTTTTGACCCCTAAATGTGCTGCCCTGAAGACATCAACTGCTAATTCTTTCATTGAACTTTATGGCAGTTGGGAAAAAAATTAAAGAATAACCCTCATGACAAAATCACTTCAATCATAAACATTGCTAATCGCTTGCATCATAAACATTATCATGTTAGTTAGTAATTAATTAGATGCTGGATATCTGGTCCATGCTTTTCCTCAACCGGCTACCAGTTACTCAATAGTGGTAAGTGTTATAATCTGTCATTGTCTATGTCCTTCAGGCTCCACCCAGGAAGCTCCTCCAGAGCTACTCCATCCAGAACCTCTCTATCACTAATAGCAGTCCCTCTGCCTCCCAGAACAACTCTAGTCCCTCATCATCTGGTGGAGCCAGTGCCCTCAACACAAGTGGAGGCACCTCAGGAGGGCCACATAGGACTAGTTCTGGAGGTGGTCCCTCGAGTGCCTCCAGTAGCACCCTGACAGCTGGCAGTAATGACAACCTCTTACGAGAAGGTGACATTGCTTTCTGTCTTCTTATGATGTGTCCTGCCTTGTAGTCAACACTTCCTCTCTTTCTTTACTATTCGCCAATTTTCTGAGGATTGAATATGTGATCATGTTTTGATGTTTGATATTTTGTGTGACAATTCATCATGTGAAATTTAATTTTGTGTTAGATATCAGTTATTGTTCAAAGTAACTACTGTACAATTCAGTGAAGCAATTGATTCCCTCACATGAGGATGAAGTCATAACGTGAACTCGTTGCAGGTGGAGTTAGCCGTCCACACCTGCTATTCACCCCTGTCTCTTCCCGAATGAACAACTCCCACCACAGCTTGTACCAGCATACTGCTCATCGGTGAGGCAGCCGCAGTTCACACCTACTGTATTCCCACTTCATCAAAAGATATGTCAACTAACCTGAATTCATGTATTCAGGTTTACAATTAATACCCATTGCCTTTGTTGCTGTTTTTAGGAAGCTCTATGGTAGTATGAACAGCTCATTGAACCACTCATCACTTAGCCGTGGTAAAAGTGGGTCATCTTCTCGAGACAGTGGCTCCACACTTACACCTTCACCATCTCCAACATCTAAGGTTGCAACAAATTGTTAAAAATTGAACCGCTGCATGTTTGAGAATAGATTTGCAGTTCACGGGGGTATTTTTAATTTTATATTTGCATGTACATGAGCATGGCTGATGTTGTGTGTTTGTGTGTGTAGCCTGTGGAATCTGTGCAGAACAAATCTTCATCCCACACCAGAAGTGCTCCTCCTCCCAGTGTAGAGGAAGGTACTTGCACTCACTTAGAACTCATCTAGTTGTTTATGTTTTCACGTGACCTGTCTTCTATATAGATCTGGAGGTATTCCTGTGGGAACAATATTGAATCATCACTTTCACCTTTACCTCTTGGCTGTTTAACCTCTTTGCACTTCTTTACCACGTGCTTCAGTAGGGGAGAACCTGGGCAGCCTGCTGAAGACACTGTCTTTAGAGAGGTACCAGCCTATATTTGAGGAGCAGGAGGTTGATATGGAGGCATTCTTGACCCTGACAGACACTGACCTCCGAGAGCTTGGCATAGCTCACGGGGAACCACGTCGGCAAATACTTGTGGCCATAACCGAGCTCAACACTGGCAAGGTACTTGTCTCTGATGGGCCTGCCATTGTAACTTTTGCTGTGTGTGTTGTAACCTGGGCCTGCTTGGCATAAGTTATTGTTCTAGATATGATACATATTAGACAGGTATCTCAAGACTTTTCACACGAAGAGAATCACTTGTCCTGGACAACCATAAGTGTCTAGCGCTGTACAACATCAGTCTTTGTAGACTTGCTTACATGTAAAATTTGGATTATAAAAGTTTTGTACCATCTTTCAAGGCAAAAATTGTAGTAATTCTGTGGTCTTATGGCTATGACTTGATATTTGGCTAGTGGAGCTTGACTGTATGTGTGTTTATAGGGGCGTGAGAGGCAGCACTTGCAGGACACGATGTCTCACTACAGCAGCTCAGTCCTGTCAGCACACAGTCATGTTACACCAGGTTTGTCATAATGTCACATCACAGATATGTCAGAATGTCATGTCACACTAGGTATGTCTCAATGTCACATCACACCAGGTATTTCAAAATGTCATGTCATACTAGGTATGTCACAATGTCATGTCACACCAACAATGTCATGTCACACCAGGAATGTCCCAATGTCATGTCACATCAGGTATGTCACAATGGCCCATCTCACCAGGTGTGTCATACAGTCATGTAACAGGTATGCTATGTTGCATCACACCATGTATTTCTCTGCATTTCACAGTCAGGTCACGCCAAGTATTTCTCTCTCTTATGCTTTCAACCCACACTGAATACTCCCACACCTTGTGCTCCTTAATTAATCTGATGGTCTTGTTAACTTTGTCGACCATGGAGTGTGTCATGTGACCCATCGAGATACGTATCTGCTGAAACATCCCAGGAAGGGGGAGACACTCAACAACTGTCAACCACTAGTGACGACCACCCATGGACACCTTGGGCATAGTCCCTAAACCCAACACAATAACACAATAACAATACAAGCTGGACGAGCTGGTTCAAACACCTATTGAGCTCCTTATGTTATCTGTGTGTTATTGTAGGACAGTTGATGGAGCTGAATGAATGGAGTTCTGGTGAGGGGAGTCAAACAGCTAACAGCACTAAATCCCGGTCCTCATAACAAACAGTCTGTGATGACCTCCAAGTGTAGCTAGACTCGCTATACAACAGGGCGTGAAGTAACTGAAGTGGAGCGTTACCCCTGCCACCTTCACTGATTCCCCAGAATCTTCTATTTTGACCTGTCATGCAATGTGCAATCCTTCGTTGAAATCAGCATTCTATAGGAGTGTTGGATCGAAATGGAACCATACACAGTTATGGGTTTTGTAAGTGGACCAATCCTGACAGAGACTGATGGACATGGTACAACACCTGTGAACGATTCACACCACTGTGTGTGAATAGTCATAATATTAATGCGAACTTTTCTACGTACCATGTTTTGACATGCTTCATGCCGTAATTAACTGCATCAATGAACTTTTTAAGATTTTTTCTTACTTGAGGAATAGATTTTCACATCAAATGTGTAAGAAATCTGCTGCTGAACAGAGTATATATAGAAATAACTTTTATAACAGTGCATTTATGACTGTGATATTTATATTCCCTACATCTGGGTGTCTTAAGAGTCTAACCCTGGTTTTTTGTTATGCCAGTTTTTGTATTGGTGTTGATGAGATCAACTTTTAAGCAATAAATTTTATGTGTGGTATATTTTATAAAGTTCTATGTATGTATGTTATATAATGTATGTGTGTGTATGTATGTATGTATGTATGTATGTATGTATGTATGTATGTATGTATGTATGTGTGCATGAGTGCATGTATGTATGTATCTGTGTATAACTGATTATTATATATATATATATATATATATATATATATATATATATATATATATATATATATATATATATATATATATATATATATATATATATATATATATATATATATATATATATATATGGTGAAATATATTAGGATATCAATGTGTCCTTTTGATTGTGGAAGTTTTGCATGTTTCTGTAGAAGTTATACTCAACAACACTCACTTCTGGTTATCATTGAATGAAATTAATATGCTCATTTCAATTTAATAAAAGGTACCAGGAAGCAAAAATAATAATTCCTGGATATTGATTTCAGAGAGTTCTATATTGATTTCAGAGTTTTAAATGTGATGATTTTATTTGCACCAAGCTACATTATAAGTCTACTATTGTGTTTACTCAGTTCAATGTCAATTGAGACCTGTTGGTTTTGTATCTAGTATTAAATGATAGTTGTAATGGTAATGGCTGAGGGCTCATATTGCCCAGGGCATTATATGGTTCTCTTATGTGTTTCTCAGTTTGTCAGACATTTACAGATTGTTCCTCAAAGATCAAATAATAGCTTTCTTATGAATTGCAATTTATGAATAATTCTCATAGCTTCCAATCAATTTAAAGTGGTGTTGATTGACAGCAATGAATGTCCCATATCATGATCAAACAAATATACCAATGATGTGTTTCGGTTTTTACTGAATGCCTCATCAGATGTCATAGATTTCTATAACTGAGAGATAGTCATACACAAGTTGTAAATCTTTATTTTACTATTGACAGTTGTTAGATTTTATGGTATACATTCCAGTCCAACAAAGCATTCATTTGAATGTTAACACCATAGTTTGTACCCCATATATCACACACACAATTCTTTTTCACACCAAATACACACGAACAATATGAAAATCATTTATGATAAACAAAAATAAAGAATTGCTTAGAGGCACTAAAAATACAAAGACCAATGCATTACTGAGACTGTAACAGATAAAAACAGACCCATTGCTAATATAAGCTGTACACTGTCAATTTTAACTGGATAAATATTCATATTTGTGCCCACGATAGTTGCTGCCATGTCCAGAGAGAGGTCTTGCATAGGAGAACATTCGATATGGTGGTATTATGATGTTAACACAATACTCATTCAATTAGACGGAATGTTTCCAACAGGCCAAGATTTAAACCATATTAATCTATTTCACTGAAATCAATAAAACTCACTTCTACAAATCATTAAGAATCAAGTGCCACCCAAAAGCACATAGGTCGAGCCAAAAGAGGCAATATAGCGTATGATTAAAGTTCCACTCTTGATTTCAAATTGTTTGAAGCGCGTCTCGTTTTTATAGATGAGAGAGTTTCATAAGCTTTATTGATCTCTTGAAATCTTTCTTCTGCTTTGATCTTCATTTGTGGATCTTTGTGGCGATCAGGGTGCCACTTTTTGGCGAGGGCTCTATATGCGACAGTGATATCCTTCTCAGTTGCACTGGAATCTACTCCAAGTAACTGAAACCAAATATCATTTAATGCAAGCAGTAGGGTTTTAGTTAACATGGGCAACAATAAGTCCGAACAAATACGCTTATAGGATGTAGTAAATACGATAAAAGTACACAAACGATCCTTACTTTCATAGCATAGTCTTCCCCATCTGGATCTAGTGATATCATCACCTCCCTCCAGGCATATGCAAAACCTTCTTCTCTAAATTCTTTATAAAAGCCCCGGAAGGTTTGCTTTGTGTCCTCCCAGGCAGGCGAATTGAGGAAGTTGCCCACAGCATCCCTCAGCTTGACACTCTCTCCATATCTATTGGTTACAGTGACACTGTGTAGCAGCAAGGAGCCGAACAAACACATGTATGTGACAGCACACAGAGTGAAGACCATTGTACCACTGGGACAAGATGCTGGCCTGTAACTCTCTGGCTTCCATTTCCTCCACTGACATGCTGCTAGTGTTGAGAAGAAGGCTGTGGTGGAGATGATCTGACTGTCATCACCTTGTGAGAGATGGCAGTAGAGTATGGCCAGCAACACGCTCCATAAAACTGGCTTGCTATCACAAGTCTGATAACCTAAATTGGCCACAAGACACACACCTGCACACATAACATTTTCAAGCATTCTTATATTGTTTAGAATGCCCAAAATAGTTTTGCTATTTGGAGCTTATCAATGTTAACCCATTTAGTCTGGTTCAAAAGGTTATACTTGAAGAGGAAAGTTTAGTCACTTATGAATTATGATGCATTATAGCTAAATTAAGAGTGTGAGTAGAAGACATATTTCCATGTGTTAATAGTGATGCAATAGCTACCTATTACAGCTCCAAGGCATCCTATTAAGCCTAACCCAGGTAGAGCAGTGAAAGCTTCCTCTGGAATGGACCCATGCAAGACAGTCCCAAACCAAATCCCGGTCACAAATCCCCCAGCGAGTCGTAGTGTGCTGAATGAAGGTAAAGGGGGTCTTCTGAGAATCCCTCCGGCAAAGTTAATGTTGTATTCGTCAACATAATCAGAGAGCCTCCATGTTTCACGGAGTAGCCCCAGTCCAAAGAATCCACCAAAAGTGGTGAACCACAGGAAGGCATGTCTGTAGCGTCTAAGGTAGAGGTGATGGAGACCAAAAACTCCTCCAAACAGCCATAGGGCATAACACAACGTCTTGCTCTTCATCAGCGCAGCAACTGATGATGCAATAAAAACAACACACAGTTATTAAAAAATGTACAAAAAGATAATAAAAGGGTATGTTGTTTCCCTTATTCAGCTACACCAACCTGTCTAGAGAATGCCTCAAGACTCTTTATTGAGCTACATTACTTCTTCTACTTGGTTCAAAACCCAGGGGGGGGGGCACTTGGCCTTATCCCAGATAGGGGTGTGCCGCTGGACCTCAAAAACCCGTACCTGTCGTACAAGGTGAAAATGGCCAAAAGCATACCCCGTCGTACAAGGTATTATGCGAATGTATAACCCGTCGTACAAGGTGAAAATGGCAAAAAAGCGTACCTCGTCGTAAAATGTATCATGCAAATGTTAACCCGTCGTACAGCGTAAGCATGATAAAAGTGTCGGAAAAATCTCAAAACTGATAAGCTGATATCTGATTACATGCGTGGCCAAGCGTTTGATTCTCTGTGCTTCATACACTGATACAGGGACCATCTATTGCATTTGCATTGTCAACGATTGGTGGGAAGTCGCGGAAGAAAATCTCGACATACTGAAACAATAAAGTCATCAAACCCGCTGTACAGATGGGAAGAGAAAAACATACCCCGTCGTACAAAACGAAGCGCCAACAAAACCCGTCGCACAAGTCGAGAACCCGAAAAAAACATACCCCGTCGCGCGGCACGTGCATACTACCTCTATACACTTAAGTCGTGTGTAGCGTTATATCCATGGTGAGATGTAAGCGTATATGTGTGATACTTACTTATGTACACAGGTACAAACAACCAACCTGATGACAGACCAAGTGGTCAAGAAGCTGCAACAATCAATATCATAATGTTATACGTAAGCAGCCTATCATAACGCTCTTCCAATTCGATCGACAACCAACTTCGCCACATGTGAACACGAACGATAACATATTGCGAATCTGATGAAGATGAAATGAAAGAGCCACTTTATCATGTAACCAAATAACATGACCTATTTCATATTTTTTTACATTTCTTGGGAGATTAGATGGTAGTCTCGCGAGATACTTTGCCGGTGAGGCGCTCAACGTAAGCACGCACGATCGTACCTTATCAATCTTAAAGTTTCGGGTGATGATTTTTGCACCGGATACGAGATCCGAAGTCATTCATGCCCTCATCCAAACCTCATACCTACCTACCTACCTACCTACCTACCTACCTACCTACCTACCTACCTACCTACCTACCTACCTACACACCCACCCACCCACGCACCCACCTACCTACCTACCTACCTACCTACCTACCTACCTACCTACCTACCTACCTACCTACCTACCGACCTACGACCGACCTACCTGACCCGACATACATACATACTACCATACCACACCTACATTCATGCACACGCACACACATACGCATACATACATACATACAGACATACATACAGACATACATACATACAGACATACATACACAGGACAGACATACATACATCATACATACATACAGCATACAGACATACATACATACATACATACAGACAGACATACATACATACAGACAGACAGACAGACAGACAGACAGACAGACATACAGACAGACAGACAGAAGACAGACAGACAGACAGACAGACAGACAGACAGACAGACATACAGACATACAGACAGACAGACAGACAGACAGACAGACAGACATACATACAGACAGACAGACAGACAGACAGACAGACAGACATACATACAGACAGACAGACAGACAGACAGACATACAGACAGATACAGACGACAGACAGACACACAGACAGACAGACAGACAGGACAGACAGACAGACAGACAGACATACAGACAGACAGACAGAACATACAGACAGACAGACAGACAGACATACAGACAGAAGACAGACAGACAGACAGACAGACAGACAGACAGAACACAGACAGACAGACAGACAGACAGACATACAGACAGACAGACAGACAGACAGACAGACAGACAGACAGACAGACACAGACACAGACAGACAGACATACAGACACAGACAGACAGACAGACAGACAGACAGACAGACAGACAGACAGACAGACAGACAGACAGACAGACAGACAGACAGACAGACAGACAGACAGACAGACAGACAGACAGACAGACAGACAGACATACAGACACAGACAGACAGACAGACAGACAGACAGACAACATACAGACAGACAGACACATACAGACAGACAGACAGACAGACAGACAGACACACAGACAGACAGACATACAGACAGACAGACAGACAGACAGACAGACAGACAGGACAGACAGACAGACAGACAGACAGACAGACAGACACAGACAGACAGACAGACAGACAGACAGACAGACAGACAGACAGACAGGACAGACAGACAGACAGACAGACAGACAGACAGACAGACAGACATACAGACAGACAGACAGACAGACAGATACATACAGACAGACAGACAGACAGACAGACAGACATACAGACAGACATACAGACAGACAGACAGACAGACAGACAGACAGACAGACAGACAGACAGACAGACAGACAGACAGACAGACAGACAGACAGACAGACAGACAGACAGACAGACAGACAGACAGACAGACAGACAGACAGACAGACAGACAGACAGACAGACAGACAGACAGACAGACAGACAGACAGACATACAGACAGACAGACAGACAGACAGACAGACAGACAGACAGACAGACAGACAGACAGACAGACAGACAGACAGACAGACAGACAGACAGACAGACATACAGACAGACATACAGACAGACAGACATGACAGACAACCGTGTAGACCGGAACAGAACTGTCTTTATTCTTAACCACCATCCAACACATGAAGTGCACGTTATGATTTTTAGTGAGGGCTTCATAATGCAACATCCCCCTTCTTTTAAGAAATCATCAATGACAGACATTATGTTAGTTGCTTGTCTGCAGTCACAAACAAAAAGGTAGCAGTCTGCCTGTTACAATAAAATGACATACAATTTAAGTCTAGTCCCAAGTTGACATTCATACAAAACAATACTATCTGGTTCTGCTACAATATGAATATGTATTTAGATTAAATATCTTCTATGAGACGACGTGGAGGCATGACATTTCGCTTGGGACGTGGTGTAGGTATTGTAGTATTTCCACTTTTCTGTATCGCAGGTGAGGAGACTGTTGCGTTGTGATTCACTTTACTAGTAGGCGTGGAGATGGGATCAGGTACGGGGCTATCCTGTGTTGGCTGTAGAGTAGGTGGGGCAACTATCGGTGCAGCTGGTGGTGACGGAGTTGGGCTTGTGTAAGTGTCAGTGGCTATGGGTCGAGGTCGTAGCAATATTCTGTTGCGTTTTAGAGGGCGACCTGTCGTGCGGCATAGCACTGTATAGGAACGTGGTTCGGGGCCAATTCCAATAACCTTGCCGGGGAGCCAGTTTTTACGTGCCACATCCTGGTAGTAAACGGGCTGGTTGATGTCAAGCTCATCAAGGGTTTTGCTCTGGCTGTTGTAACGCATTTCAGATTTCTGATGGGCTAGCTGTCTAGCTGCAGTTATGTCATGGGCGTTGCCTTGATGGTAGACTGGTAGGTTGAAGTTAATTTTCCTTTGGAAAATGAGTTCAGCTGGTGAGGGGATTTTAGGGCCTAAAGGGGTTGTTCGATACACAAGAATAGCTTTGTCGGTTTCCTCAGGTGACTTCTTAATGAGGGCTTTCATGCTCCGGACCATGCGTTCAATAAAACCGTGTGAACGAGGATGGTGAGGGGAGCTGGTGACATGAGCTATTCCATAGTTGTTTGTCATTGCCTGGTAAGCACTGCCTATAAACTGTGGACCGTTGTCCGAGATGATGGTGTCTGGACAACCAAACATTGAAAATACATGACTGGTAATAGCAGCTACGTGACGGCTGGAAGTGTCACGTCCAAGGCATTCAACAATCGGGTATTTCGAGTGGTAGTCTGCTATGATGAGATAGTTCTCATCATTCAGTGTGAAGAGATCTGAGCCAATTGTATGCCAGGGATATGGTGGAACGGTTGTAATAACGGGTTCCATTGGCTCTTTACTCTGCGATGCCTGGTGCTTTTGACAAATGGCGCATTGTGATATTATGCCCTCGATGTCAGAGTTGATCCCGGGCCAGTACACGCTACCTCTAGCGCGCATCTGACAGCGGATAATCCCTTGGTGACCAGTGTGGATGTCAGTTAGATATTGGTCATGGAGGATCTCTGGGATCAGCAGTTGACTTCCCTTCAGAATGAGACCATTTTCAATGCTTAGTTCGTCTCGGAAAGGCCAATAAGGATGAATGCTGTGGTGGACGTCTCTTTGGCGTCCGGGAAATCCTTGGATAATGTATTTTGACAGGCGATTGAGTGTCTCGTCATTTGTTTATTGCTTCACGAAGCTCATCGAGTCGTCTGTTGCTGAATTGAACGAAGCATACCTTAATATTCAGTTCAATGTGCTCATCAGCACTAGACTTTGGGAGTCGAGAAAGGCTGTCCGCTAGAATCATCTCTTTGCCAGGTCTGTATTTTATCTCGTAGTCATAGCGTTGCAACCTCAACAGCATACGCTGCAGACGGGCTGGGGCAGATGTGAGTGCTTTGGCTGAGATCATCTCCAGTGGACGGTGATCTGACTCGATGGTAAATGGTTTGCCGTACAAATATGTGTGAAAGCGTTCTGCTCCAAATACACATGCAAGTAGCTCTCTTTCTATGTTTGCGTACCGCTTTTCGGTGTCAGACAAACTTTTTGAGGCAAACGAGATTGGGTGACCATCTTGAATGAGTGCGGCGCCGAGGGCTTCTTGACTCGCATCAACTTGCAATACAGCTGGCTGGGTTGGATCAAAGTATGAGAGCAATCCAGCTCTACTAATGAGCTGTTTGAGTTGGCTGAAAAACTGCTTGATGCTCTGGATGCCACTGGAATTCAGAGTCCTTCTGTAGTAGCTGTCTCAATGGTCCTGTAACGTTACTCAGCTTAGGGATATACGGAGCAAGGTATGTGACCATTCCAAGGAATGACTGGAGTTCTGAGACGTTTGCTGGGGGCTTTAGGTCGATGATAGCCTGCACTTTGCTTGGATCAGGCTTGACCCCTGACTCCCCGTAGATGTTGCCGAAGAAGCATACTTCGTCTTGGTTGATTTTACATTTCTCTGCATTGAAGACAAGACCACATTTGCGAGCACGTTCCATCAACTGATGGAGATTGCGGTTGTGATCAGCTTGGTCAACACCGAACACAGTGATGTCATCTGCAATGGATATGACGCCAGGCAGTCCATCGAGTATCTGATCCATTGCCTTTTGGAAGACGTCTTGGCTAGTTTTCAAGCCGAATGGGAGCCTTTGGAAACAGAACCTTCCAAATGGACTGTTGAACGTAGTGAGGTGTTGACTGGCATCATCTAACTGCACGCTCCAATAGCCGGACTTGGCATCCAGTTTGCTAAACACTTTGGCGCCCTTGAGTCTGTGTGTGACCTCTTCAAGTGTGGGGGTGCGGTGCTGACCCCTCTTTAGCGCCTTATTGATGTCTTTCGGATCCAAACAAATGCGGAGAGACCCGTTTGGTTTTTGAACATATGTTATGCTCGAGACCCAGTCTGTAGGTTCACTCACTGGGCGGATGACATCTAGGTCCAGCATTCTGTCAAGCTCAGAGCGGATTTGAGATTGGAGCTGGATTGGAGCTCTTCTTGGCGCATGGATTACAGGACAAGCATCCTCCTTGAGGATAGTGAATGCTCTCCTTTGAATTTACCCAAGCCTGTGAATCGGTCAGGGTACATGGACTTGACGTCACTCAGCTTTCTAAGGTTTGCAGTGTCAGTCTGGAGAGATATGGTACAGTTCATGGTCACCAGACTGAGAGCTTCGCAAGTTTCCAATCCAAAAATTACAGGACCTGGTGTGTCAGTTACATAAAATTTTGTTGCTTGCCACTGGCTGTCCGCGTAACGACACGGGATGGTAAGTGTACCGTACTGACGAATCGGAGTGCCATTGTATGCAGTGAGTTTGGCGTCACTTTTAACTAAGGTTGTTGGCAGTCCATCTTCATTTACATGCGATGGGTATATATATGCGGAACGTTCGCAGAGGCAGGATATTCCCTTGAGCACCTGTATCCACTTTACCTCGTAGATTTGTCTTCTTGTTGGGGTATGCCTCAATGCACAAGATTGCAAATGCTTTGTCCCGGCTTACTGTTGAAATGGAGAGAGTGTCGAATGTGCACTGTTCAAACTGTGGGTCATCCTTATTCTCAACACAAACAGAGTGTACATCAGGCTTCTGCTTCTGTTTGTTATACTTTGAAGTACTGTACTTTATTGAGCCACTGCGATGTCCTTGCGTAGAACTGTGTGCAGCAGTACTGCGACAAACTTTTCCCCAATGACCAACTTTTAAGCATTTATTGCATTTCTGGTCGCGAGCGGGACATTCCTCCCGACGGTGTCTAGTCCCACCACAAAAGTGGCATGTGTTCCTTGAGGTCGATTCAGCATGTGGAATCGGTCCTTTCCTTTGGTTGTTTCGCTTTTGATGGATGCTATCCACCTTCGTAGCCTGCCCAAACTGATTGAGTTGTTGTTGTGTGGCCTCGTATGTTCGAGCACAGTCAAGAACTTTGTCAAGTGTCAACTTCTCTGGATCGTGGTCTAGTAGCTTTTTACGAACGGGGTTGTGCACAGTGCCAATAATGATTTGGTCGATCAGCATGTCCTCGAGAGCAGCCTCGAATTTACACTTCCGTGCTTGCACCTTAAGACGAGTTGTAAAGGTGTCAATGGGCTCAGCTGACTGTTGACGAATGTCGCGAAATTGAAAACGGGCAAGTCTATAGTTAGCCTTGGGCTCAAAATAGTCTTGGAATGCCTGCCACACTGACTCTGGCGTTTTCTTCTGCTCTACTGTCAGATGAGACCAGTTGTCGTAGACTTCTAAAGCATTGGGTCCCAACCACAGTAGGATGTAGTTAACAATTTCGTGACCTGTTTTGTTACTGTACGTAGGAGTCGACAACAACAGTTCACAATAACGCTTGAATGAGCGAAACTGATGAGGCAAATCGTCACTGTCCCAGTTGAATGAGGGCAACTTGATACCGGCTAGATCGTTTGAGTGCACGTACTGCACGCTTGCTGCTGGGTTTGATTCCGACATGATTTGGCGGGCGATAAACTGCACACTGTCACTGACGCGATGCAATTATTTACCACAACGTCCAACACGATCACTAGACCTGATATTGTCACATGTAGAAGCTTACTTGCGATTTGCACTTTGCGCTCGTTTTGTTGCTCGACATTCCAACACCACAGTCACACAATCCGTCGCCGACCATGTGCGTTTGAGTGGGGTCGTTGAGGAGGTGAATTGCTCGGTTCACTGAAATCCGGTGTCACCTGGTCACTGACCTCAAGACGACAGTCGTTTCCACTGCTGACTAGCGGAAGATAAAAACACTGTTTTTAATCACTATGGGTCGTTTTAGCTCTCACTTGCTGCCACCATGTTATGTTATGTCCAAATAACTATATTGAGAAACACACACACGAGGACGACACCGTGTAGACCGGAACAGAACTGTCTTTATTCTTAACCACCATCCAACACATGAAGTGCACGTTATGATTTTTAGTGAGGGCTTCATAATGCAACAAATACAAGCAGCTGTCAGCGTATTGACACCTTGTTGGTTGTGCGGAAGACACGACGCTTTTAACGTGCGCGTGGCGCTCTTTCGTCAATGACACGGTAAATAGTAGCTGATAACGAAGATCTAAGACAATTTCAATAATCAGAAACGATCTTGAGCATACTTTGATCTGCGAACAAGAACATTTTTAGCCCTACAAGACGTCTGAGTAGTATAAATTCATGTTACCGTTATGACCGGAGCTAGAACATTTTACGAGTGACAGCTGTAAACTCGGCGATATAAAATCAGCCATGGCTGACAAGCTACAAACCGGCCGATTTGTTTGAAGCTCAACAATCATGGCTTACCAGTATTTGGAAGGACTACCCAACGTGGCACGAAAGAGATATATACAAAAACTGACCAATACTACACCCAGATCCAGTGTCAAATGTACGTTGCAGGAGCTGAATATGGGGACTTTGTCTACTGGACTCCTGGGGAGTGTGTGATCAGACAGTGATTTTCTTTTGGAGTTGTGTAACAAGATCAGTATGTTTTGGCAGTCAGCAGTATTTTCAGAACTTCTGACACGCAGATTAGAGGATGGTGCATGTACTTCTGGTGAAGATATGATTGGATGTGACAATCCATGCTGTAAATACAAGTGGTTTCATTTTCATGCATCGGCATCAAAAGAGTATCAAAGGGTGCCTGGTATTGCAAGTCTGCAAGAAATACATCTTGAGCCAACCTTTCAGTATATAAGATGTTCCTTTTATAGACTTATGTTGATGTCTTTGACTGTTATATGGTGGATGAGTTGGGCGAATAAAATTTATTCTCAAATTCTATCCTCTTCTTAAATTAATTTGTGCCACTATGAAATTTACAATGTGATGTGACTAACAGCAATCAAATGCAAATTCTGGATGAAGAGAAATGTGAAATATCACAATAGATAGTCTTTAAGTGTGGCATCGACAATAAGAAACCACCAGAACATTTCATAAATGCTTTATTACGATTGTGTATTCAAAACAAAACTGCAAGATGAAAAAGCGTACAGGTAATACCACTACATAATATGTAATTTGAACTATTTCAGTCAATCAAATCACTGTCTCGTACAATAATGTTACCCCCAGCATTTAACAAACAACAAGCCACAGTGACCATCTTGTCCACACTAGAGAGCTCATTATCTTTGGCTTCAGCCTTCAGAGAGTTCACCGACTGGATAGGTAGGGTCCCCTTCAGCAGTTGATATCTGTTTTTTTACACACCCAATGACTCTCTAAATGTGAATATTTCGATCAAAGTGGACAGTCCCAATCCACACTGATATGCAATATGCTGACAATGCATATCAAGTCTTAGTTTAACCAGAGTGAGGAAGAGCTGGTCTTGAAGAGAGATACCATCTTTTCTGGTGACTGAATCATTATGATTCACTACAATCTCATTCAGTACCTAAAGACAGAGCACATGGTAAAATATATACATACATCATTGTAGAAGTAGAAATGTTTATACATGTGTGATTGTGTGCAAAAACATTCATTATTATAATAGGCAGATTAAGTACAAAGATTCATTATCATTATTAAGATTCATTACAATTATTGAGTAAGCAGGCAAATTTTTTATCTAAAAGTATTCACCTGTCTTTTGTTGGATGAATGCTTAATGACTCCTTGTAAAGAACGTTTCTTGGCGTTCTTGTAACGATTCATGCGGTCATGTTGCTTGTTGCCATCTTGTCTGTGTGTGAATATAGAGGGTATCCAGTCTGGTTAAAGTGGGTCCTTGTTAACCACCCCTAGAGGAACGAATTATGACTTATTATGTTTCTAACCACAAATGGTACAAACGATACAAGGGGAATATAGAATAGCAAAATTTAAATCACAGTTGAATGGCAAGTCCTCATCGACATTACATACAGTAAAAACACATACAAACATGGCGACATGAATGATGAAGTCGTTCAAGCAGAATTAACCGTATTTACTTAAATGTCATCAAATTGGATTAAGAATAAAGTAGTGTGTAACAGAAATACCCTACAACAGTGTAGAACCTACCAGTGATGAAATGATGTCCACAAAAACCAAGTTCTTAGTTGGTCGCCAAAACGAACCGTCTTCGTTCTGTCGATTCACAGCAATGATCCACTTTTCCCTTCTCTCCGGGTCTTTCGGAAACTTAAAAAGCGACATTCTTTCTTTCATCATGCTGTGGTTAGAACAACCGAATGCACAGCAACTTTTCGGCATGTTTTTATCGACGTTAATAACCGCAAACTAATCCGATGTTGATATCGCTGAGTGAAATTAATCCAATACACATTGATTGTTTTCACTGCGCTGCGCGTTGCCAGGGTCGCCGGGAATTCTGGGTGGTGCGAGGTTCCCGGATAACCGAGATCGGCAATACATGCATACATACATGCACACACAAATACCAACTTTACGCGAGGTTGAGCTTTCATATTTGTCTTATCTTATCGCGCCTCGTACATGCTTTATCAATTGACACCACCAGACTCAAGTATGTGCGACACTGCTCTCTGTATCTGTCTTGTTTGTACCTTCCTTGCTGTCGTGTTTTATGCCTTTCTCTATTTGGTTTATACATTGAGTTTTAAAACATTGGATTAATTCGGACATACTTCAGGAAATCGTCGAATCAATGTCAATATGCGGGGTAATATGAAACGGTTGAATCCCGTGGTGGGGGGGGGGTGGCACTTAAGTGTATAGAGGTAGTATACATGTGCCGCGCGACGGGGTATGTTTTTTCGGCTTCTCGACTTGTACGACGGGTTTTATTGGGCCTCATACTTGTACGACGGGGTATGATTTTCAGCTTCAATCTGTACGACGGTTTTTTGGGGGGCTTCGTTTTGTACAGCGGTGTATGTTTTCTCTTCCCATGTCAAGATTTTCTCCCAGGATTTCCCACCGATCGTTGACAATCCAAATGCAATGAATGGTCCCTGTGTGGCGCCCCGAGAATCACACGCTATGCCCACAGGGATTTGCATTGGCCGGCTAACCGATATCTTCTATGTATACAAATGGTTTATGTATACATAAAAGATAGCGAGCGGCCAACCAATACAAATCCATGTGGCTCGACCGTGCAAGCGCGCAAAGTTGTTACTGCATGTAATCAGAAATCTGCTCATAACATTTTGAGATTTATCCGCAACCTTTATCCTGTCTACGACGTAGGACGCATAATACATTGTACGACGGGGTACGCTTTATTGCCAATTTCACATTGTACGACGGGTACGGGTTTTTGAGGTCCCGCGGCACACCCCTATCCGAGTTAAGGCCAAGTGAAGTGCCCCCCCCCCCCCCCCACTCTTGCTTATGAGGAATGATGAGAGACACTGGTCCTCGTTGAGATGTGACGCGTTCGCAAGGCGAGCTCCAATTGGCCAATCTGTTATGGCGGTTTTTATTCGAGCGGCCAGAAACCTGGGTGGTCTGTCCCAAGGTCATTGAGAGAGTTGTGCCAGTCGGGGTGTGGGAGCTCAAGGGAATGGAGACATAGACTGACGGCCGAATGTTCTTATTATTGAAGCGTCTCAAAGGTGCGTGTACATAGTAAATAAAAACACTATCGTTCGATCAATGTCCGGGGGTCTATTTTATGTCAGGGTTATTATTGTACATAACTGCGCCTTAGAGGCACGGTTGCTATATTCGTATGCATGCAACTGTTCTCCACCTGCCTAAACGACTTTTTATCGTTAAAGTAATTCACTTTCAATCGCCTGTGAACTGAACAGCAGCGGTAGTTGTAACATCCATGAGAATCTAGATCCAGTAATCATGGGCCTGGGCACGGTCGAGGAGGGGGAAATTATGGATGACTTTCCCGCACCGCGACTGCTGAGGGAAGCAAACCAGCGGTACGCCGAACAACGCAACCCAGTCCCTGTCGATGAAGAAGGAAACCTCCTGCCTTTTCCAGCCACATCGACTAAGAATGAACTTGTGGCTTCAGTGGATTTCTCTTCCATCGACGAACATGCAGTTCAAGTAAGTAATAATGAAGACAATGACTTACGACGACGTCGACCACTTTGATGATGATGTTGATGATGATGACAACGAGATTGACGACAAAGACCACGGCGATGATAATTTGCAGGTAATGATGATAGTAATGATTATTACGATGATGGTAAAGACGAGTACGTTAATGTAGATGATAATGATTTTTATTATGATGACAAGGACGACGATGTTAATGAGGATGTTGATAATGATGACGACGATAAAATGATGGCGGTGTTGAGCGTTGACATGATGGATTTGTTATTTGCACATGTAGACACCGGTACAGTTTCACAGAGAATCGATCCCCGTTCTCGTAAAGTACTTGTGCTCGAAAGCCAAATCTGAGCTCGAGAAAGTCCGCGTCATTTGGCGATGGATTGCTGCTCAAGACATATCAAAGCTACAGCCCGCTAACCATGCAAACATGGTTCTGCAGAGCCTGCTGAAAATCGCCGCCGCAGTGGATGCTTACAGCCAGCTGTTCGTTGATATGTGTCGGTAAATGAAAACTAAAATGGTTGGATGTTCTTGAATTATGTAAAGAACTTATCATCTAAACCAAAACTTATATGAAAAAGCATAATGTCTTTATGTATTACATCGCCAGCGGTTTTCTTCTCAGAGCGTCAATCAAGCGGATGTATTTAGACCTATCTGATACATATTAGTGAATGCCTGTATGTTTGTCCGTCTGTTTGCTCCTTAATGCAAATCAAAATTGAGCGCTTCTGAAATGTCCACCGATGTATATTCATTGTAACATTTGAAGGACACATGGAATTTGACCTCCGAGGTTGCTTTCAAGACCTAAACTATAAACTGTCCTCAAGGCAATTTTTTTTCCTAAAAATCAGTTGATCCACATGTCTCATCCTCTCATGCTGAATGCCATTGCCTTTCGCAGTTGCCTACAAGGCAAAGACTGCCTTCAAGGCACACACGGCTGCACCTAATCAGAAGGTATCATTTGTCCTGCTGTTTGTCATGGACGCAAATGATCACAAATCAGCATGGAACACTTAGTCATATACAATCTTAGTTTAATGGGGGTAACTTTTAGTGCTGAATGTCGTTGAAACATTGAATTTGACCTACGTGGTTGCCTTCAATACAACAAATGCTCACAACCGGCTGCATCTATCCCGTATCAGATGGGTCCACATCAGCAGAGGTTTAAACCGAATCAGTAGCTGTTCACTATAGTTTCATAAGTCTGGTAAGGTCGCGACAGAGATTAGGTTAGGGTCATAGCGGAGATTAGGATGGGGTAGTGGTGGGTATTAGATGAGGGTTGAGGGTGGGAATAAGAGTGGGGCCACAGCAGAAATAAGGGTGGAGACAAGGCAGAGGTTCGGGTGGGGCAATTTTCACCGTGAATGTCAACACTCTTAATGGTCTTAGTGATGAAGACGTTATGTCAATTAAATGGTTTCAATGAATCTATATATATATATATATATATATATATATATATATATATATATATATATATATATATATATATATATATATATATATATATATATATATATCTATATATATATATATATATACATTCGTATTCGGAGGCGATGCGTTTTACCAAGATTGGCATGGTTTTTTTTATTGAGTTTCATTTCTCCTCCTTTGTTGTGTCGTAGAGCTGCAAATCTTCAGGCAGAGGTGATCAGAGGGGTCAAGAAATATGACGACTTCAACCCCAATGCCCCGCCGGCCAAAACTCAAAGCTGGTCAGCCGTCGTCATCGACAAACAATGGCGTCTGTGTGACGCTAGATGGTCGAGTGGATTCTTCACATATGGTCACGAGGGTTACAAACTGGTGGACACGGATATCAAAAGCTCGAAAATGGCACCTAGTGGAAAGTGGAAAATGAGGTTGAACGACACGTATTTCCTGACCCCACCAGAGCAACTCATTTACACCCATTTTCCTATGCTGGACGAAAAATGGCAACTGTTAGCACGCCCCGTCAAGCATTCGGAATTCTGCACAATGGTAAGACTGGGGCTGGGATTTTTCCAACTAGAGGCCGAGTTATTAGGTCACAAACGGGCGGTTATCAAGTCAGAAGATGGAGTGGAGGAAATTCAACTTGTACTGCCGCACCAAAAGAAAAGGAAAAATAAGTTCAACTATCAACTTTGGAGGTCCGCTTCTGATACTCCAAACGCCATACAGTTGGGAAGATACGTTTTAATGTCGCACAAAAAAGGACAAAAATTGTCAACTAAAATAGCGTTTCCTATTCATGGTACGTACAAGTTTCAGTTGATGGTGTGCAGTGGAGACACAGAGGAAGCATATCACCCCGTGTGTGAATACCTTATTGATTGTCCAGCCACGGGGCACAAAGTGCAGCCCTTGCCTGAGAATCCACGCATGGAATGGGGCCCAGGCGCTGATATGGAAAGTATTGGTTTGGAACCCGTCTCCCATAAAGAAGCTGTGATTGAAACCATTGATGGTATCGCAGCCATCGATTTGACAACCGGGGACCATTTGGAACTACGCCCCGAACTTCACAGCAACAAGTTCAGCACGAAGGAGTTAGAGAAGTACATCTTACAGCAAGATGATGGCACCAACGTTAACTTCGTGGTTAAAGTACCAACACCAGACCAGTATGCATTCCAGCTGTATGCCAAAACGAATGAGAATGGAGAGGAGTCCTTCTCTAACGTGTGCTGCTACCTGGTGGAGGGAGATAAGACGACCAACGATTCTCTGCCATTCCCGGACATTGCCACCGGTAAGCTAGGATCCACAGACAAAGGTAAAAAAGTAGGTATTAAATGCCGATCTCATCCCTCATCATATATCAAAGCCCCTAATAACGGCAGCGTGGATATTGCGCTGGTCACCGAAGCCAAGCTTCCACTTGACGGTGTACTTAAATCAACGAAGAAAGATGTCGTCATCAGCAGACAGATGTTTCTCAACAATGAAGACGACACTACCCACGTTCTCATCCGATTCCCTGCAGTAGGAAGCTACAGCCTACACGTGAATGGTGCGGAGGGACAGGATAACCTGCACAATTTTGTCATAGATGTAGATGAGCCATCTGAGATTCAAAGCCCTTTTCCACGCATGTTCCCTGAGTATTCTTTTAGGAAGGTGACACTTATTAAGCCCATAACAGGGGTGTTGCCTCCGCGAGAAGTCGTCGAATTCGCGCTGCGCATCCCAGGAGCCGAGAAAGCTGCTGTGAAAGTCGGGAAAAAATGGGTGCAGCTGAAACAAACTGACGATGGTGTCTGGAGCGGGGAAGCAACGACCGGAAATGGTGGCTCCCACGTGATTGTTACAACGAGTGCGGGGAATGACGTCTACAACTTTCTTTTACGTTATGATGTAAGTAACGTTATAATGCAAGTAATGGTAGTATCTTATGCATTCTGTTATGAAGAGATTGTTGGTCAATAAGCGAAAGCTTCCAAATGCCTTATGAGATAATATGTCCTAAAGCATATATTTGACGTGATGTGAATTATAAACCAAATAGGCTGAAACAAGTGTAGTTTTAGTGATGACCACGCAAAATGATGTACTTACTCGACCGGTCGCTACTCATCAGCATATTTTTGGAGGCCGTATTCAAGATACCAATATCTGTAATTACTTGATTCGTTGCCGTTCCCAGTGCTAAGAAGGTATAACAACAAGCACAAAACGGAAACAACATAAGAAGTGCACCAAATCCACATGATTCTCAATTTGTGCAGCTTCTAGGGTTCAATTTATTGTATGTTTGTGCCAAACATCAGGTGGTGAGCCAAGGTGAATACGACATGGCGCTTGTGCCGCAAGAATCGGGAAACTCTAAACGGGCAGCTGAAGCCAAGGAGAAGCGCCGCTACCATGACATGGAATCGTCCAAAAAGAGTAAGCTAGTGTTTCAAGATGTTGGCTATAAATGCTTATTGCAAACTCATTTCCACACAACTTGAATGCCAACACGAAAAATCGGGGAAAAGTTATTATTCTCTCAAATGAAACTTTGCATTATATGTAAATGTATCAATAATAATAGTACCCCCTTAACTCTCTTGATTTCTACGCAGACAATGTACTGACAAAATGTCTTGCTTTCTACTCGATGAACATGTAATTCTACGTAAAAAGGAATGTTGACCTCGTGACGTCATCATCTGTTACAGTATTACTCGAAGCAACATCAAACGAGAATACGAAAGCTCTGGTCCGTATTCTACACTACATCACCGAGAACGACTATGTCACCTCCATGCAAGAGGAGGTCGACGAAGCCTCGGCACTCCTCAAGAGGCTACAGCGTGAGCTGGTTAGCTCGTTTATACCGACCAAGAGACCACATCTACCCTGCGCCTCACCAACTTCTAAACACTGATTCGAGGCGACCAGGGTTACGGAAGAGAGTATTGTGAATTTGAGGGTTTTGATTGTGTAGCTAGCACACCGCCTTCTATGTGACACCAATGCATCATGCGGATTCCTGCAAATCTTGATTTTGTCGATGCTCTTCAATTGACTTTGATTGAGAGATAAACAACAATGAACTTACACTTAAGTGCCCGATTTTATCACTCTCCATGGCAGACATGTTTGACACTATGCTAACAAAACATCCTAGCCTGCAGGGATATATGAGGGGTCACACACTGTTGCCCTATTCCTTACTAGGATTGGTTGGAAATATCGGTCCCTCCCCTAAATGAAGTCACAATGTTTGATTGACATCCTTCTTTATGTAAACTTAAGCTTCCGCTGTACCGATGATGAAATCGAACACCCCCCCCCCCCCCCCCCCACCCCCCCCCACGCAGCCCAACACCATTAAGTGTATTTAGGACGAGAGGTTATCCCTCTTCGATTGGCCGGCCCTCTCCTGTCCCAAAAGAAAACACCAAGAAATCTATATTTAGACTCATTCAGTAATATCGGCTATTTAGCACTTTTCCAGATTTTGATTAGAAATGTTCCATTACATACATCGAGCAGACAATTGTTTCTATATTATCGCATGGCACTCTCCTCTCAACCCAATCACAACTCGGGCCGGCTTGCCATGCGATAGCTGAGACCGTGTCTCATTATCACCCAGCTATCTTGACGATTTGAGAACGACCCTCAACGAGCAACGGACTATGGAGGCGCCTGATATCAAGCACACTTTGCAGGTGTTATAGCAGGGGTCTTCTCAAAAGTGGCGGTGGAGAGCAGCGAACCCCCTGAGTCGAGGAATGTAGACTAGATCAGTACAGAAACACTGACAAAACTATACGCTGGGGCAATACTGAGTACTTATCACCTACGTGACTATGCAATAACTAACCCGAAACATTGAAAGTTAATTCATAAAGCCATAGTTATATGAATCAGTTCATATATATAATCAAGAACACAACCGGATATAGAATTGACGTCATCAAACATTGACAGAAACGCTACTCACTATAACTGTATTTTATAAATTGATCCACACAACTGATCTTTCGTTGTCCTGAACTTTTAATCTAAATTGATGCATGTGAAAAACGACTGCTCCAAGGATTGTAGACGTTTAACCAACTTTCTTGAATAGTTTTCTGCAGTAGCAGTGAAGTTTTAATTTGACTTTCACCCGACGCGGGTCCTTAATGCTGTTAACTTTTATGCGATACAATTACAAAATTTGAAAAAAACTCCATCATATTTTAATTGATCTCGCCAAAAAAACATTATAGGCTTTAATTAAGACCCTGAAGTTTATGTGTCAGGATGGCCGAGCGGTCTAAGGCGCCAGACTCAAGGTAAAACCTTGCCTGCATATGTAAGCGGGTAGAGAATTCTGGTCCACGAATGTGGGCGTGGGTTCGAATCCCACTTCTGACAAATACTTTTGAAAGAAATTTTCATGCGTAGATGCGCAAATTTTGGGACACAGGCGCTCGATTCCCGATGCCCAACTTCCGAGTGCCGACTTTCTATATATAGCAAGAGTGGCTCGGTGCTCGGAAGCTTGGAATCGGGAACCGGTCGCCTGAGGTTTGGGATCAGCTTAGCATCACGTCTGAGGCCCTGTAAACTAGATGCTTAGAAAGCAGTGCCTAGCTTCATCGCGACGAATTAAGCATTTAATTTTAGAGAATTCGTCTTGGGAGTAGCCCTGGGGCCAATCAGACAAGACGATTCTCTATCTTTCCTGGTAGGCCCATATTTTTTTCCATACGAAATGCACAGTAAAAAGGTTCGCTTGTGATATTGGTATTGAAAATGAATAGATCATTATATATGTATTCAAGAGGATCATATTCAGACAGCAAGTAACCTAGAAATGCTTTTGTGTTGTCATCTGGTGCAAAGGTATCACTTAAGACGGATTTAACACCACAGCAATGTCGCCCTGAAGTGGCGGTGGTGAAGATGAAATATTGGGTTAGCACAAATCTATCCCAATTAATACTTCAGGAACTCATGTTCAGAAGGATGACAGCCTCGCACTCCCCATTATTAATTGATTTTACGTTCTTAAATTCTAATGTAAATACACCTGTACGAATATATAATGCGCTAGTATCTTAAGTCCGGCCCCATTTGTGAGTAGTGTATATTGAGACTAGCCATAGCCCGAGAAATAAGGCATCTGCGTAAATAACACAGAAGTAAACATATACGCCAGATGAAAATCAAGCAAGTATAATTTTTTGTTTTTAATTTTATCAATGCATGCACAAAACACTATATGGAATAATACGATTCCACACCACGAACTCATTACCATGCATACACTTGTAGATGTAAACAACGCTTATGCAGCATAAGAAAAGAATTGGAAACATATAAAAATATATAATGGGAAGGTTATACATATAAATTGCTATTATTGATGTTGTTCTGCTTCAAACTTCACTTTGAGATCAGTCATAAATTTGTAGACATGTTCGCCCCAGAATGCCCGTGTTTTACTCAGAAATGAACCACACTTCATTGTGTCGGTTGAAGAATTTGAATGGAGCGTCGTAGCCAGCCGTGTAGAAGAACTGGCTATGATAGCGAGCAGTGGCTGGCAAGGCATCAGCCAGGGCCATGGCGTGTTCCATCCAGTCGGACATCTCCGCATAGCCTCCAAATGACCTGTAACCAAAATCCTCAGTCGATACATCGGCATGACCTCAATATGACCTACGAACACTTTTATATCATACTCACATAACCTCTAAATGACCTATAACAAACATAACAAAAAGGCTGCTGTCTCTCCTTGGATAAACGTTCTAGAAATAAATGTCATTTGAATAACTCAGCATTGTCTTTTACTTGACATAGACCCTCATGGAGGGTTTCGTTTCGAGGAAGACCGTAGGGTCAGTCGGTGCAGGTGGTGACGTCACAGAAGATGAAATGAAGAAAGACATGGTGAAGTTGCTTTCACAGGCGGGTCCCTGACCTGGGATGATCCGGTCTATGACAGGGGCGGTCATAGCTATCTTCTTTCCTGTACCAACGTAACACTCAGTCAGGAGTACTATGAGCCATTAACAGGGCTTGACATAGAATATGATAGAGCGGATAATGCTGATGTTGGTTTCATAGAGCAAAGTAAGTTCTGTACTAGGACTAACGTTGGGCGTTGGATCCTGAGATGTAACGGAACAAACGCATGAACAGCTGGGAAGAGGCCTCGTCAAAGTCGATCCCGGCCAAGTTGGTGCTCACCCAGTTGGAGGCGGAGTACTCTCGCAGTTCATAGTCCTGCGAAACGGGAATATACAGCTTGTATATTTAACATATCATACAGTACAATCTCTTATGAAATAGATCTGGTGAAGAAGTTACGAAATTGGCCGCCTTATATTATTTAGTATTATGTAAGTCTGATACCCCGAGAAGTTTTAAAGGACGAAAGTATACGCAACAAGATAGGAGGTTAGCTTTTTCAAAGGATCGTAGATAGATCAACCATTTCGAGCAATTCTGACAGACATTGAACACAGACGAATTACTATTTAAAATAAATTCCAATCCAATGAATAGGCCACTGATCGCAATGCAATGAAAAGCACCACCGAGCGTGTCAGTACAAGAATCTCATGACAGCAGCATTTTCGTAATAATAACAACTGGTACCCGAAATGCAGATGAAGAAACAGAGAAGAATGATTTAGTTTGGTCTGATTCATGAGTGAGCAATGCAAAGTGGGATCATTTGATGGTGACTGCTATCTGCCACGAGGATGGGACAGACTGGGAGGGACAGGCTGGGAGGGACAGACTTGGAGGGGCAAACTGGGAGGAACAGACTGGGAGGAACAGACTGGGAGGAACAGACTGGGAGGAACAGACTGGGAGGAACAGACAGACTGGGAAGGACAGACTGGAAGGGACAGACTGGGAAGGACAGACTGGAAGGGACAGACTGGGAAGGACAGACTGGAAGGGACAGACTGGGAGGGATGATTAGATCATCTACGGAAAATAAGATTGTATTTGTTTCGGTCGACTTTTAATGAGGATCTGGACGTCGTGGGCAACATCAGCCATACATGTCGCTTAGAATGCTAAATTAACAGATTATATCAAATCCAATAGTAATCAATTCAACGCAATGCAATGGCACACATACAAAAGGGTGACAAAGATGCAAAGATGCAAAGATGCTTATGTATCTGTGAAGTCAACTCACGTCGGTTTTGTTGATAACAGCGAATTCTGGGCAATCCAAGCTGTTACAAAAGGAAGGCTTGGTATTGTCCCCGAATCCTACCATATGTTTGACCATGGTTGACAACGTACCGATGTGATCGAGAAAGGAAGCTTGTGTTGGTCCGGCCAAAGCCAGACACAAAACGGCAATACAAGCTGTCTTCATACTGATACCTGAAAATCATATAGAACGCCAAGTCTGATGAGGATTTAAAAAACTCTCTGTTGTCAGTTAATCATAGAAATTGAATAAAGGTAAGATGGAGGGTTTATAGGTCTAAAGAAGGAGTAATAATGAATATTAACATACATGTATATACACACATATATATATATATATATATATATATAGATATATATATAATAGATATATATATATATAATATATATAGAGAGAGAGAGATATAGAGATAGAGATAGAGAGAGAGATAGATATATAGAGAGATATCTAGAGAGAGAGAGATAGAGAGAGGGAGAGAAAGATCTCTCTCTCTCTCTCTCTCTCTGTCTCTCTCTCTCTCTAGAGAAAGATCTCTCTCTCTCTCTCCCTCTCTCTCTCTCTCTCTCTCTCTCTCTCTATCTCTCTCCTCTCTCTCCCTCTCTGTCCCTCTCTCTCTCTCTCTCTCTCCTCTCTCTCTCTTATCTCTCTCTCCCTCTCTCTCCCTCTCTGTCCCTCTCTAAATCTCTAACCCTGTCTCTAGAGATATCTTTCCCTATAGATAAATATTTAAAAGATCTCTCTATCCTATATCTCTCCCCTCTCTCTCCCCCTATCTCCCTCTCTATCCCTCTATATATACTATATACCTATATCATATATATACATATATATATCATATATATACCTACCTATCCTATACATATATATACATATATATATACATATATATATATATATATATATATATATATATATATATATCAAACTTGGTTGCCTTAACTTACTTGGGTGATGTAGATCTTTAAGGTTCGCACTGTTCGGAAGAGTGCGTGAAGATGCCGCAGTCCCAGTGGCTTGACGATGTTCTGACATGCACGCTCTCCTTGTTTTATAGATCCATCTCACGTGGCTCTGATGACCATTTACATAGACTAGTCCACTCACGCACCGGTTGGTCAGGTTTCGTGGTCGCTTTATGTGAATTCTATCAACTGCTCAACATCACCGATATGGATGTATTGCTGCAAGAAAATGCTGCTGAACTTAATTATGAAGTACTTGGAAGGAAATCGTGGATAAATTTACGGTTATAGTGTTAAATAAAAAAGCTTTCATCCCTTTCTTTGGATTGGACCACCCCAACAACGAAAGCAAATCCCGTGCCCGACCACGTGCATTCGTTTATGAAACTTGTTTGGATGATTTTAGAATGTCCTCTTCACTCTGTTGTGGTAACAATAGAAGGGGGGGTTTATCTTTGGTTCTTTAACTCAGCGGTTGTTGTGTGGATTTGCATGTGGATTTCTTTAAAGGAAGGACCAGGATCCTGAGCTACCCCTCCGAACTGGCTGGTCAGTGGGTTCGCCTGATGTTTGTTTTCATTTGTTTGAAATTAGCATAGTTCATTATTCTGTACTTGAACCTGCCTCGCTGGGTCTGTTGGTTCATGGACAATACCAAATACGAGTACTTGGTACCAAAATGTTCCCAGACTGTTGACTGTGTGGGGTTTAGAAAATGATTGGCAGTTTGCCGAGGACACCCCGTGATCATCATGATATTGAGTGCACGGTTCTGTCGGTGTTATTATAGTGATACACGCCGGTCATGTCATCCCATCAAGGACGCAACATGTCATGTCCTGTTCATTAACCAGAGAGGAGGGCCATTTTGGTCTGGTCTTCCCACCACGCTGTACCCTCTCAGAGAGTGCATTACCATCTCCCACTTACTTTTCTTTTTATTTGAACAAATGCAATCACTTCACGCTGTAATAACTGATGCGAGGTCTGCATACTCTTCCGTCGGGGTTTCGTAAGTAGTCGGTGGCTAGTTTTGCAGCTTGGTGTTTAACGTAAAGAAATGATTATGTAAAGGTGCGGTGTTATCTGGTGCAATTCTCCATT
The DNA here is from genome assembly GCA_034190875.2 of Urechis unicinctus. Classification (NCBI taxonomy): domain Eukaryota; kingdom Metazoa; phylum Annelida; class Polychaeta; order Xenopneusta; family Urechidae; genus Urechis; species Urechis unicinctus. The sequence continues at coordinate 36,580,782 of CM067342.1, read as the reverse complement.
TCAGAAGACGCTTCCTTCACACTAAGCGTTCAGTGAGCTGCTGAGTGTTTCAAGATGAGCTTTCTCAAGTCTGCTGTGAGCGCCATGACCGGATACGGCCTTGAGCAGCCCGTGTATGACGTCACTACTAAAACGGAGGTACGCCTCGAGTCAAGTGATGTTGTGATAGATGAATTTATGTTTCTTATTGACATTAAGCTGATACCCATTGTGTTCAATGTACCTGTGTTGGCCAGGGCTACGAAGAGCGGCAGTATGGCGAGACACACTGGGTGTCCACCACAGTCGAGGCCATGCTGTATAAGGAAGCGAGTTCTATATGTTTCTGGCGCCTCTTCCAATACATCAGTGGTCAGAATGCATCCAGTAAGTACAAATATTTTTTAATAAAGCTCCTCTTATAATGGCGAGTATGCGCCACGAGCATTAGATAATGCACTTCAAACACCTAGTGTCTATCGCACATATTGAATTAGCCTACGTCACTGATAACAAAAGCGCTTCAGTCAATATCTATGGCTCCTAATGCAAGCAAACTCAAGGTCAAAGGTCGATGTCCATATCGCATGCGTTCCTGATAATTGATACGAAGAGCGTTTATCAACTGTATCATCTTATTAGCCGCATATGACTTCCTTATTTCGTAATAATTTAACTCATAAACACCAGTTGCTTGCGGTATTTAACAATTGTCTGATGGGTTCCAGAAACGAAGATCCCCATGACAACGCCCGTGACTGTTCGCGTCCTTGCGGGCCAGGGTCCCAACTGTGAATCCACCTTTACACAATCTTTCTATTTGAGCAAAGATTTCCATTCCAATCCCCCGAAACCAGACACCCCCGAGGTGGAAACGGTGAAGCAGCCGCCCTTCACGGCTTACGTCAGGTGACATAACTTAAAGTGTTTTACGAACAAAGGATCGATTCTCTACCCATTACATCAGACCTCACCCATGACGTTTGACGTAATCCATGATGTTGGACGTAATCCATGATGTTGGACGTAATCCATGACGTTTGACGTTATCCATGACATTAGACGTAAGGGACGATAGGATGTTTCTTCTGCTAATCTTGTTTTGGGTTTTGTGGAATATTGTTTGACTGAAAAGCGGACCGGCCTATTTCTATGACTTGGTCATTGGCGTTACATCATCTTCCAGGACTTTTGGCGGGTTTGCCGATGAGCAGACTTACATTCAGCACGCTAGGGAACTGGCTGATTCGCTACCGGAAGGGACTCGCTACCGACAGGATTACTTCATGACAGCAGGATATGACAGTCCGTTTAAACTCTTTAATAGAAGAAACGAAGTGTGGCTCATCAAAGAAAGGGAAGCGATGCCTGAGTGATTGATTCATTAACAGCTACTTAATTTTGAACGAATAACGTCCATGTTGTAGAGATGATATTGTAAGAATATCGTACAAATTTCTTGGTATAACTGGTCTGTTTTATAAACTTGATTGCGACAGTAACTCACGCAACTGTCTCACATTTGCCCAATGGCCGGAATGGAAACAAATGGAAATCGATTTTTAAAAGCAAAGAATCCCAATTATGTAGGACGATATTGAACGGCGTTGACTTCTGTTTACATCAATGTACCTCACTGGAGTCGTGGGAATATAATCTCTTAGAGGGAACTAATTATTAACAAATCAATATTTTAATTCTCCAGCGTTCGTTTGAAACCTCCCGCTGATATAGCACCATTCTTTCAATAACCGACCTTGCCCTTCGGCACGTTTTCCGACGAAACCCAAGATATATAACATCGGTGTTATTGTTTCATAGTCCAATGCGTATCACCAAAGAGTTTTCGCTCCGCTTAGAGTGTTCACTTCGAGTGGCTCTGTTCATTCGTTCGTTCGTTAGATCGAGATTTAAACCGTTTTTGACAACTTTGGCAATGTACGACAAGCGTCTCTGTGGTGATCGCTTTCCTAATTATAATATACTGCAATCGTTAGGTTGGCGCTACCGTGAGATAAACAAAAGCTCATGGGAATACTGGGCTGACATCACTGCGATTGGTGAGAGCGAAAAAAAGGTCGTTTCGCAGCGTCATTCGGCTGCCAAAACACATCGCAGACAATATGAAATAAATGTCAGCTTGATAAATTGGTAAACATTTCGAAAATAGTTTGCCTCTCACTGCGTTCACGCCGTTATCTATCCTCGATCTTTAATGTCCGCGCTGTGGTGATATTACATTTATCAACAACCGTCTACAGCGAGGTAAGTGGCCGTGGGAAGACACCAACATTTGTTGGCATGCCAAGGACATGTCAAGATCTATAGCAATGAGATTATAGATTAAATAAGTTGTGTGGGGATTATGAAATTACATGAAATACACCGTCTTCAACAGGCGACGATACCATGAAATCAACAAAAGCATGTGGTATTGTTCATCCGACGTCTCGGGGTGGACGACTTGTAAAGACATGAAGTCATCTGATTGGTCGAGGCTACCACGACTCCGAATTAAACGGAGAATTTCACGCGGTTTTAAGGGACGCCATGACAAAACTCATAGGTGGCGTCTTCACTTTTTTTTCTCGGGCTGAGGTTTGCGTGAACCCTCTTAGAGTAGCTATTCACTCTTTGGTATCACTGTAGGAATCATAATGTTGTGTGCGTTTTCTCTTAATGGGCGAACGTTGGGTTAATTTTCCTTAAACAGAATTCTGTGTATACTTATGAGCATTCCATTAACAAAGGTGCGTGCGGGCTTCGATTGTTTTGATTTGGAATAACTATTATAACAGGTGAAATGATCGTGTGAGGGTCAAAACCTCTTTTCATTCCATAATTGCCTTTCACAGCACAGGCACCTGTGTGTGCAGCCGAACATACAGGGCGGAGTCCTCGGGCTGGTTTGAAGCGTGTCCGCCAGAGGCATTATGGGTAGACTTCCCTGTGGCTATGGTGCGAACATGACATACACATTCTGTGGTCAATCGGTTATAATAAAGGGTCAGCTTTAGCATGGGAAGATATTACACTATGACCCGAGTTAGTGAAACAATACAGCGGTCAAACAGTGGTCAGATGATGGTCAGATAGCAAGGGCTAGTTACACCGGACAACTTCACGGATCGCCCATCCACATGGATGATAAACACGAGTGCTAGACATTTTCGAATGCAGTAATCATATTTCAAATAAGGGTTCTTTGTGTACGTTTACTATGCATGTTGGTTAAATCAAAGGAATATGCTCAACATTGCATTTGACTCCATAATTACAAAGCCCCAAACGATGCAAGGAGAGACGGAGATGATGATGATGGACTATTTGATGATGAGTTGTCGGTAATCAAAACCATTTGAGTCGTTAAGTTCTGAATCCTGTCACTAAGCAACACAACATTGTTCCCAACGTGAAGTGGGGTACATGAATTGACCGTAATAACTGGTATGCTTGTTCACAGGGATCACATAACATCGCGTTTGTAAGCAAAGACATGCTTTCGTTGACACAGAGTTGTACCCGGCCCTCTGTCACAAAAAAACACCCAACTGCTTTGAACCAAATACATCACCGTGACATAGGATGTACTTTACACTATCCCCCGTTATGCAACTGTAGCTATTGATATAATTTATCTGCCTTACTCAAACCACACAATGCAATCACTTGATACTCAAAAGCTATTGATATAATTTATCGGCCTTATTTACACCACACAATGCTATTGAAATAACTTATATGCACTATTTAAACTACACAATGCAATAACTTGATACTCAAAAGCAACCACTTTGTAAGGGTAAGGGTTTTATTGGGTCGACTTTATGACAAATAAGGCTTACATTTGCTATTTTAAATTTGCGAAAAATCATCAGTTACGTTCAAATCATTCAATTTGAGCGACATTTAATCATCAAAGCCGAATCACGACAGAAAGATTCAAGAGCACGTGGAACATAGTAAATATCTACACTCCGTGCTAGTCAGAGATGATTTTCCGTTTTCATCCTTCCTTGCGTTCACTCAGCCACGAACCACACCTCGTTATGTCTGTCGGTGACCTTGAAGGGCGCGTCATATCCGGCCGTGTAGTAGAACTGACGGTTGTAATGCGCTGTGTCTGGCAAGGCTTGGGCCAGCGCCATGGCTTGTTTGATCCAATCAGTCTTTTCTGCAAAACCTCCAAATGACCTGCAACAAACGGAAATATTTCCATTATTCTTTTTCAGATCAAGTGGATTTAACCAACGTTCTGTTTACTGACTCACTCCTAATTCTGCTATCCGCTTCGCTTCGTGATTATTGACTGCACTCGGATAAGTACGATCCCACAAACATGGTTTCAAACATCGCACGTTCTTGGATGGAAAATTACGGCAACCAAACTAATGCAAGGTGCCCTTACTTGACGTAGACTTTCATGGAGGGTTTTTTCTCGAGGTAGACCGTGGGGTCAGCCGGTGTAGGTGGTGACGTCACAGAGGACGAAACGAAGAAGGACATGGTGAAGTTGTTTTCACAAGCTGGGCCCTGGCCAGGAATGATACGCTCCAGCACAGGCGCAGTCATCGCTACCTTCTCCTCTGTAACAACACACGTACCTCCATGTCAATCATACCCACGACTCAAATTGGCAATGTTACTTGTATGATCAATAATTACAAACGAACGGTATAATCTGTGTACAATCAACAGAAATCTAAGGAATGCACAAAGTGATCTATATGTTGAAAACAGACATTTTGAAACATCCCGTGGGTTCAATATGGTTGTTGTATATCAACAGAAGCAGTACTTTGTTTGTTAGATCCCGAGATGTAGCCAAAGAGCCTCATAAACAGTTTGTAAGAAGCTTCCTCAAAGTCGATGCCGGCTACATCGGTGCTGACCCAGTGTGACGTAGAGTACTCCCGTAATTCATAGTCCTACCAGTCACAACACAACACAACACAACACAACACGTATGAGATACAAGCCACCCCACGACCCCCGCTTATGAGATGCACTGCATGACTTATATAAATTATTTCACCGAGGTAATCAATTTAAAATGAATTATGGCAATCATTGTCATCTGCTATAGCAGGAATATACGAGATTCAAGCCCGGGTGGGGGGGGGGGGCACTTGGCCTTATTCTGGATAGGGGTGTGCCGCGGGACCTCGAAAACCCGTACCCGTCGTACAAGGTCAAAATGGCCAAAAGCATACCCCGTCGTACAAGGTATTATGCGAATGTATAACCCCTCGTACAGATTGAAGCTCAAAAGCATACTCCAGTATGAGACCAAAAAACCCGTCGTACAAGTCAAGAGGCCGAAAAAACATACCCCGTCGCGCGGCACATATGTACTACCTCTTTACCATTAAGTGCCCCCCCCCCCCCGGGGATTCAAGCAAGGAAAAATTATGCATTTAATATATCACTTAATTTGGTAATTACTTCCTTACAATTCCTTGGGTAAATTATAGCCTTGATTCAAGTCGTGATAAATATATCAAAACGGCCTTTCGGTTTTCCAAAAGAATTGAACGCAAAATGCAAACATGTTGCAACTCAGTCGGACAAATTGTATATAAGCATATCACGTCAACAAGGAGATCTTACGTCAGTTGTCTTCAGCACTGTAAACTCCGGACAGTCCAGGTCGTTACAGAAAGCAGGTTTGGACCCATCCCCGACTGCTCTCATATTGTGGACAGCAGCTGTGAGTTTGGTGAGGCGGTCACGGAGGGAGACTGACAGGGATGGTGATGCCAGAGCCAGGCAGAGAACGATAATATAGGTTCCCTTCATGGTGGCTCTGGTTGATGTCTGTTAATTAAAGGTAGGATTCTATAAGGGACAGGTGTACGACAATGTTCAGAATGCACATATATGGCTATAGTTGCATTTTCAGTATGATTTGTCATTGTTCATAAACATTAAAGAAGCAATGTTTTTTTTTATTCTTGTATTAGAAAATGGCATGGTTCCTACACGACATGGTCAAATCAGCACAAACCGAAAGGTTGGGTGATGTCAAGTGGCACACAGTTATTGTCATAACAAGTGGAAAATCAGATCATTATATAATGCGCTAATGCACAATATTGAAAGAAATAACTTACCAAACAAACCTGTGATGTTTTGCTGTGATTTAACGTACCCGGGGAATGACAGCAATAAGCCCTGGTTGTTCCTGTGACGACGATGATTCTGTCTCAAACGTGAATCGGGGGTTTTATTTGTTCATCTCATGCGAGGTATCAACCCGTAATCTCCACAGGCGAGTCCAAATCAAAAGGGTGTTAAGTTCCCAGCAACTTCTACCTATGTCTTATTCCGGGTGAACATTCCTCCGCCCTGGGAATATAATGTGAACAACAATTAAAGAGCCTCGTTTGTGCAACAAAGATGGGATTTCTTGGACAGAATGTGGATACTTCGATGGAAATAGAGTGGAGAAATAACTCAAAAATCTCTTTTCTGAACTCTTCCATGCTGTCCACGTAACCGACCCACGTGCGGTCACATGCAACGGTTTATGAAATCTATTGGATTGTTTATGACCAACCGCTTCCCCCCCCCCCCCCCCACATACACACAAACACACCCCACCACCCTTTCCCTGAGGTCAATACACCCCTACAGTTTGTGAATATTAATTTGACAAGCGTTTCAGATCGAGGGGCAACCAAGCAAATAGTTACTGTATTGAAGACTCTTCGGGAGGCTAACCATGGTATTGGCTATCGTGTGATTATCTAAACTCACTTGTTATCTGCCGCAGGCAACACGCCCAATTGTGACGTGTCATGCTGAAGCAATGGCACGAAGCAGAGGACGTGATGCGGTGGTTATAAATGGGGATTACTTCTACGTTTATCTCCCATTAGCTTGTCATAATGGCCAATGCACGATGCTATGGTGCCTCGTTCATCTCCCATTAGCTTGTCATAATGGCCAATGCACGATGCTATGGTGCCTCGTTCAATCAGACATACCCTTGTTTGGGTATTTACCTCGTGAACAAGATGTATGTACAAATGTAGTCGTGATTTTGAAATGGGGGTCTGGTATACAGCAATGCACTGGTCATGCAACACACGTCATAACGGATGCGGGCTCTCATTGGAATATGTTCAGCCTCGATTGACCCAGCTTATACCACATTTATAATATATCAAGTTTATCATGTGAAGTCCTGTGTTTGTCTGATATCTGGACCATACATTCACGACATCAACCAGTGGACTGGTCGATATCGCCGCCCATCACGGCCTCGTGACCGCCTTGAATGTAACCTCACAGTACTGCATACAAAACGGCATATTTAGACTGAAAAGTGGAATCATTAGATTGCATAACGTTTTCAACGGAATTGAGTGAGTGTTTCGTGGACAGAACGCCGCATTGATTGGATCATACAGCGTGTTATATTACTGACGATGAGCTTCCTCAAGTCTGCTGTTGGCGCCATTACCGGACGCGGCCTTGATCAGCCGCATTATGACGTCATAAATAAAGCCGAAGTAAGCTCATAACCAATCAAATTCCTTTATTTGCAGACATAATATTGACAGCAGTAATTTGAAGATCATCATTTATCACGGCTTTAGCCAAATGTACCTGTGTTGGCCAGGGCTACGAAGAGCGGCAGTATGGCGAGACACACTGGGTGTCCACCACAGTCGAGGCCATGCTGTATAAGGAAGCGAGTTCCGCCTGTTTCTGGCGCCTATTTAAATACATCAGTGGTCAGAATGAATCCAGTACGTAATACTGTCATAATCGCAACCCAATATTGAGAACTTATTCTGATAAGGTTTCTTTCTTGCCACGTGTAGGTCACTTAAACATTTTGAGAATGGCAATAACATTCTATATGAAGTCCAGTTACATTCATTGAGAACGTTAGTTTTATTCATGGAGAAGGTCCGTTACATTTCCCGAGAAACGCAGTTACAATCAATGAGAAGGTAAGTTCCATTAATGAAGCTAGTTAAATTTTTTGAGAAGGTCAGTTACATTTCCCGAGGAGCTCATTTACATTCAATGAGAAGGTAAGTTACATAAATGAGGTCAGTTACATTTCCTGAGAAGGTCATTTATATTTCCCGAGAAAGCCACCTAAATTCCTTCAAAAACAGTTCTTGAGAAAGTGACATACGTAGCCTGAGTCACCAGCATTTCTAGAGCAGATATCTTATAGATCTTAAGAGGGATGATTTTATTATTCCAACTCACCAAACCACAGGCACTCGAGTCACAAAATGCCCCTTCTCTAAAATATATTAGAAGCCAGAGGGGAGGGATGTCTCTTGAGTGCATTTGCACCGCACTACCGTTCGTGGTTTGCGTTGCTTGCAACAGAATGATTCACATGTGCTTCCAGAAACGAAGATCCCCATGACAGTGCCCGTGACTGTTCGCGTCCTTGCGGGCCAGGGTCCCAACTGTGAATCCACCTTTACACAATCTTTCTATTTGGGCAAAGATTTCCATTCCAATCCCCCGAAACCAGACGCCCCCGAAGTGGAAACGGTGACGCAGCTGCCTTTCCAGGCTTATGTCAGGTGATAATTCTCTCCAGCAAACAACAACTATTGCTAGGTTTGATTTAAAAGACATACGGAACAGTCAGAGAAGTTTAACGAACGCTCGCTGTTGGAAGATCCACAATAGCTTTTGTTTGACCAAATCAACTCATGGTGCAGTACTTATGCATTGTAGTGTATACTGTTCCATAATTTTACAGGACTTTTAGCGGGTTTGCCGATGAACAGACTTACATCCAGCACGCTAGAGAACTGGCTGATTCGCTACCGGAAGGGACTCGCTACCGACAGGATTACTTCATGACAGCAGGATATGACAGTCCGTTAAAACTCTTTAATAGAAGAAACGAAGTCTGGCTCATCAAGGAAACGGAAGCTGCGCAAGTCTAAAACCAAAGCTGCGCATTATATATACAGCAATCAATTATTGAACATTTTGCTATGTATGGAATGTGAGCACATATTGTCTGTTAATAAAACCGAATTGTGATTAACACTCATCACTTAAGTTTATTGTGAGCGCATCCACAAGCTACATATGGTCGAAGAGTTCGCCCCACCTCATCCCCTCGGCGGGATACTGGACCACACCTTGCCGACCTTATTATCAACAAAGATTGGGCCTGGACCCACCCCCTTCCCTTGGGGCCCCCTTGTCCAACTGAACCAACCGCATGTAATTCAGCCAGTAATTGTGGTTAAAGGGCGATCTGTGAAATCCTCAGTGCTTATGTATGATTAGCACTATTAGTATACTCTACGAGAGCTTCTTTCTAATTGGTAAACATCCCTTTGATGTGGTAGCGGGGTTGGACCAGTCCCCAGACCGAGGACGTGTATAAGGATATAGCCGCCCTAGAGCTGATGTCAGGGTGGTGCGGTAGCCGAACAGGTGCGTTTAATGCTCATATCTATGAGTATAAGCTATAAAAGCCATGTACCTTGCAGCGTAGCCTGTCAAAAACATCCTGGATGAGCCCATTCAGAAAGCCGTGTAAAAACCCTTTGGCTCAATACCGGTCCCTATAACGTGGCGCACTTGAAGAACAAGAGAGGGGTTGTTCACCGGTAGAGCAAGCTGCATGAAGATATCGCAAGGATCAATCTGCTGCTGATCTAGAAGGCGGACAAGTTCCATTATACATGGGTGAAGGATCTTAATCGGCTGTTGTATGTCCAGAGCAAGTATCAGCACTGCAAGTACTTCAGCGAGCGGTGTCTCCACGGATTCTCACGGGAGGTCCTCTTAGCGAAGCACAAGCCAGAATGTCGGGGATCGGCCTGCAGAACTACCACAGGTAACTCCCAAATCCTTCCATCATCTATACCGACTACCAGAACTTAATCCTGCGATGAGTAACCGAAGACAGTGCAGCATGAGACATGTAGCTGTTGTTATATAGTCGTATGCTGTGATGGACGTACCGGGGCTCCTAAAGAATACAGAGGACCAAACACAGCAGAGCATTTCCTCAGATCAGTCCAGGGAGGAGGAGCGCAAGATCAAGGGTGTCGTCATCAAACTTAAGAACTGATGATGATAACCAGTTATAGGCGCTCCCTACTCTGATGCAGGCAATTTCGAAAGTGTTGTTTTGGGTCTCCTGCTTCCATATCTCCTTCCTCCTGGGCAAGCTGCATTTCATCGACAGCGCCCTCTTCATCCTGGCATCTATGGACAGACTAGTGGCTTTGAACCCACCAGAAGATTTCCGAGTAAGCGTTGCCTATGAGCCGAACAGAGAGAAGCTTGCGCTGCTGCTGCGCAAGGGCGCTTACCCTTACGAGTATATGGATAGCTGGTAGCCCCACCTACAACCAAAGGAGGGTTTCTACAGCAGGCAGAGAGCACATTTTCGTAGAGGACTAGGGTCTGGGTGACCTTTGGGTGCCGCACGCTGGGAGACTACCACAACCGGTATAATCGCCCCGATGGCCGACGTGTTTGAGCCCTTTCAAAAGACATGCCTGGAGCAGTACGACCTGGATTCCGCACACTACTACACAAGCCCCGGTCTCTCGTGAGATGCCTTGCTAAAGAATACGGGAGTGGAGCTGGAGCTGCTGACAATATAACCATCACCTGTTTGTGAAGAAGGGAATGCGTGGCGGAATATCCATGGTTTCCCAGCACCACGCGAGGGCTTATAATCACCAGATCGAGGGCTATGACCCTTCCATGCCTAGAACCCACATCCTCAACCTAGATACCAACAGCCTGTATGGCTGCCTCTTTCGGTGATATTGTAACCACAAACATCCCTAATGCTGTCTTAAAATGTGCTATTAGCGGACCTCTGCATGAGTTGAAGGTTCAGTTACGGGGCAATAAAGGCAGCATATTGGACAACCATGACCGTCCTGGTACCGTTGTTCCTGAATTCACAAGATGTCAATAAAAGGGAGTATCTATGGACCCAGACCAAAAACGTAGAGCAACCAATCTGACCTCTCTGAATATGCAAAAAAGACCTATGTTGATGGCCAACACAACCTGCAAGACACGGCCATTATCTCATTGAAGCCCCGAATTACTAATTGGACAGAAGAAAAGGGGACACAGGCTAATAGAGTGCAATGAATGGTCATTTGGTGATAGTGCCAATTATAGTCAACATGAATATCCTATGCCAGCGCCGTTCAGAGCTTTGCCTATGGGGTTCTTAACTAGATTGGGTGCCGAGTCTGACCTTCTAGGAGTAACTTTTGTAAATAAGACCATACATAGCTTTGGAATGAAGAGGGATGGGGTCGACCCCCTGATTTAGCCCCACCAGTCTGTAAACTACTTTCGCCTAAATGAAGTGACTCATAACTTCCGACAATAGAAGTGACGATTCCGTGCATGATTAGTTACTTTGAATAATGAAGTGGAAGTATCAAACAAATACGAACGTCCAATATCACATAGTTATACACGTGGCAAAAAAAGGTTTCAGAGTATACCCCACTAAACATTCAACACCCATGCTGTTGATTATCAAATAGTACAATCAACTATGAACGTACATCAATATGACAAACGTATTCATGGCGTTCAGATATTTAGCACCTTACATAAGTGACACATTATAATGTAGACATGCATATTGCCCATACTATAACTTAATATGGTAGTTATTGATTGATTAGCTATCATAAATCCTAATATCGTGCACCTATTAAACACATGCTTTCAGGTATCTTACACCAACTTCTACTATGCATTCATGCGGCCATAAATGATCTTCCATTAAAGCTCCCTACCAGTCTTTGAATCGAGTTCCGACGGGTATGTGTGTATGTCAGCCGATTCCCCCAAGCAATCATTATTACTTACCATATACGTCAAAATTATTTGTGAATGTTTATTGAACCTTAGTGCGTCATCGATATCGATGTGGTTTGTACGTGGTATGATTGCCCCGTGGAAGCACTGCGTGAACTCACTCTCATCCTGGTGACAGCGTCTAATTTATGCTGTTGGACAGTAGCTTTGAACTATCGCCTTCTGCTGTCATGACCATCAAGCTAAATGATCTATTGCGTCGCGAATAAGATCTTACCGAACTATCAGACTACCAGCATACAGGTGACGTAAATCGCGGCGCTTTTTATATTCCATATACATGTGGTTGTTGTGTCAGGGATTAAGCCGTTTAGCTACCAAGCTATATTTCCTTTGATTTGTAAAGATTAGAAGATGTGAAAAGAAGGTGTTGAAAGAGGGTGGAGTATTTACTGTCACAGGAGCCTTTTAGAACGGACAAAACTTTAATGAAGAAGGTGGGAAGGTTTGATAAGTATTATAATGGATAGAAGAGTAAACAAGCTGCAAGGTGAATCGAGTTTATAAACACTATTAAGCTGATCAAATGGCCTTTGAAACCCGCATTCGTGATCACGACAGCATGAAATATTAAAGGCTTGTTTGACGCGCAGTTAAATCGGATAAACAAAAACCAAAATGGAGTATTTCTCGCCATTTGACTTGTTTCCTTTATCATTCATAATTCTCATGTCCATCGCTGAATCAGGTAACCTTTATAAGTGGCAAGTTGATTTTTTTTAACTAATTACAATCAGTACTCTGACCCATTACCTGCCGCTGTCGTTGGGTTCGTGTTTCCAGAATGTGCAACAACAACAGCAGCAACAACAAGAGACACGGACTTCTGGAGGACTACAGGAGGCTACATTGTCATCGGCTTCATCGTTCTCATGCTGTGTGTAATTGTTGGTTTATTGATCACAGTGTGTGTTGATTTATGCTGCGTCTGCTCCAATAACTCACAGGTGTCGTCAAGGTAAAGCCGTGCAGTATTTCATGTCAAAATATTCTGATGTCTTGATTACATACATCCAAATGTTATCATATTGGTGGTGGCAAAATTATCATTAAAGTGTGTGTGATTGTGTGGTAAGTCGACAGCAGATTATACCGATTAACCCGGACCACCGAGTGTGAGTGTATCTATACATGGCATATCAAATCAAGATGTTCAGACGTTATTTTACGTAAACTTTCTCAATCTACACCTACGTGTTATTTATTGTGCTAGTGTATGTCTTATTCCCGTTATGAATGGGAACCTTGTGCTTTCGGGTTTCAGTGTGTATCACGGACACAGACACTCGCCTCATCGTGAGCAAAGCCTTATATTGAAATATATATCCTTCGAAATATATCTGATCATTAAATAAAAACTACTAGCATCGTTGTCAATGTTATATAGATGTTTTTGTTTAGTTCAGCAGAATAATTAACAGTTATGAAGCAGCGGACCTCGTATTGGTTTTAATCTTGTTATCTATTATATTTTATTTGAGTGATACCCAAACTGGCTGAATCTAACAAAAGCAGTAAAAGTATTAATTGACGGACTCTTAAGAAACTATTACCAAGTGCCCAACGCTGACAGGTGCTCGTTAAGGCGGGTTTTATTGTTTATCTAAGCAACAGAAACTACACGATGCCGATCATAGTTTACATGTTTATCAATTATAAAAGCGTCGCAAATCAAAAGCTTGTGTTATGTTATTGGTCAGATCGTCATCGTCACCTGTCGACTGAGTCGTGGACAGAGACAGAGTCAGACAGGAGCAGTGTACACAGCACCGAGTCGCGTCGTCCTCACCGGGGCCGCTACAACCGCAAACAAACTGCCGCCAAATCGACTCAATCGCCCGAGCAAGCACCTGTATCTGCATCTGATCAAGCACCCCCACCTACAGGGTTCCCGATGACAGAACGCCTCGGGCCACCGAGTCGGGGTTCGCGGAAGGAAGGTCCAGATATTGACGGGCCGCTGGAGCAAGTAAGACAGGCTATGAGACAGCCGCAAGGATGGAAGCCGTCAGTCACTGTGATTCAGCTGCAGAAAACCGCGAGTGGCGCCGTGGACAAATGATACAGCACAGAACATTGGTTATAGCGCCACTGATAAATTACAAGGGCGCAGAACCTTGGTAATAGCAACGCTGATAAATGACACGAGCGCAGAACAATGATAAATGACACGGGCGCCGAACATTGGTAGCAGCACCAATGATAAATGACACGGGCGCCGAACATTGGTAGCAGCGCCGCTGATTAATGACACGGGCGCCGAACAAGGGTAGCAGCACCGCTGATATGTGATACTAAGTGTAAGCGATGTTGATAGATTATGTTCATAAAAATAATCCAAGATGATATTCGGAAACTTATTAAACGTAAGCAAATAACATTAATGAGCAGCTTTGATAGATGTTTTTACCCACTTCTTTACCAATTACAACAGCAGCGCAATTCTTCACAAATGCGATATGTGCGAGTTCGGATTGAAAACATGCATGGTGACAAAATGGTAACAATAACTATACAAGCAGAAGCAGCCAAAGAAGCCACCACCACCACCACCAATACCACCACCACCACACCACCACCACCACACCACAAGCACCACCAGCCGCAGCAGCAGCACCACCACCACAACCACCAGCAGCAGCAGCCGCAGCAGCACGGTCAAATTACGGGAAAGAAACATGGATGTTGTATCCATGGTATAGTTGTATCCAAGGTATTATTCGGATGGCTCCAGCTTGTACATTACATGCAGTCTGTTAAATAAGTTGGATGAGCATAATACGTTAAATTACAAAGAAAAAACAAATCTGTGGATTTCCCATGAAACAACAGTTCATGTTCCGTTGGTTATGCGTTGAAATTCATTTTCTCCCACATTGGCCGCTGTCTGTCGTCATAACGTTGGCCCGTCATGCGGGTTGAAAATACAAAACTTAAGTAATCGCTGCTAAGTTACAGTATAACGACATTACACCGAAATCGCTGAAATTACGAATATTAACTAATTAAATGATAACGAAAGATAGACAGTTCTTTTCTGATTATACATACGAGTATATGCCTGTATTGGATGTGCGCAGTGTAACAGCAGTGCATTTCCTCACCACGCACAAACTCTCCGCTGTCCTGATAAATAGTAAAGGAAACGTTATACGCTTGCTTTTATCACAGCATAAGAGTTAGGCCACATGTACATGTTTATAAATAGCCTTCCTGTAGCTAGATTCACCAGTGGTTGAAGCACCGGCATTGGTCAGGTGTACGCTCAGATAAACTCCGTTTCATGATGGCCCATGCGTATCCCAGCTCACGTAAAATACAGAGGACATTTTTGTAGTACAGACGCAGTCTTTTAAAACAATCTCAGAGCTTTCGCTATACACCAACGAGTCTCCCGTTAAATTGTCCCTTGTTGAGCGACGCCTTGTAACACTGCGCACGTGTCAGGGTCGGCATAGAAACTCTGCATGGACCGAAAACAAAGCATTTATGATACTTCACAAATAAGTAGAAATGGAAATAGAATCAGGAATTACTAGCCTTGCGCACGTAGACCGTTAATATATGGTGTCGTCGATGAGTTTATTATAGTTCACCTTTGAGTAATATTTCCTGGCCTCAACCGTGTTTCTCTTCACACCTAACCCAAACTGCAGGCAGCGAGCGTAATAAAACGCTCCCATAGAAATACCCTTGGATATAAATGCAGGCAAGCAGTCAGTTTCATTGGCCAGTTGCTGGACATCGCCCTCAAACATAGCCACTCTGGTCATACATAAACAATACCTCAATAAATGGACTTATATTGGTGAGCTCCAAGAAACAAAATAAAGGATGTGTATCTGAGACACTCGGCATGACTTATTGCGCTATACTGTCGTTTCATTTACACACCTGGCGGCCAAGCTAGTGGCTTTGTTGTAGAACTTGTGTTGGTAGTAATGCGCCACGAGGTGCCCCATAGCATACACGTTACCCCTAGCGGACGCCTGTCTCAGACATATGAAGGCAGCGTCTGTGTCGACTTTAGTCCCATAGCCTTTCAAATACATCACCCCTTGAGCGCCTGCGCACCAACACAATATGGGTTTCATGTAATAGAGTCAGCTAAAATGACACGACGCATGACCAGATTAGCTACTGGCCACTGTGAATGGCATCATTAACGTCAAATCACATCAGTCACTAGCTCACACGGTTGGTACTAAAGCTGACCTTGTGATTCGAGGCTGCCGTTGCCGCATGCTTCAGTGTGCCAGAAGAAGGCCTTCTTCAGATCTCTGTGGTCGTCACGGCTGTAGTAGAGACCTAATGTACACTGAGCCTTGACACTACCTCTAGGACTGCCGTCATCAGCTGCCAGCAACCAGTACCTGAACCACCGTGTCAGTGTCAAGGGTCCTTTAAATTCACATGCTCATGTTAAATGTGATAAGTAGTTGGAAAATGCATCTCTTCATATTCAATCGTCCGAAATATAAAATTTGAGAAAAATTTGAAGCTTTTACATACAAGAAACTGGCAAGTTTATTAATGAACTTTACTTCTCGGCCTCTTCATATGACTGGCGAACGCCGTATCCGCGGAAATAAGCCCGGCCTACATTGTACTGCGCCGCTCGCAATAGATGCTTTGCTCGCTTGTCCGGCGACTCGGCGATCTCTAGCATCAAGTCGAATCCTCGCTTCTACTCAAACAGAAATCACCAGCAGCAATTGCATTAATGCGTGGCCGAGTCATAACTACACATACAAGGTAAGTCTCGGTTAGGTCAAATGGTGCCATTGTATGGTGCAGCTCAAAACTTGCGTTTTAACAGAGTTCTAGTTAAGTTGTTTCAAATGTGGTGCATAAGTTACCAGAAAAGAGGCTGAAGATGTCAAAATCAACAAACATATGAACTAACGTGTTCAGGTTTTCCAGCGAGACCATCGTATAGTAGAACACCTAGCTGAAATTTGGCCTGGAAGTCACCTTGCTGGGCGGCAGTTTCAAAGCACGATGCTGCATTAGTGAATTCGCCCTGATCGCACAAGAGGGCATATGCACTTGATATGACACAACCTTTATCTTGGATGGTATACATGAAATAATAATTCACCAGTTATAAAAACTGCCGTCGATCACGTTATTACACAGCACATTGCCTCATCGCTGCTATGAATATTTGAGTTTTTAAAAAATCATTCCAATATTCTGACCCCATATGGTTCTATAACTCCTTCATTGCTCCAAACAAGACGAAATGACGGTATCCAAGCAGAGGAACCAATAGGCTAATGTAAGGATGTCGTTAGTTCGAACAGGCTCATGCGAATTGAAATTCCATTTGATAACTACTACCCGCAATGTCTGTGTGCTTCGCTTGTACAATGGACACCGTTATTGTCCGTAAGACATCCATCAAGGTGTGATATAACTATAAATAGATTGAAGCAGCTGATGCAGTGTCATATCGGGCCATAACACGGTGATGACATGGCGCGGGGAAACCAGTGGTTTTGTATGGGTGTTCTATAGCAATGCTGTTAAACTGCATCTTATACAATGAACCTCAGCGCACGAGAAAACAACATTTGCATAAAGACACATACTTAAACATAAACAGATTAACATTTTATGTGGACAACACCCGTTTTAAACCTTACCACATCAATCGTTCAGTGACCGACCTTTGACCTCGGCTCGTTCATCCAGACAAAAAGTTCGTTATTGTTTTGGTTCACTGTCCCAGGATCCCCTTACATAAATCATTTATGAATCATAACTCGGTGATGGAAATTGGGATATTTCTATAGATAAAGGTGTGCTGTCAGTCAATAACGAGATTTAACATATTTATTGTCTGGCAAACCTATTGAAGCAGTGTGTGGGTCTAAATCCCATTGCGGGATAAAGGGTTGGACTCGGATTGTATGTCATCCGCTCATACATGCCGGAGTTCTCGGGCTATACAACGGCACGAGTCGATGAAATTAACCCGCTGAACACCCTTCTGTTCACAATGGGAAGTAAATAGTCCATACTTACTCTCTCGAAGTAGAGCTGCCCCAGCAGAAACACGGCCGCCTTGTCTCCGCTATGGATGCGCTCCTGTAACACCGCCTCCACTCGCTCCGATATGTCCACCTCCGACAGCGCCTCTTGCTCGTCACAATTAGTTATCTCCGTTGTGATTTTCTCTATTTCATCGTCGATGCTATATTCCGATGATCCTTGTCTTCTGGGAAGTTCTTCCCCACTAAGTTCTCGCGTGAGCGCCATCTTCTACCGACAAACTATTACTGGTGAGTATATCGGTTACTTAGCACGACTTCAACGTCTGCTTATTCTGAGTGACAACCCACAAACAAACGGTCGTATCTGCTATTGATAATGTACTTTTGTATATGTAGAAACCATGATCAGGCTACAATATCAAAAGCACCATAGACGGATCAATATTGGAGTTCGATCAGACTTGGTCCGCATTAATGCGTAGGCGCGGCCCTAACCATAACAACACTACAGCGTTGACACCTACTTCTTCTTTGACGATGTGATTAATGGCATAATCATCTCGCTAAGATACCACGCTGATTTGCGCCCTTTGGTTGCTCCGTCGATCAGTCAATTAGGCATTATAAAGGCCCGACTGCTGTTATCACAATCTCATTTCTTGTTGCGCCATTTCATTGAATAAAAGCGATTTGTTTTACGTCTGACTGGAGATCATTCGTTTCTTGCTATGTAGTGCAGATTTGGCAGGGTACAAGGGCGCCCGCTGCCTACTCGGTTTGGCGCTATCAGACATATGCCAAGAGCCAATCTTATTTATACGGTGCTAACTAAATCCTATTCGTAAGGTTCGTCGTCATTGTACTAACATCGAGTTCTGTGCCAATGTATCCCAGTTAAAGTGCATTTAGGGCTACAACGTGTGACCTCACATCGCTGATGACGGTCCTAACTGGCTTTTAACACCTTTTCGCTGTAGCATTCTAGTAGTATAGGGAGTAGCGGTTCGAGCACACCCTGCAAATGGACGCATACAACAAGACTAATGAATCGCCCACTTACACTAATGAATAGGCCCATTTCAACGTATTTTAAACCAGTTCGACTAATGATTTTCACCGAGAGGCTCCGAATTTACGGGTACAAAACGTACACTTGCTTGTGAATGTGGTATAACTCGCTGTCGACCACCCCCATTTCAACGTATATTAGGCCCATTTCAACGTGTTTTAGCCCCCCATTTCGACTAATTTTTACCGCAAAAGGTATAACACGCTGTCGACCACTTGGGGCTCCACAACCACACGAGCCACGGGGATCCATAGGGAAAGCCCACGAGTCGCAGGTGCCAACCCACAGGACAGCCTCCTCCAACCCACCAGCCCTGGTGGCCACACAAAGCTTGCCTAGGGTCTCCCACTCTCCAAAGAGCTGGATTCTTCGGACAATGGACTAAAAGCGGGGAGCCTATCGGCGGGGCCATGAGTCGCAGGTGCCAGTCCACAGGCCAGCCTCCTCCAACCCACCAGCCAGCCCCACTCCAGCCAACCCCAGTAGCAGGTAGCGAACACCCCCCGTCGCAGGCGGCAAACGTGCTCCACCACCAGACCAGCCTCCTCCAGCCTACAGGCCAGCCTCCTCCAGCCTACAGGCCAGCTACACCACCACCAGGACAGCCGGGCAAAAGCAAGGCTAGAGCCTACTCCATATACAAAGGCACAAATTTCTGCAACCCTTTTTTCGGCCACCGCAAAACCCCTGCCAGCCAACCTCGCCTCCAGCCCTGGCCAGCCTCCTTCAAACCACCCACCAGCCAAACCACCAACCAACCGCCAGCCAACCAGGAAGCAAGCGATACATTGGTCTGCCCTATCCATTGGTCTACACCAAGCAAGCGATACATTGGTCTGCCAAGAACACCTGGTCTGCCCTATAGCCTCTCACAATGGTGGTCTGCCCCAAGCGATCTATTCGCCTGCCCTGGCTCCTATTCCATGTAGAAAGGGTCCCGCCCAACTAGCGTAGGCCAGGGTCCAATGTCCCGACTTGGGGTAGGCTTGGGGGCCGGTTCTGGGTTTGGTAGGAAATTCGATACGGCTTCAATGTGGCTTTTTGTAATTTTCCAGACCTTCCATGCAAGAAATGCGGCAAATCCTACATATCCTGCCATTTGCAATCTTGTTGAAAACGACGCTAGGGCCGCAATGGTTCCTAGATTGGTTCCAACCTCTTCTATATCGTCTTCCAGAACCGACAAATTGTCGTCTATTTCCTCCTCTACGGATTCCATGTCTGTTGCTATAGTGTCTACCTTTTTGTCTATATCGTCCACCTTGTTCTCTTTATTTTGCATTGTATAGTAGAAATCGTATACATTAGGGATGCCATATCATGGCGCGGTGTGGAATGGTAGTTGGGTGGGTCTACTTTCGAAATCCATTGTAGTAGACTTTTGGGGGAGGGCCAGCACCCTATTTGGATTGCTACTAGTAGACTCTTGGGTAACCACCTTGCTTGGCTGGTGGAGGCCATTTGGATTGCTACTCTCGGTGTCCTCCATAGAGCTTGCTGGCGTTGCCTCTGTTGCCCATATTTTCGACAGCCTAGTGGACCCGATACCATACTTCTTTTTCGCGGCAGCACAGGAGATTCTTCCCTTGTCTGCACGTAGGTTTTGCACCGCTTCTTTGGAGAAGTATTCTGCAGATGGCATTGTATTCTTCGCAAGGCCTTGGCTCTATATCGTCCTACCCAACCTACCCAACCCCCAACCTACCCAATCCAAACTACCCAACCTACCCAACCCAACCTACCCAACGCAAAATGGGGGGCTAAAATACGTTGAAATGGGCCTAAAATACGTTGAAATGGGGGTGGTCGACAGCGAGTTATACCACATTCACAAGCAAGTGTACGTTTTTTACCCTTAAATTCGGAGCCTCTCGGTGAAAATCATTAGTCGAACTGGGTTAAAATACGTTGAAATGGGCCCATTGATTAGTGTAAGTGGGCGATTCATTAGTCTTGTTGTATGCGTCCATTTGCAGGGTGTGCTCGAACCGCTACTCCCTATACTACTATTCTAGTCATGTCTAGGCTCAATGCGACGACATACGTTATGATGCAGCGGTTGTAATCAGTTTTTGATTACGAGGTATTATAAGAAGGGAGCTTATAACTTAGGCAAGAGAGCATAAGTGAATCGTCGTCGGGTGGCTCTGCCATATTATCAAGAAAAGCGCGTGGGACGGTTGATCCATTTGGGTTGCCGGCGGTATGTGTGGAATATATTGAGTCTTCTGATTGGTCGAGGCGACCGCGTCCCAGAATGGATCATAAAGTTCCATGTGATTTTAAGAGTGGCTATTACAAAGCAGCGCGTGTTCACATATTGTGTCGGGCGAGTGAGTCCTCTCAGTATAGCCATAAGTTCTTCGATTATAGTCATGTAAGATGTGAACAGAATACATTAATTCAACCAATAACGAGGCTGTTCAGCTCTATATTGGGCACTCAGGGATCATTTTGTTAATACATTACGACGTTTAACACAGACATAAATACTGCCATCATTTCATTTGTACCGAAAATTTTACTTGATCAAAAATCATGCTGATAAATTTTCAACATTAGTATTTGGCCGGAAATACACGTGATGTACAGTAGCAATATGTTTTGTTTATTTGTGTTGTTCCATCGATAACGATGCTTCCCTAATGTCAAGAACCGCACGAGTGTTAGCTGAAAATCATTACGCGCTCTACCTCGCTGTCGATGTGTATACTTCCGCTAAGATTACAAAATGGAAATTTCATCAAATCTTCACTTGTTACAGTTGTGGGCATCATGGCTCAAAAGTGAGACCGGCGAGCAGGACGGGTTATTTCCGACAACACAAATAGCGACGGCCGAAGTCAGGATCTAATTTCAGAGACCGCAGTGCCACGTAGCGACTGAAAGTCTGAAAACTTTAAACTTTTGGCTTCCAAGGTGCGGTTGCCAAGCAGCTTGTTGGGTGACCTCGTTACAAATATGGGGCAGAACAGTCTCTTTAACTGTAAGTGCGTGAGAAATCAATTGTGCAAAAATATCAGAAAGTCATTCACCTAAAGTGATTCGTTTATGCTGCTTTTTCTGAAAAAATGGTTTTAAACCAAAGTATGTACTTACGGATTCCATGGCTGTTTTGCTTGAATGCCTTCATTCATATGATACTCTGCCTTTGTGCCTCGTAGTCCCGTGCACTGCGTCGTCTGGTGGCAAACTACGTGGTGTTGACCAAGTCACCGAATGGCTTAATGAATCAACTTTGCGTTAACTCTTACATCATATGGACCACACAGCGCCCTGTGAAGCCTCTATTTTGTTGACTAAGTAATTCCATGTTTGGATTCAGACAAACGCAGTAATGCGGAAGACTTATCAAAACCCGTGCGGGATTGGGTCGAGTGGCGATCACAGCCAAGTTTGAGTGTTTGTTTGGGCGGGACATCAAAATGTATGTGTGTTCGTATGTGTGTATGTGTGTGTGTGTTGACTTATCAACATACAACAAGCGTTTCTATGCGATGTTTACCAGAGAACGACGGAATGCCACGAGCCCGACCAGTCTATTCACTTACAGGCCAAGTGATTGCAGGACGGACAGTGAAGATCAAAAACACCCGTTCAAAGTATGTTCGCAAAGCTAGGTAATAATCAAGACACGACGAAGACGAAGACCAATGTGAATGAACGTGCCCTGGTAGTGACTACGATTAAGATGAAAAACTGCACCCGAAACTCTAAAGCCTACCGAGCGAACAATCATTCCCCATGCATGTTGTTAAATGGCGGTCCTATATCCGAAAAAGGATACACCCGACCCAGTGATTCAACGGTAACGTACAAAGTCTTCATCCCAGTGGCGTGGGTTTCGCAGCCCAGTCAGGGCAGCGGGTTTGAGGGCCATGGCATTTAAGTGGAGCTTTCCAAACAACACATTCTTCCACACCCATAGCCGTAGCGATATCACATTGTTGTTGACAGGGACGTAAAACCTCAATATTTTCATTACCGTTACTTGGACCGATTGGATTTGATGTATATTCATAACGATTCATATCTCATTGCGATTAAGTTCTAATGCAGTCATAACGCAGCGTGCATTCTGCGCATTACGATATTGGCTGTTCAGTAAGCGTGGAAACGCGTGCATCGATCTGTATGCCACTTTCTCGGGCAGCAAAGTAATTGAGTCACTTCCGCTTCATTTGCTCACCAAGGAAACATCATCATGACATGACACAAGCATTTACAAATCTACAAACCTAGGGGCTACAATCCAATCATTGCGGCACGACTAGGTGGAGTGACATTTAAATGACAGCAATCATTTCCCTAATGGACGCGTCTTCAACATCAGTCCATGCCGGTAGCACACACGAACGGTTATATGCCGGGGTGTGACTGAAAGAAGCAACGGATGTGTTTGTGGTCGAAACATTTACAATGAACACAGGTATATCGTGTCAACAGGACGGGTGCAGATAAGCTGCATTATGATAACCATAAATATAAATAAATCAGGTTATTCCCTTCCGTTTGTAGACAAATTTGACATAAAATTGCAGCATCGCATGGTCATGAATACTTTGTTTGTAACCAACATAATATTTTTACTCGTAACAGGGTCGTATTTGTTTGTAAACCTGTATCAAGATAATTCATGTTTACCTGGAATCAAGAAAACTCTGAAATGTGCTGGTGATGCCCTGGTAACGGCGTGACCAGTATACAGTGCGTGAGTAATAGTTGTTGTAATATTGAGATTTTACGTCACTTTCATCAGCGAGGTGATATCGCGACGATAATAGATGATGATTATTGTGATTAATGGACAGCTCCCCTTAGCTGCCAGCGCCAGCTTAGCACCAACCCGTTGTGCAGACCTAGCTCCGAAACCCCCAGAGCCGAGACAAATGTCTGGCACATATTATCGACTAATCGGGTCAGGTGCATCTACTTTCTGAGATGTGACTACCATTAAAGGTCAAATACAACAATTTTCATCATTTCTTTATTATGTGTTTCAAAATGGAGATTAATAACTCATTAACCAACGGGGACCCATAATTCATTGCACCTGCATGCATAAGTGTTAAAAATCCACCGATAAGGTTCCACTCGGAAGAAAATACGAAGCCATCTTCTCGATACCATTTTGCCTCAGTTGGCCGCTAGGGGCAGGTTGCGTGACGTCATAACTGCTGCGCGGCCTCCAAGAGAATTTGACAGCGAGAGAAGCGAAAAGCGATTGTTTGGATTTTAAGATTACACCCTATTTACATGAAGCCATGTCGTCTTCACATGAAGATTACGAGGCCCCATAGCATAACATTGGGGCAAATTATGTCCATGACCATTTATTTGAGCCAATACGTGCGGGAGTTGAATCATCCAAGTCACACTTCGAAATGACACCGGGAGCTCTAACTCAAGAGTTCGCTTCGGATGAAGAATCCACAAAAGATTTCGTCGAATGGTGAGATTTAGAATACCCTTCCCAAGCTTTATTGAACTATGTTAACTGGTAAAAAATAATCGTTAGTATCAGTTATCCAATATATTTACACATTCTGTAAGTTGAGGATGGCATGTTGACAGACCTAACTACTACAACAAATAGTACTTGGCTAGTGAATGTAGCTTTGTCATTGTACCCTCAGCACATTGAATATTGTGGACAAATGTTTGCATGCAGTATATAAAGTATTTTCCTTTTACATTCATTCATTGTACCACAAATATAAAATTACAATGACTCTTTAATTATTTCTCTAACTTAGGTGTAGCTGTCATCACTGCATCTCAATGGACGCAGCCAGAGTGTGTTGCAGAAGTTTGGAGACAGTGATGGGTATAACTGAGGAATGGACATGCATCACCAAGCATCCCAGATTCCTGGCAAACTGCCTAAACATAAATGAGCTGGAAGCGTCCAAATTTGAATCTATTCAAATGGATTGACCTGTTGGAGATGAGGTCTCTACCAATGAGTAAGTTAGCCACTATTGCTACCAAAAAGGACAGTTTGAGATTGAACAATCATATTTATTGCTAAGGGAACATCAATCCCGCGATGTAAAATATTCAGTGTTCATATTGATAAACTACAATATATTTCACAAAGCCAAGAATAAATAACACCAATAACATGAAATCCAGAAGCAGAGCTTACAATAAAATTACAAAGTGAGGGAATTGTTGACAAATGACAATTGTTTTTTTAACTATACAACTTATTTCAAAACCATAGACAACTAATTGACATATTGCTTCAGATTATTCAGGTATCTAGCCTACCGCCAGTTTACATTCTGGATGTGGCACAGACTTGGCAAAAGAATTAGGAAAGTGCTGGCAGCCTGTGTGGTAACAGCTGTTGGAGAATCCTTCCCTCACCCGGGCGGCAAATATACAGGTTATCTACAATGGAGCTGAAGAAGATTGCTTGGTCAGGTTGAATCGACACATGTGAGCAATTACGAGAAGATCCTTTTCAGGTTTCTCGTACTGGGAAGCAATCGGTGGTGGGAAGGACCTCAGCAAGTCTGTAGCTTGGGTATTTTTGCCTGAGATCAAGCACCTCAGTAATGAACTGATGTACATAGTCTGAAGCAAATCAACGTTATTCATATTTTATGATAGTCATATAATCATATGATAGTCATATAAGTTAGTTATATTTTATGCCCATAATGAATTGGATAACAATGTTTGTGCATATGAAACTTATTTAGGTTTCGGTAATAAATGTCAACATAACATGTGTTTCATTCTAGATAAATGCATATACACACCAAAAGAAATTGGTACTTTGACAGGATTGACAACTGGGTCTCCCTATCTGGCTTTGGGGTAGGACACTCTCCATTGGGACTGACCTCAGAACATAGAACTGTCGTAAGGGTAAGTCTCCAGTGTTTACGCTTGACTTTCGCCACCCATATGCGGCGCATTTTGCTGTCTTTTGGAAACAGAAAGAAACTTCTCATTGTTCCGACAACCGAACGCACAACAATAAGGCATAATGCACACCAAGAAAATCACAAGACCGTGAAGAAAGAGGAGCAAGTAACACACTGTCAACCAACCGAGATGGCTGAAGATGGCAAGGAATATTCGCGAACAACCCGAGTGACGTCACTGTCCGAAATTCACGAATTTTACTGAGCGATATCTTGACAGATTCGACGTAGACAATTTCAAAATCATTTTTCTAAAAGAAAAAAAGCGCGCAGTCACCTTATTTTGGTTACGATACCATTTTAAATCATAGAACCTTGGAAAAATGGAATATTTGACCTTTAAACGTGACAGGTAGTTAACAACCACGCCAGCTTCCGTTGCCATCCCGTCACGTTTGTGCAGGGCTTGCCTCTCATGCGCAGGCCTAATTTAGATTTGTCATCGTGCTTGGTACGTTCAGTTTGATCGACAATATTGCATCTGTGAGGTGTGTGTCTCTGCCAACATACTGAAGGTAGGCTAGATAGTCTTAACGCTGCTGTCTAGTTGCTGAAGCTCACGTTACTGAAACATTTCTCATGTAGGTGCGAAAATTACAAAGAAGCTGATAAATCTGTGACCTGGAGGGGTTACTTGTAGATGCGTGGTGAAGACCTCCTCCTCTCATAATGCTCCAGTACACTACGAGCTTACTGACAGAACATTCACAATGCAGACTGTAGGGACGGCATGCTCAGCAGCCTTGGTTGTTATTGGACCACACACAAATATTATAACACAGTCATAACGTGTCGGGAGCACATATATGAGGTGCACCGAGTCATGCTGTTAGGTTTGTCCGACTTTTTCTAGGAAGCAATCAGCGGCCGGCTTTGAGAATGAAACCCTGAATTAGGAGCATGACCCTGTTAGCATGAGAACGTGTCTGGAATACTTATACACAGGGCGTGTACAAGTGGATAGAGATCTGGTCGGAGCTGTAGCCAACCTAGCCAATATTCTGGTTATCTCTCATCCCTTCAGGAGAGGAAGAGCTGCCGAATTAAATATGCTACTGCAACAACAGATAACTGTCTGGGTGGTTCGCAGAAGAGATGCTGCTATGGCACAAGGGGATCACACTGAGCAATGTGTATGATTTGATTTGAACAGGAGAGCTTTATGAATCTGAGCTATTGTCATCTTGAGGAGCTCGTGTTGCTGGGTGCAGACTGGTAGTAGTCTTACTATTGGTCGTCCATGACAGCAGTACAATATGTACCATACATGTCATCTTTATTGATAGCACTTCCATTCAGTGATATGTTAAAAGGTAATTTTACACCGTTCGCTCAACAAGACAGTGATAGAAGATCGGTGTGGAGAGATGCTAGCACAGCCGGGGGTTGCATTATATGGTTAAGTTTAGTGGGGCAGTATACCCATCCTTAGCGGTCATGTACTTGGCGCTGGCCGTGAAGACGAAGACGCATTGGGCTGCTTGCTCATTGTGAGGGTATGTATACCACAACGCTGCACATTGCATGGTAAGCGGGGAGAGGTTGATCCATGCCATCCTCGAAGATGTCAAAAATATTATAAATAAATATATCTTTTCATTATTCCTAACGTTGAGTTGAATATATGTTGTTGGCGATCACTGATCATGTTCTCACAAGCTTCTCACATAATAACATACAATGAATGTGACTTCCCCGCAAAAGGATTTAAAGTACCGCATCTATGGCAAAAGTTGTCGAATGGTAAATCTCGGGAAGCTTGTTCTATGACCAAACCAAGTAGATATACCGTGCTGGAAGTGGTTTATTGATTTCTGACAGACTAATTCAGTATGGCATGTTAAACAGAGAAACCAGTCATAAATCCCGTCTAGGGACAGACAGGGATCGCATAAGCCTCGCAATATTGGATTTGAAAGGCACTGAAAGAAACAGATGGAATCAACAATACTGTTAAGTTATGCCACTCATACGGTTTGTTTTCGCACATAAGAACGCAATGGTCCATTTGTATCTGCAACTATTCGCGGAATGCATGAAGACTTGACATAGCATTTGCCATTGGAAACGACGAAGCCTCTGCACGATTGCATTCCCTCACATCGTAGGGCGCAAGTGTATGAATTGGCCGTCTGTATGGTTTTTAAATCATTTCCAAAGCAGTGTGACGTATATACGGAATAGTTTGAGCGTAACTCCTTCACTGCAGCATAAAATCATAAATAATCAGTTCAATATTTCGCGACAAGCCAAACGTTTTACAATTATCAAAATTCCAACAACCATTAGTGTTTGAAAATTGTATTTGGAACATTATGATGGTAGTGTTACTTAACGATTTAAGTCCACTGCCTTCAGGAACAGTGTCGTGCTCGGTGTTATGGACCCCACCTCCATACAATGGGATGCTCTCATGCGGCACGCGCTGTCAACAGCTTGTTCCACTGTAATGGCTGAGCAGCGTGGGTTGACTGAACATAAGTCCATGCACTGATTAAGGAAGTTATCACCAGTATTATTCAATGTTCCCAAGACGTCAGTGTTTGAACATGTGATGTTAGATACTTTGGCAAAGTACGGTGCAGTCTCTCGACTGTTGATCCAGGGATAAGGCAAACTTGTAGCTGTTACAGAGACAGACAGTTGTTAAAATTTATGAATATATATAGATATATTATACCTGAATAAGAATTCTGAAATTTAATAGGTTCCATGCAAATATAAAGGCGGTCTTTGGTTTGATAATTTCTCTATTTTGATGAATAATGCACTGGCACTGCACTGTACAAATTGTTCTTCCAAAACCTGCGCCAGGTTTCCCTTGATGCCATTGTTGGACCCCGATTTCCATTAGTTATGTCGTTTTCTCATACGTCCTCTGTCCCAATGAGTTAATCAGACTTCTAAAGTACTAAGATGTGAAATAGACGCTTACTGTTCAGATCAATGATAACATGGGTGAATGTGGGCTGCATTAGAATAGATACTACATCATAGGACACTGTCGACAGGCCCTCCTCGTATGTGGCGTTCCACAGCACAGACCTGAAATTACGTCAAATTTCTCCTCACTTACAGCCTACCATAATCTATGAACGTAAGAGTGCTCTAGTATGTACACTTACCTTGAACGTCTGATTTTAGGGTTAGCTTTGTCTCGAGGATGCCGAATAGATGAATATTTACCGACTAACACAGAAGGTCTTGAAATTGCAAACTTTTTACCTCGCACCCTATACATGTCAGGCATATGCAATGTTACTCATACATAACTAACCACAAGGCGTCGAAAGCTCAAAAACACAAATAGTATTGATTTCTGAGCTAACATAATCTACCGATTGTGGCTGTTGAATTGATTTCATTCGATGTAGCCTTCTCGTGTTAATCCACTTTTGCATACATTTTAATAAAGGTCGCTATATATCAGCGCACTTAAGCAAAATATGGAATAGTATCATTTTAACGTCAGAAAACCTTAGAATTTGGACGTCCATTTAGCTAGTAGCTAAAATTGTCACTTTCTAGCACGCATAATATCACAATCGCAATCCTTGTATTCTATGACTTGTTGTACCTCTTTGTATCCCAAAATATTCTGTGAAGTAGAAACATGCTGTTTACCGCTTGTAAGCGTTGTCATCTTCACCTCCCCAACCGAAGAATTTATTGCTATATCCGTTGATAGTCACAAACTGCTCCCTAGTCATTGCAACTATTGCCCCAAAGAGCAATCCTCTCATTTTTCTGCAAACAAATTGTAAGATAACGAACAGAAGAAGAGATGCAGTTGTCTGCAGAGGAGAGTGTGTATAGGTTGTGATCCAGTTATTGTGAGATAACCTGTGAAATAAATCCTAATGCTACTCAGACAATCCGATCTCAAATCGATTCTGACCTAGACATAGACGTATGTTGTTTTGGGAGGAGGGGTGCAATGAATACCAGGTGTTGTCAGCACAGGCCTGACAAACACGTACGACAGCAACAGAGCATGCGCTATAGCAATGAAACGCTGACAACAATGGAACTGACTTGTAACCGAATTTGTCTATGAACACGCCGTAATGCATGACTTTCTGGCCGCAGGTGAGCAGGTTCCGGTCGTCCTCCATCAACAGGTCGACATCATGAAGCACCACACAGTCAAAGTCCCAGCCATGCGAAATGGCCTCAGCAAATCCTGCGTTCATCGTGGCTGCCTTATTGAACAGAATCGGTAGGCGCTACAGAACAGAAACAAATTCAGCAAATCATAATGTACTCGTGCGCAATGGTAAAACTCGCTTTGAACAGCTGCTGCACGATTCCTTATTAATACTGTTCTTTCTACCTGTTCTGCGTATTGAAGCTGAGAGGAACTAGTTTTTTCTTTGTGAGTAGGAAAGGCTGGGGTGTCCCTGCTTACCTGTTCAATGACGAGGATCCTGTAAGCCAGCTGTTGCCTCTGTAAGACATGGTGCATGTGAGCTAAGAAGGCTCTAAGATGGCTCTCGCGGTCTCGACATGGCACTATGATTAAAAGTCGCCTAGAGCTTTACAATCCTGGGGCTCCCATGTGCCACCAAGCCCCAACTCATCCACGCCAGCAAATTTAGACACATTCTCCCAGGTATAGGTGAGCGTGATGCTGACATTCAACTCCATTCTGCCCTCTGTAACACAATATATCCTGGTCGTTATATTGTTGTGTCCACAGAGAAAATGGTATCACTGTGGTCAAGCACATTTCGTGTATGATGAGCTGTAAGATGGTGTCTGCATATGTAGATCAGTCCTGTGTCCTATCGTTATTGGAGTAACCCCCATGATCTAAATTATTTACCTCAGGTGTTGCGGATTACTCAATAAAACTTAATGATAATTCGTACGTGTGTTGTCACTATGGTAATATGTACTCAAGACTTGTGATCTGCATTTGGTTTATTTTGGGTCAATTAGGTCAAATTAATTCTCCATCAAGCTGCATCAGGAAGATGTTCAATTTTCTTAGCATACATCAGCCAAGAATATGTCACTATCAGTCAAACTGGTGCAAAAATACTATGAAAGGTTCTACGATTTGTTCCGCCAACTTCATGTCTACACACCTGACAGTCTGCCTTTATAGCATATAGCAATGCTTATAGCTGTTTGTTTGGCCAATGTGTGTACACATCAAGCTCGCTCGCTGCAATGCATTCAAGTCCTTCTCTCGTAAATAGATTGATGTTCTGTTCTAGGGTTAACTGTTGATCGAATGGGATTGGCCCGGCAACCAGTACGTGTTGTTATTAACCATTTACCAGAGGATAGTAGCATGAAAGAGCAAATGTTTACAAACGGTTAATATTTGACTATGTAGTGTGCCTCGTGAACTAACAACGATACCCCTTATGACTGTGCTGCTCGTAAAATTTAATTGTTGAGTGCTTTTCCACCAGATTGCTCCATCACTCGAGACCATATTGTTGACAAAATACTGAAACATTAAAACATATTGGCCAAGCTGGCCCTTACACAACTAGTAACAAAGATTGTAATGACCCTCGGTAGCAGTCTTTGCTTTTACAGGGATCGGCACAGTTGGCGTTATTGATAGGTATGACATATCATCAACCCATCCAGTTAACACTTCAGTAGAGCAAAAAAAATATCTAACGTCCCTGTCATTAAGCCGGTTAAGTGCAAAAACTTTTATAATTTTTGACATAGTGGTGTCCCTTGAACGCACATCAATAGGACTATATCAAAATGATATCAAGCTGAACCAATTGGATTATACCTGAATAAGTGTCGTATGTTGTTTTTGTTAATAGTGCAGTTCATCAATACGTAAAAGATCGTTATGTGAAGTTGGAATTGTGTAAAATGGGAGCTAAT
>CM067342.1:36449064-36539064 GCA_034190875.2 Urechis unicinctus | reverse complement strand
CGAAAGAATGGTTGCTATACTCGCATTCAAATGGCAATTGAATAGAAGTAGTAGGTACTCTCCAAGGGAACTACATGAACAGAAGTCGGGGTACAACAATGGCATCAAGGGAAACCTAGCGCAGGTTTTGGAAGAACAAGTTTGTATAGTGCAGTGCCAGTGCATGGTTCATCAAAATAGAGAAATTATCAAACAAAAGACCACCTTATATTTGCATGGAACCTATTAAATTTCAGAATTCTTATTCAGGTATTATATATCTATATATATAGATATTTTAACAAAGGCTTTGGTTACAGCTGTCTATCTGTCTGTTTATGTAACAGCTACAGGTTTGCCTTATCCCTGGATCAACAGTCGTGAGACTGCAGCGTTACACCACATGTTCCAACACTGACGTCTTGGGAACATTGAATAATACTGGTGATAACTTCTTTAATCAGTGCATGGACTTGTGTTCAGTCAACCCACGCTGCTCAGCCATTACAGTGGAACAAGCTGTTGACAGCGCGTGCCGCATGAGAGCATCCCATTGTATGGAGGTGGGGTCCAAAACACCGAGCACGACACTGTTCATGAAGGCAGTGGACTTAGATCGTTAAGTAACACTACCATCATAATGTTCCCTATACATTTTTCAACACTTATGGTAATTGTAATTTTGATAATTTTAAAAAGTTTGGCTTGTCTCGAAATATTGAACTGATTATTTATGATTTTGTGCTGCAGTGAAGGAGCTATAAACGTCAGACTGCTTTGGAAATGATTTAAAAACCATACAGACGGCCAACTCATACACTTGCGCCCTACGATGTGAGGGAATGCAATCGTGCAGAGGCTTCGTCGTTTCCAATGACAAATGCTATGTCAAGTCTTCATGCATTCCGCGAATAGTTACAGATAAAAATGGACTACTGCGTTCTTATGTGCGAAAACAAACCGTATGAGTGGCATAACTTAACAGTATTGTTGATTCCATTTGATTTTTTCAGTGTCTTTTAAATCCAATATTGCGAGGCTTATGCGATCCCTGTCTGTCTCTAAGCGGGATGTATGACTGGTTTCTCTGTTTAACATGCCATACTGAAATCATTCTGTCAGAAATCAATAAACCACTTCCAGCACGGTGTATTTACTTGGTTTGTTCATAGAACAAGATTCCAGAGATTTACCATGCGACAACTATTGCCATAGTTACAGTACTTTAAATCCTTTTGCGGAGAAGTCACATTCATTGTATGTTATTTTGTGAGAAGCATGTGAGAACATGATCAGTGATTGCCAACAACATATATTCAACTCAACGTTAGGAATAATGAAAAGAATGGATGACACATATACAACCCACTGCTATCGCCCATGATTACCTTTTTCCGACACTGACAATACTCCACACGCACACGCACACACACACATGAACAAACACACAAACACACACGAATAAAGTCCCCACATTCGAATGATCCAAGATACCTGTTCTGCTTTGTATCCTGTTTTTGACATCTTCGAGGATGGTATGGATCAACCTGTCCCCGCTTACCATGCAATATGCAGCGTTGTTGTATACATACCCTCACAATGAGCAAGCAGCCCAATGCGGCCAGCGCCAAGTCGTACAGAACAAGTACATGACCGCCAAGGATGGGTATACTGCCCCACTAAACTTAACCATATAGTGCAACCCCCGGCTGTGCTGCATATCTCCACACCGATCTTCCATCGCTGTCTTGTTGAGCGAACGGTGTAAAATTACCTTTTAACATATCACTGAATGGAAGTGCTATCAATAAAGATGACCTGTATGGTACGTATTGTACTGCTGACATGGACGACCTACACTAAGGCTGCCTCCAGCAACACGAGCTTCTCAAGATGACATTAGCTCAGATTCATAGAGCTCTCCTGTTCCATCCAATCATACAAATTGCTCAGTGGGATCGATTAATGTCGGTACAGTGACTGAATCTAGATTGCTATAGACAGGAAAGATTACGTTTGATTTTGCTTTCAGCCATATTGATGGTTTGGGGTGACCCTATAACCTGGAAATTGTGCGTTTATTTCGCATTTATCTGTGCATTGGTGTTTTTGATAACGACCCGAATGCATAAACTACGCGCGTAGATACTGCATAATGATCGACACGTCAAACGGATGTAACACTATGTGTACAGTACCTGTGATCTACTGGACTGCGACTTAATGCAGCCTCTCAATCGTTCTGCGGTATCATACAGGCACGTTCTTGTCCGAACATCGAACATCGTTCAAAATATAAAAGACTGGGGTGACAAAGACCCTTTTCCAATGATCTCATCGCAAGCAATGATGATAATTTTTCGCCTTATTGTATGCAGTCATTTTTGTGATAAGCAGGAAGAGGGTGAGAATCATAAATATGCTTAGGCCCGAAATACATTACAACTAGAGCAGAGAAAGTTGTTGTACCTACAGGGCGCATGTCCAAACCACATTCTCTGAACTGTATACTTTTCTGAGACATTTAACCATACAGTATGTTCGATGGTTATGGAATTCTTCAATACTGTATCCATCAACCTAAATATCCGGGGGAAATCTCTAACTGTATGAATAGTTGTCCTTGAGCGGAAAGGGAAACAATTTTGTCGAGATATTATCTGGTCAAATTTCATGGCATTCCTCCTTTGCATATGTCCTTAGCGCAGTAGAGATGTAATATCTCTTTATTGTTCATACGGCAAAGGTCAATATAAAGATAAATTGAATATTTGAACAATAAACAAAGTGTTATGTTGTTTCATTATAATATTTTAATTATTGTTGTTTTTTGTCGTCAAAAACAGCATACTACTTTCTTGTTCGATTTGGCTTATGATAACGTAAATAACATCATGCCTTTTATTTCCTTCGCGATTTCATAGACGCGTTGTATGATGTCACAGATAAATACGAAAGCTAATCATGCCCATTGGTTGTTTGGAGCGTTTTCGTTGTTATGTGATACTGCATGAAACGTTGACATAACTACTTTTTGCTCACTGACTTCGAACTGCGTACACTCTGTAGCATTGAACAATGCGCTCTCATGTAAGTTTCACGGCAATGGAGTAACTCAGTAATGCCGTTTCCACCAATCCAGGTATTTAAACAAACACTCTCGGCTATTGAATCAATGTTCTGGAGCGGTAAGTAAAACAATTTTGTCGATATTACCCTCTGGTTTAGGGAAAGGGAGTATACGTATGAATGGACTCCTGTGTTAACTCGTCCAGCCCAATAATAACACTAGCTTGTCCTACTACCAGCAGCTTTTGACCATACGAATTTTATTTGACTGATATATTGCAGTTTGATTTTGTGAAAAGGCAGAAGTGGGTGCACAGATGATATAATGTTGGACCCGAAATAGATCACAACTAAAGAAGAAGAAACTAAAATTGTTGAATACTATGACTGTATATTTTAAAATGGAGCTTTGCTTAAAGATGTAGAGAGAAGTGTCGAGCTGGGAGGCTAGGATAGAACTGATTAATAAAGGTCAAAGTGATTCCCCAACGACTAAGGCACGCTTGACCAATTGTTATAACTACTGTGATTGGTGTAAGGAACAATATAGTGGAAACTATCAATTACGTATAACATCAAACTCGTCCAGGCGTCGATGGTTTACTATCTCAAACATGTATTGATTTTGTGCCTGAGCTTATGCTAATGATGTTAAGCAGTTAAAGATCGTTGAATAGTGTACACAGCATGAGTAACGGGTCTACATCGGTTTAATGACTTGGAAATCCAAATCGGGCCGAGCATTAAAATAAATATACGTTGCTTATGTGCCGGCCCAATGTGATTGTATTAGTGCTGAAGGAAATCATAAGAAAATGGCACAAAATAACCACTGTCTTTACAAGGACGAAGTGATAGTGTGCAAGTGTTGAATAAGGTTGATTATAATACGCGGTCATGGCCCAAACCCTGTCCTCGCACAATGTTGTGTACACCTGTGAAATAAGTATATACAGCAAACCGTTAGAACACCGTGTCTCTCTTAGTGCTTCTTGGCTTATATGACATTGGATGGGGACCATTCTGATGAACCAAACATATATCCAGCATTCAGTATAAAGTGGGAATGAAATAATGGCTATGCAATTGCATCGCAACCGTCATGCGGCGTGCCGAGGTCTCATTACGGCAATTGTTCCATTTCTATCAGCGACAAGATTTCTCTATCTCTTGGCATTTGTGGTTTACTTTACAAATGGCATTGCACCGTTTTTAAAAAAAGTAGCTTGTAGTTTATCATATTGATTTTCATGAGACAGTACATTTGCAACTAGCTTGTATATTACACGTGCTTATTGGACTACTTGGCATACAGCAATAGCTGTAAGGTACATGCAGATCTACTCGAAAGTTACATCCTTCCTGCTTCCGATCACGAATATGGTCGATCACTTTTGATTCAATCTGGCAATTTCCTATAATTGCATATACTTGGACAATATTTCTGGTCTTGTGTGTATGGTTTCGAGCTTGATCACATGACAATCTGTACCTACGTGCAGCATTACGGCTAAGTAACCATTGTTTGTGTGAATACCATTAAAATGTACAGCAATGTCAAAAAATGTACATAACGAGCAACCATCACCGGGAGCGCCGCGATCAGCTTTATCATCACAAGCTATTATCATGTTTAGATTGCTACGGACTTAATCGATGGCACTCTTGACGAGTCTTCGTACACAGATATTTATGACTGACTGCCAAAGCAGATACATTCACATCGCGTTACACATTCATGCTCGTTTTTGTTGACATCCTATTTTTTTTTAAAGCAATGCATAATTTCTGAATGCGCAGTTTAGCACTGGTTGGAATCAATTCATCGCTCAAAATCGCTGCAAATAGCCAAATAAAAAAATGAAATAATCCCCATCACTTGCTCTTAAGATCACTACACTTCCCGAAATTTCCCAGAAGGCGGTGATGCAGTTATCTAGTTAAAAGAGAAGATCGATGGGTCACTGCAGAGGGCGTCCTCAAACCGTAAAGGGCGCTGCTGTGACGCTACCGAACATATAGGTCACGAGGATAAACCAAATGTTGAGCTTGCATCTTTTAAAAGCTTTGCCTAGATTCCGGATGGCGGAAAACTTTTCCTTGCAGTATCGCTTTGAGACTAACTCTTTATTATGCACCCATGTTCTTGGTTAGCACTGCCCCAAAAGACGCATACAATTTGTTAATGTGGTTTATCGGATTGCGTGGCGCTATGGTTCGCCCACTGGATGTATAAATGTTTTAATTGATAACAGTTTTCAACAATAACATACGGTTTTCGATGTGCCATTAATCGTCAGACAAGACGTCATGTTCTTCAGTCAGCATCCCCAACGTTGCTAGTTATATCTTAAAAGTGTAGTAGCTAAATCCTTAGCTCATCAACATGCACAATTAAAACGTTTGCCATTTTCAAAACATATTTAAGGATGTCAATTTGCACCTTTAACCTATTCATTATCTCGAATACTGGCTACCATCAGCGACATAAGCATCGACAAATGATCACATTTCGGTTTTCTTTAAAGACAGAATGATAAGTCATAGTCGGTACGAAACTATTACCTATCATAATATTGTGCAATTTTCGATGCAATACATTGAACATAGATGGTAGAAATACAAGAGATAAGAATGTGCAACGTGTGTGTCAACAACTGAAAAGCCCAAATGACAACTTAGGCATTTTAAATTACCATCGGCGATGAACTGCAATGTTACTCTTTGTGGTGATTATTCGAATTGTACTTAGTTAGAGCCTATGTTGTGTCTGCTGATCATCCATTATGCAGAAGGTATGTTGTCAGTACAAGTAAATGGCAAGTTTCAAGCGCCTCTAGCTCCATAAATGTCAATCTTTTCCTCGCAGATACAAAACTAAATTCGTAGTATTGGCGTCCTCATTGTGTGAAGAACATTTCAAGGGCCAGTAGTAATTGATGCGTTCATTCATCGATAGGAACAATTATTTTTGTAAAGTGTCCTTTTAATGTCTTCCAATATCAATCGAACCTCTCTCATATATGATAAATATCATTTATTGATGAAACATGTAGACCATGTCAGCAACTTAACTAGATCGACTTCCATAAGCCCATTGTGTGTCAAGCGCACCTTTCATTATTGTAAGAATGTGCACCACAGTTTTGTCGCCGTTTTTACGCGGCAGAATTATGCGATTGATGGCAACTGCTGATGTGTTTGCATGATATACTGATTACCTATATTTCAAATGTGCAAATGCATGACAAGTATTCCAACTTTGTCGAGCCATTTATAAACCAGGACACTGTAAGGTGTGATTTATTTATGAGATATGGCAGCGGCTCGTTCTCATTCACAATGACGATTGACTTTATCAGCACATCCGACGTTTATCTTCCATTTTACCGTCCATAGAGTTTCAAGGTAATTATGATATATTGAAGTTTAACCTAGTGCCAATAAATTGAATATTCAACATTGAAAGTTTCTATCTGCAAAGATAGTTATGAGTAGTTCAACAATATACTGTTGTGATGTGCGACATGCTTTGTGCAAGCCTATGGTGGTTTCTCAACACTAATGAATAGAACAAGGCAATCTGGCTGTGGTTTTCCCCACTGAAAAAGCAAAAGTCTTTGAAACTACAGAAAACCTCATCGACACTTTAGTTGTAATCTGCGACGTTTTAAAATATGAATAATTACTATCAAATGATACACCAAGGCTACTTATTTATCATACTTTTTGCACAAAACAACCCCCGGAACGTTAAGAATATATTCCACACGTGTGTCGCGGTGATGTTGAATTCAATATGTATACAAACCAATGCAGTGCTTTGCGCTTTCAGCTTAGGAATACTTCCGTGACTTGCTATGGTAGAAGTATCCATTAAGCTGCTTGATAGTGTCTTGGCTCGGGTTAGCTAACATTTGTTAAGTTAGCAAAAGGATAGGCTGTGTCATTTATGTATGGTCAATTGTTGTACCAAATTAATGTTCCCAAAATAAATTCCCACTTGATTTGATCATGGTAAACCAAGCTGATATCATGCTTTATTATGGTCTTATAGATTAAAAAGCGCTTTTGTCTGGGAAAAAGATATAGCGCTTGGGTTCTTTGGCTGCGCTCGGAGTTTGTTAGATGAAACTGCTGCGGAAATAGATTCCCGATGCATGCCATACACAACTGCATTTTACGAAGTTAAATTATCATTTCGTAAATGATTAGTTTGTCAAGGTTCAATATAAAAGTTCATAACATAGCTTCGCGACCCCCCCCCCCCCCCACCAAATTACACCCAAGCCAAAGAGCTCACATATTTAGAGTTACTTTCGCGTGTTCTGATATGAGTTTACAAAACATGCAGAACTCATATATGCAAGGAACGACTTAACAGTCTGACACCTCTTAATGCGCTTATTGTACATTTGATTCGTTTTGATTAAAGTACAATTATTATTGAAACTGTATCATACCCATTAGGTTTGGTTTTAACCAATAGCCGATTGACCTTCACTACTAAAAAGAGTGAAAACAGCCTATTATAATTGTTTTGTGTATTATTCCCTCACGACAGGGCTAGTTGCGTTTAAGCGGCATTACGTTAGGAACGTTTTATCAAGCAAAATTGCACAAAATGTAACGCAGAATCTTTGCTATATCATGAAGCATTGAACATCGCATTGAACATCTTTAGTTCTCGAACACATCGACCTGCAGCAAGTTTTATGGCAATGGAGTAACTCAGCAATACAGTGACCATATATCTTACTACTGACACTAAAACGTTCAGCAAATGAATCGGTGTACTCGAGCGGCAAGAGGTACATTTTTGTCGATATTACTACTTCGGTTAAACGATAGTGCACAGGACAGGTGTCATGTTTTTTCCGCGTACGAATATGGTGAAATACTAGCAAATGTTTCGTCTCTATAAACATATCAACTTGGGCAACAAATGTTGCTTTATACTTCTACAGGACACACAACCAATTCTTCTTATTTTAAGTGAGCCTTTTCTGGCATTTAACCTAGCAGCCTCAAAAATGTTCTTTTCCGTGTCCATCAACCAACAAACGTTGACAAGATCTTTCACACTGTAAATCGCTGTCCTTGAGCGGAAAGGGAAACAATGTTGTAAAAATTACTATCTGGTCATATGACATGGCATTCTTCCACTGCATCTGTCCTAAACGTGGTACAATACTGCGATATCTCTGTACTATTTATATGGAGAAGATCAATGTTAGGACAAATAATGTTTTGTCTTAACTCATGAAATCCAGCTGCTGCCTGAACTTGCATTACTGTCTAACAATTCATGCGCTCTTATCGACAGAAAGTAATTGTTGAAACGTGCGTTGGGTTCGAAGTAAGTTGATAAATGTAATTGGCCATATATGCCGTTAAAACTGAGGCGATATAATTGTTGCATATGAGACAAATTACGAGGCGGCAAATTTGTAGCGTCAGCCTGATTGAGTGAGCCTCAAGAAATGTACCTATCACTGAGGCAAGCGTTGGTGTGTTTTTGATATTGTCTTGGTGGTTACAGCGTGCAACAATGGACTATCACTTTATGCTAAGCACGCACAGCCATGGAATGCAAACGATGAATACGTGGCGCTATCTTCAAACGCTGCTGGTATGCTCGGCACGTTGCGAGCACAAGCCTTGTTGATTTAGATTCAATATTGTTCGCATGATGGCCACAAAAATATCAACGTGGGGTGGTTGCTTCGATTGTTGGAGAGAATGGCATTTTGTTGATAATTGAATTAATTAAAGGTGAGAGTAGCCCATCTGCTGCATGACAACGACGCTCTAACAAGAAGTAAATTTATCCAGCTTGGTTGATTAGTACGATGTTACGATTATTGCCGACATCATCACGCAACTCTTCAATGTGGTTACTCCCCAAAATGTCTCAAAACCAGTACATTTGTATGGCCTGTCTTTAACACATTTCTAAAAACTACACACAAATTACTTAAATAGTGCTATGCGGGGCTCAAGTTCAGTAGTGAGCTTATAAGTTAAAAATATTACTGATTTGTCCTCATGGTAAGGAGGTGAAAATTCGGGCAAGTTTGGATAGTGATGTCTAGTTAGTTACTACATTCGTCAACTATCTCTTCTTATTTCGCATACTGTATGAATGTTCGACATGCTAGCTTAATCGGCTGTCATTGTGATTGTTATAATTGTTACCGGACAATTCGTTGAAACCGGATAACGACAACGAGGGCAGATTACATAAATATCGGTCTCGCAGCCATCTCGTTGCACGTTTGTGTTGCCTCAAATATACTGTTTTCAAGTTAAATATTTGGACATCTAAAAGATAATTTTATCATTCAACCAAGATGACTAATGCAGATCATGTTCTGTATTGTTTTCAGTCAATTCAATATGTTCGTTTAAATTAGTGGCTTAATTTAAAGGTGTCAGCGACTCACATCCATCTATTGAAGTGATCATTACCAAACGTACATCCAGAATGCTCCTCAGATTAGTCTCTTTCAGTTCCTTTGGTAAGGCGCTTCAGTGATCAACCGACCCCTTTTGTTTAAAATGCATTTGCGGTTCGCTTGTGCCATGTAGTGCTAAATGTGATGCGAACCTAGTATTTATCATGCATTTGAACGATGGCAACATGAGCGCCACCGTACGGCGATGCTACTGAATAATTAAAGAAATCTTGTTCGTGAATCGGTTATCGTACGGCTTTGTACAAGCACATGAAACATTACCAAGTGCATGATTTTATTAATAGTATTTCATTACACTTACAAGAACTAGGGCCGCATCTCATTCAAGCGAACAAATAGCATTTTGACCGACGAATTGTGTCTCCATGATATAATCGTCTTTCATTAACACTTATATGCTGGTGTGCATTTATCATTCCTCCAATATCACTTTGCATTCACCAAAGCACACGCAAAACGAAAACGGGGAATCCACCTATTATGTTGTGATAAGACAACATTTCTTAAATATTGTCAATCCCCATTATATCCCTGCATAATGACAGCTGCTTAACAACTGTTCCCAAACACTTTCACATAAGTATTAAATGAATGCATTGTGTTTCAGTGCTTTAACAATTAACTTGCTGCTGAAGCGCCTTTGAACAGGATTATTGCCTGGAAACAGACGCAGTAAAAATGCTTTTTATGTGTGTATTGTATTGATATGAAATAAAACCATGCTGTCGTAAAAAACTTTTAATACATTGTTACAGTAGTTTTGTATGCATATATATATATATATATATATATATATGTATGTATGTTTGAATGTATGTATGTATGTATGTATGTATGTATGTATATGTATGTATGTATGTATGTATGTATGTATGTATGTATGTATGTATGTATGTATGTATGTATGTATGTATGTATGTATGTATGTATGTATGTATGTATGTATGTATGTATGTATGTCTGTATGTATGTATGTAGTATGTATGTATGTATGTATGTATGTATGTATGTATGTATGTATGTATGTATGTATGTATGTATGTATGTATGTATGTATGTATGTATGTATGTATGTATGTATGTATGTATGTATGTATGTATGTGTGTGTATGTGTGTCTATGTATGTATGTATCTGTATGTATGTATGTATGTATGTATGTATGTATGTATGTCTGTCTGTATGTATGTATGTATGTCTGTATGTATGTATGTATGTCTGTATGTATGTATGTATGTATGTATGTGTATGTGTGTCTGTCTGTCTGTGTATGTATGTCTGTATGTATGTCTGTCTGTCTGTATGTATGTCTGTATGTCTATGTATGTATGTATGTCTGTGTATGTCTGTATGTATGTCTGTATGTATGTATGTATGTATGTATGTATGTATGTATCTGTATGTCTGTATGTCTGTATGTATGTATGTATGTATGTATGTATGTATGTATGTATGTATGTATGTATGTATGTATGTATGTATGTATGTCTTTGGGACGGTTCGTTACTGACAATCGCTTCATCAATCTTTGCTGCTCATCGTAGGATTACAATGGCTCGTATCGTGTTATATTGTCAGCACGTACATAAGTAGTTATGCATCACAAACGGCTAATCCAGGGAGAATACTATACGCACTATGATATGCTAAGGCTAAGTGTGATTGATCCCAAAATGTTCTTGTACGCTAACACAGCATTTGCTGGCGGCAAGATGATACTAACAGAGGATATTATCGTTGAATATTTGATATGACGCTAACATGAAGATATAATAACCTCTTTACACATATCAACACGTTGTTACTATTCTTCACTTGAGGTAATAATGTGTTACTTATTTATAGCCAAAATTTCCTACACCCATAAAATCAAGCGTCGAAAAATAGCGCTAGTTTGTGCAATATTGATATCAGCGCAATATATTGATTGTGATCGAGCAGCTGGTATTTGTCATGAAATCTTTCCATAATCATGATCTAAGTCAGCAGACCAACTCAATACACAGATTCGGGGGCGGATACTAATATAGAGACCGTAAATGCAAATATTCGCAAAACACAATTTAATGTGGGCGCTCATGAGGTGGAGACAAATGTTGGTGGCAAGTATTTACAAAACAGTACATTAAATTGAGTCAAGGTTCATATACATGGCATATGTGTTTCTGGAGGTACACAA
Source organism: Urechis unicinctus (assembly GCA_034190875.2). NCBI lineage: Eukaryota > Metazoa > Annelida > Polychaeta > Xenopneusta > Urechidae > Urechis > Urechis unicinctus. The sequence goes on along the minus strand of CM067342.1, from coordinate 36,527,359 downwards.
TGACGGGCTCTACATGATCTCATGGCAGTTTCTTTCCACATTTAGTGGTAATTAAACCCAGTTGAATTTGTTACAACTATACAAGTTGTTGTCACGAACGATTCGCCACGTCTGATATTATATAGTCGACATTTAAGCTTAAACAGCAGGTGGGTTGGTGATTGTGTAATTATGGCAGCATTACGCTGGCGATTATTTTGTCACCTGAATACTTTCTGTGCGGTTCGGCAGCGCTGGTTCCTTTCACTGTTTTGTCATCCTCAAAAAACAAATACGGCTTACACTTGATGTCCTTCTCATACAATAAACTCATAAAGCACTACCGGATGAAATAGGACTCTAATCATAGCATAAATAACTGCCCGGAAACTGTTTTCATTATTTACAGACGTAAAACATCATCACTCGGAGATGCTTCAAGCAACAACATGTTGCGCAGGGGCACAATTACTAACCTTTACCTCTTTGTTCTGCCATTCACTGAAGGATAGACATTTATTGCAAGAAATGAGTCAATGTCAAAATCTTGGTGAGCAACACTCTCAATCAAATTGCCTATGCTATATAGTCATCAGCGTTAGTAATCCCCAACGACATGCTACGTCCTACCTAGGCACAGTGAAAGACGGAATATACCATTCGTCTTGCCTGCTTAAGCACCAGTATCATGTTACCCGTGCCTTCTAAAACAGACTCTTAAGATACAAGGTGCCAACAAATTTAATAAGATGCTTTTTGAAACAAACGTCTAAATATATTACATTGGTCAAACCTGACGATCCTCCTAACTGAAATATTTATAACCTTACAACAAACCCTTATTCAAATTGATTCTCTGACTATTGAATTCCAGATGTCAGTAACTTGCACTAAATGCAGAGTCCTATGATTTTCAGTCAGTGGTTATAATACTAAGAATATTTAAATGTTGTGTTGGGTATCAGTAAACCATGTAAGAGTATTGACAGGATCTACAGTGGTAGTGTTTACTGCATCAATAATTCACACCAACAACAAAAGAGGAGAATATTATCAACTATTGGTATGCCACGTATAGCACCTCGTACAAATATTTCTTGATTTTGATATATTAACAACAATATAGTATGCAGAATACGGTATGGATATCATCAAATAATGTTCCGCATGTTTGGTATATGTATTTGTAAAATAGATTATCTTCAATACATCTGAACAATTTCCAAGATCAACTGTCACAATGCCTCACATGTTGAACGCGATCGCCATTGAATGAAAGTATGCCAATGTGTTGTGGATATATTATGATTAAATACCATACTTACGCGTAATTATTAGTCAGGCATAGTCAGAGCTTAATGTGAAATGGCTTTAAACGGTTTTTTTGCGTTTATGTCTCACTAAAGGCGGAAAAGCATGGCTTTGTGGTGGCAGGGCTATGAACGCGCTTCGATTACCTATCTAACGAAGTTCCTTTCTTAATCTAGGCCATACACATGTATGGTCTCAAAGTAACAGCTTCGTTAATCCAAGAGCTTTCGCCAATTAATACTGCATCCCAGTGTTGTTCATTGGGCAACGGTTACGCAACCCCCACCCATGTTGTTATGAAATCCATTATATTATGTAATAACCGTAAAGATGAAAGAGTGCACTGTGAACATCAGTAACAACGAGGTTATGTAAATTCCATCACTGAGCATGATGATGTCAGCCATATATAAGAGAATGCATTCAATTTGTGATCTTCTTAATTATGTTAAAGATATCGTCCACTTACGTAATATCTTCCCCTCCAATACGGAAGGGTTTGCACCACATCCGACCTCTTGGGAACATTTAATAGAAGAAACTAACGCCTTTACAACATCATCGAACATCCGAAACTTCTGAGTGATTCTAGGAAAGTATAATCCAATCGCAATGACGTTTCTTCGGCGGTTACAGTAAGATAATGTGGCGCCACAATTATTGTTCTGTACATGTCATTGTTGAATAAAAAATAAATAATAAATATCATAAGTGAATGAGACATTGCACCAGAACCCATTGCCAATTAGTACAATACTGCAAATACACGTATCATTATCATCATTAGATTTCACGACAGCAGATTGGCAAAGTCATGCTGATGTATTGCGGTGCGTTCTGCGATTTCTCCGACGGAATATTGCAGAACGCAATATAAACAACTGCAGGTTAGTAAAAATGCTCGCCATTATGATTTTTTTTTGTTTGTCCGATTGGCAAAGAAGTTAGGTTGTGGTGGATTACGGATTGGGAATATAATTGAAAACAAATTTACATGAGAGCAGTAGAAAACATCATCGATGGCGAACCCTGTTTATTTATTAAATCTTTTATGGGATATATCACGGCATTGCTTTGACTCTTGTATATTTAACCTTGTGAACTGAATTATCAAGAGAACACAGCTACGCTGGAACACAAAAGCGTTCGTTGCATTATGCATTTATTGAAACTCGATGGTAACAGTAAACGATAAATAAGGTACTAACAGACAGAGAAACCATCCCATCCCTATTCGAATAAGAATACCGCTGGACAACTTCTCTTTGAAAAAGATGGAGCCTATCAAGCACACCTGTTCATGACATGCGGTTCACCTATGACAGGTATGTTGAAAAGATGGAGCCTATCAAGCACACCTGTTCATGACATGCGGTTCACCTCTGACAGGTATGTTGAAAAAGATGGAGCCTATCAAGCACACATGTTCATGACATGCGGTTCACCTTTGACAGGTATGTTGAAAAGATGGAGCCTATCAAGCACACCTGTTCATGACATGCGGTTCACCTCTGACAAGTATGTTTAAATACACCACTTAGTTGATCTGTACAGATAGGAATAAGATACCGACGTTACACATTTGCGGAATATTCCACCTCATTCCCCGTTATTGCTTGACAAAAGCACCCCTTATTTCATCTTCATCCAATGCCATGTACATTTGGCAATCAATTATTTCTCAAGGAGATTCTTTATACGGAATAGTAAATAACACTTCTAATCGCGAAAGCTCGTTTTTTTGGGGTCATTCCGCTATTATTTGAAGTGCTACATGTTATTTCGATTACGTGATGTTGTGTCGGCCTTTGTTACAAGCTAGGTATTTACACTATATCAAAACATCAGAACATAAACAACCAGAAAGATGTGGCCAGGCAAACACACTGGCCTATTCTATAGATGCATAAAATATATGAGACAGGGACTCACTACTGAAAGTGCATCTCTCAATAACTGCGTTGATGTTTTTGTACTGTGATCCCGCATACAGCAGAGGCTAAACTCATTAGCATCAAGTGGGGCTTATATGGATGCCTTTCCGGACTGCGTGTCGTCACATTTGAACTCATAAGGACGACCGATATATATTACTGATTGAGTAGCTTTGCCCCTTTAGCTAGCGCCAACCCGGATCCATAAATCTGAGCTGCGAGCGAATAAACGCGATTTAGCGAATTTCGGGCGAGAAGTTGTAGGCTGGTTTTTATACACCCAGCGCCAAACACTTTCTCACCTGATTCTCATCTGATTCCCTTGGCGTCAATACCCCGCCCAGAGAAGCGATTCGTGATATTAAAATATATATATATATATATTAAAATATATATATTTACAGTATATATACATTTATATACAGTATATGTGTTTATATGAAACATATATATGCATCTATATATGTATATGCATATTCATATATATATATATATATATATTTATATATATATGTAAATTTATGTATATATTAATATGTATATATATATAAATATTCATTTATATAAAATTAAATGAATATTTATGTAAATACATATATATGATATAATTGTAATATATATGTATATATATATATTTATACGTTTATATATAATTAATATGTATGTATATAAATATATTTATTTATATATACATAATATATACATATATATATGTATATATATAGAATAGAGAGATATATATATATATATATATATATATATATATATATATACATAAATTTATATATATATATATATCTCTATATATATATATATATATATATATATATATATATATATATATATATATATATATCTCTATATATATATATATATATATATATATATTAACAGCCCAACAGCTGGTCTGGTGTCCAATATTGCTTTCACACAGCGGCTTCCTAAACCACCTACTTTCTAACATTCATTCCCCGGTTTTATCCCGCCAGCAGCTTTTCACCTGCAATACACCTGCAGTACACAGACATGCACATAGCTCTTGGTACAATGCAATATTCATAGAAATTGAATCGCTGTAAATTTTTTGCGAAACCTGGTGTTTTGTGGCTTAGCCAATAAAGCCTGAAAGCCAATCAATCAATGGGCCAGTCGATCTAAATGTAGACATCGTAATGGCTGTAATGCGATGAACACATTGCGGTGTGTGCGCTGATGAGAACGAAACAAATGAAGTCAACCTCCCTGTCTGGCTATAGACGAGATCATCCCAATCTGAGACTTTTCGTTCGATTCTCGATTACGTTTTCCCCCATGTTTTCGCTAGAGATGATTTTCGATAATTCACAGCCAATTATGACAGTTTGCGGAAAAATGTTTTGCTGGTCAAACTCATCTCAACCCCCACCCCCCCACCCACCTAAAAGCAAAACAGATCGCACAATATATTGTGATGAGTTCTTTACAATCATAGATCTTTGTTAAGTCACATGAAACATATTATAAAGATGTAAATACTGGTAGACTTTACCACAAAACAGCTTCATGTATTATTCATATAAATACATTGAGTTACATCTTACGCAATTGTGTTAAGATAATAACACAATAATCCAACACTAAAGATGAATATTTAACAATTATTCATTCATTTATTCGTATATAGTTACATACATATGAGCGCCAACCGAGGCATTGCTGGATATGTTGCCACATAGTAAGGTGATGCAACTGAGAAATAAAAGAGATCTTGTTTGTGTACTGTAACCGATACATGTTGGTGAGGTTTGTCCGTTCTTCCATATTTAACCTTACACCACAAGGCAGTTCCCCGTCGTTTGCCGTAAAGGATTAATAGCAATGTCAAATTTGCAATTATGCTGTAGTAGCTAAGCCGAATGATAGCCTGGATGCCATTTTATGCGTTCAACGACCTTACATATTTCTTAGTGCATTCAAGACGACACATAGCCACAAGCAGAATAATTCATGGCTGGTCTAATTGTGTCGACCCATGCTGAAAGATGCGTGTCGAGGTAAGTGAATTTGTTTCGCACGTTTTGCTACGATCACCCGACCATTTTTTTAAACATTTCATGAAGAATAGTTGTCCGGCTTATGCAAGCAGATAAAATACTTATAGGCCCACTATTGTGTTAGTAATATTTGCACACACTGCTCATAATAACAGCGTTACAAGAACTATGGCTGTATCTCCATCAAGCGAACGAATAGCATTTTGGCGATTTAACTCAACGAAATTTGTTCCCATTACATACACTTATCTCACGCTGGTCGCGACCATTTGACGTTTAGCCATTATCGATTTGCGTTCACCAAGGCACGTGCAATCAGTGAACGGGAAAAATATATTCTCATTATGTTTGGGATTTAGTGCACTAGATGAAACAGCATTTTTTTAAATATTATCAATCACCATGTCATAACCTATATTATACGATCCGACACGCGATATGATATACTTAGGTTAAGTGAGATAGATCTGTCATTTTATCTGTTTGTTAACTTCGCTTTTATTTGTTGCAAGATACCATCAGGTGATTCTATTGTGGAATGTTTGATATGACGGTTCTCTGAAGCTATATGAAACTCACAACACTAATCTTCCCATTGTAAATGTGCAACATTGATATCAGTGCAAATAATGCCTAAAAACATTCATTATAATCGACAATTCAATCCTCGATCGAGCAGGAATATGTCATGAAATCATATCTCAATCAACGACGATGTGCAGCAGCCCAACTCAGTACACAAATGAGGTGAGTTATGAATGCAAACAATCTTTGCCAGAATACCAGCCCAAAGCATCTGCTCAAATCGACATCCAATCAGAGCATCTTGATACCGATAAAGATACAGCATTTGCTAACCCTATGGTACCTTCGTGAGGACTTTTGTGAAGAGGAAAATACCTTATTTAATATTTTAAATGTTTATTCATTCACTATAAACACCATAGTGACTTCGATCCTTTTGTCAGTCAGTTTTATTAATTGACAAGAACAATGGCATTCCATTGTGCATATCCGACAAATAAATGCCTTTTAGAGAACAGAAAGGATATGGTCGTTGGCATTTCCAATAAATACATACTACTGCAGTCTATTGGAATGCTTTTAAAGCCTTTTATTAAAGGACGGACATTTATTACGTTCATACATAATTTGACGTTAGAGTGACATGCAAATAATATTCTTGTTCAACGATGGCTTACTCAAGGGAACGTTCCTTGACCATTTAATTTGATGGCACCGATGACGAACACTTAATACAAAGTCCCAGGATTTCCGGTCAATGATTATAGTATTGAGCATATTTAACAAATGATGCATTGTGCATCAGTATTGAGCATATTCAACAAATGATGCATTGTGCATCAGTATTGAGCATATTTAACAAACGATGCATTGTGCATCAACAAGCCAACTGGTCTAATTGCAGACCATCATGTTATTGTAAGGTTCTACAGTTGCCGTGTTTACAACATCAATAATTGACATTAGCAGCAAATGAGGGGAAATTATTAGCTTTTTGGATACCAGATATAAAACATCGTTAGATGTGTTTATTTTTCTAATCTACCAGCAATAAAGATTTTAGAATACGGGGATAGAGATAATCACATAATGTTCGATGTATGTGTTATAACCTTTTATAATACTGATTTATTTCAATACAGCTGAGCAATTGTACAGATCAACAGCGACGAGGCCTTCCATATTGGAAGAAATTTCCAATGTCTATGAATATCCGCTCGTTGTGTGAATAGATAATGAACATACAAATGTCCGTCTTTGATCATGTACTTGAAAGATAAGACAAACTTCCTGACGGTTTACTGATGTAAATATTTCATATTATGCAAATACTCATTTTTACCAGCCATGCAGACATTCGGTTATAGGTCAAGATGGTAATATGAAAATTCGACAGTTTTTCCTGTTATGCCTTACACATTGACAACCGTTGTGAAATGAAAAGTGATTTATTAAAATATAAGCAACATGACAATGACGTTGCGTGAGGATATGCAGGTATCCGGTGCAATATTGCGAGCACATCATGAATAGCATTATTCATACAAATCATGACAACAGATTGTCATAGAAATGTGGAAAGTATTGCGATCATCATTAAGATATGATTGCTTCGTGTGTTGAACTCACGAACACATAAACCGTTAGTACAGCCACATAATGTTACACCTGAATATCAGCAAGATGCTGACAGAGGACCATATGAACAAAGTACAGAGGTTTTGTAGATCGATAAAATTGACCACGTAATAATCCATTACTGTACGTTTAATTGGAAGAGAGACAGTGGTATGATGAATCAACACCAATCACAAAATACTGCAATAGTGACAGATTCACAAAGAACTTGACTTTTGGGTGGCAATTCATTATATTTAGCACTATATTTAGTTAGGGCAATTTGATTCAATAGCCATAGTGGTTAAGAATGCAGGTCCCTCCATCCCCTTCATCTCGCGGCTTTGTGATGTCGTGCTTAGCCAGCGTCTGCTGATAACTGTGCAGTTGTTTTTCGAGGGCGTAATTCTCAGCTTGAACAGCCATTATTTCACGCCTACAAGAACAAATGAGTGGCGCAATTGTGTTAGGAAACGTTTGTGCCATTAACAAGTCAGTCTCAGGTTAGCACAATATATTTTGCACACTGTGATCTTGCATAATCGAGACAATTATTGATGGCAGTAAATTTGTCAAAAACTGTATGTGTGTAAAATCAGAAAATCAGACACTTAGCACGTTATATCACGTCACTTGGTGAACTTAAACTGCGCACAGCATTTGATGTTTGTGCTTGCTTGATAGCTCATCCGTTTTCTGGTATTTCTCGTTGTACAACAGATGTGAGTCTAGCCATTCGATCCTAATATGCAGGCGTCCCTCAGAATCCAACAGACCGTCTGCCACTCCCTGTAATAAAACAACACGTATAATTATTGCCACATGAGGAACCAATTGTTCCATTAAGATGCCCGAATTAATGTAACCCAAGGAACATTCATATTGCCATATATTTAAAGATGCTCATCAAAGACTTTATCATATGTCAGTTCGAAATGGTAATTTGGTGATGCGAAGCAAAAATACGTACGTAGTACAAATAACTATTGTTGGTATTCAAGTGGATATAATGGTAGTAACGGGTAACAGCCACAGCACATATCCAATTAACGTATCTTACTGGCATCAATACATACGGGTTCACATTCTCAACAACCGCAGTGTATTACATAAGCTTGCTACACCCATCAACATCGTTTCATATACATGAGTGCGTATCCAGCCATCCAATAAGCCGTGTTTAGCCGCCAGTCAGAACGCGTCGGAGACTGCTTATAGCATCAAAGTGAATGGTTCATTATGCAAGCGCATAATTATCTATTAGACTTTGATCATATTAGCATCCAAGCAGGTTATATCGGTAGGAATGTTTGCCAAAAAACAATAATCATTTACAGCCAAATACCACGCACAATGCAAAGTGACTTCCCATAATAGCCACTGCGCCAGGGGATAATGGCTTTATATGATTAGAGATCGATGTATCGTACCTGTGTTACGTCGACAGTCGACACCATCTCGTAGCCTTCCTCTGAGTAATCCGTCTGGGAGTAGTAATTGGAAAACGGGGCAGAGACAAGTTTACAGGGCGTTGTGCAGGGATTTGCTGGCAGCAGCGTGGCGTTCCAGCACACGTGCCGGAGGAACTTACGGGGAACATTACGCACGTCAGCGTAGTAAATTCGGAATTTTAGGACATCCTGACTTATATCGCTCTCTAGCATCCATGCCTGCTTGTCACGGTCATACAGGTGAGAGCGGTTACGGCTACGATTCATCGGACATATTTGAACCTCGCTAATTGCTGTCACGGAAATGAGCTCCAGGTTCATTTTTAGTTTACATTTGCTCGTTGTAAGACTATATATGTCATAACCTATATCATATGACGGGGCGTGCCCGGCAATATCTACTATATGCTCAATGCTATCCGACTCCAAATACCGTTCGTCTTGTCCAAGAGTAATTTTATAGACGAGCCGACAAAGATGATCAAAGTTGGTCTGACGTTAAGAAGAATGAAGGGCCTTCCCGATGTTTGCAGGCAGTCGCCCACGGGGTAAATTGTCAGGTTCCAGTCAAAATTGCCGAAAGTGAAGTAACTTGTCTCAATCTTTGGATGTTGATAGGCGTTGCGGGTTTCTTTTGGTAGCTGGAGCGTCTGAAAGCAATAACACGGCTTTCGACATGTACATATATATATATATATATATATATATATATATATATATATATATATATATATATATATATATATATATATATATATATATATATATATATATATATATATATATATATATATATATATATATATATATTATATATCTATATATATATATATATATATATATATCTATATATATATATCACTATATATATATATATATATCTATATCTATCTATATATATGTAGTTGACGAAGTGTAATGAAGCAAAACAAGTGTTACACACCTCCGTCGCGTTGCATGTGAAATGTCTATTGCCAGGTTACACGATTTGTTGGATATGCCGTCTCATTAAGGATGGAAAAGCATGGTCTTGCGGTAACAGGGTTCTGAGCGCGCTTCACTGACCTGTTGGTATGTATTAAGTGCTAAGTAGAGTTCGACTCAATGGGCCCATTATAACCAAGTTCCTCTCTTAATCTAGGTCAAATCAACAGCTTCGTTAGTGCTGCAGCTCCTGCTGGTACAAGATACTGCCCTCGATGAGCATTCAGAACATCCAGCAATTAATACAGCTTTGTGCCATTATTCGTCGATTGATAACCCGTCTCGTCAACATCTGAGAAACAACGTTCTTCAATTGATACAGCGTCAAGTCAGCGATCGTCAATCGTCAAATGATACCCCGACCGATCAGTATTTAGCGGAAAGCGTTTGTCAGTTGATTTGACGTCTTGTCAGCAATCGTCAATTGACACCTCGACCCGTCAGCATTCAGAGAAGAACATTTGTCAATAAGTATTGCATCCTGTCAGTCTTTAAATGACATTCCCCACTGCCCCGACAGTTTTCAGAATTCATTTATCACTTGAAATTGAGTCCCTTCACTTTTCGGAACCCATTCGTTAAGGGATACTGCGTTCTGGTGATATTCAGGGCGAATTTGTCAAAAGATATTGCATCCCCGGTTTAATAGGGTAGCGTTTGTCAACTGATAATAATAATCACCGTTGTTCAGAGAACATTTGGCTGTTGAATTAAAACCACATCGCTGTGGCATTCAACGCATTTGGTAACGGAAACACCCCCCCCCCCCCCTAACCACACTCGCCCCTCTCTGTTGGTATTGAGAGAGCATAAGTTAGAATTCAGAGATGAAACGGAAATGAATGCCGTGTTACGTTGGTATTAAGAGTGCATTAACACTCCGTCGCCGGTGCAATCTATCGGCGTTTTTCAGCTAATGCTGCGTCTCGTCGGCATACAGAGACTATTTGGCGTTTGGTTTTGCATTCTTCTGGTGTTTAGCGAGCATTTAGCTTTTAATACTGCATCTCGCCGGAGCTATGAGTGCATTTGGCTATCAATTCTGCATCTCACCAGCATTCACAGAATATTTAGTTTCGTCGGCACTGATTCAGAGAAAATTTGGCTATTGATACTGATTCTCACTGGCATCCAGAGAATATTGGCCTTTTAATGCTGCGTCCCGTCGGCAATCAGATAGGATTAGGCTAGTGTTTAGTGAGCGTTAAGCCATAACTATTTCGTCCCGTTGTTGTTCAGATAGCGTCTGTAAACTGATACTGCGTTCGCCAGTAATAAGAAAGCTTTTTTCCAACCGATACTGCATCTTGTCGATATTTAGAAAGTATTTGTCAAATAATACTGCATCCCGTTGATGTCAAGGGAGAAATTACTAATGACCTTGTTTGTAATTCGCAAAGCTTTCATCAACTGCCGGACGAAATCGATGTAACCAGACAGCCTTCATTCGACACTCATCAATTTACGCTAACGACCTATGGATGACCCTCTTCGTAATTAGGGGCGCGTCGTTAAATGAATGCAGGCAACAACGCCCTTCTGCAGAGCCGACACCAAACTGCATTAGCCTTATCGACATATCACCAACACTCTTGCAGGAATAGTGCTATGGGCGTATATTAAGCCTGCATGGAATATTTGTGATGACTGACGGGTGAAAGCTCATTGTGTCTTATATCCTCCACAAAACCCCCGTTGGCAAAACAAGACTTCGTTCACACTGCATATCAGTCCCTTGATTATTCACTGAAACATACCTCGGGTTACAAAACTAGCTTTTGTTCGCGCTTACACGTCAAGCTAATTGCACTTACCTGTTCGAAGTTGGTTGCGCCATTTCGCAGCTCCAGCTCAAGTAGGAATTCTCCGTTTTCTTGCTGGGCAAATCCTCGGTCTCTAAGATCGCGCACTCCAACGAATGTTTTCCTACCTTGGATGGGCTTCTCAGCCGTGAAGCTGCATCCTCGCTCGATAAACGTGTCATTGCGAGTGAAATGCTCGGGATGCAGCAACGTGAAGGAGAAATCCACCCTACACGTCATTCCATCAGTACTATTTTTCAGACGGAGATGTGCCCCAACATGGTGGTCACTACGAATTAACGACACGAACCACTTTTGATGAGCGTACGTGAACTCGCGAGATATGATATCCGGAGAGTAATCCCGAAGTATACTTGTTGGTATTTGAAAAGTGAACACCTGTGTTTCAAAGCGATCATATAGTTTGACAAGGCGACACAAACGCGCCATGTTGCCTTCTGCCGGAGCGCGGGGTATCATGGCTGGTTTGTTCGTTTGGTGTCTCCAACACCCCTCACCAATCGAACCAATCAGCCAATAGGATCGCTGATAGGCTGTGCCACGCGATCCACTATTGAACACAACTTTGATGAGGCGACCGGCATAGTGCGAAAGCTCACAGACTCAAAGGGTGCTCTGTCAATAACGATCGGGCGATTTGCCGGCAGCAACAGATTAAAGGGGAAGGTATTATATCTGTTAGCTTAGAGATTGAGCGAGGGGTCGCATCGTCCGCGTGCCCTGTATTCTCCAGCACAAGGAGCGTTTGCAGTATTCCAACAACTGATGAGGAAATATTATCGCTCGTAATTGTCAGTAATTACTTCAAGCAAAGCTCAGTCAGGGGTGCGTTCTGTACCAATGTCAGTCGGCAGAGCATCCGCCATTTTATGGCGAGATTGTCGGTCCAGCCCACCTGCTGAATGCCGACCTCCTCATCCGTCATCTCCACTTCACCCCGCCGTCTCCTCGTTGCTGACATACTTCCAATACATACCCTAGCTCTATGTGCTCCTACTATTAATCATGCCTGCAGTGCGCAGCAATCCATACGCGTGGTTCCCTGCGCTTCCATGTCAGGACTCGTCTTGCATGGTTCCCACGGAGGCTAGCGTAAGCGGAGAAGCATCTGCTGAACCACGAAGAGGCACACAATCGGCAGCTGAGGGTCGACATTGGCACAACTAGGTTTCCTGAGGTTACGTTCTGCCCGGGAACGCTTGCAACAGCCGCCTCTTGTGATTGAGCTGCCTGTGACGCAGCGCCGTCCAGAAAATAGAAGTTCATCAATCGCCCGCTATTCTTACAGGGCAATTCTATACTCCAAATCTTGACGAAAAGGTCGGGTTTCATGGAGCTGTGTCAAGGTGAAACCACTGCCAACTCCCCTGGCAACAAGGGAGCTATTTATCTTGTTAGTATTTACTTATGTCCGTGGGTATTCGTTGGTCGATGCAAAAATCCAGGCTGTGCACAGGGGGGAGATATTCTCACCCCCCCTTAGCTTTTGACTTTGATGCAAATATTTCACTTTCAATTGACATAAGTGCGTATCGCTGGCTACGCCCCTGAAGGACATCAGAGTAGCGGTGTGTTTTAGGCAGGATATCACGTTCAGGCGCGTATGACATTAGACACTTCGCATGCTGCACACGAAAGCGCCCATTCATACACTCTGCCAGCAACATGGGCAACATCATAAATTATTCACATGAACGAGCCTTCGAACGCAGGCAATCGTTCAGCCAATGGAACGGGATGTCACTGACGAGCGATGCTTCTAGTTATGGGTATAGTGGGATGGGCAAATGTACTGCTGCGTGAGTGTTTGGTTTAATACTGCATCAAGTAAAACGTGTGGGATTTTCGATTATATGTGTACGCTCGGGGGCCTTCAGTGTGTATACCTGCAGCATTCAGATTACGATGCTCATCTCCATCCCACCATCTCCAAAGTACGGAATGGTAATTTACTGACTAGTAATTAAACGTACTTTAACTGTCATCATGAAATGACGCTACGTACTAACAAGACATTTACTTGTTATCAATGAATCTCTGAGAGCATTCAACAAGTCATCTGTTATCATTAGCAGATCTGTCACAAGCACTGAAATATTATTAAGTCGAGTCTTATCTAATGGCAAAATGTTAGACAAGTCAGTTATATGTATAGCTGCATATAGGTGATTAATGCGGAACTAACCCACCTGCATCCACAAGCCAGACTCATATGTCTGTGTATACAGATTTATCGGTATTAAATCCATGTATATGCATATTTATATACATGCATTATATATATATATATATATATAAATATATATATACATATATATATATATATATATATATATACATATATATTTATATATATATATATATATATATATATATTGAAATATTTATAAATACATATATACATGCATACATATATTGATATATATATACATATGTATATATATATATTTTCTGCCCCTGAAATATATATATATAAGTAATATATATATATATATATATATATATATATATATTATATATATTTATGTATATTTATAAATTTATATTATATTCCCTAAATACGTATATACGTAACATATATGCAAGTGAACATATATGTATTTTTTATATAAATATCTATATGTATCAATTTATATATATATATTCATATATATATATATATATATTTATATATATATATACATATAAATGCAAATCTATCAAAACGCTGTTTAGTATATGATCCGTTTGTATATAGAACCTTTCAACCCACTTAGTTTCCTAGCCTATCCAGCCACAAAAGACGATTTGGCATTGGCTGCATGGAAATATGACTGAGGATGACGTCAATGTAACTTCATCTTGCGTGCACGTGAGGTAGATATCCTGGTAGGGTGATGGATGCTAATATACGCTACGTCCTGTCAAATGGTAATACCATTATTAACCGCGATGTGGTAAAGTTTCCTGTACCTAGCATCCGATTTCTGTGAATAAATGGCAACAACCGCCTCCAAACGATCAGTTTTCATTTTGACGAGAATAATGAAATAACAAGCCGTTGATTATTAATTCAGCGTACACTTATACATGTCGTACCTGCCACAACCTGGTTTTAATCCTCACTTCTATGAGTTTGTGAGTTTGGATGGGTTGCGTATGTACTCTTGTACCGTTTACTAAGAAGCGGTTAAGTCACCTTATTGATGCTACAAAACAACTAGACGTAAATGTGTTTGCAACAAAAGAAAAATATCAGATTGTAATAACAAGCCCGTCGTTTACCATTTATATTGCCCAACTAATGGCCAATTTAGTGACAAATATTTCCGTGTTGTATTTTCGTTCATGATGGAGAATGTCCCATTTAGAACTACAATCTATTCTCTCGGTAACCTATGAATACCACTTCTTTTATCATCTTGCAACAACCATCAATGCGGTCCATAACAACCGCGTGGTTGTGGTTATAAAATAAGAATTTGCAACGGTTATTGCCACTAGAGAAGTTATCAAAACATACTGACTATGGTAATCGATTATCTACACACCACGCTCTCTATGACAATCACGATGATAGATAGGTCATTTAATGAAAGGCATCATAATCATTGTCATTATGTGCTATCCGACTAATGAGTGTAATACTTATTGACTTCAGCAATTTATATTTACCACAATTGACACGCAATAGGCTTCTGCAAGTCACTACAAAGTGCTTATATAAGGTTGATTCGCCGCCTACACACAACGCTTGTAATGAGAGTAATATAAATGTTTGGCACTTTCATGAATGACACCCTCTTCATTGTCGCTAGTTATACATTTGTCGACGAGACAATGTACCACATATTAATTTTATCTATCGATATTAAATCAATTGGCATTCGAAAGGCCTCCGCTTCCACGACTTACGATATTTGTTGGTAGGGTCAATTCACCGTCTTCGCACTTCACTCTTTTTGTTAGTTTGAATATACCATGAATGCTCTAATCGTATAACGATGAAAAAATATCTGCATACTCAACGCACATGGTTTTAAATACACGTCGAATATGAATCATATAAAAGACAGTGTTAATTTGAAATGCCAGATTTTCCTTTTTTTCGTCCTGGCAAACATTGTATGTTCGCTTGCATGTTAGCGGCTTGTCTTTAGATTATAAACGGGAACTATTGTCATGGTTTGGGAGATATTGTTAACTTTCAAAAATGCGCGTTACGCTCTGGTACATTTCAAGGTCGTTGACCGGGCAATGCCGTCTGACTGATGCCCGTCGACCAGTCAGTTTAAAGTTTGCCATTCTCCGGTGCCCGAATGACCACTCTTATTCACAAAATGAAGGAAATAAATCAATCCAATTTGATATAATTTCTTCTAGCTTATGTAATAAAGTCAGCCGTCATGAATAGATTTACCACCTTAATTCTGCACTCATCACAAACACGTGTGTGATTATTTGTCGAAAGCATTGACCATTTTGCCCAGTTAGTTTGTAAGCAGCATTTTCTAGAAATGAAGGTTTTATCATTTTAATTGGTTTATCAATATCTAATATTTATAGGCAAATAAAAGCTAGTTGCATCCCTTTAACATTTCGCTCATTCCCTTGAGAGGCTCACTGACTGTTGTTCGAATGAACCCTTACCCATCACATAGCGGCTCGTACAAGAACAAGAACGAACGATTTTTGTAGCCTCACAATTGCCTTCTGGCGCGTGTGTCATTCGAGCCTTCGTATGCACGAACAGATCATACACCGACACTGCAAGCAATATGGTTATATAATGTGTTGTGCACCTGCACAAGCGTAACAACGCAGGCAACCGTTTACTCAGCGGAACGAGATGTCATTGACGGACTATGCTTCTCGCTCGTCATGGGTAGACAAATGGACTGCTGCGTTTGGTTCCATACTGCATGAAGGGAACTTGTCGGATTTTCGTTTCCGTATGTATACACTTAGATCGTCATTATATGTATATATATATTATATATATTGGTATATATATACTTATATATATATATATAATATATATATATCCTTATATATATATATATATATATATATATATATAAATATCTATTGGCACGGGCGCGACCTTTAGTGGACAAACCTTTCGTAGACGTGGGTCCACGAAAGGATACACCACAATGTCCACAAAAACTCAATGCACTTTTTCTTTCAAAATGTTTGCAAATATTTTAGTTTGACCATTTTGATATGATAGTCTAGTCTTTATAACGCACAAAGATAATCTTTTAGGAATAATTTCTCAGCATTTTTAATGTAATAGCGAAATCAAATTTTAATCACTAGCCATTCGTTGACATTACCCGATAACCTCAATATCTTCCTTACAACCATATATTCTTTGGCCCAAATGTTCACCATAATGTATAAATATGAGCGTAGAATATGATAATTTTAGATTTTTAAAGATTTGAATTTTTTTATATATTTACACAGAAAAACTATTTTTTCTCATTATTCGTCTATTTACAGCTTTGAATAAGTTCGCAAAACGCTACCAATGGCTCACTATGATCATATCTACAACCAATATTATAATTTTAATCCATAATGACGGACAATTATTATAATATTTCTGTATTCCGCAAATATACGCAAATACTAATGGGCACGAAAGGTTGGATCAATGCGTTTAAATTAGTATCTTGACCATTCGTGGACGACCTTTAGAGGACCAAAAGTATACACAAGAATAATTAAGTGGCAAAAAGATTTTATTTGCATTATTGGGAAAATAACGTAATCTTGTTGCCTCATGCAAATTATGGATTTTATCAGCTAAATTCAACCAAAGCAGCATTGCAATGTTCATCGTGTATTCACTGAATAGCATGCATATTAAGGCCCTATTGTTGTTGCAATACATAATGTCATGCAAAGTTGTCACAATGGCACATGCAACCGTATTTCATAATTGATTTTGCTTCGAAATTTAAATGATGCAACAAAACCAAAAGACAAAGCATAAACAACAAAAGACTATCCTGAATCGCTGAATCTTCTGCAACCGCACTATCCAAAAACCAATAAAATAAACCAATTAGTTCTCATTTTCTACCAATTGATTATAGCCGCTACATTAATTCAATCACTCTACACCTTCACCAATAAGCTTGTATTAATAGAGCTCACCCCTATGACGAATCTAATATTTTCAAAACTACATCAACAAAACATTCAGCAGCATAACTCAAAGTGTCACTCAGTTAGTGCTGGTATTACGCTACGAATTGTGACTTTGTTCGTTAATATATAGTCGCACACGTACTGTACCAATCCATGAAACCGTTACATTTTTTGGAATTCATGACATAACGTGGTAAAAATGTCAGTTTTGGTCAAATCTTACACAAAGCTAACTAGGCATCTACGCGTGATTCCGTTTTGCAGTGATTCAAGAAGGAATACAAACAATCGGTCACACGTTTCAAGCCATTAATAAGCTACAAAACATTGCTGTCAAATTTAACAATTAAACCTTGGCTCCTTTTGTGGATATTTAACATCTTTTCTGCATTTATGCGTCATAACGACACCTATTAGATAACTTATTGCTTGTAATATAGTTCCGCAATGATAATACAGCTGATTGCCGACCATACGTCGTACAGTGGAAAACAGGCAGTGAACGGGAAACATACATATGGAAGAAAACCCCCAAATAATCCGTCATACACAGTTGAGTGATGTGTTCTGCCTCAGAGGGATTATTGCAACACGAAACGCAATCCCACAAAAGTAAACCTGCCAAGAGGCTGACAAACTGAGTTGATGAAATGTATGGGTTCCCAGTAAGAGGTATATAAGATAGGTAATTAATCAAGCGTCGGTTCTAATTGATACTGTCATATATAGTCTCGCCATCACCTTGATTGATCATGTACACTGGGGCTCCTATTATTCATGATTAATAGATTCTAAACACGTCGCCGGTCCCGCATTTTTGCTTTATCCTTCGAGTGAATGTAATGACAGTGACAAACCCGCTACTTACGAAAGTAGGCGAGCTTTGCTTGTAGTGATTGATTTGTTAACTGCATTTAAGGATGAAGAGGCTGGGTAATACAGATATAACAGCACTTAGGATCCTATTACACAAAATCTCTCAGTGTTCATACTTGGTGACTCATTAGCCGGTACGGAGTTCGGCTAAAACTCTAGGCACATACCTACAAGGTATTATAATGAAGGGCGGGTCTTCATTCAATACATGTTTATCTCCTGTAACCTAGAGAGAGCATACCATACTGATTCTCGTGTAAGATCTAACTCGATCTAGTGCATGACTTAGATTATTTGACATTGCTTCTCCTTCACTTTCGAATAATTATTAACATCGCTTCATTCATTAATGTATCAGTGGCTTTATTTGAAAATCATACACTTTTCGTTTCCTGTATGAAGAAAAATTATTCGTAATAGGCCATAATTTATACAACTATTTTAGTCAATAAACCGTCTAATGAAAAATTATATAAAATATGCCTATTTATAAACAAACAATGTGCATCTATTATGTTGTTTCATTACCTTGGCCACCTGACTACTGCTTTGCTGGAAACACACACCATACTTGCGGTCAGATAACTAGTTGAGATGTTATGTTTAATGCAGTGCCTACTTAATGAGTCAATGTGGCTGCTAATCGTATACACTAACCTCTGCAGGATATTGCTTACAATTAGTATCCACAGTTGAGCGACTTGTTTGGTAAGTGCAATATATGCTTGAGGGTACGCATATAATTTAAATAATAGCAGAGCAAAATGTTTGCTTTTCCTGTTGGCCTTGGTTAAAGCAATAAAACAGATACACATACCCCATGCATGAGTGATGTTTGATATTTAAGCAACCAATATGAGGCAGCCAAAAGCGAAAACGTGCCAAAGATTTATCAATATGTAAAATACCTTTACCAATGTGGCGACAGAATACAAAGTGTACAGCAAAAATTGGTTAGGATTTGATGTGGCAGATGCGGTACTCATTAATGTTTAAATGTGTCCAGGTTCATATAATAAACAATCAAAGGTGTATTTACAAAGGTATACAAACATGGAGGATATACAGGACATGGTAGGTAATGTAGCGTTATTGCGTTTGGCAGTCAAGTGATGGCGCTGCTTACAATCATATAGCATATGAATTTAATTATGTTCGGCAGGCTGCAATAATTTGCCAGACAATCGCATGTTAATATTAACCGCTCCTAAAATAAAAAGCGCAACGATAAAACCTGCGTATATTCTATCAATTTAAGTATACCCTCGCCAATTGGGCAACTAAGATGCAAAATTCATCGCGAACAGGACAGGTAATTGTGTATCTAATGTTCATGTGTGAACTTGGTTTTGTCACCGTTCGGACATTGCTTGACAAGAGGTAGCTTGCAGATGAGTAATAATGTTTGGCATGTGTGGGCCAACGATTCTGTTATAGACATTTAGGAAAGGGTTCATTGAGGCATCATTCACTCGCAAAGCTTTCGATCTGTTCTGATTTTTAAATCAATTACCAACTCGAACTCGCGCAGATATTGCAATACACTTAACTCTCAACTTCATTTATGAGGACTAAGATATATATGTATACAATCAGCAAATATTATATTTGGTGAGATAATAAGGTATATCTGGTGCAGCAGAGGTAATTCACGTTGGGTGGGTGCAGGTTGTGTAGTGCAACTATGGCATGAAGTTAACGCATTCTTTACGAATAAGGTTAGTAAGTATAAGTCGAGTGCGTGTAGACTGTTGGGTGAGGAATGATAGTGACACTCAAAGGGTTGGCCTATTATTTGAATGACGCAATACCTATATGACGTACTGATTGCGTGGACTACAGAATGCAACAGTGAATTGTGATATGTAAAAAAATGTTCCCAAGTGGTGGAACTTAAGCTAAGTGAAATGCACGGTTATATTCTCATCTATATTAAATTTGAAAATGGCGACTGAGCATTCGTTTGCACTAGAGTGTAATAATGTTAGCTTTAAAAACCTTAAGTTTGCAGCAACACAGGTTTAAGAACTGCTGTAGTGTATATGGGGGCAAAACTAGTTCTTCCTATACTTTCCACGTACAAAGACAGGAACACCCTACTATGTAACAACAATTAGTTTCAGAGATAATACATTATTGGTACTAGAAGAAGCAATTAGAGGAGCATATGAGACTGGGAGTGGCAATTGGTACCAAAAATATCTAAGGACACATTCTGCGATAAAAATGCACACTGGTGTTTGCGGGTGCTTAAAATGACTGTGGCGTGCGGTGAAAGCATCTTGGATGGCTGTTTTAGCTGCCGACTTTTGATCGTATCTTAACCATCTCGCAATGAGACATCTACAGACATGCTTACACAGTGCAATAATATCAGCTACTGCACATTTTACTACAATCAGTAAAGTCATCTACTGTATAAACTTTTACAACACTGCTATGGGTAGCCATTTATCATGAGCGTTTGTAATTCGCGCAGTTTTTGTAAGCTCTATTATTGGAATGACAGAGTAGAACAAATTGTTGAATAACATATATTAACGTATGATTATACAATCATTAATGGTCAGAATATCGCGGCGGCAGAGCTTCGCAAAGTGCTAATTTAAACATTTACCACTTAGTGATAACTAATTGTTAATCAATTAACACAACGTTATGGATTGCAATAACTTTATTGATATACTTTTATTACTGGTTACGAACGGTTCTTCATAGTTTCCAATCCCAGGTAGGTATGCAAAACAGGTGTCCTTAATTAGCGAGTTGATCTAATCGATAGTACCACGTAAACGTCATATGGAAATGTCCAAACCTTTTCGAAACCAAACTTTGCTCAGGAGCAATATTGCAAAGAACTACTAAAACCCGTGTTTTGATAGAGCTTATTCTTACGTTGGGTATTTGCAAGGAATCGCACGTTAATGCATTAAAAATGTTATAGCTCTTAACGTAATGCTATCGAAAGCAGTGAGTGCCACACGAAATGTGTAACACAGCATAACACAGTTCTTGTATAAGTGGCCCATGCACAAATGAATGCAATTGGAAACTTCGATCGGATAGTTGCGTCGTACATATAAAACTATATGATATTCACCAACCGACCTAAGTCTAAGTTTTGTTTAAAAACTCTGAGCCGTGACTTAGCGGTATTCACCAACAAACTTAAGTTTCAGTTTTGACTCAAAACGTGCTCAAAGCTGAGACACCTTCGACGGTGACTTAAGTTCTTAATAATGACTTAAATTTGGCCGACACAGTTAACATTAACATTCCGCTGCTGTTTTGTTTGTGATTTTAAGAGTTATTATTTGTTTATAGCTCATAATAAAGTTAAATGAGAAATAAATCGACAAGCTTTTCCATTTACACGTTTAATTTTAGAAATGTTCATACAAATGGCCGGGTGAGACTTCAATCTGTCTGCGAAGCGAGATAATTCGCTCGCGACCATATTTTGCCAGACACTGCCAAGATGACAGCGAACACATGTCCTCGGGTCGATGATGTTTACGTGGCATCTGTGTCACATGCAAAGTATAACGTCTGCTAAATATCACAGGAAAATAGTCAGTCATTCATTCAGAAGGTGGCGATACTGTGTTGTATTAAAAAAGCTTCTCACGTTACAACGATAAAATCTCATTATGATGATTTATAACCCGGCCATCATAAAGTATCGAGACCGAGAGTCGATATGTCAAACGTCAGCTGCACAGAAATGTAAGTCATAAATTGTATCGACATAATATATATTGCGGAATGAGGGAACGTGATTTGGTTTAAATGTCGTGCTGACAATTATTTAAAATACTCCAGTCTACATTGCGTTTACATTGGATAGATTTTGACAGTAGTCTAGAGGTGAGAACGGAGATACTTCATCCATATTGAATTTATAGTTCCGAACAGAATTGACAGATATCCCAGGGTTCAATCAAAGATTTAGTTATAATCTTTACAAGATCTTGGTGCAATATTACATGGAGATGGTGGTTTTGGTGACTTAAGTGAACTACTTAGATATCAATTTCGCGGTATGTGTAACCTTTCAGGGCTGTCCAGTACTCAGTAGACTGTAGGCAGTGTAGAGCATTCAAGTGACATACACTACCAAGGAGGGTATTTATGGTATGAGGACACCTTACCAAGACTCTAGACAATTATGATATATTGAACACAGTTAAAAAAGTGGGAATTATTCAATTACTGATTCTATTCCTATTTGAAATAGCTTGTAATAGACTAAATTAAGTCCAGTAGGGTTATCATGTTATAAATATTAACAAGGTCTACCATGGCTATGCATACCGATGATTTATTGACCCCAGCAAGAAATGTGAGAATTATCCAATCAATAATTATTGTCCTCTATGAATGGGATTGGTTTTGGTTACCCCAGTGCACTAATTAGGTATCAATGTCAAACACTGACAAAATGGATAGTACATACATTAGTATGCTAGAATGAGTTTAATATGAAAAACATTGACTATATTGAGTTCCATTCTGTCAGTTTCGGAAATAATTCTGATTATGATTAAAATTTAATGCATAATCAAATTCAAAGAAAGTTCTACAGTCACATCCATCAGGAGTAATATATTTAAGATGCAAGTTTGCTATCAATGATGGAGATTTACATCATCCCGTTTGTGTGCATGGATGGTTATAAAGGATTATTACTTGTCAACGCAAGGAGAATTCGAGTTTGACGATGTTCTTTGTTGTTCGGCTTGGCGATGGACGATAATCAACGGAAAACAAACCGATACTACAATATCATCAAAGATAAGTTAATTTGTTTAGCTAATGTTATTGTTAAACGTTTTAGATTATCTTTATCTGTTTGTTACGTTGAATGATATTCAGATCGCTCTGTCGAGATTTTGAATAGTCTAGCTCTTCTTTCGGAATCTGACTCACATTTTACCTGTCTACTGCCACGCCCCCTCCAGGCTTCCTTGTAATCATTGGTTGTCTGCTACTGGGTAGTCTAGTTTAATCAGAACAACAAGACACACTTTGGCTTGGGAGACCCTAAGCCTACTAAGAAGACATGCAAATCTTCTCTTAAGAATACCAATGGTCTGTTCAATATACTCCAATACCAGCGTTTCTAATTAGATATTCAAGACTTGCCAGGATTGATCACCTACATGGGCAGAAAACATGACCACAAATGTAACATCAATGTAATAACTATATTATCTGAGGAAAATAGTCAACTCGTCATTCGGTCATTTATAAGCCGGTAGTCATAAGGTTACCAGACATTATGACGTACACAGTCATGGCGGATCGCAGACGACATCGCCGTCTAATAGCGCGACTCTTGCGTCAAGAGAGTGTACTCCGGGATTGCCAAAATCCATTGGAGATTTTCTCGGAAGAAGAATTTCAGGAAAGATTCCGCTTGAGGAAGCAATCGTTTTTATTGCTGAATAATCTTACTACGCCCCAATTGGAGCATGGTTCCAAGAGAAACAACCCCCTTCCCGCGGTTTTGAAGTTAGCCCTAACGGTTTCTTGCGACAGGGACTTTTCAGTTGGTCGTGGGGGATATCATTTCTGTTTCTCAACCAACGGTGAGCCGTGTTGTCGATGACGTATTAAGGGCCATACTTACCCCGAAGGAGCGATTTATAAGATTCCCATCGGGTAGAAGGGCTCAAAGAGTCAAGGCTGGCTTTTTCTCAATCGCCGGTAAGGAAACTACGGAGACCCCGCCATATTTCTATCAATATACTGTTCATTGTTATTATCATTGCGTTGAATCGAGTCATAACGTTGATGAATTGTATAATGAATGATTTAGATGACGGTTAGTGCTGTCCGATAATAATGTTAACTTGTTTTAACATGTATGTTTGGTAATTGGTAAATTTTTAAATGTGTACCACTGTGCAGAATTTCCATCAATCCTGGTATCATTGATGGTACTCAAGTACGAATTCAGGCACCAACAGATCGTGAGAAAGACTACGTCTGTAGGAAAGGATATCACAGCATCAATGTTCAGGTGGGCTATTTAATGGCAAATAATTTGCCATAAATTTATGGCTGCGCAAGTCTCTATTGCCCATTTATCAACCCATTTAACAAAAGTTTATTTCTCTACATAGATTGATTGTGACGATAAGAACACCATCACGAACGTGGTAGCAAAGTGGCCTGGAAGCGTCCACGACTCAAGAATCTTTAGGGATTCTGCAATTGCAGACGAGGTAAGATTTTGCTATTGACCATCATCAATGATTGAACTTTTTATAACGTGTCACAATTATTTGTTTTGTTGCAGGGTTTCACCAGGGCCTACTTCTTGGGGACTCCGGATATGCACTACAGACATACCTTATGACAACATACAGCCACCCAAATACACCAACACAAACAAATTACAATACAGCACTCACACAGACAAGGGTTAAAGTAGAACAGACAATTGGAATTCTCAAAAGAAGATTTGCATGTCTGCATAGTGGGCTTAGGGTCTCCCCAGCCAAAGCTTGTCGTGTTGTTGTATGTTGTGCAATTCTCCACAACATAGCTTCTGATGACAATGACAATATTTGCCAATTGTATGAGGAATTGAATGATGAAAATGATGTGATTGCTGTTGATGTAGATGTTAATCGCCCACCAGTCAACCAAGCAGCTAGACTGGCCAGGGATCATATTGCCGAAACGAATTTTTAATTTTGCAACTATTGTTTTTATTTTCAACATTTGTATGCAAAAGAGAATGACAAGTTTACATCTATCTTAAAACACAACATTTGATGATATAATGTATTTACAATATTGCTAAGGAAATTATGACTTATCGTTATCATCATATGATGGCAGGATTTATTTTCATATACTATAAGAATATTATAACTCACTTGTAGAAGTGCTTGCTTCATGTGATATAGAAATGGCAGCACTGGCACCTAGATCAACAACAGGATGTATGAGCAAAATGATATTTATAAATATGTTTTTTACAGTGTCTGAACATAGGTAGAATGGAATAAAAACATACCATTACCCCACATCAAATTAACATTGTCATTTACTTACTGTCTATTCCACCAGCAACTCAATTTTTCTAACTGTGTTCAATATATATCATAAGTGTTTAAGAGTCTTGGTAATGTGTCCTCCTGTCATTAATACCTTCCTTGGTAATTGGAAATTGACACCTAATTAGTTCACTTAAGTCACCAAAACCAACCTCTCCATTTAATATTGAACCAAAGATCTTGTAAAGATTATAGCTAAATCTATGATTGAACTCTGGGTTATCTGTCACTTTTGTTCGGAACTTTATATATTCATTATGGATGAAGTATTTCAGTTCTCACCGATAGACTACTGTCAAAATCTATCCAATGTAAACGCAGACTGGAGTATTTTAAATAATTGTCAGCACGACATTTAAACCAAATCATGTTTCCTCATTCCGCAAAAGAGAGATTAAATATAATTTGTCGATACAATTTATGACTTACATGTCAGTGCAGCTGACGTTTGACATATCGACTCTCGGCCTCGATACTTTATGATGGCCGGGTTATAAATCATCATAATGAGATTTTATCGTTGTAACGGGCGAAGCTTTTTTTATACAAAACAGTATCGCCATCTTCTGAATGAATGACTGACTATTTTCCTGTGATATTTAGCAGACGCTATACTTTGCATGTGACACAAATGCCACGTAAACATCATCGACCCGAGGACATGTGTTCGCTGTCATCTTGGCAGTGTCTGGCAAAAAATGGTCGCGAGCGAATTATCTCGCTTCGCAGACAGATTGTAGTCTCATCCGGCCAATTGTATAAACATTGCTAAAAGTAAACGTGTAAATGGAAAAGTTTGTCGATTTATCTCTCATTTAACTTTATTATAAGCTATAATCAAATAATAACTCTTGAAATCACAAACAAAACAATGTGTCGGCCATATTTAAGTCATTATTAAGAACTTAAGTCACCGTCGAAGGTGTCTCAGCTTTGAGCACGTTTTGAGTCAAAACTTAAACTTAAGTTTGTTGTTGAATACCGTTAAGTCACGGCTCAGCGTTTTTAGACAAAACTTAGACTTAAGTCAGTTGGTGAATACGGCCCCTGTTGTTGCCTTACACCTATAATGGGCGTAAGAAATATTCAATGATATACGGAATGAAAACGATAAAATGGTCATGGTTTAACTAATTATAGTTAATAGTACTTGGTATATAACGATCCATGAAAAACATGAACGACAGTTCCCAGGAAAACGCTGGATGTAACGATGATGACGTCATTTGATGTCACAATACTTTTGCACACGCTAATATTTTATATTTTAATGCAATCTTAGTTTGGTAAATGCGAGAATGATGATTAACTGTCATCAGTGATCTGCGTGTTGGGAAAATGATTGAAATTATCCATACAGCAACCTTTGATATGCAAGAGGCAACTGGAAATTAGATTTAAGCTGTTGGGGTTGTATAGCATAGAGAGTTTCCTAGCGATGCAGAGCTCAATAATAACTTCATGGCTGCCGATATTCTGCACCTGTATACCTCGCGAGCTGTGTATTAAATATTCGTCGAAGAAAGATGCAGATACGGACGCTTCAGAAACTGCTTACCATTAAGAAACATGCATCATGTATTAGTTACGTGCAAATGTCATATCAGATAAGACACGATGGCGCGCACTGATACCGATTGGTAGACACATAGGTCTACTAATTTGAACTTGATGGGATAGCAACGCGCGTTGCAAGTAAATTGTTACCATAACATATATACATTCAGTGTTATGTCTAGAAAACTGAACACCGCGCCGAACTGTCTCAAGCATTAATAACTAAGCTTTAAAACGTGCATGGATGTACTTAAATGTATCATCATAGTAAAGGCTTGCATGGATGTACTTGAATGTATCATCATAAATAAAGGCTTGCATGGATGTACTCGAATGCCTCATAATGAGTTAAAAACTGGCATGCATGCATTTCAATGCATCACCAGCAGCACAAAACGTGCATTGATGCACATTAATGTATCAACATAAATATTAAATGTGGCTTGCAGCAAACGCACCACGTCATCTAATAATTGCAACATTTATAATACTGCCACGTCGACGTCAGCGATTATTATTGAGGTCATGCATATGTTGCCAGTTGATTATGATCACGACTTGGACGTAACCTTGGCAACATCAATGTTGTGACGAGGCAGATATATTTGTAATTAAATTATTAGCTGTGACTGTAAATGGGATAACACAGCTAAAAGGTTATCAATAGTGGTCACGTTCTTGCTGTATCATGATCCCGAGTCATTATTGATGAAATATACGGGATGGATTTTTGCGACAGTAAGGAGCTAATGTCCAACATGAAATCAGCCTCCTCTGAGAATGTCGTTGTCACGTCTGCACACCTGGTATAAATGGCCTCTTAAAAGAGTGCGTATGCCTTGATAAAGATGTGAGCTGATAATATGGAACGCATCAGCAGATGCTGTGACTGTATTATGTGAGTAGGTTGTGTTGCACTAGTATATCTCACATGTATAATTACGCCTGTTAGCCAAAGAAGGCATCCTGACAAAGTATATAGGATGAACATGAAGCGCTGTTAGCAATTCTGCTGAGAAGTGGCGATGTCTTGCTAGTGGCATATGAAAACGACTGAATGCATCCATGAAAGCTCAACCATGGTGACCGGATATTCAACGATGTACATAATATACAGTCTTGATACAATCTGCGTGAATGCCACATAACAGGACATAACAACACGAACATATATAATTTGCGCACATGAAAGCATCCTTTACTTTACCATACATATTGATTAAATGCGAGTGGTATATCTATCTACGTTACTAGAAGTTTTGGGGTTGTCTGTCCAAGCGAACGCCAGCGTGGCCAAAAATCATGCGTCGACATGGTTTTACTAACTAACTAAAAGCTCACTAGATTATGGTAAAATACTCTTCCCAAATGACAAAGCCTGGCTAAAATACAAGCGTCGATTATCTCAATTAGTTATGCTTTGACGACACTTTATGACTCTTTCGACTTAAATGTGGCGTAGTGTTCGTACCCAAACCATGTTATATATAAGAAGCATTCTATGTCTGTCTCTAAGTAATGTTAAATGAGCAGTAATTAATTGCACCTCACTATTTGTCTGCTACACCATACAGCCGCGGTAGTATCACAATCATTCTGCGGTGAAGCAAATACACCAAGGCTCACGCTACCAATTCATAAAGATGAATATGCCCACATATATATTTTGTTGCGAGTAATTTGGACGGACTGCTAGCGTGTATTTGCGATAGCATTGGCTCGCAAGCTATAATATGTAGTTGTCGACTGAGTGACATTTTATCAATGCATGTAGTGAAGTGATTGAATTGAATGTCATCCAAACAATTAGACAGATAAATCAACGACTAACATAGCAAAATTTACACTTTTTACCAAGAGCATACTATTTTAAAAAAGTTAACTTACGATCGACCGTATTTGCTAAAGATAAGTAAACCGCTGATTACCAGCAGCTGAAAGGAAAACTGCTTTAAAGAACAGATACTCAAAAAGAAAAATTCAATTCGACGTGGTGATAAAAGTGCATCGTTCTTCTTTGAATTATTATCATATCTGACGTATATACTCTTTGTTTCGTCACTGGAAATATGTACCGGACCTGTTTTGCATCCTGCAGACTGCTGGTTCCCAGGTTCCATCTAGCTGCAGCAGTATTGCCAATAATAGCATTCCATTTCGTTCGCTAAGCTGTAAAGTGTCACTGATGCCAAGCTGCTATCAATCCCGCTGGTTTGCCTTGTCCACTTTCATGGTATGTGTATTATAAGCCGCTGCCCGAGAATTGGTGCTTATGGACGCCTAACGGGTATGAACTTCAGCTGCTCGCTGTACTCAGGTCGCATTTTAACATTTTAAATAATTTCCATATTCTTTAACAATGCAGCTGCAGGTTTTCTAAGCAGCAATAGAACACTATCAATAACCATCTGACAGATTTTAGGATGCAACAGTATTTGAAAGAATTACAATATGTATAGCATCATCAGCGATGACGCGATGATGTCATAAAATGGGTAATACAATCATCCGGCCAAATTATGTAGAGACACCTAGGATGGAAGGCGCAGATTTACTATTCTACGACCATATCATTGATTGGCAATCGTCAATGATATTGTCTAAAGATTATCTAATGATGTTCGACTTTTAATTGTATCGTTATTATGACAACCCAAGGGTCGCTTAATATGTGGAGACGTTAATTCAACGATGGCGGAAGATATGATTACCACGCCTGGCTGACCATAACGTTTTCCAAGGCGTCGATGCGTCTAATAATTGAGGGGGACTGCCTGGATGCTTTCTAGGGTGCGTATCTTTAATTGATTATATCTGAATATGCGTTGCACCTTGGTGAATAATACACCTTTACGAATGATTCATTGACCTGTCGAACTGATAAAAACGTCTCACACCAAATCAGTTCACAACCGAACGAGGTGAGATTTTCAAGCAAGATTCTGTGGTGGCGAATGGCTCGAAAGTAGATGGCAGTGTTAACTCTATCCATATCAGTAAGAAATACTATCATCCCCTTCCATACCTATTATATCAATGAACTCTGGGTCGTTCGTTAACCGAACCGAAACTGTCACGACCGATGTACGAAAAAACTTTGAACATGTGAAGACCGAGGTCAAACCAACTTACCATTAGGACATGCTATAACTATATTGTCACGCTCTGCAGGAATGATAATGGTTATCGCCACGTTATAACTGTTGGATTCAGTAATAAGGCAAGATTGAATGAAACATATGGAAGAGAAGTTAGCAGTTGGCGGGTTATTCACATTCAATGAATGTTTAATGTGTGGTGCATTGATGTTCACGTGATTCAAAAGGCGTAACCCAATATAAGGGTTTGATTCCTGAGACGTCGACAGTACTCGGGAGAGTCGAGTAAACTTGTAAATCCCAGCTTGTGGAATAGAACTTCCGTCTGTGACAATAATGAATGATGAATTTGACAGAGTCGCTCTTATAGTATTAATTACAAGTGAGAGCGCATTTAAAATGAAAATAGAGAGGTGGTCATGATGAAGGTGAGAAAACCAAGTAAAATATTTACTTATGCTGGTGCACCATAACCTGTGCATGCTTTACTCAAATATTATTACTTTCTGGTAGGATTTCTTCCAGGTACAAACTATTGCACTGATTGTTCCGTACAAAGTACACTGTGACTCATATGTGATTACTGAGAGGATCAATATTGTGCTATTGTAGGTTGTGGAATACAAATTGGATGTGCATCATAGAGAGCAAATCATGAGTTTGGACTAGATGAGGCTAACTCACAGAGAAATCCGCGAAAATCGAACACTCTGCAAATGTGCCGCCCTTAAACGATAAATGGAGTACTTTCGTACACGTTGATGACGGCGTGCATAAACCAATGTTACGGTTCACAAATGAACTAGGGACAATGGTTCAATGAGTGGACTGTGTACAATCACAATCCGTCACAAGACATATGTCGTCTTTTTAACGTTATTTGCCCTTAAAGTACACTTTAATTGGGATGAACAATAGATAACAAAGGGTGCTCTTTACAAACGACCCAAGGAGTGATGTAAGCCATTCATTGATTATCAATTCTGACAAATGACTAATTTGCCTGTTGTTAATTTAATTACTACAATACATATCTCAATATCGGCCAGTTCCTCTTTAATAATAGAGGTAGCAAATACAAACACAAAATGTGATCCACGGTGGTTAGATCAATGACCAGCTTTCAGCAAATGAAGCCCAATATGACCATAACTCGATTAATGTCTCAAATTACGGAACTTATTAAAACATGACAAGAGGCGAATGGTTATATTTTTGGCGAACCTACTCTTAATTATTGACGCACGATTTATGAACAATGATGAGAAAAAGAACATTCTCGATCAATAATTAGCAATCTGAGAAGATATTGCGACCATTCGTTATACCCATTATGAAACAATTGAACAACACCTGATATTGTTAACATGAACCAACTTTGAACAAGAAAACTTCACAAAAGGTTACCCACATGCTACGGATAAATCCAGAGGCAGGTTAATATAAGAGTCTAACAGTTTGTTAATATTTTGATCAAAACGGTAGCTTTTAAGAGGCACAGCTAAACCAGAAAAGTTCACATAAAGAAAGAATTCGTACCGTTTTGCGTAGTTATAACAACATCCGCATATATATGGTGTACATAAGCCACGTTTTCCTAAGCACAATTCTTCGCCTTGTCCAGTGCTGCATCGACCCACGGAAGGGGCATATATCGATTATATCCCATTTATAAGAGAACCATTGCCGTTGTGTGTTCAAAACGCAATTTTGATACCTCAATATACTTTCAATCAATTATTACCAATACATTTTGGTGTATATTACGGGTAATATGTACCTGCAATAGATTAAACCATGCAGAGAAGAGGTAACAAACCGTTCAGACGGGACCATCGCATCGTATTAAGATGGCAGCGCAACATAACATTGTGCATTTGAACTGATGCGTTCTGTTACCTTATGTATAGCAAATTCTGATGATAATACAAGTCATGAAACATGCCATTATAACCACTCACTCACATTTGAATACATCACGTTTCATGTGAAATGTCCTTTACATATTCCGCTGACCGCATCTCACATAAAGCTTTACAATTTGGCATGATTTCATCGTTTCGCTATTCAAATGCGATGGTATAAGTTAATATGTTTTGACCAATACAAATTGCCTATCATTTGCATTTTACGCCACTTACACTCTGCGTCGTCTTTAAACAATCTTTATTGGTGTCATCTCGCTGTCTGCCTTCCTTGCGGTGCAATAACATTTCTGTCAAATTCTGCTTTTTGTAACTCCAGCTCACAAGTGCCTTTAAATTTTAATATATTCTTATACAAGCATCGATAAGCTCAGATCGCTGTTCATCGTTTCTTTGTCAGAACCTGAAGTGTCATTTATGAAGCAGGAATCCATACAATCATAATGTAGGTTACAGTCACTTGCTGTACTCAATTAATTGCTTGCGATGGCTTAAGTTCTCAAATTCAATGTATAATTCAATGCCATGATACAAATACAAGCACTATCTTAATGATTAAACTAAATGTCATCAGAGTAAGTGGACTTAAGTAACACTAACCTTACACGGAATGACTCGAAAGATATTCACAATAAACAGTTGAATGCATACAGAGTAACCCAAATATGCTCATCATTAATTGCAAAAACGGCGTTCACGTGTTATTTTTGTTAACTAACACTATTCATGAGCAGTAGGCGTGCATCGGCAAATGAGTCTTCTAATATTGCTTGCTTCCTGTTACAATTGCTTCTATGAGGACTTGACCATGCTGCCCTATTGACTGGAATGTGCTTCGTTTAAAATACGACCTATAGTGGTTTGTGACTCGTGTTGCATTTAATAAAATAGCATCATACAGAAGCTGCAGCCATTTAGGAGAAATCCGTCATGGAATCATTATCTGTTTTGTCAAATGTGACGGACTTGAAATATCTTAGAAATAGACTCCCAGCGTGCTTCAAGACTGGAGCCACAAATCGTTCAAGAAGGCGCGATATGACTGGACCATTTTTATTCTATATAGTCCAGTCACATGATAACAACAACGAAAAGAGGTCAATGAACTCATATCGTATTTATACAAATGGAGATCTTGTCGAAGACAAATTAATGTGTTCAAATAGTTCGTATGTATCATATGCGATAAATCTATTGGCAACTGATGTGTCACAGTTTGCAATATATAAATATATTGATAATATCATGAATTGAGGATGGTATTGCCGTCTGGTATGAAACATTAAATATTAACATTGGCGGTGGTGGTGGGACAAAATTGTCTAGTGGTTAAGATGTCTGCCAACTGTCCAAGATATGGCTGGTTCTAATCCTGGAAGCTTATGAAATGTTTTCGATCATGGCATATATATGAGATTATATGGTGTTCATAGAAGTACATGTAACAGCATATATAATCCTTCGAATTATATGGCATACTGTTTAATGATATTTGGAGCAATTTTGATTTATCTGCTCTACTATTTAATCTGAAAGAATACTTGTACATAACGTTTTTGTTTATGTGTGTATAGTCCGATCACATGTTAACGACATTGAAAAGAGGTCAATGAACTCATATCGTATTCATACTAGTAGAGTTCTTGTTGAAGACAAATTAATGTGTTCAAATATTTCAAATGAATCATATGCGATAAAACTAAATAAGTTTGAAGCCGTGTATGAGCTGAAACATTATGCACCTTGTTTGCTTGTAAGGAGGCGGAGATATGTAAATAATTTTTATCATTAGAAGTATGCAGGGATGACAATTGTATCTGATCTAATCTTACACGTTAATGTAGACACCATGATGGTGGGCATTTATAATTCACCGCCCAAGCGCCCCATTGACATCTGAAATGGTGCCCTCTATTATGTCAAATATAATGCCGCCCTCAGGGCGAAAATATATGCACAGTGACAAGTTATTGAAATGCAAGTACGTGACAATATGGTACTACTTCATGTGAGTGTAGTTAAGATGGCAACTGATGTGTCACAGTTTGCAATGAATAAATATATGGATCATATCATGTATTGAGGATGGTATTGCCGTCTGCTATGAAACAGGCAAAATATTAACATCATGGTTAATGGTGGGACAAAATAGTCTGGTGGTTAAGATGTCTGCCAACTGTCCAAGAGATGGCTTGTTCAAATCCTGGAAGCTTATGAAATGTTTCCGACCATGGCAGATATATGAAATCATATGGTGTTCATGCAAGTACATGTAATAGCATATATAATCCTTCGAATTATATGGCATACTGTCAATTAATATTTTGGAGCAATTTCTCTGCTCTACTAATTATTCTCAAAGAATGCTTGTTCATTATGTTTTCCTTTTTTTGTGAAGTCCAATCACACTATAACGACAATGAAAGAGGTCAATTTCTCATATCTTATCAATACCCGGAGAGTTCTTTTCGAAGTCAGATTAATGTGTTCAAATATTTCAAATGTATCATATGCGATATATCTTAATAAGTTTGAAGCCGTGTGTGAGTTTAAACATTATGCACCTTGTTTGCTTGGAAGCGGGCGGAGATATGCAATTCATTGTTATCATTAGAAGTATGTAGGGATGACAATTTTATCTGATCTAATCTCACATGTTTATATAGACACCATGATGATGGAAACTTATAATTCACTGCCCGAACTCACCACTGACATCTGAAATGGTGCCCTCCATTGTGTCAAATATAATGCGCCCTCAGGGCGAAAATATATGCACCAGAACAATGAAAAGTTATTGAAATGCAAGTATGCGACTATATGGTACTACTTTATGTAGTTAAGTTGGCAACTGATGTGTCACAGTTTGCAATAAAGAACACAGGTATATCGTGTCAACAGTACGGGTGCAGATAAGCTGCATTATGATAACCATGTTGGGGAGATAAATCAGGTTATTCCCTTTCGTTTGTAGACAAATTTGACATTAAATTGTAGCATCGCATGGTTATGGAAATGATGATGAATATTGTTAAAAACGCTGAGTACGTGTCCGACTAAACTATGATATGGTGATGTTTCATAACATCCCCCACCTCAATAATACACTGCAGTCATAATGCAGCGTACATTTCATGCTTTAAGCAATAACGCACGTATTTCACGCTTCGTTTTCGGACAAAGTATCAAAACCAAGACAGCAGTGGATCGCAAGCGTTAAAAAATATTAACATGACATTACATGACAGGTTCTCCGCAGAGAGAACTTTAAAGCAAGCATTTACAAACCTAGGGACTACAATCTAATCATTGCGGCACGACTGGACAGAGTGGCATTTAAAATACAGCATTCATTTATCTAATGGAAGCATCGTTAGCATCAGTACAATGAATGCATCGTCGTACTTAACACACTTAAGCTTTATATCTCTCATTCGTATTTAAAGCACGAAACAGGAATTGCCGCAGGGAATTTAGTGACAGGCTGCTGATGTCGATATAGTGGCTGATAATGCGATATCAACGGAATGATGATGATGATGGTTCTAACTTTAGGCAGAGAATATGAATTGGATATTCTCGTCTTGTTTAATTAGAACTACACCATTGATACAAATTACGTGAGTATTGTAAGATGATGATGGTAATGACCTGGTAACGGCGTGACCAGTATACAGTTCGTGAGTAATAGTTGTTGTAATATTGAGATTTTAGGTCACTTTCAACAGCGAGGTGATATCGCGACGATAATAGATGATTATTGTGATGAATGGACAGCTCCCTTTAGCTGCCTGCGCCAGCTTGGCACCAACCAGTTGTGCAGACCAAACTCCAAAACCCACACAGCTGAGACAAAGGTCTTGCACAATACTATTGACTAATTGGGTCGGGTGCATCTACTTTCGGAAATGGGACCATCATTAAACGTTACAGGCAGTAGAATCAAAACCACAACCTGTGAGCGAAAGGTTATGCAGTTAACAACCACGCCAGCTTCCGTTGCCATCCCGTCACGTTTATGTA
This sequence comes from Urechis unicinctus, assembly GCA_034190875.2. NCBI lineage: Eukaryota > Metazoa > Annelida > Polychaeta > Xenopneusta > Urechidae > Urechis > Urechis unicinctus. The sequence continues at coordinate 36,491,012 of CM067342.1, read as the reverse complement.
GGCCTTGCCTCTCATGCGCAGGCCTAATTTAGATTTGTCATCATGCATGGTACGTTTAGTTTGATCGTCAATATTGCTACAGCGAAGTGTGTCTATGCCAACATACTGAGGGTAGGCTAGGTAGTCTTTAAGTTGCTGTCTAGTCACGTTTGTAGCTCACATTACCATTTTCTCATCTAGGTGCGACAAACGAGGCTGTTGCATTGAATAGCAAAGAAGCTGTTAAACCTGTGAGCTGGAGGGGTTACTTGTTAGAACAAAACTACGTGAAGATGCATGAAGACGACCTCCTCCCACATCTCTGTGTTACAACTGCTTGATGTACATGATGGCGTATGGCGGGTCGCCTAATGAAGATAGCATCAACATCCAGAAACAGTGACAGAGTGTTCCTCTCAAAATGCTCTAGTACACTCACTGTACGAGCTTACTGCAAGAACATTCACAGTGAAGGCTGACTCTAGGGAGAACATGCCCAGCAGCTTTGGTCGTTATTGGACCACACACAAATATTATGACACGGTCATAACGTGTCGGGAGCACATATTGGAGGTGCACCGAGTCATGCTGTTAGGTTTGTCCGACTTTTTCTAGGAAGCAATCATCGACCAGATTTGAGAATGACACCCTGAATCTGTACCATGACCCTGTTAGCATGAGCACGTGTCTGGAATACAGGGCGTGTACAAGTGGAGAAATATCGGGTCGGAGCTGTAGCCAAGATGGTAATCCCTCATCCCTACAGGACAAGTAGAGCTGCCGAATTAAAATATGCTACTGCAACAATAGATAACTGCCTGGGTGGTTCGCAGAAGAGATGCTGTTACGGCAATGTGTATGATTTGATGGAACAAGAGAGCTCTATGAATCTGAGCTATTTTTATCTTGAGGAGCTCGTTTTGCTGGGGGCAGACTGGTAGCAGCCTTTGTGTAGGTTGTCCATGACAGCAGAACAATACGTACAGTAGCTGTCATCTTTATGGATAGCACTTCCATTCAGTGAGATGTTCATGGTAATGTTACGATGGTAGATCGCCCAGAAGCCTGTCGTGTTTTACAACAAGCAACTGTAAACCTCTCACCAAAACCAAAAGATGATGTTCCATGGCATCTCCTACAGTTATGTGCCTTGTAAGGAGGGGACGTCTTAAAGTGGAAGGATTCCCTGACAACGAAAGTGCTGCTATGTTGACGCCAATCACATCAAAATGGTACATGCTCACCGACCTAACATCGTTAAAGCTGAGCCATCATCTTACCTCTGTGGCTTGCTACACTGTGGGAACATCATGGAACGTTGAAGGGCTGGGGGGGACTAAGAAATAATCCTGGCATTTCCTTATGGACACAGTGTCCTGGGAACGGTATGAAGATGTGCAGCACAGCCGGGTGGCGCACTGTATGGTTAAGTTTGGTGGGGCAGTATACATCCTTGGCGGTCATGTACTTGTTCCGTACGATGAGGGGATGGACGTGAAGATGAAGACGCAGTGGGCTGCTTGCTCATTGCCACGGTCTGTATGCCACAACGCTGCACATTGCATGGTTAGAAGGGACTGGTTTATCCATGGCGTCCTCAAAGATGTGCAAAAAAAGGATACAAAGCAGAGCAGGTATCTTGAATCATTCGAATGTGTGAACAATATTGGTTTGTGTGTGTGCGTGTGTTGAGTATTGTCAGTGTCGGAGAAGATGATCATGGGAGATAGTAGTGGGTTGTTTGTGTGTTATTCATCTTTTGCATTAATCATAACGTTGAGTTGAATGTATATTGTTGGCAATCACTGATAGTGATTCTCACAAAATAACCAACAATGAATGTGATTTCCCGGCAAAAGAATTTAAAGTACCGTAACTATGGCAATAATTGTCGCATAATAAATGTCATCTGGGGAAGCTTGTTCTATGACTAAATCAAGTAAATACATCGTGCTGTAAGTTGTTTATGGATTTCTGACAGTCTAATTCAGCATGGCATGTTAAACAGAGAAACCAGGCATAAATCCCGTCTTGAGACAGACAGGGATCGCATAAGCCTTGCAAAATTGGGTTTGAAAGGCACTGACAGAACCAAACGGAATCAACAATACTGTTAAGTTATGCCACTCATACGGGTTTGTTTTCGCACATAAGAACGCAACTGTTCATTTTCATCTGTAACTATACTCGGAATGCATGAAGACTTGACGTAGCATTTCCCATCGGAGATGACAAAACCTCCACACGATTGCATTCCCTCACATCGTAGGGCGCAAGTGTATGAGTTGGCCGTCTGTATGGTTTGTAAATCATTTCCAAAGCAGTCTGACCTATATACGGAATAGTTTGAGCGTAGCTCCTTCACTGCAGTACAAAATCGTAAATAATCAGTACAATATTTCCAGACAAGGCAAACTATTTAAAATTATCAATATTCTAACAACAATTAGTGTATGAAAATTATATTTGAAACATTGTGATGGTTGTGCTACTTAACGATCTGAATCCACTGCCTTCAGGAACAGTGTCGTGCCCGGTAATTTGGATCTCTCCTCCATACAATGGGATGCTCTCATGCGGCACGCGTGGTCAACGGCTTGTTCCATTGTAATGGCTGAGCAGCGTGTGTTGACTGAACATAAGTCCATGCAGTGATTAAGGAAGTTATCACCAGTATTATTCAATGTTCCCACTACGTCGTCCGTGTTTGAACAAGTGGTGTTAGGTACTTTGTCGAAGTACGTTGCAGTCTCTCGACTGTTGATCCAGGGATAAGGCAAACTTGTAGCTGTTACATAGACAGACAGATAGACAGCTGTAACCAAAGCCTTTGTTAAAATATCTGAATATACATGAATATAGATACCTGAATAAGAATTCCGAAATTTAACAGGTTTGTTTGATAAGTGCTCTATTTTGATGAACCATGCCCTGGCGCAGCACTGGCAATGCACTGGCAATACACTGGCGCTGCACTGGCGCTGCACTGGCACTGCACTATGCAAACTTGTTCTTCCAAAATATGCGCCAGGTTTCCCGTGAAGCCATTACTGTACCCCGATTTCTGTTCATGTAGTTCCCTTGGAGAATAGCTACTACTTCTATACAATTGCCATTAAAATGCTAGTATAGCAACCATTCATTCGGCAACAAAGGTCGCCATATGGCAATTATGGAGACTGCCATAGCGATAGAAACTAACACATTTTAAAGTGCAGAAACATGTCACTTAATTCCAGTGCCAATGAGATGAAAGCTGTACAACTTCCATAATAAACCATTGGTTAAGCTGTTTTCTCGTGCGTCCTCTGTCCCTATGTGCTTATCAGACTTCTAAAGTACTAATATGTGAAATAGACGCTTACTGTTCAGATCAATGATAACATGGGTGAATGTGGGCTGCATTACACTAGATACTACATCATAGGACACTGTCGACAGGCCCTCCTCGTATGTGGCGTTCCAAAGCACAGACCTGAAACCACGTCAAATTTCTCCTCACTTACAGCCTATCATAATCTATGAACGTAAGAGAGCTCTAGTCTGTACACTTACCTTGGCCGTCTGATTTTAGGGTTAGCTTTGTCTCGAGGATGCCGAAGAGACGAATATTTACCGACTGACACAGAAGGTCTTGAAATAGCGAACTTTTTACCTCTCACCCTATACATGTCAGACATATGCAATGTTACTCATACAAAACTAAACAACAAGGCGTGGAAAGTAGTATTGATTTCTGAGCTAACATAATCTACCGATAGTGGCTGTTGAATTTATTTCATTCGATGAAGCCTTTTCGTAATTAATCGACTTTTGCATATATTTTAATAAAGGTCGCTATATATAAGCGCAATTTTGCATAATATAAAATAGTATCATTTTAACGTGAGATAAAAATAGAATTTGTACGTCCATTTAGCTAGTAGCTAGAATTGTCATTTTCTAGTAGAAAAAAGCTGTTTACCGCGTGTACGCGTTGTCATCTTCACCTCCCCATCCGAAGAATTTATTGCTATATCCGTTGATAGTCACAAACTGTTCCCTAGTCATTGCTACTATTCCCCCAAAGAGCACTCCTCCAAGATTTCTACAAATAAATCGCAAGGTAACGAACATCTGTTATAAACAGGAGGGCATAAGAAGGGGTGCTATTGGCGGCAGAGGTGAGCATGCGTAGGTTGTGATCTAGCTATTGAGAGGAAACCTCTGAAATAAATCCTGATGCTACTTAGACAATACAATCTCAAACCGATTTTGACCTAGACCTAGACGTGTTTTTTTGGCAGGAGGGGTGCAATGAATACCAAGTGTTATCAGTACAGGCCTGACAAATACGTATTACGGCAACAGAGCATGAAACACTGACAACAATGGAACAGACTTGTAATCGAATTTGTCGATGAACATGCCATAATGCATGACTTTCTGGCCGCAGGTGAGCAGGTTCCGGTCGTCCTCCATTAACAGGTCGACATCATGAAGCACCACACAGTCAAAGGCCCAGTCATGTGAAATAGCCTCAGCGAATCCCGCGTTCATCGTGGCTGCCTTATTGAACACCGTCGGTAGGCGCTACAGAAACAAATATAGCGAATCATAATGTACTCTCCTGCGCAATGGTAAAATTCGCCTTGAACAGCTGCTGCATGATTCCTTATGAATATTGTTCGACCTGTTTTGCATGTAGAAGCTGATAGGAATTAGTTTTTCCTATGTGAGTAGGAAAGGGCGGGGTTTCTCGAGTCCCTGCTTACCTGTTCAATGACGAGGATCCTGTAAGCCAGATGTTGCCTCTGTAAGACAGGGTGCATGTGAGCTAAGAAGGCACTAAGATGGCTCTCGCGGTCTCGACATGGCACTATGATCAAAAGTCGCCTTAGTGCCTCACAATCCTGGGGTTCCCATATGCCACCGAGACCCAACTCATCCACGCCAGCAAATTTAGACACATTCTCCCAGGTATAGGTGAGTGTGATGTTGACTATCAACTCCATTCTTCCCTCTGTTACACAATATATCCTGGTTGATATAATGTCGTGTCCACAGAGAAAATGGTATCACTGTGTTCAACCATATTTCGTGCATAATGAGCCGTAAGATGGTGAGGTCCTATTTAGATCAGTCCTGTGTCTTATCATAATTTGTAGTAACCCCCATGATCTAAATTATTCACCTCAGGGGTTGGGTTTACTAAATAAAACTTTATGATGATTCGTACGTGTGTTGTGACAATGGTAATGTGCACTCACCACTTGTGATCTGAGCATTTGGTTTATTTTAGGTCAATTAGGTCAAATTAATTCTACATTATGCTACTTCAGAAAGATGACCAATGAGAGACAGCAAGTTTTTATCCGCTACGTGGTGCTCGGAGCTATGCGATCCCTTGCCCGCTTCCGGTATTCAAATACAAATAGTTTACCATAGAAGGTTGTGCAACATCGTTATTTTTGATTGAATCCTTTCGAGTTATATCGTTGGTAACATTGGAGCAAATCATCACTGATGGATAATTACGGCCGTCTGACCTTACAGCAATTGAAAATAGAGCTGAACAAGCGAAATGCGAAGCGTAGCGAGCGAAAAATTGAAGTCATGGAATGGTGAGTTTCTTTGGCAAGGATCCGTAGTTTTTGTGTTTACGTTGGGATGACCCAATTCCTTCCAATTTTACCCTCTCTACCTTAAAGCTTCTAGTCCGACAGTTACCCATTAGTTATTCCTTAACCCCAACTACCTCATTAAGGGGCGACCACATTAGTGAACCTGCTAGAAGCCTCTCAGCCCATAGCATTCGCTGATGGGGGGCAGCCTCCAAAAGTAACAGAACACACGCTCACGGGAGAGCAAGATCACCAAGCATAAATCAGAGACATCTCTTTCCTCATTAAATATCACCCTGTTCGGTCACTTTGATCAATTAAGAAGTCATTCTGTCTTTAGAAGAATAAAGTATATGTCTTCTTTTTCGGCTCTTCCATTCATCACGTATTCAAAGTCGACAGAACCAGGCTCGACAACTGATGGAGAATACACTCGACCCCGGAACCTATATCACGTAAGTTGCATTTACAATACTCCTTTCTTTTTTACCGCTCCTATTTCTTTGCGCAACTGTAAGCAAAATATTGAGCGCATGAGTAAACTAATATCAGCATTAAAGGAACGATTGTCGATTGCCGAAGCAAAAGCACCCTCTCCCCAGCTTAATGCGCAACAATCGTCTACATACTCTCCCCGAATCGGTCCCGCAAATCCTTCACAGAGCAGCAGTGGCGACGTTGCGCCTACATTACCCGCACCCAATAACACCATCCCCACAGATTTGCATAACTCAAGCAATGTTCCAATGGCCCACACCACACTACCCTCCCGACGATGTCCGCACCTTGCTCCCCTGCGCCAGCCCACCTGGTAACTTTGACGGGCACGACGATCATTGGTATGATTGGCTTGAACAGTTTGAAAGGTGCGCCCGCCTGTCAAATTGGACGCACGAATACATGGCTGTGCTGAGTTACCGGCGTACCTGTCACATCGCGCCAAGGCAGTGTACCGAAATATCAACAGATCGCGTCCAGATGTCGTCACGTGCAGCGAAGCGCGTGATCGCATGCACAACCGTTTCAGTAAGGTGTTTACCAGTTTAATGACCATGCCGTCCTCGATCCCCAAAGCGACTATGAATGTGTAGTAGTATAGAAAGTGGCGGTTTTGGTCCACCACCCCTCATCTACACTATTCCCTCTTTGACAGCTTATAACCCTAAGTCAAACAAGACCCCTATACGGGTCCGACTTCGCCACGATAGTTTGTCGGTAAACTAGTGTGTCCATAGGCAAGGTGTCTACACCATTTGCGGCAATCCACCACTTTGAATCAAATGGAGAGAGAGACACCTTGTTGACGTGCAGCCTCTATATCTTATCACAGCGTAGTATGTTCATTCCGGCTTCTCTGAGAATAGAGACTCATGTACTGTGCGTGGTGTAGCTGTTTCTTGACTACAAGTTTCTTCACTCCCTTGGCCTTTTTAATGTCGCCCTCATCAGACAGCTGGATTGAGTACATCTTTGGACACAGACCAACATACTCCTTGATGGGCACACCGGCACACTCATCTTTCATCTTTCCAACACGTTTTTGCTTATGTTACTGAACAAGGGATAAGACGGATCATAATTGCTGGTATCGAAGAGGTCACCATCTTCTTTTATGTCTGCATACACGTCAGCTGTGCAAATCTCCATAAGCAGCAAGTCCGTGTCTGTGTATAGCAGGCCAAGGTCGCTACCATATCTTGACTCTATTGTGTTTTAATAGAAGTCGTACATCAGGTGCTTGGAGTGGTCAAGTATGCACATTCCTGCATACACCGGGCGATTTAACACTAAGCGGGTCTTGTGCATATGCAGGGCGAGCATAGTTGGGACTGGCCACAAGCCTGTGTATTTTTCCCTCTTCTGCCGACCGCACAATCTTGACGTCAACTCGCATTCTAAGATTCTCCATGGTTTTACCAAACACAGTGTTGTTCATCAGCTTGTACAGGTCCTTCTCAAAGTCGCCGGTGACAACCTTACGCAGGTCTGTGTTCATGCGAATGTAAGGCTCCATCCAGGGGCTCTGATTGAATGCAAGCGCGCAGTGTATCTTGGTAAACCACATTCCCAGAAATGGGTAGAGCTTGAAATTCCTATAGTGGACCACATTCTTCTCTTTATTGCACAGGTTGGGTACTAGCTTCTCAATTCCATTTCCGGTGCTCCCCAATGCACTTAGGAGATCCTTCTGTTAGTCTAACAACCATTCATTCTGCACAGACATTCCCTCTGGCGCTAGTGGATAATCATTGTTATCAGCATAGAACTCTGCAGGGTATTCCAGATCAACTTCAAGTATATATCCGGTTTCGGCATTGTCGGGATGGTGCTGTATCTGTAGATCGGCCGGCTGATCCACCCACTCAATACCCGCAGTAGGTAAAGGTTGACTCATTGCCCACCCATACAGGTTGTTAGCGTCAAAATACTGGATATAACTCTAACCCCTGTAGAAGCGCATCCCATGAAAGGCCAGGACTGGTATAGTAGTGGTCCAGACTCTACTGTTAAAGACAGGTCTTGCGGAATATCTCAAATACATCAGCTAAGAGTAGTACATCTGTGCACAGGTACAGGTCATGATAGTCGCCTATGTTTTTACACCCGAACACGTGCAGTGTTTGTGTTTACTCTGATTATAAACCAAGCGGTTCAGATCTTTGATTTGTGTGTAATGAAACTTACCATCCTCCTCTATCAGCTTGAGGTTTATACGCTCACACAGAATCGAGAGCCGACCTGTGGATTGGGTGCGTATCATACAGGCCAACTCTGGTTGGGTAACCATGTCATACTCTAAAGAGTTGCCATCAATTTTGTAGCTGGAATTAAAGGTGTTGCCCGTTGTGTGAATCACATGGATGTAGTCGTTGAATGTTAGCTCGTATTCCAGTCTGTCGAAAAGTGCACTCTACTAGAATGGCATGTGGCTCTCAAGCGGAACGTAGAACCTGTTACCATAGATATCAGTTACGGCCTTGTCATCTTCCTCGGCCTCATCCTTGTCTCCTGCCCCTCCCCCCATCGTATCTTAGTTACGTGTCTGTCATCTAATGTGTCAATGCCCTGATACTGTCCTGTCTCTCCTAAGCAGTCCGCCCTAAATGGTGGAATCCATGGTACACACCGCTGTCATCGATGGAAATGACCTCATTACCAGAAATTTTGATTGTCCTTTTCCTAACCACGGCACAACCCAGGTTTTCCACAAGGCTGCGGTTAGCATCAGTCAAGGTCAGCGTGATTGTAAAGGCCAGCCGTGCTGTCCCTGGTAAAATGACGTCGTCTGCACCTAGATTGGGGAAGTGGACAAGCACGCACGCACGCTCTCTACCCCGAGGGGATCACGTATCCGGCGATATGTATTTAGCTTGGGGCCATGTGTATTCGTCATGTTGAATGTTAAGTTTAACTGAATTATCAAAGGTGTATATTTAATAGCCACATTGAATTTGACAATCTAACATTTGACAAGGGTTGTTGGCAGGTGGTGGGACACTGGAAAGTAGGGTGAGGTACTCTCAGAGACTCCTTTCACAGAGGCCCCTCTCCCATCTCAGGTTGCTATAGGAAGGGACATTGAGATGGATGAGACTATACCACAAGGAGACTGGCTCGGAGAGGTGGTACCGTAAATTATCGTACCAGAAAACCGCTCTCGTTTACAGCTACAGGTGGGTGTGGCAGGGTAGGTGCCGTCCGTGATAGTTTGGGGCTAACTGAGTAGAGTAGTGTCACAAAAAGCGGTCGCAGTCCTAAACGTCGTTGACCAAGCACTTGCTAAAGCTGCAAGAATTTAGAAATGAGCAGCCCTGAAGCCGTGACAGAGCAAGGTTGTGCAGATGAAACAAGCTTTATAGAGGGCGTTCATAACGCTATAGAAGACATGGGTACACAAACAGACGACGAACTACCGCTCAGATAGCTTATAGGGCTTGACAAGGCTATACAGACCCAGAAGGATGAACCGGTCAACAACCTAGCTAAGTGAAATAGATGGGGAGCTAACATGGCAAGCCTGGAGGAGGATGGGAGGGGTGATAGTCGAGCATGGAAATTTCACGAGAAAGAGCTTGCAGAGCTGCGGGTTGAAAGACAAGTAAGACTAGAAGCTGCGTCTGTAAACCGAAAAATGCTGCGGACCCAAATCAACCGCATCAGGGAACTATCAACAGACTTCTGAACGAGGACACAACGCTAGCTGAGTGTATACGCACCCTATTCCGGGAGAAAGGGGTTACAATCGCCTTCATCCTCACTGTGATTGGGAATTTTGTCAGTTGGCGACTGACCATCAAGGTGAAAAAAGCATGATCAGATCCGCATTCTAGCGCAGAGCAAATTGAATAACATTGCTGACATTGTATCGACACCACTTGAAGTTGGTATTATCTCGGATCATGTGTTTAAACGCGTTTAAGCTGAGGCCACAAAATATACCCAAATGAAAGCCAATAAAATAGATCTGGAGGACGAATTGAGTGACAGTCGAACTCAGTACCATGGCCAACGCGACCTCTCCCATGACCGTGCTTGCTCCTCAAACGACGTCGGCTATAAGCGGGAACCCAAATCCCGGAGTCGGATACCGTCTCGAATCTGTAGGAGGTCCCCCACGCCTGGTCCGAGGCGGTGTTTCGATCACGGAAATACCGGACACATAGCATGAGAGTGTCCTTTAAACGAGTAACGCACCGTAAGACGCACAAGAAAAAGGTAAATACAGTTGAGAGTGTCACCTCTGTTAGCACCTCCTTTTTCCGCGATCAAACGGTGCGCATCAACCTCAGAAACAAAACATGCACGGCACTAATAGACTCAGGTGAAAACATAACTTGCATAAACAAAGATAAAGATCCTATTTGACAACCAATCCCCAATCATTCACGCTTGCTGGACCAAGAAAATCACTTTTGCAAATGGCAGTTTGTAGGTAAACTGAATATTGGTGTCAGTATACAGCAGGACGTATTTCCGACTTTCTTCCCTGTCATCAATAAATTGCGACCAACCATAATCTTAGGAGCCGATTTCATGCTAAGGTTTGGGGCCAATATCATTTTCAACAGCAAGAACTTTTCACTCAGCCACAACGCTGTTGTTATTGCACCCTATGACCTATGTATCCCCCTAGAACATGAAGTAGTGTGTATGTATTGGTCGAATAAAGGTCAACCCTCATTCCTTTCCCACTGGTCTATGCGGTGTTATTGACCATCATCCCGGTACCCAATACGTGTTTGTCAACACCATTTAATCTGCAGCGTGCGTCAATTCAATTGACGGTGAAAAACAATTCACGGCGAACGCAAACGATTCAGCAAGGTAGGGCTATTAACTTGTGAAATGCCGGTTAACTATTGTCTCTAATGTCCATGCAATTACACCAGGACGAAACCAACAATATTTGCTCGACGCAGTTCCTTGACAAAACAACAAAGAACAGTCAAACCAGTGACAAGGAGCGCAACAAGCCATCCTTTAACACTAATTACACCTATGTCACACACACAAAACCCACAATTGCAATTACCTCGCCCAACATAAGTGATCTGAAACCGAAGATAAATTGCCACCACGCAATCACAAATACATTTGCCCGCTTAACACAATAGTTTGGGAACAGAACAGAAATTCAAATTCTCCTCACACAACAAAAGGCTTCTCGAATATCTACTCTTCAAATGACAACGCGCTCTACGACACTGACAATTTGACTGTTTGTATTGACAACACTCTACTGTCTGACAAACAGATCAAGACAATTAATGGTATGCTGAAAACCAATTTACCTGCATTTCTGGTCAACTCGGGAAGCTTATGCAAAACACACCTGGCCGAATACACAATCAACTTAAAGCCAAACGCTAAGCCACGGCAGGTTAACAAACAAATACATGAGCTACTGAGACAAAGAATCATTGAAGATCTCATAGTGAATGGCAATCGCCTATCGTATTGGTTGCTAAAGGCGCCAAAAAGTCCCACAAACACCTGAATAAAGCACCAAATGCCCCCAAACAGTACAGCATGTGCATCGACGCTACCTAAATAGTCAAACTGTGCCATCAACACTTGCCATTCCACGCATGGCCATTACTATTGACAAGGTCGGAAATGCTAAACCTAAATATTTCTCATGTTTAGATCTTGCTTAGGCGTTTTCCAGGTCGGTTTGTCAAAGGATTGTCAACATTTGTCTACCTTCACTACGCCTGACTATAAATCATATAAGCTGACCTGATTGAGCATGGGGCTACAGCAGTCATCGTCATTGTTCAAAGAGTTGATCATGCAAGTGCTGTCGGACTGTCTCGGCAAGTGTGCGTTAGTCTACATCGATGACATTATTGTGTACTCGAGCTCTTTTAAAAAGCACCTCGAGCACCTAAATCATATTTTTCAGACACTGACAACCGCCAACCTTAAGCTACATCCACAAAAATGCACGCTCTTCAAACAAGAGGTCAATTTCTTGGGTATGAAGCTCTCGCATTCAGGCTTCCAGCCAAGCAATGAGCACCTCCAAGCCGTAAAGTCATACCCTGTACCGACACGTCAAAATTTACCAAATGCTGCTGACATCGCCAAACCCCTCAATGCGTTAACTAAAAAGGATGTCATGTTTGATTGGTCAGCTGAATGCCAATTAAGTTTTGATGCACTAAAACACACTCTTACCTCTATAGGTTAATGTTTAGCTCGGGTGGACGTAGAAGGTAACGAAAGACGGTAGGTTACATAGGTAGGTCATTCAACACCCATGAACGTAATTACTCAATAACCTATCGTGAGTAACATGCTGCTGTTCATGTTACAGCCAGTATTAGCCATTCGGAGACACCCACCCCTTGCACATGTCAGATGGCGATGGGGTTTACAGCAGCCAACCAGTCTCGTTACCCAAGTAATTAGTCAGTTAATCCCCAGGAACGTGAATTTATGTAACGTTAGGAGGTGGAGCCTAGTTAATTTGCCATTGGCTTTTATAAGCTGGCCCGAAGGTAGACAAATCACGTGCTCCTTGGCTTCTCCAACCTCTACAGTGGAAATTATCATGGCAATTTGCTGAATGTGGTTGTCACGCCGCACTTTGTGCTGACCATCGCGCCAGATATACTGTACAGGTTAAAGTCAACAACGGGATGTCTTTCACCAGAGAAGAAGGCCGAATACATATTTTTTTCGGAATACGCGGACTTGGTGCTCCACGCACCAACTCCCTCGACACCGGAGCAGCTGCCTTCATTTTTCCTCAGTTTGCCACGCTATGACAACTAACGCCGTTTTCTTTATTTCTTCAGACAAACACCCCGATACTACTACGTCCGCTTGTACATACTCCCTTTCGTAAATATGTTTGTGCTCATATAATGTTGTAAATAGTTCCGCTGCAGCACCCCACCTGCCATGTGAGGCTGTTCCGTACCAGCTATCTAGGATAACCAAGGCGATGCAGGTATACCACCACATTTTAATAATTTGAAGGTTCATCATTACTGCAGCGTCTTTCAAAACTGTACAACCAATAACATTTGTCACTATATATTCTGCACCCACGCTGCACCCATAGCAACTGCCGCCTAGTATGTCTGTGTGTTTGAAGTATTCTGTCAGGTGTTCATCACAGCAAGCGTGGATCCTCCCGGAAATACAAACAAGCCACAGGCAAGACTTGAATAAATCATTAATTACTTTAAATTAACTTCCATACCTTATATACATTTCAGCTAAACATTTGACTTAAGCTTCACTAGTATAATTATTATTCTATTTGTCGTGTCATCATCTGCACCCGTATACATGGTTATTGAGTGTTTATCATCTTACACCAGTCATCGTCCCCCATTTATTCATCCCTTCATAATCTGTCAGTATCATACTGCTGTACGTGTTTTTCTAACACTATTAATAATTTTTTTCTCAGGAACTTACATGCATTAGCTTACTAAACTGTACATCGTCATTTCTACCCATTTAGTAAGTATATTCGTTAAATGTTCTGCGTTTAACATTTGTTAAAAAAATATATATATTCTCAAATTATTCCTTTTGTCATGCTAATTTCACAAAAAGGCCATTTAATGTACGTCATCACATAGGTTGTTAAATTATGCATGAAAGTAAAATTCTTACACGTTAGCATGTGTGGATATTCATCCACATTAAAGGGGAGGGAGATGTCGTAAACAGTTTTACTCAATTTTACCCTCTCTACCTTAAAGCTTCTGGCCCGCCAGTTACCCGTCGGTTATTCCTTAACCCAAAATTAACTACCTCATTAAGGGGCGACCTCATTAGTGAACCTGCCAGAAGCCTCTCAGCCAGTAGCATTCGCTGATGGGGGCAGCCTCCAAAAGTAACGGAATATAAGGGAGTAAACACACGCTAACGGGAGAGCAAGATCACCAAGCCTAATTCAGAGATATCTCTCTCCTCATTAAATATCATCCTTTTCGGTCATTTTGGTCAATAAATAAGTGATCCTGTCTTTAGAAGAATAAAGTATATTTTTTCGGCCCTACAACGTCGTGTGTGCCTTCTATTCATCACTTATTCAAAGTCGACAAAACCAGGCTCGACAACAGCAATGTAACAAAACATTCTTATCTATTACTCAAGATACATTTTTTGTGTGGGAACTGACAGAGGCCGTTGGTCGCCAGTATTATCAATTACCCGTCATTCGTTTCAATCTTATAACTATTCGCTTTGCCACCAAATTGCTCCTTCACTCGAGAAAAAATTGTTGAGAAGATACTGAAATATTAAAACATCTTGGCCTAGCTGGCCCTTACACAACTAGTAACAAAAATTGCAATAACCCCGCTTTAGCAGTCATTGCTTTGACAGGGATCGGCACAGTTGGCGGTATTGATAGGTATGGCAGATAATCAACCCCTCCAGTTAACACTTCAGTAGAGTGAAAAAATATCTAACGACCCGGTCATGGAGCCGGTTAAGCGCAAAATTTTTTACAATTTGTGACAAAGTGGCCTCCCTAGAACCCAAATCAATAGGACCATGTCCAAATGATATCAAGCTGATCCAATTTGATCAAACCTTAAAGTGTCTCAGCTTCCATTCAATTCCGCTATGTCAGTTAACATCATGTTATTAGAAATTCATATGTGTCAGCATTAATGTTCAATCAACTGGTCAATAATATTTGTATTTCTGCTCCACTTATATGCGAGTTACATCAGTATTTCTGTTCAAATGGTTTATGAGAAACATCAATATTTCTGTTCAACCAGTGTGTGTGTGTGTGTGTGTGTGTGTGTGTGTGTGTGTGTGTGTGTGTGTGTGTGTGTGTGTGTGTGTGTGTGTGTGTGTGTGTGTGTGTGTGTGTGTGTGTATGTGTGTGTGTGTGTGTGTGTGTGTGTGTGATACCTGCATTGCCAAACCTGTGTCACATGAGCATGGATTAGTATGTGAGTAATATCATATCTTCAAGTGGTGAGTTATATCGGTATTTTCGTTTTAAAGGAATCTGAATTATATCAGTATTTCTGTTCAAATTGTATGTGAGTAATATCTGTTCAAACGACATGCTAGCTATATCATTAATGCTGTTTTAATGTAATGTGAGGGATATCTTCATTTCTTTTCAAATTATATGGTATTTCTGTTAAATGGTGTGTGAGTTATATCTGCATTGCTGTTAAAATGTTGAGCTATTCATATCAGTATGTCTGTTAAAATGTTAAATCGCAGTTTCGGTTTAAATTGTATGTGAGTTTAACTGTATTTCTGTGAAAATGATATGGGAGCTGTATTTATATTTCTGTGCAAATGAGTTTTCTCAGTGTGCTTAATCAATCAATGCTATTTATATTCATGATCACATAGTGGGTAAGTTACATCAATACTTTAAAAAGAAGTTATGTGAGTGGAATTTGTGTATCTGCTCAAATGATATTCGAGTAATATCAATAATTCGGTTCACAAGGTTTCCAAAATATATCAGTATGTGTTTTCATTAGGCTTGTTACATCAGTGTTTTTGTGGGTATGTAGCTATATCAGCTTATTTTCATTTCAGAAATTATTTTAAATCATATGCAAATTATATTAGTATTTCAGTTACAATGTTATGGGAGTTATATCAAGATTTCTCTTCAAATGGTATGCACGATATTTCTTTTTCAAATGGTATATGGATTGTTGCTGTTTTTATGGTCAATGTTTTTTACGCTTATATCTGTATTTCTGTAGGATTTGTATTTTAGGTATATCAGCGCTATTGTTATATCAGTCTTTTTTTCAAATGGTATGTGAATTTTATCTGTATATCTAATTTTGTATTCACGATGAGCTATTCCAGCGGTCAGTGTTGCCTTTGCTTCCGTTTATAAAATCAAGTTTATGGAATGTCTCACTGTAGTGTAAATGCACCCGCGGTAAGAGTTTGATAATACGTGAAGATCTTACTGAGTGAAGGAGGTAGACACGGACACTGCCCCTCTTGCCACCGCAGCATGCATGCTTCCTCCTGCTTTTCCTGGAATGACTTGATCTCTGTCTTCTCATTCGCCGAGTCAGCCACATAATCCACATGTGGAGGCGATGAGCGTGTGAGTTCTTCTGATTCCCGGTATGTACCTGCTCCACTCATGTCATACTGAGACCCGCGCGTAGGTAACTGATATGGCTTAGCTGTACTACACGGTGTGACATGAGCTATCTGTCGTTCTGTGA
Source organism: Urechis unicinctus (assembly GCA_034190875.2). Taxonomy (NCBI): domain Eukaryota; kingdom Metazoa; phylum Annelida; class Polychaeta; order Xenopneusta; family Urechidae; genus Urechis; species Urechis unicinctus. The sequence continues at coordinate 36,474,730 of CM067342.1, read as the reverse complement.
TCATCACTGATGCTCGATGAGACTCAGCATACCACGGATAAAACACTTTGTAGATTAAGACTAAAGCCAAAGCAAATAGCACTTTGACCAACATTCCCTTGGTGATGCGGCGCATTATGAATCGCTTTATTTAGACACCAGCCTACACTGGGCTCAACGTTTAGTCCTTCAATATCCACGTCTCAGCATGTCATGTCAAGATTCGACGAATCACAGAGGTTATGATGTGGCCCACACAATGAAATAATCCTTACACAGAAAAAGGATCCAGGATAATGTTCAACTCCAGATATTTAAAATAAGTTACCATTTTTCAGCGTTGAGACGTGCGTCAAAATGCCAGGTAGAACAAAGGTGGATTTTTTTTATTGCAGTCGTTTCCGCCAGCGACCCGTTCGGTCCACAACCTCGGACGCGTTTAGCCACCAGCTCGGCCCACCGTATTCATGAATAATCTTAACTTGAGTTGTCTCAACTTGAGTCCGCGATCGTACATGGTATTCATGAAAAAGAGCGAAAGAGATTTTGGTCGACCCAACGAATAATGTTTTAGTATGAATACAGGTTAGTGAGCCAACTCAGATAACCCCCTCAAAATCCTGACTCAATGAATACCTGTTAAAAGCTTGTTGACACACGCGTATTTTATGGTAGCAAGCACTTACAAAAACTGGAGACAAAAGTCTCAAGCATGCCTTTGATGTTCGGCAATGTAGCTAGAAATTAATAAACCAAGAGAGAGCGCGAAAATTGACTCGCCAACCGGGCGCATGATCAGACGAATTCAACTCGCCCGGATTCGTGTTCAGTCGCCATTGGCGGGCGGGCGACCGTTGGTTTTCTTCCCCGCATATATATATATATATATAGATATATATAGAGAGAGAGAGATATATAGAGAGAGAGAGAGAGAGAGAGAGAGAGAGAGAGAGAGAGAGAGAGAGAGAGAGAGAGAGAGAGAGAGAGAGAGAGAGAGAGAGAGAGAGAGAGAGAGATAGAGATATATATATGAGAGAGAGAGAGAGAGAGAGAGAGAGAGAGAGAGAGAGAGAGAGAGAGAGAGAGAGAGAGAGAGAGAGAGAGAGAGAGATCTCTCATCTCTCTCTGTCTCTAGAGAGAGAGAGAGAGAGAGAGATAAATCTCTATCTCCTCTCTAGAAAAGGAGAGGGAGAGAGAGAAATATAGATCTCTAGAGGAGGAGAGAGAGAGAGAGAGAGATAAGAGGAGAGAGGAGAGATAGATATCTAGAGAGAGACAGAGATATCTCCCTCTATAGATCTCTAAAGAGAGATCTACAGAGATATATCTATAGAGATTCTCTAGAGAGAGAGAGAGAGATAGATCGAAAAGGAGACTCTATAGAGTATACATAGAGAGATAGAGATTATATAGATTTCCTATATCAGATCTAGAGATATAGAGGAGATAGGGAATCTATATACATAGAGAGAGGAGAGACTCTATATATAGATAGAGTGTATAGATATATATATATATCTATATAGCGAGATCTCTATCTATATATATAGATATATATATATATACACAGTATATATATATAGATATCTATATATATAAATGTACATATATATGTATTCACATTTATATATACATATATACATATATGCAGGATATATATAGTTAGTTTTTTATATTTACATATATATATATAAATATAAATATAAATATATATATATATATATAATATATATATATATATATATATCTATATATATATATATATAGATATATATATATATATATATATATATATATATATATATATATATACATATATATGACGTGTTGTCCAATTTTGCCACACCCTTTCTGACGGCAAAGTGATATAGAGGGTAGTCGGAGCGGCGGTTGACAACTCTCGTGTGGATCATGTTGGTTATCTGATGAAATCCAGTTGCTGTCACATTTGTATTCTGTGAATGATACAAATAGATCCGTTTGTTATCACGTGGGGATAATCAAGATCTTGGAAGAGTTCCAGTTGTAATTAGATGGGTATCGGGTAGATCATATTACGTGATCCAGTAGTTGCACATAGGAATAGTGCAGATCATAAGAGGCGATCTAGCTATTATCAGGTGGAGATCATGTAGATCAGACAGGCTAACAAAAACCAGTTATAGTCGTACGGGGATCCTGTAGATCATGCATTAGATCCAGTTGTTATCAGGTGGGGATCCTGTTAAGATATCCGTATGTTATCACATGCGGTTCCTGTAGATCATACGAAACGATCCAGTTGTTGCTACATAGATATCATGTAAATTATTCGAGTTGATCCATTTGTTATCGCATAGGGATACTTTAGATCACACGAGGATGGTCGTTTTCATTTGGCGATTCAACACACCCATAGATTCAGTGGCTATTATGTGACAAACAAGTGGAATAAATGCGTAGATTATACATTTGGGGATCCAGCGGATCATACTAGGTGATCCAGCAGCATACAATATGTTATTTGTGTGGGCATTAAAAGCTGCTTCATGAATAATGTGCAGTCACTTATGTATCAGGTTGTTGTCACTTTTACAGCGGTTTACACATATAAGTGTATTCTTTAGAATGTGGGATACAATAAATGTTGGATATTGCATTAGTTTAAGGCGCTATCTTTAGCTTGACAAGCGATCTTCGGTTTATGACGCACTGCTGTCACAATATGCGTGTGCATTCGACAGGTAAGGATTGTTGACCTGTCCAATTGAACCTGGCCGGACTTCATCAAGAAGGACCAGATTTTACTGCCCGTCGTGAAATTAAAGTGTTGTTACTAGAAGTCTTATTGAAGCCGTCTGAATATGAGCGGCCATATGACGTCACACGTCCCTAAACGTTTCCACTCTATTGGTGCGCTCTCTCTGGTATCAACTCTTCACACATGAAAATATAAACGTGATTGTTTAAAGCGAACATAAAACTCTCCTTACTTATCCATATAGAGCTACATATTTGAGCCAGGTAGTCCTCGACATACATACACCACATATAATGTGTGTCCATCTATGCACAGAGCACCTTACCCCCTCCACGCACCCAATGCTACCGCAGACTGTAACTAGCGATGCATTGACTTGGGCATTATGATCGTGGTGTTAGTGCGATCATATCGAGCTGCATAAGCGGATATTTGTACGCGGGCCGATCAGTATTGAGTTAAGTGTACACTGAGTATTGATCCGAAGTTCACCTATTCTGACTTGTCACACTCACCGAGTTAAGTCAGATTTGTGCAATATATATATCACATATATAAATATATATACATACATATATATATATATATAGATATATATATATATATATATATATATATATATATATATATATATACATATATATAAATGTATATATGCATATATACATATATATAAATATATATATATATATATATATATATATATATATGCATATGTATATATATATATTCATATATATAGATATATATATAGATAAATATATACATATATATATTTTCATATATATATATATATATATATATATATATATATATATATATACAGATATATATATATATATATATATATATAATTGCGCTAGTGTACAGCTTGTGTGGGGTTCCACATTCAACGTTTTTGTAGTTAGCATATATATTTAATTGATTAGTTTATATTCCATAACAGCATGCAAGTTGTAATAGAACAATAATAATGATATGTCCTTGCATTACAGAAATTGTAATACACATTTGCACCAATCTTATGGAAGCAAATAAGCCTGTAAGTTAGACGAATCGTTGTACAAAAACTTGAATCATCGAGTGACAAGTTACAGCTGAGCGTTAACGTGCTCAAGGATATATCTTAGCACTTCAGTATGGAATGTGCAAACATATGTCATCTTGACTTTCAATTAATTTATATATCGATATATATATATATATATATATATATATATATATATATATATATATATATATACATGTGTATTATATACATCCATGTATATATATATATGTATATATATATGTATATATATAAATATATATATATAAATATATATAGAGATTAATATATACACACACACACATATATATATATATATATATATATATATATATATATATATATATATATATATATATATATATATATATATATATATATATATATATATATATATATATTTACTTTGTTTCTACCTTACAGTAACTGATAACATATATCTGGAGTTGTACATTATCCTGGAATCCTTTTCTGTCAAAGGATTTCATTGTGTGAGCCACATCGTAAGCTCAGCGATTCGTCGAATCTTCACATGTCATGCTGAGACGTAGATATTGGAGGAGTAAACGTGGAGCACAGTGTTAGCTGGTGTCTAAATCAAACGATTCATAATGCGCTGTATCTCCGAGGGAATGTTGGTCAACGTGCTATTTGCTTTGGCTTTAGTCTTAATCTGCGAAGTGTTTTATCCGTGGTATGCTGTGTCTCATCGAGCGTCATTGATGATCACAGAACGACAGATAGCTCATGTCACACCGTGTAGTACAATTCAGCCATATCAGTTGTCTACGCGCGGATCTCAGTATGACTTGAGTAGAGTAGGTACATACCGGGGATCAGAAGAACTCACACGCTCATCGCCGCCACATGTGCATTATGTGGCTGACTCTACGAATGAGAAGGCAGAGATCAAGTCATAAAATGAACAGCAGGAGGAAGCATGCATGCCGCGGTGGTGAGCGGAACAGTGTCCGTGTCTACCTCTTTCACTCAGTAAGATCTTCACGTATTATCAAACTTTTCCCAAGGGTGCACTTACACTACAGTGAGACATTCCACAAATATAGTGTCGTAAACGGTAGCAAAGGCAACACTGACTGCCGGAATAGCTCATCGTGAATACAAAAATCAGATAAACAGATAAAACTCACATACCATTGAATAGAACAATGACATAACAGTGGCGCTGATGTACCTAAAATACAAATCCTACAGAAATACAGATATAAGTGAAAAGGGCATTGACCATAAAAACAGCAACATTCCATCTACCATTTGAAAAAGAAATATCGTGCATACCATTTGAAGAGAAATATTAATATAACTCCCATAACATTGTAACTGAAATATTAATTAAATTTGATATGATATGATATTAATATTATTTCTGATGACTCACACACCGCCAGAACTAAAATACTAAAATATAATTGCGAAAATAAACTGATATGACTCCGAAAACACTGGTGTAACCCCCAAATCTAATGATATGTTTCGTAAACCTTGTGAACCGAATTACTGATATAACCTCATATATCATTTGAACCGAAACGCAAATTATACTCACATAACTTCTTTAAAATGTAACTTACCCACCATGTGATAATGAATATAATTTGCATTTGAGTTCAACAGAATTTCTGATATAATTCTTTTAGAATAAATAATATTGGATAACCGACAGTATCGTTTACAAACATACTTATATATCTCACATATCACCTGAACAAAAAAAACTGTTATAACTCATATGCTGGTTAGAAATCACTGATAGAACTCATCTACCATCTGAATTGTAATAATGATATAACTAGAATACCAATTAGCAGAAATACTGATATAACCCACAAGGCATTTGAGCAGAAATACTCACATAACTCATATATCGCTCAATGAGAAATACTGACATAGTTAGCACTCATATAACTTGTTCACCGTTTCTACGGAAATAAACACATAACTTAGATACCATTTGAACAGAAGTACAGATATAACTACCGTACTGTTTAAACAAAATTTACCAATGTAACACACAAATAGTTTGAATAGAAATGATACATTAATAAACCACCTTTCCATTTGCAACGAAATGCAAACATAATTAGAATACCGTTTGGATGGAAATGATGATAATACTCAAATACCCATTGAACATACATACTAAAGTAATGGACTGACTGTTTGAATAGAAATACTGGCATAACCCTTTGATCAGAGATGCGGATAGAACTCCACTATGATTTAAGCAACAATACAAATAGAACTAGCCCAAAATTTGACCCGAAATACTGATTAAGTCACGTACAATTTGAACAGACAGTCACATGAGCAGAAACATCCATATACTTCATACACAATTTGTATTGAAATGACATTATAGCTAACATACCATTTGAACAAACAATACAGATATGTCATATATTGCTTGATTAGTTGCACTGAGAAAACTCATTTGCATAACAACATTAATACAGCTCCAATATAATTTTCACAGAAATCAGTTAAACTCACATACAATTTGAACCGAAACTGTCATATAACATTTTAACAGACATACTGATATGAATAGCTCAACATTTGAACAGCAATGCAGATATAACTCACACACCATTTAACAGAAATACCATATAATTTGAAAAGAAATGAAGATATCCCTCACATTACATTTGAACAGCAATACTGATATAGCTAGCAAGTCATGTGAACAGCAATTACTCATAAACTATTTGAACAGATATACTGATATAATTCAGATTTCTTTTGAACAAAAATACCGATATAACTCACCACTGGAAGAGAAATTATGATATTACTCACATACCAAACCATGCTCACGTGACACAGGTTTGGCAATGCAGATATAACACCCTCACACACACACGGACATACAACACATCAGAACACGCACGCACATACACACACATCGATTAAACAGAACTACTGATGTTTCTCATAAACCATTTGAACAGAAATACGGATATAACGCATATAAGTGGAGCAGAAATACAAATATTATCGACCAGTAAATTGAACATTAGTGCTGACACATATGAATTTCTACAAACATAATGGTAATTAGCGGAATTGAATGGGAGCTACGACACTTATTCAGGTATAATCCAATTGGTTCAGCTTGATATCATTTTGATATAGTCCTATTGATTTGCATTCTAAGGACACCACTTTGTCACAAATTATAAAAGATTTTGCGCTTAACCGCTCTACTGAAGTGTTAACTGGACGGGTTGATTATATGCCATACCTATCAATACCGCCAACTGTGTTGATCCCTGTCAAATCAAAGACTGCCACAGTGGGTCATTGCAATTTTTGTTACTGGTTGTGTAAGGGCCAGCTAGGCCAATATGTTTTAATGTTTCAGTATCTTCTCAACAATATGGTCTCGAGTGAAGGAGCAATCTGGTGGAAAAGCGAATACTTATTAGATTGTAACGAATGACGGGTAATTGATAATAGTATATACTGGCAACTAATGGCACCTGTCAGTTCCCACATAACAAACTTATTTCTTGTGCAATAGATAAGAATTTTTTTTCACATTGCTGTGTTACAGCCACATTTGAACCAAGCACTCAACGATTAAACTTTAAGAGCGGCACAGTCATAAGGGATATCATTGTTAGTTCACGAGGAACACTACACAGTCAAATATCAACCGTTTATAAACGTTTGCTCTTCTCGCTCCTATCCTCTGGTAAAGGGTTAATAACAACACGTACTTCCAGGTTGCCGGGCCAATACCATTCGATCAACAGTTAACCCTAGAAGAGAACATCATTGTAGCGAACTAGCTCGATGTGTACACACATTGGCCAAACAAAGAGCTATAAGCATTGCTATAAGCTATAAAGGCAAACTGTCAGGTGTGTAGACATGAATTTGACAGAACAAATCGTAGAACCTTTCATCGTATTTTTGCACCAGTTTGACTGACAGTGACATATTTTGGGCTGATGTATGCTAATATAATTGAACATCTTCCTGATGCAGCTTGATGGAGAATAATTTGACCTAATTGTCCCAAAATAAACCAAATGCTCAGCTCACTAGTGCGCAGTGCATCTCACCATAGTGACAACACACGTACGAATCATCACAAAGTTTTATTGAGTAATCCCCAACACCTGAGGTAAATAATTTAGATAATGAGGGTTACTACAAATAACGATAGGACACAGGACTGATCTAAATATGATGACACCATCTTACAGCTCATCATACACGAAATCTGCTCGACCACAGGGATACCGTTTTCTCTGTGGACACAACAATATAACAACCAGGATATATTGTGTTACAGAGTGCAGAATTGAGTTGAATGTCCACGTCACACTGACCTATACCTGGGAGAATGTGTCTAAATTTGCTGGCGAGGATGCGTTGGGGCTTGGTGGCACATGGGAACGAAGCATTGTAAATCACTAAAGCGACTTTTAATCATAGTGCCATGTCGAGACCGCGAGAACCATCTTAGGGCCTTCTTAGCACACATGCACCCTGTCTTACAGAGGCAACAGCTGGCTTACAGGATCCTCGTCATTGAACAGGTAAGCAAAGACTTGTAAGATGATTCCAGATAACCCACCCTATCCTTCTCACATAGAACAATCTAATTCCTCTCAGCTTTAATATGCAGAACAGGTAGAAAGAACAATATTCATAAGCAATCGTGCAGCAGCTGTTCAAAGCGAGTTTTACCATTGTGCAGGAGAGGAGTGCATTATGACTTGCTGAATTTGTTTCTGTTCTGTAGCTCCTACCGATTCTGTTCAATAAGGCAGTCATTATGAACGCAGGATTTGCTGAGGCCATTTCGCATGACTGGGCCTGTGACTGTGTGGTGCTCCATGATGTCGACCTGTTGATGGAGGACGACCGGAACCTGCTCACCTGTGGCCAGTAAGTCATGCATTACGGCGTGTTCATCAACAAATTCGGTTACAAGTCAGTTCCATTGTTGTCAGCTTTTGATTGCTATAGCACATGCTCTGTTACCGTCGTACGTGTTTGTCAGGCCTGTGCTGACAACACCTGGTATGCATTGCAACCCTCCTCCTAAAAAAAACATACTATGAACGTAAGTGTGCCCTAGTATGTACACTTACTTTGGACGTCTGATTTTAGGGTTCGCTTTGTCTCGAGGATGCCGAAGAGATGAATATTTACTGACTGACACAGAGGGTCTTGAAATTGCAAACTTTTCCTCTCACCCTATACATTTCAGGCATATGCAATGTTACTCATACAAAACTAACCACAGTTCGTCGAAAGCTCAAAAACACAAGTTGTATTGATTTCTGAGCTAACATAATCTACCGATTGCGGCTGTTGAATTTATTTAATTCGATATAGCCTTTTTGTATTAATCCACTTTTGCATACATTAATAAAGGTCGCTATATATCAGCGCACTTAAGCAAAATATAGAATAGTATCATTTTTACGTGAGAAGCAATATAATTTGAACGTCCATTTAGCTAGTAGCTAAAATTGTCACTTTCTAGCACGCATAATATCACAATTGAAATCCCTGTATTCTATGACTTGTTGCACCTCTTTGTATCTAAATATATTCTGTGAAGTAGAAACATGCTGTTTACCGCTCGTAAACGTTGTCATCTTCACCTCCCCAACCGAAGAATTTATTGGTATATCCGTTGATAGTCACAAAATGCTCCCGAGTCATTGCAACTATTCCCCCAAAGAGCAGTCCTCTAATTTCTCTGCAAACAAATCGTAAGATAACGAGCAGAAGAGGAGGTGCAATTGTCTGCAGAGGTAAGCGTGCATATGTTGTGATCCAGCTAATGTGAGATAACCTGTGAAATAAATCCTGATGCTACTCAGACAATCCGATCTCAAATCGATTCAGACCTAGACATAGACGTATGTTTTGTTGGGAGGAGGGGTGCAATGAATACCAGGTGTTGTCAGCACAGGCCTGCCAAATGCGTACGACGGCAACAGAGCATGCGCTATAGCAATCAAAAGCTGACAACAATGGAACTGACTTGCAACCGAATTTGTCGATGAACATGCCGTAATGCATGACTTTCTGGCCGCAGGTGAGCAGGTTCCGATCGTCCTCCATCAACAGGTCGACATCATGAAGCACCACACAGTCAAAGGCCCAGTCATGCGAAATGGCCTCAGCAAATCCCGCGTTCATCGTGGCCGCCTTATTGAACAGCATCAGTAGGCGCTACAGAACAGAAACAAATTCAGCAAATCATAATGTACTCCTCTCCTGCATAATGGTAAAACTCGCTTTGAACAGCTGCTGCACGATTCCTTATGAATACTGTTCTTTCTACCTGTCCTGCATGTTGAAGCTGAGAGGAACTATTTTTTTCTATGTGAGCAGGAAAGGGTGTGGTGTCTCGAGTCCTTGCTTACCTGTTCAATGACGAGGATCCTGTAAGCCAGCTGTTGCCTCTGTAAGACAGGGTGCATGTGTGCTAAGAAGGCCCTAAGATGGCTCTTGCGGTCTCGACATGGCACTATGATCAAAAGTCGCCTTAGTGCTTTACAATCCTGGGGTTCCCATATGCCACCGAGCCCATCCTCGCCAACAAATTTAGACACATCCTCCCAGGTATAGGTTAGTGTGATGTTGACAATCAACTCCATTCTGCCCTCTGTAACACAATATATCCTGGTCGTTATATTGTTGTGTCCACAGAGAAAATGGTATCACTGTGTTCAAGCCGATTTCGTGCATAATGAGCTGTAAGATGGTGAGATCATATTTAGATTAGTCCTGTGTCCTCTCGTTATTTGTAGTAACCCTCATGATCTAAATTATTTACCCTGTCCTTTTTCTTAATAATTGTTTTGATACTATTTCGTCACCCGCTTCGATCCGATAATCTGACGCTGTTGTCTTTTCCTCAGGCTTGAAGCTTATGACCGCAATAAGAAGATATGGGACAGGAATACCACATCAAAACCCTTTGAAGAAGCAAAGTAATATAATGATTAATTGTTTGCAGCCTCACTTGTTTGTGCCAAAGTAATTTGTCAGTGATTAATTATCAATAATGAATGATAAGCTGTAAAAATTTTATCACATTACCTCTGCATTTGTTGGAGTAAAAAGTCGACTATGCTTGTGTAAATTTGTTGTGTTTGTGTATTATCAAGTATAGGGATATCAACGCGGACACCCTGCTACCCTGCTTTGATATGGCCCAGGTGATTGCCTATCTCCGCTCCCTCAACAAAGAGCTAACCAAAGACGCAAAAGGATTATACGCTGAAGGGTTCCTCCGTTCCCTGCGAGCTACTCATCAGAGGTCGGTGCCGTGCACAGATGAAGAAGTCAGTGGAGTACGAGGTTGGTGTGGTACTTGACATCCATGGCGTCATCAATGAGTGCCAGTGTGATTGTGGTGCCTGCATGGGCCCAGAGGCACACCGTAAGCATGTGTGTGCTGTGTTGTGATTTTAAAGTGTCTGGTAACCTTAAACTTGAGGAAAGCTGCTCAGAAAAGCTCCAGACCTTCCATCAGACGAAAAAGTTCAAGGGATCGCCTGTCAAGGCTCAGAACCTGAAACTGAGGTCAGCAACTTCTTGCAATGGTGACTTTGACTGCTCTATGCCAGACTACCCCATATCCTTCAGGAACAAGTGCATCAACTTCTCTTCCACATCCACCTGCCGCATGCCTATCCTGCAGCTCATCCCCCAGCAAACCAATATGCAATTGCCAATGACCATGACTTCTTCACACTTGCTCCTCAAGATGAATTCCTTCAGCATGAAGGCATCACCCACATCACAGAAGCTCAGTGCAAAGAGATGAGGGATACAACTCTGGGACAATCCAGTAATAAAGCTTGGCACAAAGAAAGGTATAAGAGACTGCAGTCCTCCCAGTTTGGCAGGATATGCAAAGCAACAATCAAAACGGATATGGTCCGTATGGCGAAGTCACTGACCCGCGTCAATCAGATTCGGGCCAAATTCATTGACCACGGTATCCGTAACGAGCCTGTGGCTCTGAGGAAATATGCAGAGTTGACTGGGACAGAAGTCGAGCCATGTGGGATTGTAGTGTACCAAACTCACCCCTACCTCGCATTCTCGCCAGGTGGGGTTGTGTCTGAATGCATGATTTTAGAGGTCAAGTGTCCCCACAGTACTAGGGACAAACCAGTCACTCCTGTCTAAGTGACATACCTGGTCAGTGAGAACAACCAGCTCTCCCTTAACAGCCAACATGACTATTTTTAATAAATTCAGGGCCAGTTGTTTTGCGCTCACAGTCAACTTTGTCATCTTGTGCTACGTCTCAGAGTATGGCGATTGTTTCCAGTTACCCGTGATGATGACTTTATTACCACTATGATTTCAAAGTTAGAGGTGTTTTTCCGGGACTATTTCAAAGATGCTGTACCTGATTCAATGTTTTTTCACAATTTCTGGTTACTAAGTAGTCTTGTGTACTGATTTCGTTTTTCTATAAGGAATTATTTACCTGCATATTGTATGTGGTGGAATGTTTAATATACTCTTGAAACTTTTAGGTATAAAGAGTTTTAATAGAATTATACAAAATTAACCCATTGCGAGTCCACAGTCACTCTTTCAATGAATGGGCAAAACACTTCAACAGTATTCGCTTGTAGGGTTATTATAGATTACATTATAATGCACATGGTATGAAACGGTATGTGAAGTAAGGGCATAACCTAATAACTTCCGTTGAGATTGGGACCGCATTGCTCTGTGCTGCCACCTCTCGGACAAAACCGTAACGTGGTCTCCCATTATCATAGCATTCATCGGCCCAGAATATGTCACTGTCAGTCAAACTGGTGCAAAAATACGATGAAGGCTCTACAATGTGTTCCACCAACTTCATGTCTACACAGCTGACAGTTAGACTATGCTAATAGCTCTTTATTCGGCCAATTGTTGTACACATCGAGCTCGCTCGCTGCAATGCATTCAAGCCCATCCCTCGTAAATAGATTGATGTTCTATTCTAGGGTTAACGGTTGATCGAATGGGATTGGCCCCGGCAACCAGAAAGAACGGGTTGTTATTAACCCTGTACCAGAGGATAGGAGCGTGAAAGAGCAAACGTTTATAAACGGTTAATATTTTACTGTGTAGTGTTCCTCTTGAACTAACAATGATACCCCTCATGACTGTGCTGCTCTTAAAGTTTAACCTTTAAGTTCACGGTTCAAATGTTGCTGTGACACAGTGTCGTAAACAGTTTTACTCAATTTTACCCTCTCTACCTTAAAGCTTCTGGTCCGACAGTTACCCATTAGTTATTCCTTAACCCCAACTTAACTACCTCATTAAGGGGCGACCTCATTAGTGAACCTGCTAGAAGCCTCTCAGCCGATACCATTCGCTGATGGGGGGCAGCCTCCAAAAGTAACAGAATATTAGGGAGTGAACACACGCTTACGGGAGAGCAAGATCACCAAGCATAAATCAGAGACATCTCTTTCCTCATTAAATATCATCCTGTTCGGTCACCTTGATCAATAAAGAAGTCATCCTGTTTTTAGAAGAATAAAGTATATTTCTCATTTTTCTTCTCTTCAACGTCGTTTGTGTCTTCCATTCATCCGTATTCAAAGTGGACAGAACCAGGCTCGACAACTGGTGGAGAATCCAACTCGACCCCGGAACCTATATCACGTAAGTTGCTTTTTCAATATTTCCTGTTTTCTTTTAACCGTTCCTATTTCTTAACAAAATTAACCATAATGGAGAGAGGGCCAGTTTTGATATTGAATCTCTAGAGATTGCTTTGCGCGACTGTAAGCAAGAAATTGAACGCAAGAATAAACTAATATCAGCATTAAACGAATGACTGTCGATTGACGAAGCGAAAGCACCCTCTCCCCAGCTTAATACACAACAATAGTCAACACCCTCTCCCCAAATCGGTCCCACAAATCCTTCACAGAGCAGTAGTGGCGACGTTGCGCCTACATTACCCGCGCCCCCAATTACACCAACCCCACACTTTTGCATAACTCAAGCAATGTACCAATGACCCACACCACACCATCCCACCCGACGATGTCCACACCTTTCTCCTCTGCGCCAGCCCACCTGGTAACTTTGACGGGCACGACGATCATTGGGATGATGGGCTTTAGCAGTTAGAAAGGTGCGCCCGCCTGTCTAATTGGACGAACGAATACATGGCTGCTGTAGTACCGGCGTACCTGTCAGATCGCGCCAAGGCAGAGTACCGAAATATCAACAGATCGCTTCCAGATGTCGTCACGTGGAGCGAAGCGTGTGATCGCATGCACAACCGTTTCAGTAAGGTGTTTATCAGTTTAATGACCATGCCGTCCTCGATCCCCAACGCGACCATGAATGTGTAGTAGTATAGAAAGTGGCGGTTTTGGCCCACCACCCCTCATCTACACTTTTCCCTCTTTGACAGCTTATAACCTAAGTCGGACTCGACCCCTGTACGGATCCGATTTCGCCATGCTAGTTTGTCGGTAAACTAGTGTGTCCATATGCCAAGGTGTCTACACCATTTGCGGCTATCCACCTCTTTAAATCAAATGGAGAGAGTGACACCTTGTGGACGTGCAGCCTATATATCTTATGACCATCACTGCGTAGCATGTTCATGCCATGACGGAACTGCTTCTCTGAAAATAGAGACTCCATGTACTGTGCGTGGTGTAGCTGTTTCTTGACCACAAGCTTCTTCATTCCCTTGGCCTTTTTAATCTCGCCCTCATCAGACATCAGGATCGAGTACATCTGCGAATGTAAGGCTCTATCCAGGGGCTCTGATTGAATGCAAGAGCACAGTGTATCTTGTTAAGCCTCATTCCCAGAGATGGGTAGAACTTGAGATTCCTATAGTGGACCACATACTTCTTTTTATTGCACAGGTTGGGTACCAGCTTCTCAACTCCATTCCCGGTGCTACCCCATGCAACTAGGAGATCCTTCTGTTAGTAAAACATTCATTCTGCACAGATCGGCCGGCTGATCCACCCACTCAATACCCGCAGTAGATAAAGGTTGACTCATCGCCCATCCATACAGGAGGTTAGCGTCAATGTACTGGATATAACTCTAACCCCTGTACAAGCGCATCCCATGAAAGGCCAGGACTGGTATACTAGTGATCTCGGTCTAGACCGCACTGTTTAAGATAGGTCTTGCGGAATATCTCAAATACATCAGCTAAGAGTAGTACATCTGTGCACAGGTACAGGTCATAATAGTCGCCCATGTTTTTACACGCAAACACGTTCCATACCTTCCCAGTTATCAATGAGCTCATACACTCCCTTTTGCAGAAGCAGCCGGCGTTTCATTTCATCAGGCTCATACTTAGCCGTCACTGTAAAGTCGTCTAGGTTGTTTGCAGACACCAGCTTGTCAAGCGAGGCCAGGAGGAACTGTGCACTATCAATAAAGTGTAACTGTCCGATCAATAGGGTTATATACTTCTTCATATTGTTTGGGATACAGTTGATCTTCCTTTCCATCTTGCTTATGGCCCGCATCAAGAGGTGGGAGTCATAGCCCCATAGGTTATGGAATACTACAGGCACGGCCGTTGTCTTACTATTCAACCGCAGCTTTAGGTTGCATGCATTGTGGGCTGCCCCCTGCAATTACTTCTTATATGGCAGTGGTCACGGACGGAGTCCCAGCCCATTTTTTTATTACACACATGACAATGGGTTACTGCCTTGTGACTCTTATATCCTCTCGCGTCATGCGCATGGGAACAGGTTTTGAAAGAAATGCTTACAAGAATTTCTCCACAGGGTTGCGCCCTCTATACACCACAGGGAGTTCGGTCTGCGCATCACATCCGACAACTATGGCTCATGTTCCTCTGTTTTCTGTGTGTTGCTCTTTGTAGCATCAAGTGCAGGGCCTTGAAGATTCATTGTGAGCGCCTCAAAGTCGGTGTGGATAACATAAGAGGCAGCCAGCTGATTCTGCCAGTTCTAGAAGGATAATATGTCCTTCTCGCCCTCAGGCATATCCACTCGCACAGCAGTTGCCCCCTATCCCCATACACCCAGGTTTGTGCACAGAGAGCAGTTTATCAATGGTATAACCATGTACACATCGCTTGCAGTGTTCGCGTTTACTCTTATTATAAAGCAAGCGGTTCAGATCTTTGATTTGTGTGTAATGAAACTTACCATCCTCCTCTATAAGCTTGAGGTTTATACGTGAACCAGGATGTTTACTGATGTGGTGTATGATAGTGGCCCTCCTATCCAAGACAAAGACGTTCAAGGCTGCGTTAGCATGTTTTCTACCTCTCAATATGTGACTATGGTGTTGGATATTCTATGCCTTTATCTTCCAACAGGGTTAACAGCCGCTGAATGTTATATTTAGATGGTTGCTGTGGGTGTTTAACAACCGGTGCAGAGCCGATTCAATAGAATATAGAATGCAATAATCGTTTGTATTGTTTACGTTTATAATAGCCTTCTTAACTGCCAGCACACTCGGTAGCGATAAGTAGGAGCCACCTTTTAATGGCTGGTAGTTGGCAATATCAATCCACAGAGTTGTGACTGCCTCAAACTCCCGGCCGGAACCTTTATTGGTCCACTCCCCAACTACTCTTGGAGATTAGCATTACTCTGGTCTAGCGCATCGTTAATATCTTCTGAGGAGAGAACCACCTGCTGCTTATTACGCAACACAGGCTCAGTGCTACCATCATAGATGTGCTTCATAAGTCTTACTTTAAGGGCAAAATGACACTTGATTCCGTTTAGCTCATTCAGCTCATCAGTCAAAACTTTACGCATCTGCCAACGCGCGCCTATTAAGAAGATCATAAGGTCCGAGCTAAGGGGATGAGATTGGGGGTGCTTTCTGTGGTGCTGGGACTGGAGGTGCCACCCCAGACTTTTAATTTAGCAAATATCTCATTGTTACGCGGTCAAATTCATTACGCTTTTCAAGCGCATGGAGTGCTTGTGAAAACTTGTGAGTCATGTTTAAAATATATATTCATACCCCTAAATGAATTTTTTTTGATAACCACAGGAGGGGCACAGCGTGATTACCATTTTTGAACAGTGGGAAATCCCAGGTTTATTTTAGGCTCAATATGCTCAGTGTCACCGGCTGGTGAGTCAGTGTCGCCGGCTGCAGGCTGTTGTGAAGCAATCTTTTTCTTTTGGTAAGCAAGCCTGTGGTTGACATTATCGTACCCACAATCCATGCACAATCCCAGGATATGTTTTATACCCTTTTGACAAACCGTACAAAGACGATTAACGACACCATGTTTTATCTTACATCTGTGAAAGTTACAATGGTCTTTCTTTCCGACCAATATCCACGGCACTTTTTGCAAATACTACCATTATTGCGTATAGTCTAGATATCTAATGTCTAATTAAGAATACCGTCTGGTGGCAACTGGGTATCGGATGGCACCACAAGTAGCTCCTCCTTTACAAAACCATGGAGTGGTCCATCTAATAAATAGTATAGTACAGGTTCACCAGGTTTAGTTACAGAGCATCCAATATGGTAGACATTGAGTGACCACACAGGGTCAGTTGCACGACGATGGTGGTCTTGCTCTAACTCACCTGGCTGGTAGAGGTAGCAAACGCCAACACCAGAGGGAAGCTTTTGCTCTTTGAGCCCAAGTGGGGCCTCTGGTAGGACAGAAGAGGGCTTTTGTGCAGCTCGTTTTGCCTTTATAGCATCTTTAGGTTTTTTTTCCAGTCAAGCGGGTCACCTCATTATTTATTGCATGGACTACAGCCTGCAGTCGAGAAACCCACTCAGTCAATCGTTTCCCAGTAGCCTTTAACTCCACAGCATACTGGTGTCCAAAGAGATGTTCAGCAAGTTCCACTATAGCCTGGTCTGGATGGACATTCACACGGCCACGCCTGACCAAGACTCCATGTTTTGCTAGCAGCTGATTCACTGCTCCCATAAACTCCCGTCCGGGGTGGACCTGAAGTAGTTTATGCCAATGCAGTTTTCCTCGCTTGTATATCCTTTCGATTGCACCTGCGACCTCTTAAGCCTCTTTTGTAGTAAATTGCTCAGCCGCTTTGTAGCGTGAGGCCATGTCCAACACTGTGAGGGCATACTTGTAAGACCAACATCATGATGAAGAAATCAGCTTGGTGACCCTCATTAGCGCCAGACACATCAAATTTTGGTCTGGGATAGTGTTTTGGCATTATCAGGTAGATTTGCCATATAGCTTGCTTTGTTAGTCATCTGAGGGCACTTAAAAGTCTGAAAGCTGAGGCACCGAGTCCAGTTGGTCAACGGATTTACCTGTAATCAGGTAGTACTCCCGCATAGCCTCGTCAACATCCCTAAAAATATAATTGGCATGTGCCTGGCGGCAGAGCTGCTCATTGATGAAGTCTAACCACTCAGTTCGCTACTTAGCCCATGCTGCCTGAGCATATTGTAGCTGTTCTATTGCCATATCTTGACGTTTACATTCAATGTCCACTTGGCTGCTTGGTAACTCAGAGAATAAGGAGTTGCTCCCAGAGAATGCAAGGGCGTTCAGGCTACTAATCTGTACCTGTGTCAATGCCATGCTAGTCCAAACAACCAAACGCATCTGACAACACAAGGCGAAGCCCATGTTTACCAAGCCCTCCTATCCGGAGGCTTGCTCGTTGATGTTGGCTCAACAGCTTTGTCTCTAGCGTGTGTAAGCGTAGCCTAAGCCTCACAGGCTAAAGCTGCAAAGAATTTAGAAATGGGAAGCCCTGAAGCCATTACAGAGCAAAGTTGTGTAGATCAAACAAGCTTTATAGAGGGCGTCCATAACGCTATAGAAAACATGGGTACACAAACAGATGACGAACTACCGCTAAAAAAGCTTGTAGGGCTTGACAAGACTATGCAGACCCAGAAGGGTGAACTCGTCAACAACCTAGCGCGGCTAATTGAAAGAGATGGGTAGCAAGCCTAGAGGAGGATGGGAGGGGTGATAGTCGAGCATGGTAATTTCAAGAGAAAGATCTTGCAGAGCTGCGGGAAGAAAGACAAGTAAGACATCAGTGTTGATTCCGATCTGCTGTTGCTCACACACGATGGTTATCAGATTGTTGTACCCAGCTACTTTTCCAATTGCGAGGCTCATGTCTGACGGAGCCTTGTAAAGGCCTGTTCCAAACACATAATCAACCTTTGAGGAAGCATTCTGGAGCAAGTTTTGATACCTGCTGATGGATGAGGGAATGTCAACTGGTGAGTTGATAGCATCCTAAATATTACCCTGAAACTGCTTTCGAGCGTCAAAGGATGTGCCTGTAGCTAGTATTCCTGAGCGGTTTTGCGCCTGAGCACCAAGAATAACCCAAACATAGCCTTGAATACTGTCATTAATCCGTGTGATACATGGGGCTGTGAACCCCTCATATTTTTTCCAGTATGTAAGTATTCCAGGCGGTGCTTGCACAAGCTTGGTCTTGCTTTATATAATCAATATGTAGCTTGCCGCCCTGGAAAACAAAGGTGTCTGTTAATTTGTCAAAGTTTTGTCTGACAGACTCGTACAAGTGGGTGGTCCATCTAATAAAATAGTATAGTACAGGTTCACCAGGTTTAGTTACAGAGCATCCAATATGGTAGACATTGAGTGACCACACAGGGTCAGTTGCACGACGACGGTGGTCTTGCTCTAACTCACCTGGCTGGTAGAGGTAGCAAACGCCAACACCAGAGGGAAGCTTTTGCTCTTTGAGCCCAAGTGGGGCCTCTGGTAGGACAGAAGAGGGCTTTTGTGCAGCTCGTTTTGCCTTTATAGCATCTTTAGGTTTTTTTTCCAGTCAAGCGGGTCACCTCATTATTTATTTCATGGACTACAGCTTGCAGTCGAGACCCACTCAGTCAATCGTTTCCCAGTAACTCCACAGCATACTGGTGTCCAAAGAGATGTTCAGCAAGTTCCACTATAGCCTGGTCTGGATGGACATTCACACGGCCACGCCTGACCAAGACTCCATGTTTTGCTAGCAGCTGATTCACTGTTCCCATAAACTCCCTTCCGGGGTGGACCTGAAGTAGTTTATGCCAATGCAGTTTTCCATAATGAGTTATTGGCCGTACTACGTGTGTCTCGGGGTCCGTGAAGTAGAACCGCCTGAGGCCCTGGTTTCCACCTTTAATCCTCCAATCGGTATTTTTGGCAACATCGTACTCATGGCAGAGTTCATGGTAGATTATCTTGTTAAAGGTATTGTCGGTGGCTGACCATGTAACGTCATCCGGTAGTGCTACCCTCATTTCGTTCAGAAGTCTCTAAATGGTGTGGTACACGTGAAACCTATAAATATCCCTTATTGGTGGGACTCCAGAGTTAAGGTGGTCCAACGCAGTTGCACTGCAGCCGGAGGTTGCGCACCATACATCAAAATTTACCTGGTTCTGTCAGTATTGCATGTGGTTGGTTCTCCAGCCAACTACAAGTCTATCGTCGCTTATGTTTGGCACCAAGTAGTGCTCAAACAGGTTGGAGAACTCCACCTTGAATGCCTCTGTACAGCGGGCCCAGTTATATTGAATCTAAAGGCTTGTGTATTGATAGTGCTATGTATCAAACTCTGACAAATGCCCCTGCAAAATTCTATTGACAGCAGTGTAGGTTATCTATGCGTAGGTCTTAGGTCAATGATGTATACTGTGGGTTAGTATAACATTGAATCAAATATGACCATTACATGGAGGTCTGAAACTACAGGAAAAGGAAGTGCCCATTTGACACCTGGTCTCTGACATTTCAAACTTATGCAGGAGGTATTTGCATCAATAGGTCTTAGTTTGGAGGCTGATGCTTTAGATGGGACTATTACCCTCCCAATTCCTGATGGGACTTTACGATGTGACGACGGTGTGTTAAAAATATTTGGTTTTGATAACGGTCTGCGTGGAGAATGTCTTCCTTCAGGTACTTACAAATGTGACCGGCCTATCAACTTTAGCACCTTTAACCCACATTATGTCCACCTCGATCAAGTCAGTACCACGTATAACATGCTTGATGGTGCGCCCACTATGCTTCTTGAAGTTGTGGGCTTTGAGGGTGGTATTATAACCACAAACATCGCTAATCCTGTGTCAAAACGTGTTACTGGCAGAGCTGTGAACGAGTTAAAGGTTCAGTTAGGGGATAATAAGGCACGTCTTTTGAACAATCACGAACTTCCTGTTAGTGTTAACCTTCGAATTACAAGATGTTAATAAAAGTGGGTATTTATGGACCTCAACAGAAAATGGATCAAGGCGCCGACCTCTCTGAATATGTTAAAACATCCTATGTTGATGCGCTTCACAACCAGCCTCCACTGAACCTCTCTCAATATGTTAAAAAAACCTATGTTGATACGCTTCACAACCAGCCTTCACTGAAGCCCCTCATTACTATTTGGGCGGAAGGAAAAGGTCTGATGATTAATGGAATGCATTAATGGTCATTTTGAGATAGTGCCAGTGGTGTTGACCATGGATATCCTATGCTGGTGCGTATTGGGCTATCAGCTAGTCTGAGGGGACAGTCTGTCCTTCTAGGTTTAACTATTGTTGTTAATTGTGACCAACAAAGCAGATATTATGTAACCAAACAAAGGAACAATTATGTGGGCGTCCGAGTGTTTACCACACCTCTCGAGTTAGCTGCAGGTGTCCAAATCAGTTTCAGATCTCGTGGTAATACTTTACAGGCATCAATGTCAGTAGTATCACTCCTAATTGAAATTGACAGGTAGACTTATGTATAAAACAGCAGTATGAAACAACAACCAACCATTCGGACAGCACCGTTATATCCGGAGCTGCCTGATGAGAATCCAGGGCGCTTCTATTGGTTGAATGAGATCAGTCTCAAGAAGAAATATTGTGCTATGTACAGGAAATATAGGCGTGCAGCGAACTCGATGGACGCAGTAGACAATGCTTTAATTACTGTTGGTATGTGTCTTTGTGCAAGTGGTGTAGGTATAATATCTACAGTAGTTGCCATTCCTATTGCCACAGTGTTTGGTCTTACTGAAATTGTGGGCTACTTGGAATTGCTGGAAATTTCGTCAGTTGGCGACTGACCATCAAGGTGAAAAAACATGATCAGATCCGCATTCTAGCACAGAGCATATTGAATACCATTGCTGACATCGTATCAACAGCACTTGAAGATGGTTATATCTTGGATCATGTGTTTAAATGCGTTTAAGCTGAGGTCACAAAATATACCCAAATGAAGGGCGAAATTAAGGCTAGATCTGTAAAAGTGCACCAGAATGTTTCAATCGATGAAAAAAACGCGGTGATCCAACGTGGAAAAGACGAAGCAATGGGAGGTATCAGACAAAAATTGGGTGCTTCTTAACCATCAAGCGAACTGTGAATGACCTTATTGACCCGCCTCAATACAGAGAATAATTTTTGATTGCGTGGACATTTGCGCACTGTATATACCGATCTATTGATTAAACGAGGGCATACGGTATAGAAATGAACACCAAAGAGGGTATTGTTGAACTTGAAGGTTGTGTAAAAGAGTTGAAGTTAGATATAGATTTTCTGAAAGACAATAAAATAGATCTGGAGAACGAACTGAGTGATGTTGTGGGTGATATGGAGACTAAGTACGATGACCTTGTGGAACTGAAGGACATAGTGAGAGATCTGGAATTGAAGAATGAAGATCTTATGGAGCGAGTGGAACGCCTAGAGGAGCTTGTCAGCAAGTGTCACACGAGCTTGTGAAAGGTACACTGCTGAAGTAGTGCACCCGTAGAAAATATATACAATGGGAAAAAAACTGAGAAAGTGATCTAGAAGGTCTGCAAAAAAGTCCTCCTATCCGGCAGGTAAGACGTGAATACAAAATAGGAGAAGCAAGGGCTAAATATATCCGTACAGGTGTAAAACCACCACCATGACCAAGAAAGGCTGCAAAACCATACGCTAAGGGCTCTGAAAAATAGTCATATTCGGTGTAGACTCCTTGGCCTATGGACATGCTAGTTTACATACAAACTAACAGTCGTGCCCGTTTAGGGGGGTCTGGCTTGACACAACTTTCTCTTAGGGCGGTGGATAGCGGCGAACAATGTAGACACCTTGGCCTATGGACACACTAGTTTACCGACAAACTAGCATGGCGAAGTCGGACCTGTATATGGGTAGGGTCCAACTTAGGGTGAGCAAAAATCTTGTATAGGCAGTAATAGAGGGAATAGTATCGATGAGGGGCAGTGGACTAGAACCGCCACTTTCTATACTACTTGTGTGGCTCAATTCGTCACGTGTGCGCTTAATCATTTTTGGCGTTTTAATTTGGTGGAGGACCATGCGCGCAGCCACCTTTGTGTGTCCAACCTACGGCAAAGATTACTCGCACAGTTCATTGGCCCTGACGCTTCCTCCTTCAATGAGGCTGAGAGACAAGCGTCGATCTTCGAAAAATGATGAACTCATCTCGCCCCCATTTTGCCCGCACAGCTAGAAGTGCCAGCAGAAGTCGACGGGAATCAAGTGGTAGAGAATTCCCTACAGACCGCACTCACGGCCGCACTCGGTACCACGGCCAACGCGACCTCTCCCATGACCGCGCTTGCTCCCCAAACGATGTCGGCTATAAGCGGGAACCCCGAGTCGCATACCGTCTCAAATTCGTAGCGGAAATATCAGGCACATAGCATGAGAGTGTCCATTAAACGAGTAACACACCAAATGACGCAGAGAAAAAGGTAAATACAGTTGAAAGTGTCACCTCTGTTAGCACCTCCTTTTTCCGCGATCAAACGGTGCGCATCAAGCTCAGAAACAAAACATGCACGGCACTAATAGACTCAGGTGAAAACATAACGTGCATAAACAAAGATAAAGATCCTATTTGACAACCAATCCCCAATCATTCACGCTTGCTGGACCAAGAAAATCACTTTTGCAAATGGCAGTTTGTAGGTAAACTGAATATTGGTGTCAGTATACAGCAGGACGTATTTCCGACTTTCTTCCCTGTCATCAATAAATTGCAAACAAACATAATCTTAGGAGCCGAAGGTTTGGGGCCAATATCATTTTCAACAGCAAGACATTTTCACTCAGCCACATCGCTGTTGTTATTGCACCCTATGACCTATTCATCCCCCCAGAACATGAAGTAGTGTGTATGTATTGGTCGAGTAATGGACAACCCTCATTCCTTTTCTACTGGCCTATGCGGTGTTATTGACCGTCACCCTGGTACCCAATACGGGTTTGTCAACGCCAGCAAATCTGCAGCGTGCGTCAATTCAAATCAAGTCCAATTGAGAGTGAAAAACAATTCACGGCGAACGCAAACAATTCAACAAGGTAGGGCAATTGCCATCTTTAAACCGATTCTGCCTATTAACTTGTGTAATGCCGGTAAAATTGTCTCTAATGTCCAAGCAATTACACCAGGACGAAAGCGACAATATTTGCTCAACGCAGTTCCTTGACAAGACAACAACGAAGTGACAAGGAGCGCAACAAGTCATTCCGCAACACCAATTACACCTATGTCGCACACACAAAACCCACAATTACAATTACCTCGCCCAACATCAGTGATCTCAAATCGAAGATAAATTGCCACAACGCAATCACAAATACATCTGCCAACTTAACACAATAATTGAGGATCAGAACAGAAATTCAAATTCTCCTCACACACAGAACACAACAAAAGGCTTCTCGGATATCTACTCTTCAAATGACAACGCGATATACGACACTGACAATTTGACTGTCTGTATTGACAACACTCAACTGTCTGACGAACAGATCAAGACAGTAAATGGCATGCTGAAAACAAATTTACCTGCATTTCTAGACAACTCGGGAAACTTATGCAAAACACACCTGGCCAAACAATCACCTTGAAGCCAAACGCTAAGCCACGGAAATGTAAGCCTTATCACACCAATCAAATTATGAAACGGCAGGTTAACGGTTAACAAAAAAATACATGAGCTACTAAGACAAGGAATCATTGGAAGATCTCATAGAGAATGGCAATCGCCTATCGTATTGGTTGCTAAAGGCGCCAAAAAGTCCCACAAACACCTGAATAAAGCAACAAATGCCCCCAAACAGTACAGCATGTGCATCGACGCTACCTAAATAGTCAAACTGTGCCACCAACACTTGCCATTCCACGCATGGCCATTACTATTGACAAGGTCGGAAATGCTAAACCTAAATATTTCTCGTGTCTAGATCTTGCTTAGGCGTTTTCCAGGTCGGTTTGTCAAAAGGATTGTCAACATTTGTCTACCTTCACTACGCCTGACTATAAATCATATTAGCTGACCTGACTGAGCATGGGGCTACAGCAGTCACCGTCATTGTTCAAAGAGGTCAATTTCTTGGGTATGAAGCTCTCGCATTCAGGCATCCAGCCAAGCGATGATCACCTCAACACCGTCATACCCTCTACCGACAAACGTCAAAGGTGTGTGGTCATTTTTAGGATTAGTGAATTTTATCAGGAAATTCATACCAAATGCAGCTGATTTCGCTAAACCACTCAATGCGTTAGCTAAAAAGGATGTCATGTTTGATTGGTCAGCTGAATGCCAATTAAGTTTTGATGCACTAAAACACACTCTAACCTCTGAGCTCCTACTCGCCTACCCAGAATTCTCTAAACCCTTTGTTCTATACACTGACGCTTCTACATCTGCTATAGGTAAATGGTTAGCTCAGGTGGACGACGAAGGTAACGAAAGACCGGTAGTTTACGCAGGTAGGTCACTCAACACCCATGAACACAGTTACTCAATAACCCATCTTGAGTTACTTGCTGCTGTTCATGTTACAGCCAGTATTAGCCAATCGGAGACACCCACCCCTTGCACGTGCCAGAA